>JAWWTY010000138.1:14276070-14403742 GCA_035222235.1 Margarornis squamiger | reverse complement strand
CCTGGCTCCAGGCACTGCTGACTCGTGGCCAACTGGCCACCAACCAGGACCCCGAGGACCCTTTCCCAGCACTGCTTCCCACCTTCTCATTCCCCAGTCTGTCAGTACATCCAAGGTTGCGCCATCCCAGGTGCAGAATCTAACACTTCCCCTTGTTGTACTTCCCATGGCTGGTGATTGCCCAGCCCTCTGATCTGTCCAGGGCTCTCTGAAGGACAAATGTTTCAAAACAGACCTGAATTTGAAATTGAACTGAACAGTTCTGTGGCCTGTCGAGCCCTCTGAGCAATTCTGAACAGCTGCAAAACAGCACCACGGAACATGGTTTGCAGTGAGGAAAGGAGTAGCTTTCCACTCTGTGTTAGGTAAAGATTTGGGAGATTTTACACTTACTGGGGACTCCCACTAAGAGAAGTTATGCATGAACAGAGTAATTTTGTATGTGTGACTTTTTGCACAGTATGTCAGATGCATCCTGACACTGTTTGTGATTTACTGCATGTGACTACTTGGCTTTTTATGGACACCTGACAGTCTAGACTCCCAAGTACCAGAAAAAGCCACCAAAAGCTCTGAAAATACAGGATAAATAACATCTTGCATGTTTTTTCTATGGAAGACAGGATCTAACTGTAAAATATGTGAAATCTCATATTACAGCACAGTGTCTGGCTGCGTTAACAATCGCTGCTGGATCAAACCAAACTTGGATTCTCTACCTTCATGGCTTGGGAAAGCAGCATTTCCACCCACTGGCTAGGATGTTTACATCTCTTCCAGTAGTTCACAATAAGGTATGATGTTGAAGCAGTTTGAAAACGCTTGTTTCACTGTGTGACTTGTTCCTCAGAGACAGAGAATTTTAGCCAGTGTAGCTAGCATCTTTTACAAAATGTACTGTACTGATTCCCTGTATAACCTGCCTTTGACAAGCAACTGCAGTTTGCTGGAAACACTTCCTAGAATCAGTTAAAGGGGTAGCATTCATCTTCTTTAAATTAAAGTGAAATTAAATCAAGCGAAATTCCAACCAGCTCTGCCTGCCAAGAAATTTCAGGGGACCAGCATCTCCAGAAGAATCCAAATGGACTGCAGTGATGGCACAGCTCTGACTGGAACCCAAGTAAGTTTTATAGCAATGAAAATGTGTGGGTGAGAATGCCAGAACTGAAGATCAGCTAGATAATGTCACTCTTCAGATCACAGGCAGCAGTCTCATAGGATGGCACAAACTAAAATTACATACTTTCCACAGAGAATCCTCACAGGTAGCAGGAAAATGTTTGCACAAAAATCAGTGGAGAAATGCAGCCCTTCGTAACTGGTAACCTTTAGACAAAAACTGCCATATCTTAAGCCCTGTTTATTCCTCCTTTGTTGTATCTCTTCCTGTCACTATATTATTTTTTTTTCCACAGTTCTGATTTTTGGTTTGGTTTTCCATTGACATTCACTCCCTGAATTTGCAGCCCAATTGATTCACCTCTTTAAAAATATCAACATGTAAACGCCTAACATGAAGCCACCTGAACCTTCACTGTGATTTCACTATTCTCTTATTATCAGT
Source organism: Margarornis squamiger (assembly GCA_035222235.1). Classification (NCBI taxonomy): domain Eukaryota; kingdom Metazoa; phylum Chordata; class Aves; order Passeriformes; family Furnariidae; genus Margarornis; species Margarornis squamiger. Next base: position 14,402,175 of record JAWWTY010000138.1, on the reverse strand, counting down.
GTGGGGCACGTTCATTCCCATTGAGGTTATTCTTTATCTCATTGCACACTAAAAAAAAAATGTAATGGTTTAATTTTGTAGGATATTCTGCCTGTACCTTTCCTATATTTCTGGTTTTTTGGTGGAGTTTTTTGTAGGTTTTTTGGTTGTTGTTTGGTTTTTTGTTTGTTTTTTGTTTGTTTGTTTGTTTGTTTTGTTAAAGGAAAGTTTGTTATTCCTGATTAACTAAATATGCAGAACACATGTACTTTGTAACAGTTCTGCATTTGACACTGCTAAAATATTACAAGTATTACAAATATAGATTATTATGGCCATGGATTTCAAAACTGGCTACTACAATTATTTCTCTAATATCACCCTAAAGTACTATACTGAAAGTAGTTTTATAGCATTTAATTTCTCCAGTAAGTATCATATCAGCCATATAACTTAGGAAAAAGTACTCATAGAAATAAGATGAAAAGGAGATTCTTCCATCTCCAGGAGCTTCAGCTCTTGCTGCAGGATGATGCATAGTGATTGCATGCAACAAGCAGAGAACATGATTGACTTTTCAGCTTGCCTAACGTAAGCCAGAGCAAGTAGCAGAAAACCATGCTGGCTACTGAGCATGTCCATTTCCTTTTACAATTGGAACAGGTGATGGATGTTGGTGTCTTGAAAAATAACAAGGCCAGAAAACTGGATTCACAGCTCCCCAACTGAGGTAGTTTATTACCTGACTCTGACATAAAGAAAAGGAATTGCAGACTAAACAAAACATATTTTAACACCTGCAGTAGAATATATGCATTTACTGTAGCCCCACATTAGTCTGGAATAGGGTCAGGATATTCATTAGATTTTCTGCCAGCTTCCCAGTGGCCAATAATGGATACATTAGGTATGTTCCATCAAAGATGCTTCTTAAATGGATTCAGTCATATTCTCACTCTTTTGTCATTCTACTCAGAATCACCCACAGGTTTTGTCATGGGCTGCTCAAAGGTAAAACAAAACAAAATTGCACAAAACAGATGGGTCTCTGGCTGCTGCAAATACTCTGTTCCACTGATTCTTCAGAATTCATTATCCCAATTTATAATAATATTTTATCTGATCCACAGATTGGTTGATTGGTTTGTTTGTTTGTTTTCCTATTAAACTGCTGAGTTACTGGAAATTTGGGAAAATTTATATTTGTATGAATTTTACTTTACAAATATTGTATTTGCCTAACAACACATGCATTGGAAATAGCTCAGAATGCCACACTCTATGCTGATGAAAAACAAAAAATCTATTGCCTCCATGTGCAGTGCTCTTAAGCAGCTGCATCATTTTGCATTCTGGCTGGGACAAGAAAACTCTAATCCATTATATTGATTTTGATAGTGGACAGCTTAAACTTTGAAACACAAATGTAAAATTCTGTATTTTAAAATGCCAGCATCACGAATTTACTATTTCAACTACTGTGAGCCCAAAGTCTACTTGAAGGTATGCAACTTACTGTTATGTGGGTTTCGTTCTTACTTTCTCCCTAAAGAATGAAATATTCTTTCTAAAATTGCTTGTGACTGAATATTTTTACTTAAAATATAAATTATTAGTTTTATCTAACAGCAAAGTGGCTCTGTAAATTTATTCTGTTGAAAGGATTTGTTGTGAGTCATCATATAAAGTTGCACTCTTTCGTAATTTTCTTTTAATGCAACTGGTTAGAACTTAGATAATATTCCTTGAGCTGAGGTGTTTAAAACTACTCCTTCAAGTTTTTGTTCTGCTTTTATGGCCTCATATTCTATTTTTATTTACTTTAAATTGCAAAATTTGTTCTCTCAAGCTCTGATGCTTCAACTAAAAATAGACAGTCTTTTTAGTATCTAAACATTCTAACAGTAATTAAAGGTTTCTTCATCCTCCTAAATTACTATACATACATATAGCTATTCAGTCTTACACTTTTAGGAGCAGGTCCTAGTTTGCCTGTTTCATTTCTGTATGGGTCTATACCATGTGGGATACAGAGGTTATGGGTTTGCACTTTCCTGAAATGAAGTATACCTCATAATAAATTCAAAGGCCTTGTATGGAAACTGTGCCCTGATGTTCAAAGGATTCGAAGAGGTAAATCTTGCTGATTCACACAAATGGCTGCAGTGCCTCATTTATGACATTTTATGATTAAGGCCTTGAACTAAGGAAGTTCTGAAGGACATGCCTAATTTTTAATGCAATAGAAGCATTCACCTCTTTGAAATGCTTAAATGTTTTGTTGAATTATGACCCAAACAAGGTGAGCAAGCAGTAAAATTTACTTACACAGTTTATATTCTGAACCCTTTTTCAAGAAGATTCCCCACCCTCCTGCTCTGCAGCTGCAGCCACCACAGACTGCAAGAGTACTCACGTTTGTTCATGCTGATGGTGAAACTGAAGCACACAAATCACATTCCTCTCCTCTCCCTTCCCCAAAGACATGCACATCTGTCTTTCACACTGCACAGCCATCTATCATGAGACACCTGTGTCACTTCACCTGCTCTCCTCTGAAACTCAGGGATGAACAATGATGAAGAATCTAAGATGATGCTCTGGCCCCTTTACCACACTTGAGGGAAGATAATCATAACACAGAAAATGTTGCTGTAATGCTTTAGCTAGGACATCTGTCCTGGTAAAGAAAAGTTCCCAGGTAGCTTTCCAAAACAAGTAAGTGTATGCAAAACTATTCCATAGAAACTCTGAATATTATACTCTTCTCCAATGAAAAAGACCTCTCAAATTTCAATTAATCTTTTTTCTTTAGTTTTCTACAGTCATTTGAAACTCTTCCATTTATCAAAATATTTTACTAGTGTTCAATATAAATAGGCGTGATCTTACATCTTTAATCTTGATTTTGGCTTTCATTTTGAGTTACCTACTTTATTCTCATGTGTCACTTTAGATTAATTTGTTATGCTAAGTACTTGCCAAATAAATAATGAGCTTTTAAATGAGTCCACATGTAATAAGGTAAGGATTCAATTGTTCCTAACACTATTAACATTTCACTCCTGTATCAGGGTCATGGCTGAAAATATGATAGACACATTTAGAATTGCCAAGAGCCTCAGTCCCTTACTTGAGAACTACTGTTACTGCTAAAACTGCTATACCCACATAGATCCATTAGATTGGCAACTAATGATTTACAATACTGTCAAAGAAGGGGCAATTCTTTGCAGTAATCCCTGCAACCAGACAGTCTTCAGTACCAAGCTCAAATTATTATGAAATTCTTCCCTGCTGCTGAAAACTAGTATTTTGGAGAGGAGAAAGAGAATTAACAGTCTGAGATTACATTAAGAGAGTTTTCTCCTTTTTTTCTTTTTTTTTTTAAGCCTTTGAGTTAGTTTTGTTTCCTATCTGATTGTCCTTAAAAACCAATCACTAGCATCACAGAAGCTGTCAGCTACATTTGGGGCCCCACTGTGTCGAGGCCTCTATGTGAATTAAAGGTAGTCTCCTGTACATTCTGCAGATATGACAGACCATGAGGGAAAGAGGAACAGATGTACAGTGATGAGGTGACACCACACCACCTGCCAGAGGTATGTGGGAAAGAGATCCATGCATCCTATTCCCAGCTCCTAAAGCTTCCTTTGCCACACTGTGAATATCAACATCTGGGCCAAGGCAGTTTGATGCATATCCTTATGCACTTTTTGAAATGTAGCCTGTCTCCTGTGATTGAGTCAGAGCCTAAAATATTATATGATTGCTCATAAAATCCTTTGAGAATTCTTTCAACACCACTGTAAAAAAGTGGAATATCATTTTCTTGAACAAAAAATACACAGTTCCAAGGATTTCACTTTTTTCCTTAGTTTTTTTCTGGTCCATTTTGCTGACAAAAATGAAACGGTAGTTTTCAGAGTACAAGATTGAAGAAAAATCTGTCACTTGCAGAGATTTCAGAATTTACATCCATAATTACACATTCAGGTCTTCTCCTTACTCTGTCTACATAACTAGGAATGGACAGTTGGAAGCAGCCACTTGGAGTCCAGTCCTTTTGCAATCCTTGAAAGTAAACAATAATCTAGCAGCATTAATCTCTCTTGCATAATACCAGGCAGAAGGTGTTTTCAAAACCTTGGAAGAAACCAAAAAGTGTATGTCCAAAATACACAGGTGCCACAACACAGGAGGAAGGCTTGAGGGAATCATCAGCATGCCAAGACCTACCAGCAGGAAGGAATTTATTAATGATTTTGAGACCACATTGCCAAGATTAACCACTGTCAAGTATCCATCTGCTTCTGGAAATTTGGAATCTGGAAACTCAAAAGCTGTACAGTGGCACAGCTCCAGTCCTGCTATGGGAATGAATTCGAGCACCTGCAGACACCCCACGGCCTACAAGAGGTGATGAGTCTCTCACAGAGGCCTGTGGATAAATGCTGGTGCTGAACACCAGTATTTGGCCAAGGCAGCAGTGAGGCAGAGCCCAGAGTGCTCTGTTCTCAGCTTGCATAGAGGGATGCAAGGGTACTTTCCAGTAGACCAATATCACTACTTATGAAAAATGGCAATAATGATTCTAGTAGGTAGAAGACACCTCCTCAAAGATCTCTGAGGGGCTGTGCATTCTGGGTCTTTTATCAACTATTTTTAACTGTGCCAAATACACCAACAAAAGCCATATAAAAATACAGAATTGTCCCTATTGATCCTGGTCCTGTGGAATTCTGTTGCAAACCATACTGTTGACAAAACACAGTGAGGTGGGTGGACTCTGGTTGGATGCCAAGTGCCCACCAAAGCCCCCCATCACTCCCCTTGTCAGCTGGACAGGAGAGAGAAAACATAACAGCTATGTGGATTAAGGACAGGGACATCATTCTGCAATTACCACCACGGGCAAAACATTTGACTTGGGCGAATTAGCTTAATTTGTTTCGAGTCAAATCAGAGCAGGGACTCCGATGAGAATAATGAGAAATAAACCCAAATCTTATGAGACCCTCCCACCATCCCTCTCTTCCTGGGTTTAACTCCTAATTTCTATTCCTCTTCCTCCCATAAGATGCTGGGGGTCAGGATTTGGGAGTTACAATCAGTTCATTACAAATTGTCTATGCTGCTCCTTCTTCCCCAGGGAAGGACCCTGACACTGTTCCTCTGCCCTGGTGTGCGGTCCCACCCATGGGGTGTAGCCCTTCAGGATCAGGATTGTGGTCCCTTCCACAGGGTCACAGGTCCTGCCAGCAAACCTTCCCCAGCGTGGGCTCCTCTTTCCATTGCCCCATGGTTCCCTGACATGACCTGCATAGCAGAAGAAGGAGGGGTGCACTCCAGGTAGAGGTGAGAGGGAATGGCACTTTATTAAAATGGTGCCCAGCTTATATAGGGTAGACCATAGAACTCTAGAAAAGAGGTTGAACTTACAAATCCTCTCACATGGATGGAGGAACTGGGAGTGTCCCGACCATCAAAGGCAAACGAAGGCCGGGATGACCATCAAAGGAAACTCCACTGGGGCAGAAACCGACCAATCAGGGAGCAGGACAAACCTGAGGGGAAAGGCAAGCGCCATCTTGTGTAATATCAAATAGGAATATTCGAACTTGACAACAACAGTCTTATAGAACTGGGACCTCGTAACAGTCCGATATGCAGAAAGTTGATCTTGCTGACAAGAACATTCCTTGTTTCTGCCGTCCTCCTTCTTTATCCTGATCGCGTCAAGTGGTTTCATGATCTTCTTTCCATTTTGAGTACATCTGTATGCCAACAGTTCCCTGCCAGGAACCTGTTTCCACACAGGCTTCCCACAGAGTCAAAACCTCCTTTGGGCATCCACCTGCTCTGGCATGGAGTCTTCCAAGTGCTGCAGGTGGGTGGATTATCTGTTCCCTTGTGGACCCTGGTGGGCTGCAGGGGAATCTCTGCTCCAGCACCTGGGGCACCTCCTGCCTCTCCTTCTGCACTGGCCTGGGTGTCTGCAGGGCTGTTTCTCTCACGTATTCTCACTCCTCTCTCTGTCTGAAAATGCTGTTGTGCTGTGGAATTTTTTCCCCTTCTTAATTCTGTTATCCCTGAGGCGCTGCTGCCATCACTGATGGGCACAGCCTTGGCCAGCAGCAGCTCTGTCTTGGAGGTGGCTCCATTGGCTCCACTGGACATTGGGGAAACTTCTGGGAGCTTCCCATAGCCCAAACTGTGCCAAAACTTTGACAAACAGACCCAATATACCAAGTGAAGAGTGAGGCTTTGAAACACTATCTTAAATTCAGCTTTTTCTTTGTTTATTACTTTTTTCTGCCAAAAAGAGACCTACAAAGAAGTCATACATGACACATTCAATTTAGATTTGAATGTTATTTAACTCACACATGCACATATTAGATGTTTTTTTCACTTCTCTCTTCTAAAAGTTCTTCTGTTTGCTTAGATGGATTGTGTTCAGTGGTTTGAGTGGTGACAAAACAGAATTAGACTTGCAAATTTCCCCTTACCGGTAGCTGCCTACATGCCAAGATACAGCCCTTGGCAATAACAGCCTGACAGCAAGGGAATGATATTTCCATTTGCAGTAAAAGAGCTAATGGGGAAAATCCATGCTCAGGACTGTCATCTAAGGTCAAAGACCATGAAACTATTTGGGGACCAAATTGATTTCTGTGTAGGAAAAAAAAAAATACCATTTCTCACAAAATTTCAGAACATGATATTTTCCAGAAAACCCTAAGAAGGTGTAGTATAAGTGAATTTCAATGCATTCATTAATAACGAAACTAAACCTACAAGTTAGTTTGTTAAGTATAATTATGCTTCATTCAGTTCATTTCTTTATATTAGCCATTTTATGTTGCTCTGCTAATTATAGTCAAGCGCATTTGAATGTGGATTGACAATGGAAGTTGTTCTTTGCAGGTTTGTCACAGAAAAAGTGTATTTTAGAGAAACTGATACTATGTGATTTTTACTGACTGCACTTAACTTGGAAAAATTACAAGGAACAAACTAATTACTTCAACATTCATAGATGTGTCCAAGAGAAAAAATCGTTACACTGTGACATAGATGAGCAAATAAAATAGAAAACATAGGGGAAGCCTCAGTAAATACAAATACGAGATTTTGATTATTCAGAACTAGACTGAAATACATTAAAGAAGATATAATGTGGATTTGGTATGAGATTGCTTTGAACCAATCTCAGGTTATGTGTGAGTGCCTAGCATTGAGACCAGAGTATTACTGTTGCATCTGAGAAGCAGTACAAGAAAAACTAGGAATTATATAAAGGTAGTAAAAAATCTAGAGAACAGTTATTTCAGTCTCAGGAAGTCAGTCTCTCAAGATCCTGCTCAATTTTATTCAGTCCTTACTCATGCACATCTCCCACTAACTTCAAGAAGTTTTACCTGAACTGAAGTAAAACCAGTAAAAATTGCTGGACAAAGATGGTTTTTTTAGCCCATCTGGCCAAGCTGTATGATGCATTGCTGTGTGGGAAGAATCCCTAGAAGTGAAGGACTTAAAAGTCCACAGTACACAAAACACGTTTCAATCAAGTCATGATGGGACAAGACAGAAAAAAGAGAAGCAGGAGCTTCCTGTCTGCAATACACTTTCAAACAGAAATTACCAGTAGGAATGTAAAAGATCTAGAAAGCTCACACTTTGTTTATTACCATTAGTAATGCATCTAAAATGTCAAAATAATCATACTAAATGGAATTGTTCTCAGAAGGGAAGCTGTGAATGTCATGTCATCAGAGACACTTAGCATGAGATGAAAAAGTCATATTAAGGAACACAAGAGAATGAACTAAACAGGTAAAAAATGAACTTAACAGGGATTTTTAAAAAACCCTCAAAAACAACCCAAAAAGCCAAACAAACAAAAAATCCAGCAAAGAAAGGAAAAGAAACTGCACTTCATAATCTTGCTTTCATGTGTCTCAGACACTGGGTGAAACCAGCCCATAAACCAACAGGGGTGAAAATTACTGTGAGAGCCCCCCAGGACCATGCCAAGCTGTGGGACAGCACCTTCTGCAGACTCAGCACCTGAGAAGTTGACAGCACTGAGGGAGGAGGTGGAGAAATTGGGAGTACAGCCCAGGAAGGAGGGAGAGGTAGGAGTGAGGTGTTTTAAGGTTTGGCTTTTATTTCTTATTATCATATACTGATTTGGCTGGTAATAAATTAAATTAATATTCCACAGTCAATCTTTTTCTTCTGTGGTGATAATTGCCGAGTGATCTCCCTGTCCTTGGCTCAACCCATGAGCCTTTCATCGTGTTTTTCTTCTCCTGTCCACTTGAGGAAGGGGTTGATAGAGTAGCTTTGGTGGGCACGTGGCATCTGGCCAAGATAACCCATCACACTGATTCAGGGACCTGTGACAGCACAAACCTAATGCTCATCAGACAGTAAATATAATTTTCTCTGTGTTTTAAAATTAAATATTTGGTGTGATCGCTCTCTGTTTTGACTTAAGGAGGAATTTACAAGGGTGTTTCTGGTGTCCTCATTGCCAGAAGGCAAAAGTTTATATAGTTTTCTGTCCTAAGATAACCTGTATCTTTTTAATGTTAGAAAAATTAAATCACATGAAGTGTACATTAAAGTTAGAAGGTATTAATCCAAGAGAACTAACAAAATGTTAAGGGACAATCAGAAGTGGGATCTTTCTGCATACAGAAGATCTGTATGTATTCTGACTTTGGGAAGTCAGAATTTTTTTTCATCATTTGATAGCAAACAATCTGGTTAATAGTTGAGACTAAATTTTACAGAACTTGGGATGTTACTTTTAATTAACGTAGCCTGATTTACTTGCCCAAATAAACTCCCTGCATAATATAATGAACTAGTTATTTATTTCACAACGTCTGGGTATCAAAACAAATCTTGGAGGTCACTTACATTGAAGGTTTTGTTCTGTCATTATACACTCATAAAAGTTAATAGTCCTTGCTGCTTGCTTGAGTTCAACATTAAATTCTAGGATGAGTTAAGAGAATGTGTTAATTACTGTTCATTACTGTAAGAGTTCATGTGAAGCTACTTGGAAATTACAGTCAACAGAGCTGATGGAGAATATACCGTGTTGATTTTTTTTCTGGAGGCACATTAAGAGAGAAGGTCAGAGGCTCAATAAAAGCTGATCTGTCAAAAGTGAAACTTTTTGACAGTATCTGTCTCGTTTGATGAAAATTTAATGGGAAGAGACTTCTTAGTCTTAAATGGGCACTCATTTTGCTGGGATGATCAAGGTAAAGTGACTCACTGCACTATGAGGGATTTTTGGTCGAATATCTCTGATTTGTGTTAGGTGTGGAATCTCTGCCAATTTTTCTCTGTGCTGGAAGTATATGCAATCAGCAGCAGGTTTGGGGCCATTTTGTCAAGTGTTATTTTCTCTCTGAAGTTTTCATTAAATTACTTCAGAAAGATCTCCGTTCCTACCAATAAAGACAGATCTTTAAGAGATTACAAGGATTTAAAGTCTTTTTAGGAGCTTGTTATAAACCTGAATAGGAGATGTATTTCCTACTTCACAAATATTCTTAACTTTTGTTTTGTTTGGGGTTTTTTTTGTTTGTTTTTGTTGTTGGTTTGTTGTTGTTTTTTTTTTGTTTTTTTTTTAAGTATATGCCTTCCAACAATATTAATATTGCCTTTTAGCACATTCCTAATCACCATCTGTCCACCTCTCTCTCTATGAATTGGAGGTCAGGAACGTTTTGTGACTAAATGCACTAAGAAAATGAATTGTGACACTGACATTTCTTTTCTTGCATAATTTGTTTAGCATTCTTAGCCAAGATATGGGAAATAATTCACACAAGATGTGAATCAACACCTGACTTTACCTACAGAGACTTAAATGTTCATCTCCAAATTTTCTAGCCAGGGCTACATTACTATGAAGGGATTTGAAAGGTCTATTTATATCCACCACTGAAGCTGTTTAAACATGAATCAAATATCTTTAAAGAGATATGTGTGTGATGAGAAAAGGTATGGAACTGGAGCCTGCATGTTTTAAAGGAAACATGCTCCTGCAGATTATTTCCACACTTTACATCAAATAGTTGCCAGCTGTCTCATGGAGTCTTTTTCTGTACATAAAGAATTCTGATGGTTTTCAGTTTCACGGTCAACTAAAAATGAAGATCTCTCAAAATGGGAACCAAATCTGATGAAGGTACCTAGGCCTCTCATTCAGGTATTTTTTAGGGTCTGGTTTTAAATTATTTCTGCATAATTTGTAACACAGAAAGAGAAGTAGGATGTGTATATCAACTCCATCTGTGAATAAATAAACACCTGTTCTGCCCTGAGACCAAACAGCATCCCCAAAACTCTCCCTACCCTGTACACACATTGAACCAAAGCTGCATTTTTTCTCTTTAATCCAGGTTTTCCCTATATACAGATCCTTTCACCAGCCCAGTTCACAAGGCAAAAATAGTTCTGAGTAAGCAGTGGTTCTGGTTTAATTTTCAAATTAATTTACCAGCAAAGTAATTTACCAGCAGGTTCATGGGCTAAAGGGGGCAGGTCTGCTGAGCTGATTAGTGTTCTTGTGAAGGCACTTTAATCATCCCATCTGAAGCATGTCCAGCTCTCTGCATTCAATACTTCCCTGGTTTCAGTAACGTCTGTACCCAAGGTAACCCAGGATATCTTATGTGTATATAACATTGCTTTTCCTGAGCATAGGAGCAGTGTTAGATGCTTCGGAAAAGAGTATAATATTGGAAGAAAGCAAAATTAGAATATCAGCCTGCTTACATGGCCATTGTGAGTGGCTATGGGAACATCCCAAAACTCTTGAAACCTATAGTGTGTTGAGACTCTGATCTCATAAGTGATGAGGATGAGAGTTTCATTGGCTTTATGGCCTTTGAGACCTGCCTGCCAATAAAGGAACCTGATCTCAGCTGCAGCTCACTAGTCTCTAGAAATCAGGCAGTGCAAGGCACACAATATCAAGTTATTGTAATAGTTTTTATCTTTACTTTCTTTAAGTCAGTGAAATTTAAATGAGATATTATAAAATCAGTTAGATAATACATAATATACATTGAAAGATACTTTAATGGAGATGACAGTGTTTGGAAGGAGAAAGACACACTAGAAATACATAATTTCCTTTCTTTTTTTTTCGCCTAAATTAATTTTCCCACATGAAAGTCCTCATAGATTACCTGGGGAATTAAAAAATTTGAAATAATGTTATCTTTTAACTAAGAATAAAAGGAAAACAAAGAAGAAGCATAATTATGAGCTAACCATTAGAATGTTCTTAGTGCTAATGTGAAGCAGAGGTCAGAATACTCATGATTTATAATCGACATCAAGAGAACAGAAGACTGTAAGAAGGGCTTCTCTTCAGAGAAGTGTAAGAATGCTGTACAGTTAATAACATTTTCTTCATGTGGATGACTTTGTCAGGGAATACAATAAGCTGATTCATTAGACAGACCTATTCAATATAAATCCACTTAATACCTAAAAGGTTTAAAACGTTTTAGTGATCATCTTGCATGGAGCTATTGTTAAAAGACAGAACTATGTTTGCCCTGTCTCACATTCAGACAAAGCTCAGGGAGCAGGAACATGAAAAGGATGGACAGGTGGCCTTTCACACATAAAAGAGTATGAGGGACAATAGACGTGTCTGAGCATTGCTCATTGTCAAAACCCTTCTGTAACACTCTTGGGAGATCAGAGAGGCCATCAAAACCAGGGCAAACCCTGCTCTGAAGACTTGATGGCAGGATAGAGTCAGCTGTCTCCATGTTATCTTGGAACAGAGGGCTGGAACAGCAAATCATCAGAGAGCACTCACTCCATATATGTCATGTTAGGAGAGGGATGACAAAATGGGAGGGGAAATCCACAGGGCCGTTCAGTTGTTATTAGCATCCTTCAGAGATCCCCAGTCTTGCTGGTTTTAGATCTAACATCTGACCAAACTAAAATCTAACCCTTGATGCACTCTAAACCTGACAACAGTCCTGCTTTCCCATTCCTTCTCACAGAAGAATTGTATATACATTCTGACAGTTGTCATATTTTCCTCCCTTTTACACATTTTTGTTACAATGATTTCCAATGTATGATCCTACAGAAATATCATTCTTTCTTTTTTTATTGTAATTAACATGTTTGAAAGGCCAATTCTTTTTTTAAAATGTGTCAGGAAACCTTGAATCAATGCAAAATTTCATAGAAATAGAGTGCATTTACCAATATGTGGAGAAAAGAAGTCATGAAGCCACAGTAACTCTTATTGTACTTGTGTAGATTAAAGGTGTCCAGTGGACATGTCTTGGGAAATTTTCTTTGGGAGCAGACTTTTTGATCTTGTTAATCCTGTTGGCATTTATATATATATATATAAATATATATATATATATATACTTGGGAGTACTATATTTTTAAAGATTTCTATTGGGAGAACACATGCATGTTACAAAATGGTGCCCTTTTTTTTTTAATTTGTATCAATATTTTTATCTTACATTTATAGTTTTTCTTTGGGAATACTTTTAAATATATATCTACAGTATTGTCTTTGCTAGAACCAGAAAGCTTTTGACAATCATACATTGATTCCTCAATAATATCTCAGCAGTACTTTGCTGGTATAGCACACTGTAGCATCTTCAGAGCACTGACAGAAAGTCCAAGTTGTAAAGAATGAAACCTCATCTTTTTCCCGAAAGACTTCGGGGTAAGTACTGCAATGCAGTGGTCTCGTTGACTTTGTGGTAAATTATGCTGAACTACTGTAATTTTTTCCTCAGTTTGAAATTGGGCAACTCTCAGTTCTACTTAAGAATGTATTATATGAGAAAAAGAAAAGACATGCTTGTAAAGCTGTGGCTTTGAGATTCAAACACTGCTTATCACCTTTTCTTTTCTTCTCTTTCATGTAGAAGTATATTAAGGTCATCAGTTAATTGAAGGGCACAGAAATATTAAGTCATTAGCAAAGACATCAAACATTTGCAAATATTGAAACCCTTCTGTGTCTCTAAATGGCAGCTTTTTTTTTTTTTTCTCCCATCTAAATTAAAAAAGAGGTGTCAGACCATTAGTAGAAACAAATAAGTAAATAGGTAGTAAGATGATTAGGATGCATACAGATTCTTTGCCAGAAAAAAAATTGTGCATACATGCAAAATTGCACTAAATCCCTGCACAAAAGAGAAATGCCAAACTGAGGTACAAAGCAGAAAATCACAGATTGTTTTATTAAAGAGATTATAACACAGGCCAAGAACAAAAACATCCATACAAACCAAATACCTTATAGTCAGGACCAGGTACTTCCCATTTCCTCTAGCCTGTGTGGCAGACATGAATGATGGGTTTGGAACAGAGTCTGAGAGCTGGGGAGTCTGAAGACTTTTCTGTTTTCTTCCCAAAGGAGCTTACACCTCTCAACTCACAATTGCATAGAACCTTCTAGAGCTGGGGATTCACTACTAGCTCTTTGACCCTTCTCCTCAAATGTTTTTTTTATTACACTCATAAAGATTCCTACTGTTTGCCCCCATAGGAAAAAAATGTAATTAGACCTGTTGCAAGACTTGGCACTGTCTGAAAGACTGTACAGGTCAGATGTTGACTCCCAGTTTTGCAGTGCACTAGAAATACATGACATACTTCTATTTTAATGCTGTTCAAAACCCTACCCTATTCCACGTCCTGAAGATTCCAATTGTAGGATTGTTCTGGCAGTGGAACCAACTGTTACTCCCTGCTATTTCATTTTTCTTTAGAGTATTTTTATTTTCCCTCCTATGCATAGGGACTCTCCAGCAAAATACAGGTGTCACCTAAAGATGCAAGTCATAAATGCCTACACATTGAGTACACTTAGTTTGTTGAACCTATTCCCTTGATGTCTGCAAGGTGATCTGTCTATATTTTGACAGTGGTGAAGTAATAATTGAAAATGTTCTTGGGACTGCTGGAACTTTGTTGATTCTGAGTTACCTTCTTGGTGAGACTGTTCTCCATCAAAGCAGGTAGAAACAATGCAGCAAGGTCAGTTGCAAGCCATGATGTTAATTCATAAAAACTCTCACATTTTGCTTTTGAATTTCCCACTTATTCTCAGTCCTGCAATTTTCTACAAAGTAAAAAGCATAGCTTTATTTGTATACATTTATATATATTATATATACTTTAATAGAATTTTTGAACCCACATTGATAACAGAAGCTGAATGAAAATTGCATTAAAATCCTATAGATCCCAGTCAGGTTTTCCAAGAAAGATTATTATAAACATTAGGGTGGGGAGGGACAAGTGAAAAAAAACTAATTTGATTCAAATGTGGTAGATTAGGGGCTAAATGATTTTAAAAGTTCATCCCAAAGGGACTTTTATTGGAGTATTCAAATACATAACAGTCTCCTTTTATTATTATTTTATAATGAATGAGTTTGGGTAGTTTTTGTGCAGCTGCACTAGCGTGGCCCTTTGGGTAGCAGGAAAAATTATGAAGTTGCCCTTACAACTTCATTTACTATCAATAAGTGTGTGTGTATAAAAAATAATTCATTTATCTGTTGAAAACTGGATTTCTTTGTAATATATTTATGTTACTCTGTTTTATGTTTTTATTAAATATAGTTAGTAGCAGAGTAATAAGAATCTATAAAGTAGAAGAAGTAATTCTTAAATCTGGTAGTATATAATTAAATTTTCAGCTTCATCTTTGAGACAGTATATATTTCTTATTAGTAATAAAGAATAAGAAAATCTCTGAGTAAGAAGAGAGAAGATGAGGTTAGGGAAATGATACTGTATATTGATTATCCTTCTAGTACCTGCTACTGATGTATTTAGATGCCTGAACTTTTAGAAAGATGTCACTTCCAATTTCCCAGTGGGTAAGTTTCTACTGTGAAGAAACTTTACCCTAAAAAGGTGATTCCACAAAAGTGCTCCATAAATAACTGGATTTGTAAATTGCCTGAACTATCAGCTGAACAAAATATGCATGAACTTGCTGCTTTCCTTTTTGACCACTTAAAAAGCTGTCGGAGAACATAAATTTCCCAGTGAGTCTCAGAGCTCCCTGAATGGAGCCAAAAGAATGATAAGAAATCACATCATCATGAAAATGGATTGGTTTCTTCTAACTGTGGGTGTAAAGGTCATTTTTACAGGAAACATTTTCAGACACCAATTTATTCAATGAAGGTCACCTTCTGAGTTCCAGTTTAGCTGAACACAAAGCTGATCTGACTTTAAAGTTAGCCCTGCTCTCAGCACCTCCAGGAGAAAGTGTTTTTCTGTGATTTTATATATGTGTGTTACATTCAACATCTCTTATTTATTTTAATTTTATTCTTGAATATACTGGTCCCTGTATAGTTTGCTAGTTGTACATCTGTTTCCTGGTCAAATTTTCTTACAAAGGTCACATCTTTCTTTTGGAGACCCTTTTTGCATCACCAGTGCTACAATTATCCCAATCAAAACAGCACCTATACAGGCTCTTTGGTATCTTCCTACGTGTAGAAACAGGATTCAGCCTACTAATGCAGGGTAAAGTTGAAGGTTCCCCTGATATCAGCACCTACAAGGATAAAGGGCAAAGGCTTAAATATTTCTGCCTTCATTTTACTCTCTCAAAATTAGCTTCTGTCAATGACTAAAGCAGGCAGGAGTCAGTCTGTCCATCCTGAGTGCTCAGTAGACATTTGCTGCCATATTGGCTGACAGGATTTTTTATGAAATTGGAGGTATGAGAAGTTTAAAGAAGTTTCTCTGACTCAGCTGTGTAACAGACTTGTGTACAGTATGAGATAAAAAAAACCCAAACAAACAGGCAAACAGCTCAGACATAGTAATTGCATTCAATACACGAGTGATACCATTAATTCACATTAAATTTATTTGTCCTTAGGGGTTTGTGAGCTTGAATGCCTTATTTTCAAATGCAACTGTTAATACAATTTAGTTCTCTTTTGTTAAAGCATCAAACAAATATATTTTTCCCCATACTACCACATTTTAAATGGTCAAAAGAGATGCTTCTATAGAAATGTAACTAGCTCAGAGGATTTACAAACCTGGAGCTAATACTGCTTTTAATGCACATTAACCAGAAATCTTCTTATGCTGTCTCCCACTGCACATTCTAGTAAAAGCTGACTATTTTTTATTACCCCTCAGCAAAAATTTAAACAATGGCACAGAGTTTCACAAAACTCAGCACCTTTGCAAAGATTAAATTTGCTATTTGAAATTTAAAGCAAATAGCTTTTAAACCTCTGATATATTGCAATATTTAAAAATAAGTAATTCCATTTTTATAAAGTTTCAGTAGAAAGCAGCTCAGAGTAAAATATATATTTTTAATAGATTTGTCAGAAGACATGAATCTAAACTAAGTTCCTGCCTAAGGAATAGAAAGAGCTAGTTAATGATAAATCTAATTAGTTACACTCTAAATGGTCAGGTAGTATAGAATTGTTTTTGCTCCCAGTAGTGTTTAGATGAAATGGGAGACATTAAATACTACGTGTCAAAATGGAGAAGGCAGCTGTATAAATTTAGTGGATGACAACATTGTGTTGTATGTAACAATAAATTTTTGTCCAAATGAATGGTCAGGGATGAAACTGGTTAATTTAAATATTCTAAGAGTCATGGGAGGTTTGATGTTAAAAGCAAATGGCTCTGCTACTCTGCCTGAAGTGTGGATGAGGGGAACACACCCTCTGTATCTTTTCCTTAGCACTGGAGTCAGTGTGAATCTTATTCCCCAACTATTATCAGGATTTTAAGAAACAAGAGGAGCTGAATTAGCACTCGGGAAAGAAATTGTTTGTTTGTTTTGTTCACTATATGATAAAAATCTGTGCTTTATGATCCAAGTAGTCATGCTGTCCTTTTTGGTTAAAATTACTCCTCTGCCCTCCACTGAGGTCTTCTACTTTTCTGCCTAAGAACTGCAGTCCTGAAACACCTTCACTATTACAAGTCAGCAAAATTATGTTTCCCATTTTTTTCATTAAACTGCCCATAAAACTTCCACTCATCAGTTGCTAGTCTTGAGGGCATGATTCTTTGCAATCTGCTCTTACAGTAAAGTGCCCTGGAAATGAGATAATTTAGGAAAGCATGACAATCTTTCTGTGAAAAATTAATGTAAACTACACTATTAATAATATTAATTATTATTATTTCACAGTATGATTTTCTCAGAGTTAATCATGGCACTAAGATTGTCTTTTCCTGTATTCAAGGTTTGTCTCCTGAAATATTTCCTATTGTTATCTTACTTCTTCCCAGTTGTTAAAGAGAAGATGTAAATCTTTTTTCAATCTGACTAGAGAGTGTTGCTGGGCAAACTCTGCCACCCAACTATGGCAAAATCAGTTTTGTTTCCCTACATACATTTGTTGCTTCAGTAGAGTGATATAAATCTGCTTGAAATGTTTTTAAGATGTCCAGATTTTTGTTGGTGTTATGGATGGGTAATACTACCCACCACTCCCCCCTCTGACTGAGAACTGATTTCATAGAATCATAGGATGGGTTGGGTTGGAAAGGACCTTCAAGATCATCAACCTCCAACCCTGCCTCCCCCTGGGCTGGGACACCTCCCACTAGATCAGGTTGTTCAGGTTGTTGCAGCAGCAACCACACTCCCAGGGATTTAGGAAGGCAGCATTTGCCTTGCCCTGCTGATTGAAGTTCTTTTAAGTGGTCAATGAAGAGTGGCCAAGTGCAACTAAACCTCACATGCAACAGAATGCTAGTACATTTTAAAGATTCCTAAAGCAAAAAGATATCTTGTTGATCAAAAATACAGTATTTTTAACTTTTAAATTCCTGTTTCCTAGAGAAAGATAGTTCCTGTATTGTGATGATGGTGCCTTGTTTCGCTTTCCTTGCAGTTTATAATCAATATGCAAAGTAAAAAATACGAATGTTTCTCCCCATCCATTATGACACTAATAAGTGAATCTGTTAATAAGAATGGGAACTGCCTCCTTTTGATTCCTACAAATCCACAAAACTGAGTTCCAAAGATACAAGGGAAAAACAGACAGCTGGTCAGAAATGGACACTCAATACAAAAGCTGTTTCCTAACAAACGTATATTTTAGTCAAATATATTTATCAATATGAACCTAAGTAAGACAACTATGTTTCTTTCCTTTCATTAATGTCAGCAGTACTGGGAAAATTACTATTTTTTATTTTCCTCCTCATCAGTAAAACTGTGTTCAAACAACTTTTATCAGGACAGACTTTGAAAACAATACTTTAGCCTATATCATCCATCTCAGTCATCCTAAGTAATCCTGTAATGTCCCAGCACACTGAAACATCAAAAGCCTTCTTTTGCCATGGTGCTTCTCATTTACACTGTCTTCACAGATGCTATGATTTGGGCTGAGGAATAAATGGAAAAAAAGAGAAAATAGTTTCCTTTCTGTGAGAGTAGTTACAAGTCCCAAAGGTAAAACATAGGTAAAATCAAGGAGCAGATAAGAAGGGACAAAATGCCTAAAGGAGCATTTGGGTAAAATATTCTGTGCAGAGACCAAAAGAAGCCTAATGAGCTTTGTAGGCAGATCAGATAGATTGCTCCCTGCTTTGGAATATCTGGCTTGGATGGGGGTATATAAAGGTAGAATGCCAGTTCATGGCTCCCTGTTAATGTATTTTCATGGCAGAAAATAATTGAAGATAAAATAACAGATGAAGGTTTTTAATTTGCCTTGAGTTTTGACGTCTAGGTTGCTGTGTTTATTGGTGAGGGGTTTTTCAGTGTCTGTTGGGCTTGGCTTGGGTTTTTTTCATTTGTTTTTGGGTTGGTTTTTTTGGGTTTTTTTAAAATTAATATATGGATTCCTGTCAGGACTGACTTTTCAAGGTTATTTTTATTCCATTTTTTACTTTTAAAAATTCATATTTATTCATAATTCAAAAAATTATATTCAACTAGTATTTAACTTATAGATTTGTTACATGCTTTCTCACAGTCTAGTCTGAGCTTCAATGTGTTTTTGCAAAAACTTATTGTACTGTATATATTGAGTTTAAGCTGAATGAACTTTTCCCTAAATATTAACATTTATGAAATTGAGAGTTTATTTCTTTCTTACTCGATTTTTTTCCTTCACAATTCCTTCTTATTTGATTTCTCATTCATATCTTCCATTCTTGGAAGACTGATCCAAACCCCCTGAAATCTATTGGAGTTTTAGTTTTGAGAAATATATGCAAGAAACTGTTTCTCTACTCTGTTCCAATTGTATATTTCTCAGGCTTATTTCCTGTTCAGGTTTGAGTATTTAATAGGATTTCTGTCTGTTTGCTATGCGGCTTTTCCTGGCATTTCTTATTTTCTTACCTGGCTTCTGTTCAGATTCCAAACCCACAGCCATTCAACATCTTCTCCCCAAATAATTACAAGGGTCCAGAACTCCTGCATGCTAAATTACATTTTACTCAGGCTGTCTTTCTGGAAGCAGGAGAGGAGGAAGAAAAAATTCTTTAGTGTCTCTCATGAAATTCAATTTGAAAAATAAAACATGTGCTGCCAATAGCTGTTTTGCACCTTCAGAACTGTGTGCATACTTGGGCAGCTATTTAATATGAACATCAGAATCATTCTCCCCTGCATATATTCTCATTCCAGTGTTCCTAAAAATATTCTTACATTTTTCATTATTTCTTCTGGTGCTGTGAAGGGGGCTGGAAAAGGAACATTAATCAACTTCCCAGATACGTGAAACCATTATTTTTAGCCCTATGATGCTTTTCTCATTCCTCTTCCCTAATAATAATTTTGCTCTAGCTACTCCTGATCAGAGAGGGAAGCCAAAATCTGCTATTGTTTGTTCTGGTTCCATTCCCTGTTGTCCAAGGTAGCTCATGTCAGCATGTCCTTTGGGTCATGTTGGTGTTTATATGGCTCTGTGGGATTTCTTAGCTTCCAGAAAAATTGTTCTCCATAAGCTGTGGGGTCAATTCACTTTCATGGTTAAACATCACCTACTAGTCATGGATGACTGTTCTTTTTTTTTTTTTTGATCTCACACACATACGGAGGAATATAAATAAGAGATGGTGTAAAGAAATAAGAAGCAGCAGAGAGAAATTAGAGAAAAATTTCATCATCTTTTGTCCTTACAGTACTTTGAGCCTTTTATGTTTAGGTTGAGTCATATTTCTGACAGACTAGAGTGAAAAATGACTGCTGTGGTTCTTCAGAAGTTCTCTTGCATGAAATCTGTTGTGTCTTTTGATCCCAGAATACAAGACTGGCATCCTTTTTTCTTGTCATGTTGCTTCCAAACCAGGTTTGGGCAGTGGTAAAGAGAGATGTGTACTTCTATGCCCTCACTTCATCTTCTCCAATTTGATTTTCAGGTTGAAGAGAGGGCAAAATTGGTCAGTTTGCTTCCAGTAAACATGGCCTGCATGCTGCACTAAATGCTGCTACACCTCTTCTGTCCAGGAATGCAATGTTCATGGTTCCTGGTCTCCAAGGAGTGTATAAATCAACCTGAAGAAACCTACTGGGAATGTCCATTTGCCACAGAGTCTTGTAAATGGTCAGCTGGGAAGTTTTCTTAACACTTTCTTTCCCTAAGAGCAGTTGTTAAACTGTGTGAGCTCATTGAACTGATTTGCCTCTTCTAGCAAAAGGAAAGTCTTTATTAGTTGCTTATCTTTGTGTCATCCTTGTATTACAAAGGTAGCCATTGGAATTCAGTGCTCAGTAGGGGTTTTTGTTCTTCTGTATTTCTTCTGGTTTGTTCTTTCTGTAAGGGAACTTACACCTCACATTTCATTCTTTTTTGCAAACTGGTAGAAAATAGGCTTTGAAGAAGCAGAAGGTGATAATTGTTTGTAAAATGCTGAGCTCAGAATAATACTAATTAAACAGAAATCATAGCTGGCTGCTGCTGAAAAAATGGCATTTTTAGTAGAACTACTTACTTTTAGTTAATACTACAACCACATTTCACTATATACCTTTTAATGTGAGACAGTCAGTCTTAGGTCATCAGTAGTTCCTAGCATTTAACTGTTGAACAAGATTTCTGTAATGGATTGTTATCTTTTAAGGTTGGTGCTTTGTTTTTTTTTCTGATATATTTACAATTCTGTAAAAGGACCCCTGGCTGCATCAGGGCCGAAAGGAAAAAAAAAAAAATGTGCTTCCATTAAATTGTGTCATATATTCCCAGGGAGATGAAGGATGTTAGTCCCTACATGAATGAGCCTATGCTGAAATCCTGGAGTTAAAGGCTCAGGAGATTTTTGTCCCAAGAGGCCAATAGCAGCATGGGGAATGAAGTCTAAAGATAAATCCCTAACTTAGAATCCACCTTTTCTTTAGAGTTCTGTTGAGGTACGAACAACTGAATCCCACAAATTAAGATTGGGAACATCATCAGAGAGTATTACTTGGTCTGCAAAATATTTGCTTAGAAATATCTGTGTGATATGATGCTTACTGGGTATTATGCTGTATTTTAGGCATGTTATTTATAAAAAGTAAAGAAGTACTTGCATCCTTAGTAAGATCATTCCACCAGGGGAAAAATGATGTGACATTTTGCTGTGCTTTATTGACCGTACAAAAACTGACTGTGATTTTGTCCTCTACATAGGTTCACAGGAGACAAAAGGCATTGCTGTGAGCTGCTTAAAGCTCTCAGTAAAACGGTGTTTTTAGATCAAAAAGTTAGTTGTTGGCCCTGCAACCTTTATGCTACTAACATTGCACAAGACAAGTCTATATCTGAGGAAACACGGCTAAAATGTCTAGATGGCTTTGTGTGTACTTGCAGTGTTACAGTGTCTTTCCCCTCTTACCATACATGTGTTTATACATTTAATTAAAATAGTCTATCACTCTTCTGACATAAATGCCAGCTTGTGATATAGCCTTTGCCTTCCAATACATAACACCTCATTTGTCAATTGCTAATAACTAAAGGTATTCTCTACAAATTTCACAGCAAAAAATACAATGAGCTGCATATCGCCCCCATCTTCAGATGACCCTTTCAATCAAATGCTTTTGAGGAGCAGACCCATAAGGACAGGTCTTCTGTTTCAAATCTGTAATTCTGATAAAGGTTTTATATCTGTGACCTTAAGTTCAAGGTGGTGAGGGGAGGGCTAACACAAAATGTACAAAAACTCTACAACAGTTCTCCAACAAATGAATAGGGGAAAAAGTCTTGGTTAGCAATATTTAAAAGCAGGTGATCCAGCTTACAATGGTTAATGAAAATGATTCAGAACAGAGAAGGGAAGGCACCTCCTTGCAGGAATGTTTCAGTGCTTCATTCTGACCCTAATTCTTTCCTTTTACATAACTAAGATCCTAGGATTTATCAGGCTGAGAACAAGCAGGAGTTTTTTGTAATATGGAATCTGTTTACCAAGGGAAACCTTGGTACACTTCTGAAGCCTGCACATTTTTAATGCTTGCAGAGGGATTTTTTTGATTTGGATCTAAAGACTAGGTCATTTAGATTTCATTATGCTTGCTTATACATCCTGGAATCAATGAAAAGTATGACACCTGAACCTATGCTAAGGTCTGTCAATATTTGTTATAAACAAATGTCTAAAAAAAACAAACAAAACACCCAAAACAAACAAAAAAACAACCAACCCCAAAAAACCCAACCACAAACAAAGAAATTCAGACACACATGGTATAGAGAAAGTGTTTATTCAGCAGTGTCTTGTGTGTTACTTTTAAGTGTTGAACCAGGGCCCAAAAATATAAAACTGTTTTTACTCTATGTAGTACTTTTAATTAATAGCAACTGTGATGCATCTGTTACTAATCACTCCTAGAAAGGTAGTGCAGCTGTTCCTCTTAATGTGAGCCTTCAGGGAAGATCCACAGTAGAAATATTTGGCAAGACTGAAGATTATCCACTCACAAGGTAATGCCACTGAAGAGACTACATTATGGACTAACCTTTTAAGGGGAAAACAGATGCTGAAAATGTCTTGATATGCTGCTTTTTATCTGTGGCCAAAAAGATTTTAAAAAAAATAAATTTGAGTTCCTCTCTTAAATTTTAGAACTACAGTGAAATTTTTATTTGCATAGATGAAGTATTTTGGATTAGTTGATGTCTGGTTTCTTCTATGAAATGCCAAAGCTGAAACTCTTTAGATAGATTTTATAGACTTTTAACAAGCCCTTCAGGCCTTCCAGCTCAGTCAATAATGATGGGATCTATGGTGATATATAGTGAGGAACAGAGCCTAGGCTAGGAGAATTGCATTTTGAGATCAGACCTTCCCAGATGATTTCTACAATTGATTATTTAACTTTGTTATATTCCTGTGTATAAAAACGATATCCTACTGGCTACACTCAGGAGTTATTACCTTCAAAAGAACACTTTTAAAGGCAGTTTGATTTTTTTTTTTTTTTAAAGATAAAGGGTTCTCCCTTGTCAAAAAACAATTCTGAAGCATTCTGCATTGAAGACATTGGAAAATTACTTCCAGTGGAATTCAGAGATTATTATTAAATGTCGTTTTGTGTTCCTGTAATGTGCATGGTGTTGGGAAAAGTGATCAGAGTAAGAAAAAGAGAAACATCAGCTGGGCACTGAAAAATTTGTGAACAGACACAGAACTGAGAGTGGAATGGAGCATTAGTGCTTATCTACTTGCAAAGCCACAGAGAGCCAAGGCTTCTGCTGTGTTTCTCTGTATGCCTGGCCCAGGTCTGAAAAGCAAATTTCAAGTTGTCAGTGGTTTTGTACAGCCCAGAGCAACCCCTTTCTACCCAGCTGCTGTAGGTTTTGTACTCTGTGTAGGTATGGAATAGATCTGCTTTTTGAATAGCAAAAACTGTTCTATTTGTGGAACCATAGAATATTCTGAGTTGTAAGAGACCCATAAGGACTATCAAAGTCCAACTCCTGACTCTGCACAGCACAGCCCCAGGAATCCCACTATGTGTCTGACAGAACTGTCCAAATGTTTCTTGAATTCTGCCAGGGAAGAACCAACATTCTGAAATTCCTTGTTGAAAATCAGGTTATGAAAAGAAAATGAAAAGGCTTGTTAAAGAATGTTCATTCTTGCTAACATTGCTGTTCATGCAGAAGGGAATTCTTTCTCCTGGTCCTTTTCCTAACCTGATAATGGGAAGATCTCAAGATTCTTTTAAAAACAATGCTTCCACTCCAAATGTATTCTTGACCTGAAATGTTGAGAGAAAATGGGTAACTTTGGCCATACCAAAATGCCTACTGAAGTCAGTAGAAATTTTTCTGCATTTTCAAATTCCAGGGTTTTTATGTCAAACTGAACCCAAGTTAAATGCCACTCTAGTATTTTCAGAAAATCTGAGTAGCACAGGTTGATAGTGTACCTCTTTTATAGCTAAGCAGGATGCTGGGCCTGTGTGAAAATAGTGCAGAGGTAATATGTTCTATAGTAAAGTATAAAGTGAAAACATTACCTAGGCAATTATCAAACCCACAGTCTTTTCATCTTCCATGGTAGTTTATCTGAGCTTGTACCAAAATTTCCTCTTGATATATGTTCACCATGATTTATTTTTGTACTAGGGAACAGTATGGACTAGGTGGGGAGAAAGGAAGTGTAGATGTTCACTGCAGGAAAAAAGAAAGCAGACAGAAAGTTTGTGCATTATTAAACAATTATTTGTGCAGCTAAAATAAAATAAGGAAATATTTTCAACCTGTAAATGTTCTTCTAAACAAATTTCATAATACAGTTTGGATTCACTTGTCATAAAAGGAACTACAATTTTTATGTTGGTATATCAAAAAGGATATCTTTTGCTGAGTAACTATGCAGTTCTAAATGCAGTCTGTTGTTGGAGGGAAGTTGTAGAAAGGTAATAAAAACACAAAAGGAAGATTAGATATTTCCTCTCTGAAATTATTTTTGTAGGTATAATTAGATAAATGAAATGGACACTTGCATTTAAGCTTATTGCCTTCAGATGCTCTATATTTGCACTTTTTGTGGGTGGTTGAGAAGAATTCATTGGAAATAATGCTACTTCTTTCAAGAGGCTTATATGTGTGTGTATATATATATAAATACAATATCTGTAATATAAGCATTTATTACTGCAAAGAATAGATGTACAAGGATGGGACTAGATGATTTCTCACTATCCCTGCCAAACCTTTTATTAGGAACCTGAGGTTGAGGATATCTACCACTCAGCCAAAGAACATGACTGCACTCTAGTATGTGAGAATCTGGTCACCTCTGCCATGGTGTGCTTAAAACAATCATAATTATATATGAAAGCTCACTGGAAGGTCTTGGCAAAGGCAGTGAAATACTGAATAAGAATCTTCAGGAGTCTGCTGTGCTTGAACTATTGTTTACTTTGTCCTCCCTTCAGAGTGGGCTGGTAAAATAAATATGTGGGTTTGTTAATCCATTGCAGTAGTTCCTCTGCAGAGACTACATCTCTCATCAGTGCTACTAAACTAATTTTCAAACCTCTGCACTGTTGCTAAGTACATAATAGCTATTGCCCTTGCCCACAGCTTTCCACTACCACTTTGGGATACTTGGAATATAAATGCACTGAATGAGAACTGATACTTAAAATTTAAGATCCTTTAAAAAAGGAACTACATGAATGTTAAGCGTAATTATTAAGCAATAACAACTGAGTTGCAGGCCATTAACCCAGTCAGTCATTAATCCCAGAGAACTCTTCTATGTTGAACTTCTTATTGTTAGCATTCTAGGCATAGTACAGAGCAAAGAATCAATCCCACAGGTATATTGACTCCTTAGTGGGTGATGCTGCTGTTGTTGTATTGCTTTCTATAATTACTGTGCACATCAGGTGGTCTGTTCTCACTGTAGCACTATTAATAGGCAGTAAGGGAGGGAGAGAAATGCTTCCTAATATAAGACATATCTGTGCTCTGATGCTCGAAGGAAGGCTACATGAAATGAGTCTCTCTCCCCAAAGAGGTACTTTATCTGCACAGCAATTCCCTGTTGTGTGCTCTCCTGCCTCACAGTCCTCTCTCCCTGCAAGCACCAGGAATATACTTCCTACCTTGGTCCAGAGGCAGAGGAGACAAGAGTCCTTAACCAGATGCTCTGGGATACAACCTTTCCAGCAGCAGGTCTTCAAAGCCTGAGAAAAGTGGGCCAAAGTGCCATATGTAGCATGCCAGACATCTTGATGGAGGACCACAGCCCTGTGTCCGAGCCAGAATTATAGAGCGACAGACAGCGAGGGGCAGGAGGCAAACCCTTGTTTTGAATGATGATGCAGGCAGAGTTTTAATTGCTAAAGATGAGGCTTGTCTAGAAGAAAGAAATGGAAGAGGTGACAGCTGTAGCACAATTACCTGCTGAGGGTGTTTAGTGAGCAAAGAGAGCACTGTGCCTCCTCTGCTGTGGTTTGCAGTGCCTGCCGCAGCTCATCTGTGCATGCTGCAGCCTCCCTTGCCCTGCAGGCTTTTCCCTGACTATGCATTTCTTTAAATCACTCCTTCTTTGTTTGGGATATTTTCTTTAATTTCTCTCCCTCCCCTGAACCCCCAGTTTCATTTGCAGTATATTTATATCACCTCTGGTACTTTGGAAGGAAATGGTCTAAAAGTGGATTTTCAAACAAGTTAGTGCAACCTTCTAAATTTTCTTCTTTTTTTGTGGTCAATATTTAAAAATGAGGCAAGTAGAACTCTTTGCTTGTTACTTTTCATTTTCATGAAAAGATTAATTTGTGCCATTCTCTGTGGTACAGTGACAGCAAGATCTTTTGTATTTCCTCAGTCTTTTAATAAAGGCTTTGGCAGGACATGTTTAAGAGTCTCTCACATTGACAGCAGGGTGGGTTTTTTCCCTGACGTTTTGGTTGACCCAAGTATAGTTCAGCTGAGAAAAGGAATGGGTTTTTCAATGACAGTCCCCTTATTTGCACATTTTTAAACTTCAGCACTGACAGGGGGCCAGGGAGGTTTAGTGAGCAGTTGACATGGCAGGTCAATCACTGGCCAGGGGTCACTGGTGCTATCAGGAGTCACTGTTCTTGCTGCACACACGTCTGGGGTCACTTCCCATAAAGGACAGAAGTTGGACGCTGCTCAAAAGGCAATACCAGCCAGAAAGAATTCAGCTGCATGTATTCACATATCTCATTCTTGTCCCTTGTCAAAGAAGCTGAAGGTCATGTAGGAATTTGTACCATAATTTAAGAATATTTCAGTAGAAGTTTTAAATCCAGGAAAAAGAAATTAGTGAAATGTGTTGAACACTTTCAATTGTTTTGTTTAGCATGATTTCAAATGGAGTTGTATCATGTTATTTTTACTTGAAACCCACTTGTAACCAGCAATTTGGTTAAGAGACTATATATTTTGTGAATCAGAGTACCAGCTAATTGTCATGTATTTTTATTTCCTTGATCACCAAAGTATCTTTAAAAGTATAGATTTTAAGTCTATAACTTGTGTTAGAAATCAAAGAATAGCCTCATTAATCCCAGTAAATGTTACTACTTTTTAATTTTGACTGACAAGTGAAGCATTAATTGTTTAAAGTCTATCCAAAATTCAATGGTGTAATTATAGAATATGATGATTTATTATGAGCTTGTTGACTATGATAATTGGTGCATTTTCTGCTGAGATTACTGATTTTTTTTGAGATTGTTCTCAGGAGCCTCATTGAAAGTCTTTCAAGGCCAGTGGTGTCAACAGTGATGGGCTACAATGAGTTTCAATTTAATGTATTCCTTTGCTTAACTCTCTTGGTACTTTGCACTTGAACAGATATGACAGATCTTCTGGCAACATTTATGTGAATATAAGATATATTAAATAATATGTAACATTTCAAACCTCCTTGGAGCAGTTTCCATGGAGACCAAAGGCATCCACTGGAAATTAAAATATGGAGAATCTCAACTTATGGGACAGAAATATTTGATACAGACTTTTGAAATCTTGTTTCAGGAGACAGAAGTTCATATGCTTGGTTAATTACAGTAATATTAATTCTGTAGGCACGATCTTAGGAAAAAAAATAAACACTTTTTAAAAATAATGCAATACTACTTAAGTTATGTGCTAGAAAGACTAAATTCACCCCTTTACTGAACAATGAGCAAACAATCAGGCTTAATGCAGAGAATTCTGTAAAAAAAAAAAAAAAAATAAAATAGAGGGAATGAGATCCAGTTCCCACAGGCAGCTCAGACAGTATAGAGGAGAAGCTGCACAAACTCCCCACGAGTGAGCACAGGCAGCTGAAGGATTGTAGGTGTAGAAGCTCCTTCCTTTGGTCCTTCCTCCATTCTCTTCACTTTATACAAAGGAATGCTTTCTATTATGGCAGACAACTCTGCTCCAGTTATGTATTTTTATCCAGTTATATACTGCCCCAAATTAATGCATACCAAAGTGATCTCCTGAAATACAGACATGGATGATTTTGTCCTGAAATGAAAGCGAAAATAAAATCAAATCCAAACTCTAAAAAACCACAAAAAGCATTACCTGACATAAATGGAATAATGTTATTATTAACTATTGGGATGAATACACTTTAGGCCCAAGGTTCTTTGTTTAAAATTAATACATTATGCCTAGAGTGCTGTGCAGAGAATTGCCTTAAAGTGGGACATAGCTCCCAGGAGCAGATTTCCATTTTGTCACTCAGCTCCTGAAGATTGAAATGCCCAGTCCAATCTCTGATATTAAATCTTTGTTTGTATTACTTTAAATCATATTTAGCTGTCAGAAATTATGTGTCACCAGTGTTTGGGCTGCTTAGAACAGTATTTAAATGCTTTCAAATTGTTTTGATTAACAAATATGAGAATGACCTAAAATGTGAGGAAAGAACCATAGCAACCAGAAAAAGAGAAGAAATGAAAATAGAATGGGTGTTTTTCTGCTATGGGTTAAGAGTTTACCTGGAGAGAGGGGGAAAAAATCTATCTTCTATTTTCTTACCCTGATTAATAGATATAACAAGTATGATGTCTAATGTCTGATCCAGAGTGGAAATGCTGTGTTATCACCAGAACATGATGCTGTGGTCAGGAGATCAAATCAGGGCAAACTGATAGCAAGAATTATAGTCATTATTTCATTCTTTGAGAGATTGCTGCAAGAAGGAAAAAAATGCTAATTAAATATAAAAAAACAGATGGCAAAGAGACCTCTGCAAAGGTCAACACTGGGAAAATCTTAGCTCTAAATTATCTAAGTGAATTAGACACATGTAATTTATCTGAGAGAATTAAAAAATAAAAATAAAAACCACTTGATATTCAGAAGAAGATAATGAACAACATTGCTTAAAGGAAGCAAACAGTATTAATAGCAGTAGATGAAAGATCACTCAGTTTGGCCTCTAATTACTGGCTTATTAAATTCTAGTCTGATTCAGAAAGTGCATGTGCATGTAGAAAGTGTTATATGGCTATATAATTTTGATAGAATCTATATTTGATTAACTAGAAGAGGAAATATACTTGGCTATTTCACCTTCTGCAAGTTGCCTTTTAGATTACAAAAGCCTGAACTCAGTGAAAGGGTCTGGATCAAAGCAACTCACCTTCTCTCAGTCTCCTCCAACCATTCTTCTTAGCATATCTTTTTGAAAGATAGACATCAGTGACAGGGCAGAGCAGCACAAGGAGAATATCTGATGTTTTTTATAGTTTGCATGGACCTTCTGTTTAAAATATAATATTAATTAGCAATTTATACTGGAAGAGGGGTTCTCATTTATCTTTTTCAAAAGTACCTTGGAAAGAATTGATTTTAATATTTTTCACATGTTGCTGGTAGTCTGGCAGCACCATCTGACATTGATTATTCTGATAAGACTGTGGTTTTGGAAGTCAAATAATATCAAACATCAACTTCTTTTATCTCAGTAGTAGCTCTGGGAAAACAAATCTCTCAGTATCTAACTTCTGTGACTGAATTTGGTCACCCCTCTTTAGCAGTTGATGTAACTTGGTTTGCTGTAAGAATAGAGTTATTTTTATATATATGGTAAAAGCAAATTATAATACATGGAAATAAGAGGAAATAACAATAATTTTTTTTCTGTTGTATGTTTAAGTAACATGCAGTTTGAGCTGAAGTAAAGGATATATTCTTCTTGTCACATCTAAACTGTTAGAGGAAAAGGCAGTGGAAGGGTGAAAACAAAATGGGGGATGTTTGTAAGGTTTAGGTTTGTATTTAAGTAAGAAGCGATTTTAGATCTTGGATTTATTTTGGTTTTCTTTTCAGAAAATAAGAAAAAGAGAAAGAGAGAAAGAAAATAAAATGCAAATCTTATTTATTTGTGAAGAATAACAAGCCAAATCCTGCTGTAACAAAACATATACAAGCAGTCTCACAGAACTTTATTAAAACATTTGAACTCTTCTTTATGGAGTAATTTATAATATCAGTGTCTTAGACTCCTGATTTTCTCTTGGTATTGAATAGAAGGGTTCAAAGTGAACTTGAAGGTTTACATTACCAGATACAGTTTTTTGTATTCTTTAATTGTACTCCATGATATCACTTTCTGTTCTCCAGCTAGTATGATAGCTGGTTTTAAACAGAGACCTGTATTTCTAAAATATGCCTGGAAAAGACTATGGCTTGCCTCTGTTCAGCAAATGAATGGGCAGCAAAGCAAAGATTATTCAGATACCAAAAAGAGAACTTGTAGTCTAGCAAAACAGTTATTAAATTCAACAAGGTCTTTGTCAGCCTTATTCAGAACAACTGGTCTTATGCTGAAAGAGGAAGAGTTGCACATGAAAAAAGACATAAGATAGCTTACATGTTTAATTGACCGGTTTTCTGTCAGGAAATGTTGTTCTGTTGCATTTGAAGGATATATTTTCTGCAAATATTAATTTGATATCAACCAGCTCTAGCCAATGTAAAATCCAGAGCAGTTCCATTTCCACTGCCAAAGTCTCCCAGTAAACTGATCTCCCTTTCACTGCTTTATGTATGAGAGACTTGGAGCTCTGTGCCTTTCCTTCTGAACTAATAGTGAAGGTGTTCTCAGCCCTACCCCTCCCCATCACTTGTGCATGGTCCTGTTGAGATATTAATGCATCATATATGCTTTCCAGAAGGGGAATGCATAGAAGGTTCTGACCGCAGCCAGCAGACCTCCTTATGCTATCAAAGGGAACTGAAGAGCTGATTCAGGCTGTTGAAGTTATACCTTTCTTTAATTATATCTTATTCTAAAGAGAATACCATATTTTCTTTCATTTTAAGAGGTACAGGGAGATCCTTTCCTATAAGGGATGTGAAACTAATACAATCAACTTTTTGGCAAATACTGTTCTTTCCGCAAAACTGTACAAACATGTGTTGTTTTGAACTCTATGTTAAACACTGTAATGATGGCCATATAAATAATGCATCTTCCTGCCATGAAAATGGAAATAAATGTGAGGGTAAGAAACCTGAGGGTTCAACACAATTGTGGGTGAAAGTGGTTGCAACTAAACATTCTGATAACAAAAGCAAGAGCTTATTTTATTGGAGGTGACTCTTGTATAAGGACAACCCACGATGCTATTCAGCCTGGTCACTGGTGTTTTAATTGTATGTTCCTTGTGTGTCTCTCTTGGACATGTAGGAGTCTTTGAGGAGACTTTGACAAATAATAATGACTTTCTTAATTTCTACTTTGCCATGTGCTAAAGGATTCTCCTGGGAGAACATAAAGTGGAGTCCTTCAAATGAAGGACTTTAAAAATTAAGACAGAATTTTGTGTTTGATGGTGTCAAAGAGAAGGCAGCAATTGTGAGCTTGAAGGAGATTATGTCATACCAGAGAAAAGCTAAGTAGTTTATCTTGTCAGAGCACTTTGAAATGCTTCTGAAAGTATTGAAAGGCATCAGTACCCAAGAGGAAGGAGGGACCAAGACATGGACAAAAAGGGTCCAATTTTTTTAAATTGTATAAGGGACTTCTATTTTCCGATATTTATGGATTGGGATTACGTGTTTTTATGTTTTAAGGAGGGAATAGAATTTGAAGAACTGAATCATAACTATCTGTAACAATAAACAACCTAATGTTTAATTTTTCTAACAATTGACTATCCAGCACATACATATTTTACAAACTTTTCTATTGCATTTTTCTGTCCTGTGTGGAGCATTTGTCTCTTTCAGTCTCTTTCATGTTCTTCCCCTCATTGTTTCCACAATAGCCAATGTCAGCAGTTCAGGCAACAACAGGATACTCTGCCACAAATGTACTGTCACCTTGTTGAATGGGTTTTAAATGTATAAAGTGACTTGTGAACTTAGCAGGAAGGTAAAGTGAAAAGCTTTCTAACAATACTTCTCATGATAATGAAGCAATTAAATATTGAAAAAGGACTTTATTGAAAAAATGAACTATAATTCTGTGTATTGTACCAAAGCCTTCTGATAAAGTATGACAGTCATGCTGGTGCCTTCCAAGATGTCTTAATAAACTGAGAAGTAAATCAAGGCTCTGAGAGTAGTTCTTAGTGAAAACAGTTACTTTTGTTGCTTAGTGGATATTTGGTCCTTCCTCTTAGCAAAATGTTGGAAAACTCTTATATTTGTTTGGTTTTAAAAAAGAATGCATGACATAGAAATAATCCTGCTACTGATTTTAAATTTTGAATGTTATGTTCTGGGTCATAGCTGAAACCTCACCTTGACTGCAGAAATAACAGGAAGTTGCTCCATGGCAAATGGCATCTAAAGAAAAATCTTTTCATTTAAAAGAATACATAGAAAATATAAATTATTATTTCATTCATTCCTGTGGTTTAATAAATGGCCTAATAGAATATAATAAGATTTACACTTGAAAGTGTTTTTATGTAAACATATGTTTGTGCTCTTTTTAGGTTTGAAGGTCAGGAATTTGAATAGTTTTGTAATTTATGCTTATTTTACGGTTGAAATACACCTCCAGTGAGATAGTTAGACTTTTAAAAATAACATATATTTCACAATAACATAATTACCTGTGGTAGAATGTGAGGAGGCTCAGACTCTGAGATTACAAAAAAAAAAAATTAGTTTTAATAGAATATTAATATCCATAAGAAGATTTTTAACCTGATACATAGAGTCAACTTTTCTAGAAAACTGAGTCAGCTAAATTTCAATCAATCTACTCTATCAGCCTAGATTCTTGTCTTAAATAATCAATGGGAACTTCTTAATTTTTTTTTTACTTTTTCCAGTTATGAGTGAGAAATCTGATTAAAAAACCTCTTTTCATACAAACTGAATACTTCTTACATTTGAAAAAAACACTGATTTTTCTACTCTCTTTCAGAAATGGAAATGAATGGGGTTTCTATTTTAGCTTACTTTTCTAAGAAAATAAATCTCATGTGATTGCCTGTCTTCACTGCCAGACATAGGGAGAGGTCTTAAAAGTTATTAAGATCCTAAATAATTTTATAAAAATAATTAGTGATTCAGACTCTGCTCTCTTACAAGGGAAGAGATCTCAGAGCAGGTGTCAATCAGGACATGGAAGCTGGAGGTACTACAGGCAGCTGATGCTTCAGTGGATGTGAGAAGGGGAATTTGTATATTGTGGTGGCAATTCATGGACACAAATACACATAAAACTCAGCTTTCATGGTGTGCTGAAACTCTGGTTTCTAAAGCAGTGAACCAAGATACATCCCCCCAAAATGAGACAGGATTAGAGCTCAAGCCAATGGTAAACTGGCTGATTTGCTATGAGTTTCTCAGGAAAAAAATACAAACAAACAAACAAAAAAACATGAAATCGCAAAATGTTTTGGATTCAGCTCAGAGGGTTGGTTTGTTTAATGTTTTGTGGTATTTTTACAGCTGTAGTGCAGAAAAAATAGTATTGAAAGGACCTCATTCTTTCCCATCTGATTAAAAAAGCTACACTTCTCTATTGCTGCTTAAAGTAATTGGTCCCTTTCTCTTATTCTGTTTCATCTGGGAAGAGCAGCAACTTCCTTTGGCCTCACCAGAGTGACTTTAGGCACAGCCTCCAGCCTTGGGCTCTTGTGAGTCCCTGGCTGAAGCTAAAACAGAACTAATCTCTCCTCCATTTGCACATGAGATTATCTGAGTCATTTCGTTTCCTGACTTTGTCCTCATGTCCTAAGGGCAGGTAATTTCTTGGTTATTGCTTTAAAGCTGTCCTTTCCTCTCCCTTCCCTGCTCTTCTTCCCAAAACCAGTAACTTTCAAAGTTACTTTCTGACAGTAGGTTTCAAAGAACTTGGCTGCATTCTGGTTTTAGGCCATGGTTTGTGTCCCTGCAGATCAACATCCCTTCCACAGAAATAGATATTTATGTTTAAATTGTAGATGGATTTTGAGATACTTTGTGCTTTCTTACTTTCACCTATAGCCCAACTCTTTTTCCTTTCTTCCTCCTTCTCTATTCCTGCCTCTCTGATTCTCCTTCCCTTCTGCAAAAAGTAAAATTTATATACTACGGGACTTAATTTTGAATTAGGCCTTAGAGATCTTAAAAGTCTCTGAGTTTAGGATCACTGTGTTTATTGGGGTCAGAAATTTACCTCCAGGATGTAGAACTAACCCAAAGTATTTATTTTACTTTTTTTTTTTTTTTTTTTTTTAATATTGTACCTAGATGTTACTCTCTGTCAGTCAAATCCCAGACCATGCACTGATGCATTAAGATTTTAAGACACAAGTGAGTGCTGTGTGAAAAGTGAATAATGGATGTGAGATTATTTTGAAAGATGACTTAAAATTAAATAAACTCAAACCCAACAGTTTCTGGCAGAAAAGACAGGGAGGAGGGGGAAGGAGCACAATATCAGGTGACTTTGAGCAGTTCCTGCATGTTAACATTCAGAGCTGCAGTAGCTAATTAGTTCCCCACTGAAAATATATTTTCCTCTTATAAGAACTAAGCTAGTGAACATGAAAGAGTGGTTTCAGTAACTATAATTCCATATTGAGTACCCTATTTTTAGTTAAAAATTATTTTTAGAATTATTATCAAAACAGCAGACAACATAGAAAGAAAACAAAAATGTACAGACCTGTAACTAAGCATGTTTAAATGTTATTTTTCTCTGAAGAATTAAAAAGGGGAGGGGAAAAAAGAAATGAACTGAGGCAAAAGGAAATTTTTCATCTTCTTGCTATTGGATTATTTCACATCTTGTTTTCCTTCTCTTTTAATTTGTTGTTTTCTTTTTTTTTTTTTTTTCCTTCCTCCCCTTGGACTATTTGAATGTGACAACATCAGGTGCTCTGATTTGTAAGAAAACTTAAAAATTACAGAGCCATTTGAAAAAGTGAATGTCGGTAAAAGACACCTAAAAGCAACTTAAAGTAATATAGATAGCATAAGTATTTACAGTAGTTTGGGGAAACTCTACATAATGTTTTACTGTGATGTTGCTAATAGCACAGGAATTTAGATTTCCAGTAGATTTTAGCAAAACTTGATTTGAGTGCTGATGAAAATAAATGTTGGAATAATCTCCCATTCTAAAATTATTCTCCACAATGAAATCCTAAACAGGAGAATACACAGTGTTTAAAACTGACAGATTAGATAGAGATCTAATATAGAAGTATAGAAATTGTATCAATGAAAAAATGTGTTTTAACGCAAAAACTGAGTGTTTGCAGTGCTCAGCCAGCAGCTGTGGGGCTGGTTGTGCACAACTCTTTATGTAGATCCCTTTGTGGACCATTCTTGGCCCCCTGCCTGAAGCAATATTACAACATCTCTCTTGAAATGAGCTCTTACCCTTTAAAATGACCATGGCAGTGAGGCACCTGGGCAAAAGAGGAACGAAATCTTCCACCTGCTCTTCCCTTTACAGTCCTCTCTGAACTGCAGGTTTTGGGATGAGCTTTGGGATGCACACAGAAACGGGGCCTCTATGCATTTTTTAAAGCTCTTTTTCAATGAGTAAATTTATTATAGTGCTCAATAGAGACATTAGTTAATGCTCCATTTATCTCTTTGTGTGGTCTCAGAAGATGTCTCCACTGAGGTGTTGAAATGAAACAGGCTCAGGAAAGTGAGAGTTACTCCCAGTCCTTTTCTGAATGACATGCAACAGCTGTCAGAAACCATTCTCGCTAAGCAGCTGGATTTCTTACTTTTCCTTCTCTTATCCACGTGTTTTCCAAAGTGCTTTGGATTTATATCTCTTGGCATGCCTCCTTGGACACAGCTAGATATGTTGAATCATAATGTCAATGTGGAAATGGAACTTGCAGTTATGAAAGATCCTGATCAAGGAGAAATAACAGTGTAAGGAATAAGCATCACAGAAGTGCATGATGTAAAACACACATAAAATGGGCTGCTTGAGTAGTCAAGAAGGCAAAGTCTGGCAAACATCACTTCTTGAAGTGAAGGACACAAGTATAATTTAGCCACCTGTCATAAGTACCTCTAAAATTCACTGGGAAAAACTTCCATTACCTGAGAGAATATCTTTAACTCTATTTTCCTGGGGCACCCATATTGTCATCGATTAGAAACTAATTCATATGCACAAATATAATTGCCAGCATGAACTGAAAACATGATGACAGTGGCAGATTCAACATATGTTGAATCACAATGTAGTTGCAGTGCACATAATTTTTCTTTATTGATCAGTTTTCATTCCCTCCGTGAAATTAAAAACATGAATTCATCTGAAGGACTCAAGGAACTTCACTATCTAACATCACATTCATATACTCTGCACCACATGGTGAGAGAGATTTCAACACGTTCTCTAGTGAACAACCAGTAGAAGGTTCATTTTATGTACATGATTTTATATTGCTTCCATTCCAACTGTTCTCTCCTTTCCACCCACTCCCATCTGCACCTGGTTAAAAATATTTCAATTCTGTCATTTTTAGTGGTTTATATTTGTAGATCATCAGCTAAATCTGAAGACAAAAGCATCCTCATGTAATGTCACCACTACTACTGGTACTAGTGCCTGAGAATAGTTTCTGTAGTGACCCAAGGACATTAAAGGGACTGCCAGTACCTATTTTTGCACACGTGCCTTTGTGTACTCTTGCAAAATTTTCATAGGTCTGAGAATACCTCTGGGGCACAGGGAATAATATTCCAGTCCAGTTTTATGTCTGAAGCAGCCAAAGAGCAATAATGCTCCAGATTATTCTGCAGCTAAGGGACAGAACTGGGAATAGTTACCATGAAAGCAGATTGTTTGCTATAAATGTACTACCCTAGACTTGGCTATTGCAATAGCAAACTTCTTATAACAAATCATGTGATAAGAACTTTGTAGGCTGAAGCCCTGTTTTTCAAAAATGACTCATAAGTCTATGCTACAAATCATGATAGGAGTGTTTCAAAACCACTGATTCATGTACTGATAGTAATGTAGTGACAAAAAGACAGAGCAGAGTGTGATTCCACTTCGGCCATTGGTACACTGTACCAATAAGCAAGCTGTATTGGTGATTATAATTACATGGCAATACTCATCTGAGTCGTACAGGTTTAAACCTGCATTGGTATGGCTCTCAAAACTGAAATCCCCTTTTAGGTGTTCAGGTTTCCCTTCAGGAACTCTGGACACAGAAGGTTATTACCTCTATCAATGGGCTTAGATTCTTAAATCTGTCACTTCTACCTTCTGGCATTTTAACTAATATGCTTTCCAAGTATCAAATTAGATGCCTGTGCCTCTTGTACCACCTAAACTGAAAACATGAGTCAACCATGTCAGTTCCCACCTAGAGTTCTTGGTATGTATATATACTTTTTTTTCCAGTCTTCTGAAATTCTTACCTGGATAATCTGGATATCTCAGCATATTAAAGGTCAACTTGAAGTCTCTTGCTAGTCTTGTCAGAAACAATAACTTAAGTTTTTCAGACCTATGCCACGAAAGAATTTGAAATCAGTCTATTTGCCCTTAGTGTGAGTTACTGACAAGCCAGTGCAAAATGAAGGGAAAGAGAAACTATCATATTACTTAATACCTTGGGTATTTGCAAACTGATTGGAAGTGCTATGCTGCAGTTCCCCCCCAAATGACTATTTCGGTAAAACTCATATAAATGTCTACATTTGGAAAGTGAAACTGTACTATAAATCTAAAAATTCATAGACAATAAAATAGAAATGGTTGTGTAGTACTTACAAAGTTTAAATAATTGTATTTACCAGAATTGATCAATTTAATCTTCTCACAGACAGTCTGGATAAGTCTGCTTCCCTTGGAAGAGTGGCACTTTAGAGCAAAATCTTGACCCTACAGAGTCAATAGGCTTTGGCATCTTTCTATTTCTGCACTCAGTGCAGGCCAGCTACTCCTGTTCAAATAGGGCATTAAAAGTATTTGGGAAGAGGACATCCAAATCAAATTATTTCATGGAATGATTACATTTCCTAGAGACTTGTTGTGTCTTCTCTTTTGTATATTTTTTTATTTTATATTGAACACACATAAACTGAGATAATGATGGTATCATATTTGAATTAAATAGAAGAGTTATTCATGTTTGTACATTAATATATTTAGATGAATAAATCAAAGCTGAATTGTCCAAACAAATGGTAACTTTTGTTTCAGGGGGATTTCTGGACTAATTGCATTAGTAATAAAATATAACACTACAAACATAGACATTATCTAGAAAGTAGTGGACTGCTCTTATAGCTAAATTATCTGCATGTAGTGCTGAAAAAACTGATTCACTATGTAGTCCTTTCAGTGCTTCAAAAAAATCAAAGCTGCAAATGAGCACAATTTGTATCCTTCTGCAGGACTTTCATACAAATTCCAGTGCTCTAACTTTGAAAGATATTTTTGGGGACCAGTGCAGCAAAGGGAATATTTTGTGTCTGGGTCCACAGTTGTTTTTTTGATTTGCAAATGTAATTCACACCAGAAATTCATGTAAATGAATGTTATGTTACGCTGGTTTGTTATGGTTTATTTTTGGTGATGTTAATTATATTATTTGATACACAACTAGGAAGTGCTCAGATGATCTGGCAATGAGGACTTGATACAAAACAAGTCAGTGCAGTGTGGTATTTATAATTCAGCATGATGTCTTCATTACTAGTACTGTTAGGTTTGATACGTAATTCATGATCACACTTTCCATTCTTTTGATGATCACTACCAGAAAGTGCCCCATGGAACTGCTGTTATGTTGGAAGACATATGGTATTTCTGCACCACCTTTTCCATGAGGGGTCTGACCTATCAGTTTGTGCTCCAAGGCACTGTTGTAGTATAAATAATAAACAGTTTTTTCAGACTGTAAAAAGACCTCTCCAAATGCTCATCTGTGGCTGTGTGTTGAATTTCAGCAGCACTGCAGTGCTTTGAGCTGGCAATCCAAACATCTTCATTTAGAAACAAAACACCATACGGTATAATCAACTCCCCATAGTAATTTTCTTCACTGCAGTATCATTAAAGAAGTATTGTAGCATAAAGAGTAAACTAAAATATGCTTGGCCAATAAGAAGGCCAACAGCTTTCTGCAGTTAAAGCTATTTTTATGTATTTTGCTACTGTAATGTCTGAATTCTTCACAGTCTTAATATACTCTCCTAGAACATTCCTGTCTCCCTTTGCATTTTGAGCAGGATCTGAGTTACAGATATTCATGTCTGAAGAATGAAGCTTTGCAGACTCTCACCACTGTCCCAAAGGGCTGCCTAAGTCTCTAGGGGAACTAGAAACAGGGCCCAAAAATTGAGCTTTTCAGTTGAGCCCAGTTAGCCAGAGGATTGCAATCCCTGCCATGGATTGTCTTCTTCCTCCATGGCACCATTTTTCTTTTGCAAAACTGTTGTGCTAAGGTTTAGATGGCAGCCAATGATGGACAAGCAGGTAGAAGATATAACAAATACTTTTCATTTTGCCTTACAGCTTGAATAAATATCACTTGGTAATTAACGTAACATTAATGCTTTCAATACCTCCTCCGTGCTTGAGACTTCTTCCCTTTTAAGGGCAATCTGAAGGGTGGAAGCAGCTGAGGCACTTGAGAGGTTTGTTGTCATGTTGCTCTTTAATATGTTAAGTTGAGGTAGGGGAATCCTCAAAACTTGTGTTCAGAATCAGAATATGGATCTTTTTTTTTTATTTGCCTTTTATTAAATGTTACCAAATCCCCTAGAAAAGGTTGGGGAGAGACCTTCCTTACAAATTGGTTGTGCAGACCAGCAGAGCCAGTACTGAAAGTACATGACGAAAGAAACAGCTTCATATAAATAGCTGAGTCAAAAGGTGTTGTGTTCTTTGCTTTTCCAACAAATACAGCAAATCAGCTGTAGTTATGAGTGATTCTCTGCTCATAACACTGTAAGCCAGGGTATAAACAAATGCACAGAACTGCTGTAGAGTATTAACACGCATTTTTAACCTGTCTCCTACTGCTGCAAAATTAGCATTAGAAGAAAACAGAATGGTGTTTCCACTTTGGGAAGCTCAGCTGAGGTTTTGCTGAACAGAGTCTACAGAAAATAGTTTTTGAGAGAATTGTATGCTTTAAAATATTTTGAAAGCTAAATTAATAGGTCCATTCTCTCAGCCTTCCCATTAAAACTGCCATTTATTTCCTGCCAGACACTGTGTAGACAAAGAGAAAATGATCAAAGTCCTTCTCACTAGTGCTAGACTGCTGTCCTTGTCTTTAATTGTTTCTCAGGATTATACACATCACTGCTGCAGTTAGGGTCAAATTAATAGAAAGAAGCACAATATCAGCATGGAAACCGCTTTTTACTTATTGTTCATTTAGCTCTGACATGTGCAGCATGATGAAAATTGTTTAAAAGAAAATCAAAATGCTTAAATGACAGCCTTTGAATGCTGTGAGACAAATTGAAAATAGCTTTGATGCAATAATCTGCTTATTACTTAAGCACTGCAGCATCTGATTGTTTAAAAACTTGCTATATATGAATTAGCTCTCAGGTCTACAGGACAGAAGGAAACACCTCACATTCATTGTACATGAACCAGGAAAACAAAGAAGAAAATGTGCTAATCTGCAAAATACTGAAGCTCTAGACATTCAAAAGTCAAACTAAACACCACTGAAAACAGCAACCAAAAATTCAAGCTCATTATGTAAACAGGCTTTGTGAAAGAGAGAAAAAACAAGTGAGGTAGTTGATTTTTGATTTGTTTGCTTTTGTTTTTGTGTGACCAGTTGGCAGAGATAGCTTAGACACTGAAAGTTGAAGTTTGAATGGTGTCTGTAAATGAACAATGTTGAAAGCCACTGGTTCCCAGTTCAGTATTTATATTTAGCCCCAGAGTATGTACGTGTGTTAAAGTACACTGAAAACCTGGATTGCCTAAGAAATATGAATCAAATGTATCCTGTGAGTGATATGCATGATCCAGTGAAGCCTTTGAAATGACAGAATGTGCTTTCAGTAAATATAGAGAGAATTTTGTAGTCCAGAATCTGATGGAAGAAGAATCTACAATGACACACTAGGAAAAAGCATGGTCTGTATCACGTATTTTCAAGCCTACAATGAGATGGTGGCTGTGAGATTTCACAGGCTCCTCATAATCACAAGGAAGTTAATTTTCATGGGGTTAAGAGATTGTGTGATGTTGAATCACTGTTCCTTGTGTTTTTGAACACAGACTGAAGTTTTTTGTTTCTTTGGCTAGTCCCTGAGTATACACTTGCAGTAAGGGAGGACCAAAGACACCAAAAAATTAAAGTTACCTTTGGAATTGCAGCTACACCAAGAAGTTGATCATGTGTTATGTTCATTTTTGTATAAATTTCTCCCAAATACTACCTGGATTTTGCAGTGGAAGCCCTTTAAAGCCCATTTATTTGAAATAATTCTTGTAGTACATCATGGGACAAAGAAAGATAAGAAAATAAGTGGGGATAATTTTTGTGGCCTTCCTGTCTGTTCGGTGAATATATTTCACTTTAGCAGCTTGCAAAAAATGCTATTGTCCCTAAATGGTTATTTTTTTTTTTCCATAACAAGAGCATAAAGCCTATGTTTGCTTTATTGATCTGTCCAAGATTTCAGATATGGATATGTAATGAGTTCATTATATCAAAGTGATTCCAAGTAAACATCACTAATGTGTTTCTGAGAATATTTTCCACATGGTATTTTCTTCTGACAAGATTCATTCTTTCTCATTTCATGACAAGAGCAGAACAATAGATCCGTAGTGGCATTACTATTTGTGAAAAATTAATTTCTAAATTACAAGCTTCAAGTATGGCAAAGCACATCTGTATAATTTGCCAGCAAGGAAGCTGAAACAACCATGTTGCCCACCTGGCAAATCAAAGAAAGGAGGAATACATATGTTTTAAATATCAACTGGCATCCACTTAGAAGTAATTACTTATTTGATTCATATAAAAAACTGTAGAAAAAATTCAAGTAATCATGAATATGTTTCAGAAAAGATGACTGCTTACAGGAAAAGCTTTTAATTATGTAAATGCTTCTTTGCTGTTATTCACAAAGATATGCTCAGGATGTGAGCATTAAAACTTGATTCACAAAGCTATACTTACCATTCAGTTTTCCATTGAAATGAGAAATACATCAAATTATTAGATTTTTTTATAGTGAATTGTACCTTCTTATACAATTATTCACCTGCCTTTCATAAAGATATGAAAAGTCCAGGAGTCTGTTCTTAGTGATAGAGAAATCTCCCAGTAGGTGGAGGGAGACTTGAAATTAGGTCTAAAACTTATTTATGAAACAACACAGCAAAGGTTGCTAAGAACAGGTCTCACTTATGGAAATCTAGAAAATCAAACTGAGTGAAAATATTAGGGAAAATATTTAAAACTATTGAGAATAGTCTCAAGGTAATGTCTACATAGTTTTGTGTCAAAGATGACAGAAAATTTAAATAGTGGCTGAAAGGCGTGTTAATTTGCATGCAGATTTGTTGAAATGGTTGTGAGTCACATTCCAGCTGGGTGTTACTTGATACAAGAGCAAGTCAGGCACTTTGCAGTTTAAAATCTGGCTCAGGATCTTCAACTTCTGAATTTGGAACTGGGCTTGCTTCCTTCATCCTGAAGAAGAAAGGGTTACAGTGGTCCCAATCTGCTCACCTGTGAACCTGAAAAGGTTTTATATGCCTATCTCATCCAAGGGACAGGTGTGGTTAAGTAATAGATGATTAAGAGTTATGTGTAACAGTGTAGTGGGTATTCACTTGGTAATAATTTTAAAATGAAAACTAGCAGGATAGCTGGAGAGAGATGGCATGGCCGGTAATGACCGATATGGCCTCTCTTTTACCGTAACTACATCCCCAAGCTGTTTCTGAACATCACCTTCAAAATGTTGGAGATAAGAGAATGTAAATAATTCTTGACACGTCTAATGGATAAATGGTCTTCCTCAATTATGCATTTAACATAATTCACCCATGTATGGTACTTTGAAAGTAAAATATTTCCTGGACCATTTTATGCTTGCTAGACATCTATGCTAAATGGACTATATATAAAATGATTGCATTTCAAGCAGATTAAACACCAGCATACCGTTATGTGAATTGATACATGTACCTGTTGGAATATATCAGCTTTCTGGAACTAATATTGTCTGTTCCTCATTTTATTACCACCTTTTTGTCAATATTTTCTAAGACCTGCTTAAAATTCCTTTAGGTATCCATTGCTGTGCACTTTATCAGTGCTGCAGGCTTTTGACAATAGGTG
Organism: Margarornis squamiger; assembly: GCA_035222235.1. Lineage (NCBI taxonomy): Eukaryota > Metazoa > Chordata > Aves > Passeriformes > Furnariidae > Margarornis > Margarornis squamiger. The sequence goes on along the minus strand of JAWWTY010000138.1, from coordinate 14,358,416 downwards.
CAGTTGGTGATAGAAATAAAGGAGAATTGGCAGAGGGTGGAGAAAGCCAAGTGGGTCACTTGTCTAACTGTTGCTCTGACAGAGCAGATGTGGCTGGCAATGCATTTTTCTTTTTTTTTTTTTTTTTTCAGATGATCCCATCCTTTCTATCCCTCATGAACTAAATCCGTATCTCAGAATTGCAGAACCTCTCTAAATTTTGGCCTCCCACTGGTGGGAGTTTGAGTAAGGAGGAATTAGTGGAAGGATTTAGGATTTCCTCACTTCTCAAACAAGTAGAAAGAAAATTAGCCTCTGGTTCACCTCTAGTTTTCTGCCCATAATTCAGCAGAAGTCAAACTGCTTCCCTTGTTACTTCTGCCTTTAGTAGTACAATTGTGCACTAGTGTTTCTTTTCTTTCTTTATTATTTTGCCATTGCACATATTCTTTCAAAATTATCTTACTTCCTCTGCTTTCCCTTTAAATTTATGTTTTTTTTCTTTTTAAAAGCACATGCACAGCTTCCACAATTACCTGTTGTCCTCCTTCACTGACAAAATTAGGCATTTTCAGACCTGGAAAGAGAAATGCAAAACTGAATCTGAAAAAAACAGTTCAGGTACAGAGCTGTCCAGTATTTCTGACAGAATTTTTTAACATGATGATGTTGTTCTAATGAAAGAGGTTAGAGTTGCGATTCTGGAATATCAGAAGTCCATATCTCTCTGAAATACCTTTTAAAAACGGAATACACACATTGACCGGAAAAAATGCAGCCTATATATCAAAGAGACAGTGTGCTCTGTGGACAGCAGGGCATGCAACAACAACCAGGCTCAAGGCAACTCCATGTGCAGTTCTTGAAAGTGCAGGTGCTTACCAGTAGATTATAGTTATTTGGTTATTCAATAAAAAAGAACTGGGATAATTACACATGGTTAAAATGTTGTACTGTTTCACTAATGCAAATGTTGAAAAATTATGCTTAAAAAGATTCATATCAAAAATGTACAGAATTCAACACTATTTTTCTAGTGGAAAGTTTTTCTGTCCACGTTTGCCATCCAAAGTGAAATTAAGAACAGTATCTTAAATGCTGCAACTTAGGAAGTGACTCACTGTTCTGTTTCTTTGTGTTTAAACAGAAACTTGATGTGTCTGTTATCATTTGACAATCCCATAGGATGTGAAACTGCCATAAAGAACAAGACAGACTTGTGTCCTTACCTGAAACTGTCAAACTCTCAGCAGTGCAGGTGTCAGTGAAGCTGAAGTTGCATTAAAGAGCAGTAAAACCTCAGGAGGCAAAGCTTTTGCCTTTGAGGAGGTTTAAATCCATTGTTGGCTGTTTGGGTCACTAAACCAGAGACATCTTCAGCTGCAGTTTTTAGTGCTTTTTTTCTTCTTTTTTTTTTTTTTTTTTTTTTTTCTCCTGTGTGTGCCATAAAAGTTTTGGAAAATTCCAACTAAGCAGGCCAGCTCCCATCTCTACTTTTAAAAATATGTGGTGTCTGCCAGAGCTTTCTATTGTCATCTTAATAAATAAGATTGACTTTTTGTAATAAATAATTCTCACAGATTATGTATGTGTTGAAACAGGTAAAAAAAAAAAAAAAAAAAGCCTGTGGATGCACATTTCCTTAAAGAACACTTCCTAAATTCTTGTATGTCAAAAATATTTCAGATTTACATTTTATAAATGAGATTGGAGAGAAACCATTTTTCTCATTAAGGCCTGCTTCATCAAGGAATCTAAATCAATGTGTCTTTACATGTAACAGCTTAAGAATTATACCAATGAGCTATTCCAAATTGTGAGATCAACTGCCTGCATGTTCTTTTGGAGAAATCCATAATTTAAACAGAATTTCATTTCTTGCATTATAATTATGACCAAGTGGAAGAAAAAGTCCTATTCTCAGACTTCTGAAAAAAAGACTGGTTTTAAATTCCAGTGGGCCTGTTGCTAAGGACATAACTCCTACTGAAATCAGCAGAAATCAGCCCAAATAGCCAGTGCAGTTGAGGGTTTGTCTTTTCATATAATTTAGTTGGGGTTAAATTAGTGACAACAGATGTGGCTGAACATCATTTGTTGTCTTATAGCCAGATGATTCTACAAGTTCAGTGAATCACTCTATTAAATTACATAAATGGTCATGTCATAATTACATCTTTATTATCTTTATAAAGGAACCAATCTAGGCTGCATTTAGAGTGTTTAAAAAAGCTATTTCTTGGTCTCTTTCAATTTTTGTAATTTAAGAGAAATGATTATATTTTTTGTACTAAGAAAACAGAAAATACTCCTTCTTTTAGAAGAACTGATGTTCCTCAGGCACAGAGGAACAACTTCCAGTTCTGTAAATGAATGAGCACCTTCAAAACAAAAATGTGTCACATAAGTCTTGAAAAGGGGCGGTGTGCATGTATAATACATACACACACAAAGTACATTGAAAATGTGACTTTGATCTTTAAACGATGTAAGTAACTGATCTACTTTATTTTGCATTGAGGAAACATGAATATTCTTCTGCATTCATGTTTTATATTGTTACATGCAGAATATTATTTTATATTATTACATGCAGGGAAGGGCTCTGCTTGCACCTGTAACATGCTGAGCCAAAAGACTTTAAAAAAAAAAAAAGATAAAAAAGTGCTGGAAGTGCAAGAAGTGGACAGGAGGAAATATACCTAAAGAAACAGGTCTTCCTCTAGCCTTCTAACAAGCTTGTTATCTTGGAATAACCAGTCCCTGAAATCTCTGGAGACTGCCTTAAATAGATAGATGCAATGTCTAGTCATTAATTACCTGCCAATTTTCAAACCAAGCTGAGCAGTGTTCTAAAGCACATTATAGGTTTCTAGTTTTAATTGAAAATAAACGTGGATAAACAATGAAACCACATGTTTATCAAGTGCCTATTTCCTGACAATCAAGAGATATGGTAATTGCAGCAGAACAAGGGCTGTTTATCAAGATGCTTCATTGTTGAGTGTTTAACTACATCTCCTCCCAGTCCTTGTTCCCATAAAACACCAGCAGTGCTGCCAACAGTGGAAAAATGTCCCTCCTGAGGACAGGATGTTAGGGCAACGGTGGTGGAAATGCTCCTCCCGGGGCCAGCAAGCCAGTCTGCTTCATGAGGCCTTATTGAAGAGATGTGATTGGAAAAATGCTCCAGACTGGTCTCAGGGAAGTGGTTTCAGACAGAACAAGAGAAATAGTAGTGGGAACAAATTAGTGTTTGATGTATGCTAATAAATGCAGGTAAAATATCTTCAAATCAGCAAAAATCTATTTAAAGGTCCTCAAAGGACTTATGGCCGTATTTTGAAACACACATTCAGGTGTAAACCACAGCACTCAGAGGGCCTGGGGTGGATGTTTCAGGAGAGTATTTTGAGTCAAATGGTAAAACCTGCCAAGATATGCTGGGTAGTGCTTTTGCCAGTAGATAGCTATAGTTTAGGGGAAAATCCTTTTTTAAAGCTTGGGATTTCAACACAGGAGTTGGAACTCTTTCCAAAATCTTTTTCTGAATGCATTGCTGCAGAGACATTTGCTGAAAGCAGCCAAATACATGACTAAGTAACAGGAAAACAGGCTGGGTGACAAGTAATGCACTTTGATAAGTGAGGGATGTCAGAAGAAATCACTGTGCACTAAGCTATGGCAGAACTATGTTGAGTCTTCACTAAGATCCTGTTTCTTTAAGAATTGAACCCTGTCATGATTAGGAGGTTACACCATTTTAGCATCTTTTACATAGATAGCTATGCTGTGGTAAATGTAACCTGTGTTGGTGTGCTTATCTGTGTGCAGAAAATAATGATGCTGGTTTAAAATGTTCTTTCAGTTACTAAATAACATTCAGAAATAGTCATTGTTCTGACATTGCTTTAAAAAAAAATAAATTGACCCAATAAGTATAATTCTTTCAATAAACATTTCCACGCTAGTGTAGACATTGCTTAGTCATCACCTTGTTCCCTTCCCTCCAGACACTTAAAAATGTCAAAAATCTCTCTGTTTCCTGAAGTTTTCCAATTAATTTCTTTACATTCCCGATGTGGAACAACATCTGTTCCTTTTATTTCTTCTCCCATTTCAAGAAATACAATTGGTTTTCAACTAGAGAATAAATCTTTGAAGGCATCGCTCACACAATTCTTTGATGTCAAACCAGTGGCTTTCATACCTAACTGACTGGGAAACTAGGAAATGGATTGACTTTTTAAAATTTCTTAGCAAAACTTATCATATTCTTTTTTTTATTTTTTAAATAATTATGCAGACCAGGTGTTCAACTGACATAAACCCATTGCATTCCATTCTTCTTCCACGTGTCTCCATTGTTTTATACCTAATGAAGATTTAGCCCTGCTATTGTGGAAGAACAAAAGCTGGTGTGATTGTGTTTGTTAACCTGCTTGAGCATGCAACAGCAGTGCTGATGATATTAGCAGAAATGAGCACACCTTGGGAATAGCAGTTTTTACTTAATTACTGCTATACAACCATCTGGGAAAACTCGGTTTGTTTTTAATAAACTTCTAAAAGTTCTGTGCGTGTAAGGAATGCTTAGGTGTTTGATGACATACACAGTACAAATAGTAGGTTATGGAATGGGGAGGAATAAGCATAAAAACATCAAAGAACACCAAAAAAAAGTTGAAAACCACTCTATCAGAAACAAAAATATGACACCAAAGCAAAGGGGTGCCCCATACTTTGTACCCAACTAAGAACAATTACAAGAATGAGGGACAGTTTCACAAAATAAAGTGAGATAATCCTCTAATATAAGTAGCAGCCAGTTACCAATTGGCCATTGTCTCTGCCTGAGAGTTGTTTTTGTTAGGATTTCTACAATTTCTGTAAACTTTCTTATAAAATATTCTTCTTTACTGAATATTTTTTGCAATTTTTTGTGGCCTGGGCAGATCAACTCTGCAAGGGGCTTGGTGAGTTCATCCAGGCGTCTCAGGAATACTGTGTACAATGTCAATTTTTCAAGACATCTAAACATCCAGAAGGTTGCCAAAAGTAGCCTCCTCATCCAGCAGCAGGCCCTGCAAAGCAGAATGTCTGTATGACCTACAGGCCCCACAAAAATAGAAGTCCCTTTGAAGCAGAACCCATCCTTTCCTTGCTGCTGTGGCAAGCTCACAGGGTCTCTAGTGTGCTGTTCAGACAAGGCAGTGCTCCTTTCCCATGGACAAACAGATGAACAGCTTCTCTCTCAGGGTAGGATAAGCTGAGTTGCAGTGACTTTAATGTGCAATGCTTACTGTATAATGCCTTCCAAGTCTACCATGACAGGAGTAACAGAGAAAAATTCTGTATTTAAAAATATCTACATTAATTCCTAAAGCTTCACAAAATGTACATTCTATATAAATATCTATTGCTATTACTACCATCATTATTATCTTTATCTTTTTCAATGTTTTATTGAAACTTGTTGGAAAATAAATTTCTCAGATTGAAGTACATTCCCTAAAAGTTCATTTTGGTGACAGAACTATTTTTCTATTTTTTTTTAAAACTCTATTGTTTTTCCCCTACCATCTTGTCAAAGCATTTATTTTATTTTCATTTAAGTCCCTGTCTTCAGAAAGCTTGATCGACAACTTGCTACAACTGCATTAAGCAAAACAAGGCTATTAATCCCTTTCTTAACATTCTCCACAACATTTTTTGAAATATTTTCATGACCTGGATTGATGAAATTCAAACACAATCTTTCTTGTGGTCTTTCATGTGAAGAACTGTGATGTCTCTTTAATGATAAAGAAGTTAAATGAATTGAATTTAAAGCAGGCTCAGCTCTGGCCATGACTTATTGTAATTGTTTTCAAACATCTTGATTTAAGATAGCTTGCCTGAGAGCAATGCAATATAAATGGCATTACTTCAGTTTTGAATAGTAAGTTTACTTTTTCTTATGACTACCTGAATAAGCTAGATATAGTTTTATATGCTCAGCTGAAATATACGTGCTTAGGTGGAAGACCATAAACATGAGGAAATATCTAGTATTAGGAGCAGAGCTGTACTGAGATTGGGCAGTTTCCATTGCTGTGCCAGAGCTTTTTACTCTGGGCAAAGATTCTAACGCTGTTTATTTCTTGACTTTGCATAATGTAGCCAGGATTTTAAAAAGATTTCAAAGAAGAAGACCTAAATTGATTCATATTCATTTCTGGGACAGAAGGTAATTAATAAGCAACTTCTGTAGTGAATTAAAAATTATGCTCTGCTGAGTCCACTAGAAAGGGTTCTAACAGCTAGACAGATCAGCTCTGGTTTTATGCCTGAGATTCTGTCAAGAGAACAGACTTGGATTTTAGATGTCTTGGAAAGTTGCGAATTCATGATGCATATGAGACTAATTTGGAATGAATTTGTCTCTTATCAGTAATGTCAGCTTCTCCAAGGCTCCAGATGCACATGGACAATTAAAATCTGTCTCATTGTCCGCTGTTCCTTCAGAGTAGCTGTAAATGCATCCTGGGACATGCTGCAGTTCCCACAGAGAGTTATTGCCTAATTCATCCATTCTGCCACATATTGTGCTGACTTGGAATGAACAGGACCATTGGTCCAATGGAATAAGACCATTGGAATACGGATCTAAATCCAGCAGAGGAGGATTCATTCATGGCTAGTCCGTGTTAGACTCTGGTTTATACAAAAAAGAATACAAACAGGTAGAAAACTTGGCATTTTTGAATCAAAATTTGCTGGTTTTGTCAACAAAAATAGGAGCAACTTAACCTGGAATTTGATAAGACATAGGTGTATGTGCCTAAAGTGATAATAAGATCCTGCAAAAGAACTGTGTTCCTCTAGAGAAATTGTGTGGCCCCCTGTAGAAGGAAACACTAACGTGGTATTTTACTGTGTCAGTGATTAACTGATATATTGTTTCCTTGTTAATCAGTACAATTATTTGCAGTACAAAAATACATTGAACCACTGGAAAAAATAAAAAGGTATCCCAGTTCCCATAAAATTCTTTTGGCTGGATTCTGTTAACTTTTCAATATTTCAATAAGCACAAAAACCATGACCAAGGGGAAATTAGTAATGTCCTTCTCACCAGCCCAGTCTAATCAATAAACAGAATTGATAGATTAAAGCAACAGGAAAATCATATGTTGTCATAATGAGAGTTACCAAGTTTTGCTACAGTCTGGTCATAGCTACTTGTTAGATATAAGAGTTTCCTTTATGATATTGGAAAGTTAAGAAATTCTTTGGTGCTAGTTCTCTATGATACTTTAAGATATAAATGTTCAGAGGTATTCAGAAGTCTCTATCTCTTGTTAACAATTTCACTGTTGGCATTTTAAAACACATTTTAAAGTATGCTACTACTTTGGAAAAATCAGATATTTCAAGTGATGTTTTAAAGCAGCATTGGAAAGATTCTTTATTAAAAAAAACAAACAAAAAAAAAAAAAACAAAAAACAAACCCAAAAAACTCGCCAATAAACAGCAAGAGTTTATTGCTTACTTTTACATTCTGAAGTGTGTGAATAATTATGGTATCTGGAAAGTTAAGTTTGTCTTCAATCCAGGATGGGTTTTGGGGTTCACTGATCTGAGTAGTGAGTGATGCATCCCACATTAATTATTGCCATCAGGAAAATGTTGTCTTGCAGTATTTTGCAATACAAAATGAAGTCGGGGACAATTTACAGTGCCAAGTTTATTAGTTGACTGTATGGAAAAAACACAGTTACAGCTACGTCAAAATTATTAATAGAGTTGTACACACCTCTATGCATCTGGTTCAGATAAAACAGTGGCAGAATGAATAATGGAGGTTTTGTCTACCGTAAAAGTTCAATATGTTTAAATTGCTGACTGTTCATTTTCCTGCACATATCACATTTCATCTTAGGTGATGTAATTTTTCATTAAATTACAAAAGAAACATGAAGAACAAAAAAGGATGTCATACATTTCTGCTATTCTAGGTCTGGTGCATTCAGAGAATTGAAAGAATCAGTATTTTTGGTTTGAGCGGAATGCTAGCTCTTTTCAAACAAATAATAAAGACTAACAAAAATATTGTAATATTTTGAAACGCTTTTTTGACTTTTTTATTTTTTTTTTTATTTTCTGCTTATCTGCAGTATGAAACATTAGTATTCTTCAGTGGTCCTATTGACAGATTTATTTATGACACATGCTTGGGTGCTGTTTATTTCTGTCTGTGAGTACTCTGTCCTTCAGCACCACAAACATCTTAAAATTTGCAGTCTTGTTTCCTCGAGGTGTAAATCAGGAGAGGAGACTGTTCTTTGTGAATTTAACTAAGCTGCTCATTCACACTGAATTACTTCTTGACCTGGCATTCATGAGTTTCTTTACATATATTTAACAGGGAACATTCTGAGGATTAATTTGTTGGGGAGTAACAAATGTGTTTACTTACTTACAGCAATATGCTCTACCAACTCTGAAAGTCTTCTAAAACTTCACAGATCTTTATTTTTGTTGTTACTGCAATCCTAGTAATTACTTTCATAGATTCTTGGAAGTTACAGGAATGGGATGTATTTAAAAGTCTCAGTCACTGTGCTCTTTTAAACTGTTCACTTCAAAACTCCTGGCTGTGTTAAGCTTGAGGCTGGTGATTTTTTTCATATTATTTGCATTACTCTTCTTTCTTTCTTTTTTTTTTTTAATAACCATTTCTACTACTTGCTAGCAGTGCTGTCATAGTTAACTCCTCGAAGTGTGGTTTTTCTCCTGGAAGAGCTTTCTGACATTTGCAGGTTGAAATGTTGAACTGTTTTTGATGCTGAGCATGTTCTGAAAAGCAATCACAAGAGAAGTATTTGCCAAATGGTGTGTTGGAACTACAAATCTTGAAGCACCTTGTGCCTGTGAGAACTTGCCAAAACCTTTCTGATTAATCTAATTTGCTGAAGCATTTTGTTCCTGCTATCTCAGCAAATATTTACCTTCTTGCAGAAGTCCCTGGTGTTCTGGCATGGCTGTTGGGGAGCTCTGTGATGTTTGAATCTATTTCCTCTTTTTTCTCTTTGCAAATGCTGCAGAGTAAGCAGGCTCCTAGATACTGTAAGACTTTATTTTTGAAAGTTTTTCTCTCTTTCTGCAAGTTTTGTAAGGACTGTTTAGGTCATGCATAAACCAGTTTCAGGTTCAGTTTTGCACTAGCAGAGGAGCTGAATTCCTGATTCAGCATGGTTCCATACTCGCTGAGTGGTGGTATCCTGAAAAATGCTGATAAAGAATTGCTACCTGCAATAGTGGTATCTAGTAACATGTTATTGATTGCTGGTTTGCCTTTTCTTCTGAGAAAGCTTGCTTATCTCTTGTTCTCACCTTCAAAAAGAATAGCCTGGGTGGGAAAATCAAATTGCCAAAGAACAACCAGCTCTTCCCTAGAATAAACTAGTTACCATTCTAATTGATTTCCTGAATTGTCTTAAGCAGTCTGGAATCCTCAGGTACACGTTCTGTACACAGCTGGGCACACCTGTGTGATCAGCATTCTTACTAGTGGTGATCTCTTCAGTTCCCTGGGCATTGCATTTCCGTTGTATTCATTGTATCCCAAATTCCTGGTGATATTCCTCTGAAATACTTGTAATGGTGCATACGACTTTGGTTATGAGCATCACAGTGTCTTGAGAATCACTGAAGGAATAGCATGACAGTATATTACTATTCTTACACATTCCCAAGGAACATTGGAAACTTGATTGTTATGAACCAGGTATGAACTAACAGTGAGGCAAATTCCTTTTAAGATTTCACTTTAGGTTTTGGAAAACAAATAAAAAATCCATATTGTGATTTAATGTGAAGTATCACAAGCTGTCCTTATAAAACACCCAAAGCTATTAATAAATAAATAAATAAATCAACTTGTTTTTTCTTATAGACCTTCAAGAATATTTTTATAAGGAGGGGAACAATTTTTTAAATTAGCATTTCCCACATTGGCCAGAGTATCTCAGGAGACCTTAGCATTGCAGGGCACTCCTTTTGTTACCGAAGTGTGAAGACTGATTAAAATCATACTTTGAAAGGGGCAAAGAACTTCCGAACATGACTCCACATGTACCAATGTCGTGAGAATCTACCTTTGGTTCATAAGAATCACTCTATGTTTGAAAGTATTTTATTAAAATATACATACAGTTATAATTAGATGTGCAACTGCAAAATCAACATTTATTAATATCATTGCCTACTTTTGTGCTGCCTTTCCTTGATAGTGGGAGAGTTTGTTTCTATGTCGTTTTGTCACCTTTATGTTGTGTAGCCTTTCTGCTGAGTTTAAGGGCAGCTGTGTGTTTGATCCACATGGTGCAGTTTCAGGACATATAAAGTCATAGGTATGAGAATTGTGAGAATGTAGCTAGAATTAAACCTGTGTGCATGTTATTTGCATCCTTATTGAAAACAAATTTTTTAGAACTAAATTTGTGTTGGTGTCTGTGTGTGCATACATTCAAATTCACATGGCCTAATTACAATCTAGTTGCAAGAGTGACATTTTGAGAGATTAAGCTCTTTGGGACAGTATCCAGCATGTGAGATGTTGAGCACTCTGATTACATTAGTGACAAGACCAAGCTCTGAAATGAGGTCACAGTCAAAAACATCTTAGTCCTTTGATATTTTTACTAGATTGTTCAGTAGTTTGCATCCCTAAAGTAATAAAATTATTTTCTGATTTTTTTCTTGTCGAGACATAGTTTTATCCTTGTTAGAGGCTGGGATCTCTACCCTCAACTGCAATTGGGACACAACTTTGAGATTAATTTTATGTCATGACTTTTAATATTTTTTGCAATGCAGTCAACTCCCAAATAAAAATTCTCATTGCTGCTAACTAACAAAACACCACAATGTGAGAATAGGTTCACTATTTTGGGGTCATCTTTCAAACTATGTTTAATAAGTATTGTGGAAAGACACTTAGCAGTGCCTATTCTGACTTTAGCAAATTATTGCTATTCCATTTTTTAATAGGTTGGAGAGAGTTATGAGACTGAGATGTTTTATGATTTCTCAAATTCATACAAAATGGACAAACTCAGTTTCTATATCCCTACAATTTTTGCAGTGCTAAGACTTTTCTTGTCTGTGTGCTGGATGTGCAAGTGATCCATGATATAAATTCATGCTTTTTCTCAATCCATAAAAAAATGAAATCCAAGTGCTGTATGTTAAGAGATGAAAGCTTTCCCTGACATTACCCCAAGAAAATGATAATTGCCTGCAAACAGCAACAGCTCAGACAGGGTGTCCATTAGGTTTGAAATGGCTCATTAGGTAGGTTTTTCTAAGTCTTTATGTCCTAAGGAATTTGAAGGGTTGACAGACTTATAAAGTGCCGGGATGCAAGTAATGCCACAATTTTGTTCAGCTCATAGCAAGCCCATGCTTGAATATGGCAGCAAGTCAAAGGGATAGAAGATTGTGGTAATGTTTACTATTTGTATTACAGGAGTGCCTAGAGGCTCTGATTGGGAATGGCATCCTTTATGCTAGGGGCTGTGCATATCTCCATGAAGCTAATCTCTGCTTGAAAGAGCATACAGTATGAGGCAACAAATAAAAGAAATAGAAAGAAGGGTAAATAGAGATTTAAAGGATTAGGAACTGGGAAACAATCAGTACATGTGCCTGTGCAGGATCTCTTACTGTTATTTTTTCTTAAAATTGTAATTATAACAAAGCAACTTGCTGGGGGAAAAAAAAAAAAGCAACATTATTTTTGAACCAACATGCTTGGAAGAAATTATTTAACTCCACATTCTGCTACAGTCTTCCTATTAGGCTTTGGAAGGCAGAGAATATGAATTGTAATGAGAAGAAAATATAGGTAAATATCCCACGAGATATAAAAATTACTATCAGAATGTCATATTCTTCCAGAGTTGGATAGTAAAGAATTATAGAAACTTTGATGTAGTTGCTGTGAGTAATAAGTCTATTTAACTTTAAATCAGTCTTCAGTGGATGAATTGAAAAGTATGGTGCATGATGGGATTAACAAAACTGGATTTGAAAATGAAATTCCACTCACTGAGAGAAGTTATAGGCAAAGAAAGAAATGAAAAGTAGCAATGATTGGAAGACCAATCATATGACATTAATATAAAATGTGGTAAGTGAAAATGATATGTATTCAATATGAATTTCATGAGTTTATGCAATTCCTGTTTAAATAAAGGAGAATTCTGTACCTTTTGTAATAATGATTTCTACAGATTGAAAGATATAAAAGTTCTCAAAATAGAATGTATAGTGAGAACAGATGAGAAGACTGAAGAGATGCAGCAATTGACTCTTAAGACTAAGAGAAAATGTAATTAGTTCTTTACATAGAAGGGACAATATATGATGAAAATCTCTTAAAATCAGTGGGAATCCTTAATTTCAAAGTATATATTTATAATTGCTTTCAGTGGGGAAGTGAGTTTGTTGATATGTATGAATATCTATATCCAGGAAAGCTGAAATTCAAGGATATCACCTCAGCTGATAAAAATAGCCATTGGGAATACCTGCCAAGCAGACAAATGTTTCTGCTGAAAAGGCCAAAAATATCTCTCCACAACCCTCTCTGCTGGGAGGAGTAATGAGGTAGTAAAGCATGGTATAAAACAGAAAATCACAACACTCTCTTCATAGAAATGTTGTTCTCATTTCAGGGATGCTCAAGTAGTTTAAAGGGAAATATAGCTTTGAAAACCCATGAAGAATGTTAGGAAAAAAACAAACAAACACAACTTCTGTAGCATAGGGTTAAATACCTGATTCCTGACATAGTTTTGTTATGCTTGGTGTGAGAAACTGTCATTTCTATCATTGACTTTATAATGTAGACATTTGTGGAAACATGGAAGTGGTTTGTCTTGTATTTGAGGGAGACATTGATGCTCTAGATGTTTAAAGTTTACACTTCCTTAATAGATATCTAGTTGCATTTATGGGCAACTGACTGATTTTGAAAAATCAGGTCCCTTCAAAAGGCAATGACATTCTTAACTCAACTAGCTAATATTACTGGAATGAAGGGGTGAATCAAAGTGTAAGGGTGTGATTTATTTAAATCAACTACAGTGATTTTCAGTTCACATTTTGTAGCAGACTACCACAGGGATTTTAACTTTACCTGCTACCCAAAGTCAGAATTAAAATTATCCTTTATTTACTACTTAGTTTAGGTAATGTGAGGTAAGAACCGTGATGACATAATAATCATGTCTTGAACATGTTTGGGATTTTTCCCTCTTTAATAATGAGGCAGTACTCCTATGTATTTGTAAGCATTTGCATATATTTTCCCAATAGCTTTAATCAAGGGATGCTACAGATATTTCACAAAGCCAATAGCAGAAAGAAGAGAACGTCTCAGAGATCCCCCCTTCCTTCTCTCTTCTCCCCCTAAGAGCAGATAAACACCCTTTGGTAGCACTGAATGTCAGTGGGAGTTTGTAACCTCTCTCCTCTCAGTGTCCTTCAAAGGACATTATCAGCTCCCAGGCTACTCCAGAACCACTACAGTTTATAAACTCATTGCTGCAAACCTTACATGTTCAGTGTAGTTTTGAGTAGTAAAAATTCAATGAGTTCACCTAAAACCCTCTGTTGTCATAACAATGTAATGGGAAATGTGACTGGCTGTGAAGGATTACCCACTTGCATTTGTACTACACCTTGGAGATGTGTCATTGTTGAAGCAGTTGCTTACTTGGGGCATCAAGAAACACCTGTTAAACCCTGTTGGCTGGAGTTTGGGGGTTTGTGCAATGATGGAAATTAACAGAGAACAAGATCATACCCTGCAAATTTACAGAACACCTTACTGTGTACGACCTTCCTAAATTGCAGAGTGCCTTTGCATGCTGTCTTGGTCCTAACTCATGAGGTTCAGAGATTAATTTCTTTCACCAATGCCCCACATGACCAATTAGACCTTTTTTCCTGAAGACAGCTGCTACCTTCCTTTGGTTTTTTTTGGCATGCAGATGTTCTAGATGATGGTATAGGTGAGTTAATAACTTCAGCAAGGTGCTTGCACTTCAGATCAATTTAGAGCTTACCCTGATCCAAGAATGGGACTCTATTAGTGAGTTCTCTCTGTGAGCTGAAACACCCTCTAGTCACTTCCTAGAACTTCTCTGCTATTGTGACAGAGAGTGACATTCACATCTTCCCATGACTTGGCTTTGCAGTGTGGAGAGGGTCATTTTTCTTCCTCTGGCTAGATTATGTTAATGAGTTTTCTAAACGTGGCCCTCGCTGTGACCATCTGCGCCCTGGAGGCACCTGGAGTTGCTGCAGTGGCCTGTTATGACGAGGATGCTGGAAATTGCATTAGAGAGCTTTGGCTAAAGCTGAAAACTCCTGCCACTTTCCTGTTTTATTTATGCTCCTCCATTTCAGGGTGAGGATTAGTTTGCATTTGCCACTTCCTTCACCTATACGTGCAGATAGCAAACAGTTTTTATTTCATGTACACGGCAACAACTTGGTGTGTGTCTTACCCAGATCTTCATAAGCTTCATAGGAGTAGCAGCTCATTTTCTGGAATATCATCATTATCCTTCTTCCATAAATATATGCCATTCACAACCATCACGGTCTGATCTTTGCTCCCTAAATTGCAAAGCAGAAAACAGTGGGATTTTTGGTTTGGGTTTTTTATGGTGTTTTGGCTGTGTTCCTTTCTTTGGTAGTGATTCTTTCCTTATGAGAATTAGCAAATGGAAGAGAGGAGATGTCTTTCATTGTCTCTTGTACTACCACACTGTAATACACAGAAGAACAGAGTGCAAACAGGTTTTTGAACTTCTTTTGCCCCTGGCATTTGAGCAACAAGTTCCTGGTCCTCTCACATTACAAAGGGCAAGGCATTATATTCTGTGATGGTCCTCTGGGTAACAAAAAGGGAAATGACTCATCAGAAGTGTACACAGAAATGCACTATGCCAGAACCCAGGGAAATAAAAACATGATGATATACTTTAGATACACATACAGTACATAACAGACCATTATCTAAACCACATAATAAAGGGTGATGAAGTTATAACCTTCAGGTCCTACCAGAGTCTTCTACATCTCCAGTTAAATGAATAACAACTTCATTTGAAAACCATTGGATTAGCAATTCAGATTATACTTTGCACTGAATGAAAACTACTGGCATTTGGACACATCTAGTAACAGGCAATAGTACTACCTTAAGTTCTGCCAAATAAATTGCAGACATATATAGCATTTATATCTATGACATTTCCCTTTTAGAAGGATATTGCATTGATTTATGAACTCTGTAACACAGTTCCAGACACCGGAAATAGGAATGACCCAATAGGTCATCTAAGTCCACTATTCTGCTGGTGCAGGATCCTTTCACACATCACTGAACTGCAGCCACTTTGGTTGTCATAAGGCAATTAATCTGCCATACACCTGCCCATCATATCACTATTCTAAAAAAGGGCAAATTAAAGTAAGGGAAAATCAGTATGTCCTTGGAAATTACCTCTAACTTCAACAGTTTGATAATCAGATAACCCGCTGAGGGAAGCCACTTTATAATTGCTTTCATACATTCTATATGAACTAAGAATCCATTCAAGAGAATGTAAGGGGTTATAGGGCAATCAGAGATCATTTTTATTAGAAGAAAACCAAAGGAAAGTGCTTTCTATAACATGAGTATATTTTGGCTTGTTCCTTTTTAGACTAATACATTCACTTTTTAGTCCAAAAATGAATTGCTAAGCTTGATGAAAGCTGTTTAATAAGTTATTAATATCTGAATTATCTGTGTTCATTCACAATAGACAACAGCAAAATTAATTTGATCATAATTATTGCAAAATATTATACAAAATTGTGGGATAGTTTATAAATATTCATTATTGTCTCTACCTCATAGGAAGACAATTCTTCCCTGAAGTGGAATTAAAACTGGCTGAACAGCCAGGCCCAGAGCATGGTCATTGGTAGTACAAAGTGTAGTTGGAGGCCAATAATTAGCAGTGTAATCTAGGGTCAATACTGGGTCCAGTTCTGTGTAAAATCTTTATTAATAATCTGGATGATGAGGCAGAGTGGACACTCAGGAAATTTGTAAATGACGTTAAACAGGAAAGACTCAATGTTACTCCAAAAGGTCATGTTTCCATCCAGAGACCTCAGTTGTCTGGACAAATGAGCTGACAGAAACCTCATGTGGTTCAATGAGTGGAAATTCAAACTCCTGCACCTGGGGAGGAAGAATCTCATGTATCAATACATTCTGGGAGCCACCAAGTTGGAAATCAGCTCTGCACAAAAGGACCTGGGCGTCCTGGTGGACATCAAGCTGAACAGGAGCCACAATGTGCCCTTGGCCCAAAGAAGGCCAGCGTGGGCTGCATGAGAAAAGCATTGCCAACAGGCCAAAGAAGGTATTCAGCACTGATGAGGTTGCTCCTCGTGTACTGTGTCTAGTTCTGGGCTCCTTAATACAGAAGAGACATGGACCAAGTTTATTAAGGGGATGGAGCATCTCATTTTAAGAGAACTCTGAGAAAGCTGTGACTGTTTAGCCTAGAGAAAGGAAGGCTCATGGTGATCTTATCAATATGTATAAATACCCAAAAGAAGGGTGCCAAGGGTGCCAGGCTCTTTTTAGTGGAGACAAGACAAAGGCCTGTTGCTCAAGGCACAAACTGAAACATGAACTGGTCCCTTTAAACATCAGGAAACACTTTTGTACCACGAGGATGACTGAGCCCTGGAATGGGTTGCCCAGAGAGGTTGTGTAGTCTCACACCTTGGAGATATTTGAAAGCTGTCTGGACATGATCCTGGGCAACCTGCTCTCAGTGGGGGCTGGGCACGATGGCATCCAGAGGTCCTGTCCAACATCAGCTATTTGGTGCTTCTGGGAACTCCAAGCACTTATCAAGTCACCACAAGGTACACTGCAGCTGCAGGAAATCTCAGTGATTTTAGTGTTTTCTGGGTGTATTGCTTGGCTTAGACTCCTTGTTTTAAGCTACGTCAATGCTTTGTGCCTCTTCATATTCTATTGCAATCACATTTCTTGGAGATCTTATCTCACATCGCTTCTAGGTTAAATGGATTGTATTTCTCCATGCTTCTGACAACACCTTTCTTTTTGCTCTGAGAAGTGCAAGCTGACACAGTTGATCTAAACACAATGTAATCCTTTGATTTCGTAAAACTTGAACAATATTAGAAGAAAGTGCCAACATGATACCTCATGGAATTGCGGTCAAGAGGGGAAATTGCAAAGAACAATTCTGTGTAGTTCAGGCCTTTGACTGATTATGGCAGACCACTGTACAGTGTGCTGTTTGCCGTGACCTCTTAGCACTGCAGCTCTTCCATCAAGGCTGAAAACTTGCCAGTTCCCAGGTATACCATAATGCTGTAGTTAGCAAGTTGGCTCTGGACCTGAATGGGAGGTAGGAGCATGAAGTGGGAGGCTTCATGATAGGGGAGCTTGTGTCAGGCTAATGGAGTTGTGATGGAACAACTGCACTAAAACTCACCCAGGCTATACAGCAACAAAAAGGAATTAGTTCATCTCTAAGAAATGCTGTATATTCAAAATAGCACCTCGGATATCTGCAGTTTTATAAATATGGCTGGAGAAACTCTCCTAACAGTATTAAAACAGCAAAAAACAGAGAAACCTGAATAGAATATGATAGTTTGGGCTCCTCCAACCCAGATCTTTCTGGTCTCTAAGATGTACTGTGTCCATCAGCTGAACAGCTTTTTTAATGAGTTGAATACAAGAATAAGATCAATGACCATAGCAGCTGTCCCTTAGAATATAATTTTTGCCATGTTTTTTGATGGAAATGTAGATTAGGTGCTACTTTTGCACTGAACCAAGCACTGGAGTTCATCATAAATGAAGTGGAATCCTGTTCAAAGGTTGATTTGAACTCTGCTGCTGGCACTTCCCACGGGAGTAATTGAAGTGTGATCACTAGATCCTATCATGATGAAGTTTGGTTTTAAAAATACAAAACTGTATAGGGCTTTCATTTTTTTTTTCTCCAGGTGATTTTATTCTATTCTTCTACCTTTTTTTTTTTTTCCCCTCCTCTTTCCTGATTTTGTTATTGTGGCAGTGGTCATAGTGCTTTTTGTTAGTACCGTGTAGGATTATATTATGTGTACTTTCTAAAACGGAAGGAAATTCTCCATAATTGAGTCCTGTCCCTCTTAACAAGATGCACTTAGGGCACCTTTTCTACAGACACAGAAAGATGTTGGGTTTTTTAGGATCGTCTGAGGAGACACAGAGAATCAATAAGACTCTTCAAGTCCTGCCTGAAAGAGAACACAGAGGAAAAAGCTTGTCAACCATCACAAGAGGGTGGACAGGGAATACTAGAATATAAATTGGATTCTGATAGCCTAAAAAGATTGGAGGCTGATTAATTTTAAGGTTTCTGGATGAGGTTTTGCTACCTTCTGGTGATCAAAGGGGTGAAAAGTTGTGTCAGGCCTTTTCACAAAGTTCCATGGAAGAGCACCCATCTTCTTGTACCAAAAACATCAAAAGAAAGGTGATCAGTACTTGTCACCGAGCTAAGCCCAAATGGGATGGGGCCACAGCTAAATGAACAAATTTGCCTAGTTTGTGAATAGCATAAGTATGACCAGTTAATAATGGGAATATTTGTTAATATAAATAATAAACTCACTCTGAATTCTTTGCTTTCCTTATCTGCTTGTTTTACACAATAAGGTCTTGATGGCTATTTCTATATTGCAATATTTCAATGACTGGAACAGTATCAGAAATCTCTTCAGGGAGTAGCACATATGGAATATAAGACACTGAACTGAGTACACAGTGACAGATTATTGTCAGCTTCAAGTGATCTGCATGAGTAGTGATTTTAATAGTTGCTCAATAATTTATTGATCTCCAACTCTATATTTAAATTCAAACTTATGCCAGGCCTATACAATGTCCTACTGAACTCAGTTTGTGTAGGTCAGGCTCAGAATTGTAGGTGTTACTGAATTTCTATGGTTGTTGTGATTTCTGCAGTATGATAGCAGCACTAGTGAGATTCCTGGGAGCTGAAATCTGCAAGGAAACACTTAGTAGTGTGATTTTACCATGAAAATGTTGATTACAGATGTCTTCAGTCACATCTGCCTGAATTTTCACAGAAAGAACTGAGCTGTCCTAATAGAAAAGCTCTTCATGATGTGTTTTGATCTCTTCCCTGGGAAGCAGCTTTGGTTATTTCACTACATGCTTCTTTCTTCCTTTATCTATAAGGAATCAATAATACAACAGGATGCCAGTGGCCATTTTTGTGGTGTGAATGCCATCTCTCAAGTGAGATTTAAATTCTGAATTACTTAAAGAATTTATGTCCCTTTTGTAAAAGAGGGAGATCTGAATGTATCATTCTAGGCCATCGTATTCTGTCTTCCAAATTTTGATGCTCTTCCCTCCTTGTTTAAACTTCACAGGGTATTAGTTGAGATTTTATGCTAAACTCTTCTGCTTTTGTTACAGATATGGCAAAACAGCTGCAGCACTGCTTTCTGGAGGCAAGTGCATTTCATTAGTGACAGTGACCCAAATAGATCCACTAGATGTCACACAAGAGATTAACAAGTTTCTTTCACTAGTGATTAAGAAACTCTGCCTGGACCTTCATCTAAGACCTACAGTATTTTATAAACGTAAAATGTATTTGAGTAGCAGCTCGAAACATGTCATAACTATTCCTTAAAGAAGATAAGCATTTACAGAATGTCTTTCTTTTACTTAAAGGCATTACCAATATAGAATATTGAATGTGTTTGCCTTCTGGTGATTTGAAGTGACTTTGTTTGAGGATGCAGAATTTAGTGACCACATCTCATTCAAAATAGAATATGATTTATAAAGGACATTTGAGTCAACATATATGCAGAGAGGTGGATGGTGACAAAGATGTTCTTCGTAGAACAGCTACTAAATACTAAATTTAGGGAAGACCAAGCAATTATGTTAATAAACCACTGAGGAGCATCCTGGCATCAGAAACCCTACAGAGGAATATTGCTTCCCCTCTAACACACTGGAATCTGATACTGTGTGACACAAAAAGTAGCCTCTAAGGAACACTGAATTCTAAATATATTCCTGACACCAATGCACAACTACTTCAATCTGCAAATTTAGTTATTTTTTTTTTCTCTCTTTTTGTGCTAGAGGACATCGTTGTGCTTGAATGGGAATTGAAGTCACTTCTAATGTTTCAATTCATGTATGCAGCTGATACCTTTTTCGCCGCTGCAATCAAGTAATAAACTTTTATTTTTTATTGGTTATTGTTTGTAGTAGCTTCATATTTGCATTTTCTATTTTCACTTGAAACAATCAAAAGCAATAAGAAAAATCTTGCATCTGAATTTAAGTTCCTCCTCTCCTCTATTAATATTCATGTTTCATGCCATGCACAAGCACTAAAGAGAAAATCCTCTTGGCTACGTGCAGCGAGACTTTGAGAAAGATCAAGGAAAATTCACTTCATGGCATTCTGCTTGGGTCATACAGAAGAGCAAAGTGAAGAATGCAGCAGCATGGCTTTTTGGCAGGAAGTCTATTTTAAATTGTGTCAAATGCTATTCCAATACAAAATGCCTCCATATTGCTGTTGCTAATTAAAAAAAAAAAAGGTTGGTTGCCGGCAATCCTGCTGATCAAGGGGAAAACCAGACAGGACTGAAAGGAGTACAAGAGCTATTTAGTGAGTTCCGTGCTTAGGAAAATAATGTTGGCACTTAGGTAATGCAGGAGCCAGTCCCTCAGCAGAGGCTGGAGGAAGGGGATAGAGCAGGCCAGGAGGAGGTAGAAGGAATGGCCAAAAGGATGAGCCAGTTTGTTGCAGCTCAGAGCCCCAGTCACTGAGCTGGCTGAAGCATCTGCATTGCACAGATGTGTAGGCAGAAGAAGAGTTTTATATAACCGTTTTTTTATTTATATTCTGTCTTCCCCAGTAATCATCTATTCTCTGATTAAAAAGTTAATTATTTGGTTTTGTATTTGAATACAAACTGTTGGTGTTTTTAATGCAAAAGCCTTCTGGCCTCTGGGGAGTTCCTCTGCCTAGACTTAGAGGAGAAGGTCTAGGCACATCCAAAGCAAAGCTCTGCCTGCTTCAAAGCCTTATCAAAGAGATTTTACAGATCTTTTACTGAGCGAGGCAGCAGCAGTGAACTCTCTTGGGTATATTAGCATGGAGGTTTCATCTTTATTTCTGGTCTGAATATGTTAATGATTAAGATGACAGTCAGAATACCTGTATTAAGAACACAGGTATTAAGTTTCTTAAGGCCCCTGATGTTTTATTTGTATAGCAGAATATTGAACAAACTCTTTGTGGGGAGAGTGAAGCTTTCCCCATTCTACTCTTCCTGAATATGTTTTCATTCTGCTCTTATTGAACATGATGCCTGCTACTATTACTTCATCTAAACTCTCTTCACCAAATTCTATTAGTTTCACCAGCTCTGACTAAGCCAAGGTGAGGTGTAAGAATTTTTTTTGACATCCTATTTCAAGCAATTTCCTGCTCATCATGTTTTTCCTCTTATTCACAAGGTTTCTTTTTTTGAGATGCACACACTTGTGAGCCTTGCATAATACTTAGCACAGCCAACAGTTACACATGAGCTGCCTAATCTTAGGGCTTATTTTGTTTGAAAGAAGTGTGCTCATTTTATGTAGAGTTTTCTGCCTGGGAAATGAAGTGACAACTGATTTTCCCCCTTATTATCTGCTCCCTCTAGTGTGCCCATAGCCTGCCTTCATGCTGTGCTTTGTGAGCTCGTGTGTGTGCATGCCGTGCATCATCGTCTTAGGCAATGTTAGTGCAGTTCCCTAAAGGAGAATGCTCCTATTGGGAGCTCTGAATAGCTTGAAAAATCGGGACAATCATTTAGTTCAGTTTTTTAGATTAATAGCAGATAAGCTCTCAGCTTACATACATAAAGATCCACAATAAAGGGCTATAATTCACATACTGGACTTCTAGTTGACTTGGTAAAATCCATCTTTTCCTTGCAGCTTTTCTGGGAGTACCTAAAGAAAGTGAGGGATTAAATATTTCTTATTAAATACTGCCCCCTGCAGATAAACTTGAATATGACAATAACCTGAGTATAGAAGGGGAGAACAAGTGTAATTTTTACTGATTTAAGAGTTGGCTTCTAAGAAATCCTATTGTCCATGTTAATGAGGTAGCTTTATTGTTTATTTTTAAATTCATCCGTGGTCATACAAAAAGCAAAACTTGAAAACAAAGGAAAGCAAGCAAATCAACATATTAGACTGTACTCATTTTCAGTGTAGCAATGGCAAGATATCCTGAATGATCCTAGTTTTTTAGCAATGACTTTTCTTTACCATTTTAATATTGTTAAAATTTCTTATATTTAAAAATGTTACTTGGACTATCTATTATTTCTTTAGAGACTCCTACCAGAGAACATGGATATGGTTTTATATATTAGCCTCACGAGTTATGTTAGTGTAAATAATCATTATAGTCAACAACATGTCACTGGGCAGCTAGAGAGGCCTCTTAATTTTGGCTCTAACATGGATTATATATGACAAGAGGAGCTGGTGATAGTGTAAGAGTGCCTAACACTCAGCTAAAATTAGAAAACATCATCTCCTTTAGTTTAAGAGGGCACAAACAGTAAGTTTAGTGGTTGCAGGGCAGAATGGATAAGACAGCCCACATAAACATATTTGGCTCCCTTGAGTCTGCTTTGATTTTCCAATGCTCAACTGCAACTTATTGAGCTTTTTGTATGAATTGATGAGTCCTTCAGAGAAAATCATAGGTAGAGAGGAGCACTAGAACAAATCACAGCTAGATTATTCTCTTAAAATTATCCCAAACAAGTTACTCATCGTAACCTTGACTGTGACCGTGCTACAGGATTTGACGTCATTTATGTTCTTCCGTAACTAATAGAAACGTCACGCTGGGAAGACATTACATTACTTTAGGCTTTATTTACTGGGCATTCCAATTCTAACAATCACTATGTTTATGCAGTGTTCTATAAGGACCCAAAGAAAATATTTTGTCTTCTAGGAGCTCAAGGTTTGAACACAGAAACTGTCCTATAAGCAACAATAGTTAAGGGCAGTGATCAGCCTTCCTTAAGGCACGTTGGCTGTTTGGAGGGTAAGATTCCAGAAAACCTTGTGAAATACCTGCAAATATTACGTGTCTCTTCTGTAGTATAAGAGCTGTTCAAACACAAAAAATTCAAAGTGTCAAGCCCCAGATGAGACTGGAGGAGGAGAGTTAATAACTAGTTTTTAAAATCCCACCCTTGAAGCAATCTACAATCATAAGAACTCTATTTGTCTAAATTAAAGGTCTACTTATGCAGTCTCCTGTTCATGAAAATTGCTATATGCACACGATTTTCTTCCTGGAAGGTGTTGAAAACAGCCTGACATACAGATTGTTGAAATGAAATAAGGAATTTTACAAAAAATTAATTGAGAAAATAAAACAAGTTAACTAATTCTTCTGTTTTATGTTCCTGACAATCTGTTAAGAGATTATCAATTATCTATAAATACAAATCTGGTTTCTGGTTATTAAAAGACAATTTAAAGGATGCATACCTCATTTGAAATTCATAGGAGGAATTTCATACCACATTAGAAATTATCTTTAATCATCATATACCCATCAATAAAATATATAATCACTGGAAAGATTAGTGAGTGTTTTACCTAGGCTGTACCCTTTTAAGGAGGTAAGAGGATTATGCTTAATTCTACTGAGATGTGTTTCTTTCTGAAAGAATGCACTTTGCTACTTCTACTAACATGAATAATGCTCTTTCTCATTACACCCAGAGGGAAGATAAAGGGTATGTGTGGAAATCTCACAAGTGAAGAGGCAAGAAACACTGCCCCTACTTCCTTTCAATGGAGGCATCAATGCTCTGAGGCCCTGTCCTCCTGCATTACCTGCAGTGACTGCAAAACAGCATCACTCTGGTCCTATTTGCCCTTTTTCTGTAACTTCCAGGGAATTCCAGGGGCTGCAGAGAGAACAAAGGATCAGGCAGCATGCTAGATATGAAATACAGAACATCATGCTGGCAAAGATTAACTTTTTAATCTGATGATTTTTGGTATCTGTGAAAAGAATTATACTCTCAGGCAGTAAGACAGTGCTTATCTTTAGAATGAGTATTCTCTATGGCAGGTGTCAATAGTTTCATTCAGTGATTGAGAAAGGAAAATTATATCTGGTATAATTAAAGTAAAATTGTGTTGTAGAAGTGATAGCACTTTTTATTTCTGTGTCAAAAATACTTTTTCTCATGCAAATGCTAAAAAGTTCAAAAAGTTTTGCTTCCCACTTCTCACAGAAACAAGCAGAGAGGACAAGGAAGCCTCTAGGTGGTACTGTGCTATAAAAAATAATTAGAAACAGCAATAAAAACACATGCTAACTACTTATCCACAGCTGAAGATTTCACTTAGGTTGCAAAGACAATATTTACAAAAGAGAGCCCTTTTCCTGTTAGGTGAAATTCAATCCAACAAGCTGACATTCAAAACAACTTCATTGGTTTAGCTGTGTGAAAGTTCATTGCTCTGTTATTTCCATGTTTCTAACTGAGCTCTACAGGATCCTCTTTTATAACCATTTCTCCTGAGTTTATATATTTAACACCATTAGCTCCTAATTTAATTGAAGATTTATTCTTGCTTAAACATAGCAGAAAACTCCTCTGACAAATGTGATAAATTGCATTCATATTAGCTGAGATATAGCCAAACAGCCTACAAGAGAAACAGAACACCAGATTTCTTGTAGGGCTCTTTCCAGAATGTATATATCAGAGCCAAAATGCCTGCAATTGGAGGTGCAAATTTCTAGTATAGAACAAGAGAAGTGGTTGAGCTGACACGCAATTTGCAAGCAACAGCAAAGGAAAGAACAAGTCCTTCTATAGGAACTGAAATATCTTTCAGGAAATAATTAGAAACAACTATAGAGGAAAATAAAATAAAACAGTATTCCTTTGCTGTCTGGTGGGCATACATAGGCTTAGGTTCTACCCTAGGACAGTGGAAACTTTGTGAAAAGTCTCTTCAAATATAAATCCGGCCTGTGACTGTAATTTCAAATAACTTTGACCAATATAATACAGAGATATTTTGAGTTTGGTTAAAACATTACAATTTCACAATATTTTCTACTGCCACACTGAGGAAGAAGTATAGAAGGGCACAGAAATGAATACTGGATGATAATTCTATTTTTATGCCCAATATTAGTATTGAAAATATCAGAGGTTGTTAATTTAACCCCAAGCTGAAGGTGGCCAAGGGAAAAGATGGTCATTCTAAGGGGCTGGGGCTCTAAATTAGATTTCCCAGGTTTCAGCATGGGCTTCCTCCCACAAATGGCAACTTTCCAGTCTGTGCTAAACCAAATCCTGTCACAACTTGGTGTGTCAGCTGATGAGGGAGAGAAGTCAGAACACAATCCATGTCATGAAGCTGTACAAGGACAAGCTGCATGTCTGTACCACACATGTACCAGTGAGCAACTCTCAGCAGAGAGCCTGAGACCTCCTTGGATGGGAGGTACGTCTCTGCAGGAACACTGGGTTAAGTAGAACAGACACCTGCCTTCCCCCAAACCTTAACCTAGGAAATAGTCCTCAGTCAGGACTAGTATCTATTGAATTGTGCTTTAACTATTGCAAGGAAGGCTTATTCATTACTCCTTGGGCTCCTGTCACCTTTGAAAATCTTAAATTGGTCCAGGAACAGATCTCTCCTAAAGCAGGGATTGCCAAAACAGATCCATAGCATGCTAAACATGGAAATCTTAGCTAAGTGATACAAAGCAGTGATTGTGCACATCTAATCCATTAGATATAAACAACTGACCAAGCCTGGGACAAGGTCTGGATCCAGCCTCACCTAGACTGCTCTCTGAGAAAGAAAGGGGGTCCTTCCTGAACCTCGTGACTCAACAGGAGAGTCTCCCTGACAGGTTTTTTCAGGCCCTGTTCTCTGTTCAGTAAGTAGCTTGGCATTGAATTGTGTTAAACCACTGTCACACCTACCACTAAATTTTGTGAATTAACTCACTTTTTTCATGCAGTAAATTGTTGCTTCTCTCTTATGAGTGAAGTGAATCACTTCGTTTGTGACAAATGGCAAGAATCTGCTCCTTCTGACAAATCTTGGTCTTTTTTTTTCAGCTCCTTCCATTTGTTTTATTCCATTCTCTTCCTTTGCAGTGTGATATCTTTTCTCCTCCTCTTCTTTCCACCCCTTCAACATGTTCTGCTTTTCTTGACCCTGATCCCACTGTCTTTTGTGCCAGAGGCTGCAGTGATTGAGCTGATGATCAGTTATGGATCCTACCTCTCTTGTTCAGTGGTCCTTGTCAGAAAACCTGTCAGAAACAGTGGCAGAATTGTCAGGGTAGATTAAGATAATGGGACATACAATGCAGGTAGAGATACACCACAGGAGCATTTTCTCATTTGGCTTGTGTCTGCTGTGGGATTCAATTTGAAACACCAACCAGCCTTGTATTCTCCTACACAGAAAGCCATTAACTGTTCTCTCCATGCTCACAAGGTAAAAAGAGGAGAGGAGGAGTATGACCACTGGGAATTTCTAACCTGTTCACAGCAGATAGACTGTAGTAAAGCCTTCTTTCACATTCTGAACTCTGGGTTTGCCAGTAAAATAAAACAGAAGTAAAAACCACTTTTCCATACTGCAGCCTTTTTGTCAGTATGATTATTCTTTACATAAAACTTTGCAGTCCTACATTCTACATCCCTCTGCACAGAATATTAGTTCTGTTAAATAATCTGATCAGGCCTATTATTATAATTATACTTATTAATATAGGCACCTCAGGCTAGGTTGATTAGTATGTGATTCTTTATACAGAGTCTATTTCATTGCAATAGTGCATTATGGTACTTATTTTTGTTAATCACAGTTTTAGTGATCCCACCTATCAGATAAAATGTGGCTTTAGAAGTTGTGAAATGAATGCAAAAACCACCATTTAGGTTATATAATTCATTCTGGCAAGGCCAAAGAATCTATACACAAATGTCATTTCAAAGCAAGTAATTAGCTTAATCTAATCATCCTATTTCATTACTTCATAAGTTATCCTCAGAACAACAGGTCACTGCATTAACTAAACAGTGAAGGAGCAATTCATGAAGAATACTTATGCTGTGCCTTGATGAATTGCTGATGAGTTTTTGAAGTTCTTGGTATCTACTTTTTAAACAGTGTAGATCAAATTCACAAAGACAAGAGATCTACCTCACCTAGAGTGTGTAGTCCATAACAGAGATCTTGTCAATGCAAATGGCATGTTTTCTCTTAAATGCTCTTTTCTGTGCAGCTTTTATTCTTGTGTGCCTGTAATTGAAGTAGATGTACACATTTTGTCTGATGGATATTGTTTGCTGTGAAGTGACAGTTACTCAGTCAAGCATTATTAATAGAATGCTTTTTAACTTCTGCAAAGAACAGATCGAAAGACTGACTGGCCCATCAGAAAGCAGTTAACAGAAAAAGTTACCCCCATTTAAAAAACTAAATTGTACTTATGTAAACTTCTGACATTGTTTCTCAATTAGTTAAAAGTTTTCATAAATGTTGGTAAACTGACAATTTCAAATTAGGGTACCTTGAAGTGACGAACATGATGGGAGGGCTGGAGCTCCTCTCCTGTGAGGAAAGGCTGAGAGAATTGGAATTGTTCAGCCTGGAGGAGAAGGCTCCAGGGTGACCTTGCTGTGGCCTTTCAGTGTCTGAAGGGAGATTACAAGAAAGATGGAGAGAGACATTTTAGAAGAGCATGTAGTGACAGGACAAGGGGCATTGACTCCAAATGGACAGAGAATGGTTTAGATTAAATATGAGGAAGAAATTCTTCCCTGTGAGGGTGGTAGGTCCTGGAACAGCTTGCCCAGAGAAGCTGCAAATGCCAATCCCTGGGTCCTTCAAGGCCAGGCTGGATGGGGATTTGAAGTAGTTTGGGATTACTATGGTCCAAAATGGCACTGAAACATTCAGGAGCTTTGGAAACAGAAGATTATTTCTGATTTCCAAAATGTACTTCAGCCTTTATTTTTAAGTGTTCTCGTTTTAAAATGCTAATCTTTAGTTTCATGGAAATATTGCCTGTAATGATGGTCAGCAACTAGTGATTAATCTGAAATTAACTAGAAGTGCCTCTTTCCATTGAAAAATAAGTCAAAGGAATGATATATGTTAGTTAAAATCAACACATAAATGATATAAACAACACACAGTTTTGTTTTGTTTTGTTTTTTTTTTAAAGTGTTTACAAATTTGCATAAATACATATCAACTGCTTCAAATTGGAATGAAAATACTCAGGTAATATAACAGAAAAGATAAAGAAGTGTTACAATGAAGTTTTTGTTTAAGAAAAACGTTGCATTTCTTAATGTTTTAACTGGAATGTGACAGTAAAAACAGACCTGTACCCAAATTGTCTTACTTTTTAGATTTTTTGTTCTTCTACTTAAATATTCAGAAAAATGCAGTGTGTCTTTCAGTCCTGTAGTACATTTCTCCTGTGCTGTTTGCCCATGCCATGCCCTGTGGTGGGCTGGTTAAACACTATGCTGGCTATCCCAGGAGAGGGCAGAGCAGGAATATGGAAAAATGCAAAATGTATTCCTGTACATACAGCACTGCCACTTTGGTTAGGACTGATTTGTAAAGAATAGAAATATCCAGCTATTTCAGAATTTTTGAGTCAATTGGACAAGCTTGAGTGCTGGTGGTTTTCTGTGCAGGGGTGTTGCAAGAAGAAACACTGGTTTGCTGTGGCTCAGGAGTAACTTGCTCATGAGTAACTCGGGTTGTGTGAGCCCTTGTTCAGTTTCAGAAGTTTGGTGAAATAGGGACTGCAGGGAGAAATAGAAAAAGAACAGAAATTGCTGAAACTTAAAGCCAGGTTTAATCGTCCTCTTATATCTAGAGCTGTAGCATATCAGTGACTTCATATGCTGTTCTACCTATATAATATGTATGATCCAGCTCTACAGGCTTGCCTGGGAATAATGAAGTCTCTCATTTGCAAGATTGTCTGTTTTCCAGAGTAAAGACTCATCTCTTCCCCCAGAGCAGGGATGTTTAATGTGGTCAGTGTGGGCACAGATGTAATGAAGGAAATTGGGACCCCATACCCAAGCCAATGGTCATTCTGCTGAGTGAGTGCCAGACAACGCCAGACAGAAAATAAATAAGCAGACTTGGCAGAGCAGAAGGAGAGAGGCTACTGGAAAATGTCCAGATCTTCTTAAGAAGTTTGTTTAGTTTCTCTCTCTGAGAAATAGGTGATACTTTGCTCTTGCAAATTGTAAAGATGCTTATGGCATGATGCTAAGGCTCTGAGGCCTGAATTTGGCTACACCTTCAGCACTGGGACCTGAACATACTGCCCATCAATTTGTCTCATGCATGTCCTTTTTTTCCTCAAGCACTTTGACATCCATTCAGCCAATGGGTTGAATTGGCTCTGGGTTGAATTTCTCTTATTTTTTTTCAATGAATAAAGCCCTATGACCCCAATGTATTTATTCTACATTTATTCCTATTAGTAAACCTAGTTGACTCTAGCCTTTGACTTTACTCTTTTCAAAGCAGCCAGTATTCACAGATGAAAAATTGAAGAGGTGGGTGGAGTTATAGCTATAACAAAATCCACTGCAAGCCATGGACTTTGTTTACATTCATTCATCAAGGCCAATATGCTGAACTGGAAAAAGGCCTTTTAAAAGAAATACAGCCTTTACTGATTAAACCCATAGAATCAATAATGTTCCTTGGGTTATTTGTTTTAATTACTCTCACTCTTGCTGACTGTCTAGTTTAAGCTTCACCGAGTCTGAGTTTCTTTGTTTAGGTCTCAGACATATTTACACTACATCTAAAAGTGTCCTGAAAGAGCACTGAATGACAAGTTCGAGTAAGAAAGTGTGTGTGCTCGTGGTACAGCTCGGGCATTTCTGTGACACTTCATTGAATCACACTGACATTTTGTCTGACATTTATTTCCTGTATGAGTTAAGTAGTCTCATTTCTGCATTTATTCACACTTCAGAACAAAAATTTTTAAGTCCACTGTACATTTCCTAACATGCTCTCTATCTGCTAGACACTGAGTACTGCTCTCTAATAACCTAAAGAATTTATGCATGAATTAATCATTGTACAGTGAACAGCCCATTACTTGTTTAGCTGCTCTGAGGCCAGCATGCTCAGTCGTTTGCAAGATAAAGCATTACTGATAAATGTCACCTTGCTATATATCTTGGTCTAATTTACAGATATTTGCAGGCCATTTATCTTACCAACAGAGGTATTTTTCTTCTGGATACTAAACAAATAGGTTTCAAAAGCAACATTACTGCACTAAACTCTTGGAATTTTTTTTTTAAATGAAACCTGGAAGTGATAAATAGCATTAAAATATAATCTTAGAAATTAAGTCACCCAAAATAACAGTTAAGAATTTTGCCTTCAGAAAAAGCTAACTCATAAAAAGCTTGAAAATGTATGATTTTCAGTGCATTTAAATACAAAATGTTTGAAGATATGAAAATATTTTAATTTTAGATGTTTGAAAAGGAAAGGCTCATTTTTTGATTAGAAATTATATTTTATGTTGAACTGAGAAGCAAGTATAAAGAAAATGGTTCATATGATAATGAAATATTTCAAAATTACACTCTTTCTAGTTTACCAGATGAGGTTTCAGGGGGAGTTGTTCCAACCTTGAATGCTTAGGAGTTTAAAATTCTATTGTAATTTTACATAAAATTTTTCCACAAAAAAATCTCAAACAGGTAGATGTTATAAAAATAATTTCCTGTTAAGATCTACCTAAGTTCTTTTTTTCCAAGAAAAGCACTTTAGAATATAGACTATAACATTGTAGACAATGATGATTTAAAAGAACTTTTAATGTTATCAAGATGTAATTAAAAGATTAATTAAAAATAAATAGAAATATGAATTTTTAATATAAAGTTCAAGGTTTTTTTGGTAAAACCTTTTCTATCCATTTCAGTATAATTTGCACTTATTTCCACTAGATTTTTCTTTAAGAGTTATCATTATGAAAACAATTTCAAATACATATAAATTCATTTATCCCACAGAAGTATCATAGTAACATTTAGTCTTGTTTCGTAGTGAAAAAAAATTGCCTAAGCCAAGGTTAACACTTAAAATTGATCTCCTGTAGCACCGTCCCACCATAAAGGCACCCATTAAATAGTAAAAAGCACAGTCAATAAACATATAAGACAAAAGGTCAGTCTTAGTTGTCAGTATTTCTAAGTTTTATGTGGCATGGAGTGAAGAAAGGCAATTTGGTATGTCTGTGTCCCTAAATATATTACATACATTACACAGCATGAGGTTAGATCCTGCCATACGTAACTTATGACTATAGTGTATCTCCTCATGAGGGCCTGAGGAACCCAGTCCTAGTAAAGTACTGGGAAACCTGGACTGTGAAGTCTGTTTCGATGTGTGATGGGGCATATCAAATTGGAAATAGGTCAGGAACTGATCTCTCCTCTCTGGTGACCAGAGACAGAACCTGAGGGAATGGCATGCAGCATTGTCAGGGAAGGTTCAGGTTGGATATTACGAAAAGGTTCTTCCCCCAGAGGGTGGTCGGGCACTGAACAGGCTCCCCAAGGCAGTGGCCACAGCCCCAAGGCTGAGAGAGTTCAAGGAGTGTTTAGACAAGGCTCTCAGTCACGTGGTGGGATTGTTGGAGTGTCCTGTGCAGGGCCAGGAGTTGGACTCATTGATCCTTGTGAGCTCCTTTCAACTCAGGATATTCTATGATTCTCAAAGTTTCAGTCTAAAAAGTGTCTACTAAAGACTTTCTGTGCTTGCTGTAAATGGAATGGGAGTACGAGTTCATGCAGGGCCACAGTTCTCAGTATCAGTGGAAGATCTGAATATTAACTAGTCACTCATTGCTACTGGGCATAAATTGGGTGTAATTTGCAAAACAGTAATTATTCTTCTAAAAAAACACAGTTTTTAGTATAACTGAAACACACAGCCTCAAAGCCAGTAAATCTTATAGGTCTTCGGCTCTGCAGAATTACAGATAAAGTGCTTAGATCCACAGTGTACATTTATCTTTATCTCTGTTTATTAAACAGAAGGGTACAGAATCTTTTTAATATCAACACAGGAATTATGTGTACTGTATCTTGCTCAGCAGATATAGCTGGGCAGCATCTTCTTCGCAGTATTGTACTTCATATTATCAATTCATTCCAGCTTTTTATAGCTTTAGGCAGATGTTTTCGATTCCTGTTACTATTAGTGGGAAAGAAGACTTGGTATATCTATGAAATTTTTAAATATTTCTTTAAAAATATACAAGAATAACTGATGAAAGCAGGGCAATTTCCAGTAAAACTTTCAAAATTACTTAACATTCTTTATAGAGTAATAGGTTACTAACAGGTTAGCCAGATTCCATTAAAAAATAATAAAATTAAATTACACTAGTTCTATTTCAGGTTGAAATTTTAATTTGTTTCCCAAGAGGACTAGCCAATTTCTGACTTAGTATAAATTGTTAAGAGTTCACTAGAGACAAATAGAGTTTATAATGAGATTATGAACAGTAACTTAATGATAGATTTCATATAAAATGGGGATGAGAAGTTAGATGACAAACTATTGAGGCCAAGCTGTAATCAATACGCACACAGTGAGCTTGAGTATGGGACTTACATAGCTGAGTAACTGTAGATTGGAATAGTATGGATGATCATCCGATGATTGTCTTCAATAAACTTGGAACACAGTCATGACAAATCTTCAGGAGTAGTGTTCCCAAGCAGCCCATGGAAGAAAAATCATTGCAACTTCCATGGACAGAGTTCAGTTTGGTGTGGCTGTGCTGCTGGTGCTGTAAAAAAGCACTCACTGCATGGCCTTCAGCACCTTCACTCTTAGAATTCCTCTTGACATGTAGACACCAGGTTCTGAAGAAAAAGTAGTTATGGTCAGACTCTTCCTTTTCCTTTGTACATCTAATTGTTCCTTGGGATGAATGCCTGCTCTGACACTGCAGCCCTGGCTGCAAAACTAGAATGAGTGACTGGTGAAACAAGTGAAATGGTCATTTTTCTGCAAACAGTATTCTCAACAATTAGTGAACATTATTATAGGCCTATTTCAAGAAAGTCTGTCAGTATTCTGATTTTTGTGCATCTGCCTAAATGTCTTTTCGTGAAGCATTTAAACCCTTTGCTGAGATGGAACATCAACAAGAAAATGTGTTTTCCTGGAAGTGCAAACCAAGCGGGCAAAATTCTCCAGGAACCACAAAATTCCCACTGTCTACCAGCCTTGGACAAACCAGTAGAACTCTCTGTTTTAGGGGTCCTGGCTTCCAGTTATGTGATACTGGATTTTGCACCATAGATGCCATGGGGCAAACAGGTGGCTAAAATTCGAGTACTTTGCATAGGTCAGAGCAGTGGACAGTTAGCTGGCTGTGGCCAGATCATCCCTGATGGACAAGTAAGTCTGTAAAGGGCTGCAGCAGCTGTAATTAGTAGGACTATCTAATGTCAGCAGCAAATACCAGTCACATCTTCAAGGATCAGCCCCTGGCTCCATTACTGTCCCCCTGGCTTCCTTTTACAGCTACCAGATTAACTTCTTAGTCTGTCTCCTTTCATCTTTGGAGAAGTAAAACTTTGTCCTGCCCACAGAAGGGAGTTGCCTTGAGGTGAATGTGACCTGACAACTATTATGTGAATGTTGTAAAACCTAAATGTACAGTGTCCAAGATGCATGAGTAGTATAAGCTGGTAAGTATTGTGTGTGGAAGTGCTAATAACTGGGGTCAGTATTTTTGAATCATGACTAAGGATGAAATCCTGGATTCAGAAGCATAATTTACTGCTGAGTGAAACATAATCTGGCTTTCACCTAATTAGCTGGATTAAAGTGCAGTTTACATGGCAAGGATGAAATACTGCTAATGACTCCTATGAAAACCTTCAGTACATTCAGTACTCATGACATTCAAATAAGTGGTCAATAAGGTTGTTGAATTTCTTTTTATGTTTTTTTTTTTGATGAGAAGACGTGGGAATGACTACAAGTTGTGACTGTATATTTAGAATACTTTTGTGCCTCTTCAGTCTCAACCATTGACCCTTGCCCTGATATTTACCCCTCATTCTTGTGTGTCCTGCAGACTGACCCACATGGGCACATGAATGCATAGGTGTTTTAGAGGCCATTGCTCAAAATAAGTATAAATGGATGATGTAGTTCATGCAATAGATGAACAAGTCCCAGGAGCATTATTGCTAAGATTGTGCAATGAAAAGAAAATCAGAATGTCTGCTTAACTTCCCTGTTTATTCATGCTGGACATTTATGTAGTAAAATGCAAATACATTCCCACAGCTATAAGCAGAAATAAGAAGGCACTCTGCTAGTCACCACATCATATAACCAAAGCAACCATCTAAAAATAAGATAAAAGTCATAAAACTCTAAAGGTGTGTAAGGGCAGAGTAGTTCAGAGCATCATAATCAGTGAACTGTGTTACTGGTTCTGTTGATAGGAAAACTACTGCAACTATTAGCCAAAAAAAAATTTGTATTACACAGGGAAAGTTTCCAACTGATTTTCTGCTGCTCATCTGCACACTTACTCTGGCTCTATCCAACACACTTTTAGGCTTGTGCATGTTTGGATATTTCTGTGTTTTCTTCTCCAAAATCTCCATTTCCAATTTCTGCTTCTTGTTCAGTTTTTCCTCTTTCCAAAAACCTCATCTAGCTTTATTTTTTTTTTTCACTCTAAAGGTATAAGTTTGATTTTTGTCTCTTAAAGACTTGCAAATCAAAGGAACTTCTATTCAGTTTGATATATATGAAAAGGACCAACATGCCTTCCAGGCAAGTGGTCATATCAGAAAGCTATCAGAGCCCAGCTCTTGATGATGGGCAGTATGTCTGAGGGAAAATCTTCCCCCATGGATTTCACGAGCTCAGCTTCTATAAACTAAGCCAGTATGAGCACAAAAAGAGAACAAGCTATGGGCTCAAGCTATGTCTGCAAATTCAATTGTAGCAATGCTAATAATTGGATACTTTAGCAAACTGGGTAACGAACTTACTATTTATTGAATAATCACAACTTCTTTGTTAGATTTCCCAGGATTTTTAGCTTTTATTACAATTTATTTCAGACACACTGGACTTCGCATAAAGGTCAGCAGAAAAGTCAGAAATGTATTAGGTCCCTAACAATCAAGCTTCAAACATTTGTTCTTACCATATATCTCATGTTCATCTATGGATCTGAATTATTCCCCTTTTGCACTTTCAGTTACAATCAGGTCAGGAAGGAACTGAAGTGATGAAATCAGTGGAATTGCACAATCTTACTTCTATTGTTTGCAATGAAACGACACAGTGGCTCTTTTTCTTATATTATTTGAAGAGTCCAAGCCTTGCTCTGCATTTGCAGTGAGATTCACTTCAATAAGAAAAAGCAGATATGAGCTTGTTTTGCTGATGAGAAAGGTGAGCAGACATATTTGCACTCAGGAGATACTATATTGTCTGTGGAACTGCTGTGCTGCCATTGGGTCACTTAGGCACCAGCATGTCTGGACTATTTTTATTTGTGCTATCAGCTTAATTTCCCGTTGATACCTAAGCTCACAATTTGCTGAATAGATAGGAATCCCTATCACTTTTATTGCCAACTTCAAAAGTCACTCCTTACTTTGAAAGCACTGTGAGTTTTACCCTCTTCAGAAGCACCACACACTAACTCTGAGTGGGCTGTTCATCATTTTCCACAGAAATTACACAGAGAATCTTATTATTGACTTTGATGTCCAGGCTGGCTACTGAGCCCAATACTTGTATCCTAGTGAGAAGACCACCCTTTTATAGTAAAAGTTCAAAATCCACTATTTTTATATTACAGCCAAACACCAAGCAGTCAACATCCTTGACTTTGAGTGATAGTTAATAAAGAAGTCCCAAATGCATTGATTGTGCACATGTGTTTTCTAGTGCCAGAACTGGGGGGAAAAAAAAAAAAAAAAAAAAGTTAAACTTTTTTTAGCATAACCCTTCCAAGCTGAAATGATTGAAAAATTTGCAGTTTGTGTGCTGAACTTGGTTTGGGTAGGGAGCATTATGCTTATCCCACAGTTGCCATTGAATTTATAGCAGTATCAGGGTGGTCAGAATTGGATTCCAATTAATACTGTCAGAGGTATTTTATCATAGGGATGGAATGGGAACAGTCAGCTGAGTCCTCTTGACTGTGGCGTGTTAAAATGGACAGAGATTTTTGCTGAATGAATGTGTTGCCCAATCTATACAGCACAGCATTAGTGGTTCAGCATGTGCTAAGACTAAGAATAACCTGTCTGCGCTGGACGCTCAGAAAACAAAATTTATTTTCAAGTACATGAGGTACCACAAGCCAAGACAAAAATGATTTCTTTGCTCCTCCAGAACCAGGGTTTTTCCTGATAGCAAATTTAAATAACTGTGAGACATGTTCCATATAAACCTTTCCTGACCTATGGCCTCTTGTGTTTCACTACAGAACACGTGCATTTTCTCTGGGGATGACTTTTTTCCCTGTACAAACCTGGAGTTATGTTCTTCAAAGACCGCTGTTTCCCCAGCCACTTCTTGGGCTACATGAAACACGTTCCTTTTGTTTTTATTATAGTAAATTCACCACTAACAGCAGCCTATTTAAAATCATTTTAGCTAAACATATATTACTGCTTCTACAAGCAGAGCCCAGGATTTTCAGAAGTGCTTTCCTCTTCTTTCAGTGCCAGGGGGAATGGAAGGTAAAATATAGTGCTTTAAAAGTAAGCCTCTTCCATCTGGCTAGCTACCCTTAGACCTACTTCAGTCTGCCAGGAACAACCTAAAATTGTTTCTATTTTTCATCTGTAGTTAAAACACTAACAGGCATAATGAGAACAGGAGCTTTTATAAAATTACTGACTGCCAGAATGATGAATTTATTATCTTCTATTAAAATGCTGCTGTGTTTCAGGTTTGATGTCATCCTATACTGTTTCGCTATTGCTCTGCTTTTAAAGTAGCTATATCAGATTTTTCTTCATACTCTAGGAGCACTATGCTACACTTCAGGGTTTCACAGACTTTTCATTATAATACTTTATTTTCAAGAGTCTGTGACTCCACGGCAAAAAAATCCTCTGTCCAAACCCATGAATTACAGAGCCTCAGCCTGGGAGTAAATCAAGAATGGCTTATTTATGGTGATTAAAAAAAAAAAAAAAAAAAAAAAAATAGTATGGATCTTGATGACTTTTGTTCAAGATATTATTTATACACAAGAAAATGTATGACTTCTGGAATTATTCTTTGTGTCCAGATCAACTCTCATTCTTTAAACTCTAAGCAAGCATGAAAGATTTGATACTGATTGTGTTTATCAGTGCAATCCAGAGCTATTAAATAGGTTTATGGCAAACTTGGAATTTTCCAAACTCGATTTTTTTTTAATGTTGAAGGGGTTTTTTTATTCAAGGTATATTTAAATCTACTTGTGTGATTATACACTTCACGATTTTCTTTCATAAACTGGAAGTCTATTTATCTTGTACACATCAAGTCCATGATCTCACAGCTAGAAAAACAACTAAACCCAGGACAAATAAGCAGATTGCCAATGTGACTCCAGAATCCTACTCAGTCACTGGGATTCTCCATCCTCCATCCTGTCAACAGCAGTTCCAGGAAGAGGCCCTACATCTCCTCCCCTCTGCTCCTCTCTCCAGGAATGGTGACAATAGGCTGTGTTAGGGACTCTGATAGTTGTGGGTAAGGGATGACATTTTGCTGTAGGAAAAAAATGTCAGTGCTTAGAGGTTTCCTCAGTGTTCTCCAGACAAAAACACCTTGGATGCCTTTTTCTGCACAGGTTTGCTTCATGACATCATCTTGACAACAGAAGTGTTTCCAAGGTTTACTTCCCCATCACCTTAAAGGTTCAGTGAAGATGAATGGAATGGAGTTGTCTTGCTAAGCCCTTTGTTCTTTTTATTTCCACTTATGGGCTGAAAGCATGTTTTTTTAATGGAATACAATTGCTTTTTCCTTGAAATGTAAGTATTCTTTACTCTTACTTCTATGCAGAACATGTTTGTTTTACTGAAATCTGTGTGAGCAGTATGGAATATTGCTGGTTTAAAAGTGTTAACACTCATATCATATTCATGTGAATTTTCTGGGCTTTTTAAAGTGTTGTGTCTGCTTACACATGTGCCCTCATTTTAAAACCACACAGACAACACTCTGCATACGTAGACTGTGCAGATTTCTATCAATTGCTCTCTGAAGGTCAATGATCACCCAAGGAATAACCAGTCAATGTCATGCCTTTAAGATGAAGCTTCACCACTGTTTATCATCTTTACAGCAAATCTATTTATAGATGTTAAAGCCTTAAGTGGAGATTTTCACAATTAATTTAGGCAACGAAAATGAGTGCAGGAATTTGCATTGCTGTACAATACTCCAGTTCCAAATACTGACAATAGATAAAATGTAAAAAATCCTTGTTATGGGCTGGATTCTACTCTTCTGTGCACATCTACATTAAACGTTCTAGTGTTAAGTCAGCTAAAACCATTCCTTTAAAATGTGCTTTTTGGAGTTTCAGAATAGGTGAAAATGTCCATGTAAACACTGCAGCAAAGGACTTCAGAAAATTGTCCTGCTGAGACACATCAAAGGACACAAAGCTGTCCATTATCTCCTCAGCACCAGACATACTGGGGGTATTTAATTCTGTCACTATCCCTCTGCACACTTTGGGGAAGTCAGTTAATATACAGAATATGTTAAAAAAAAAAAAAAGTCTTTCTCCCAGTCCACTGAGTGATATCTTGTTTTAAAGTTATATCTGTAAGAATCAAGCAGATCAATGGTTGTAGTTGATGTAATGATTTCATTCCAATAATATTAACAGAAGCTCTCCTTACACAGAATCTTAAATTGCTGCATTGGGAAAAAATGTGACAAAACCAGAACTCCTTACCTCCTCCTTACTGTAAATTTCAAAGCATAGAATTAAATTTAAAGTTGAAAATCTAAGTTTCAGTGGTGTCAATGGCTAGATCTACTGGAAATATAGGCTTCCTGAGGGGCAGTGCTCTTTTGCTGGTGAAGGGCATTGTGATATACTAGCTCTAAATATTTTTTTTTTGTTTATTATTGTTATTCCCAAGCTTACAAGGTAACTAATTGTTACAGTGCTTGGGGTTATTTTCCCTACGTTGATAAAAATTAGAGATATATAATTTTTATCTGTATTGACAATATCTTAAGGAAATACAATTCTAACAGTGTTGACATTGCTACAGACTAGAAGGCAGATCAGAGGAAAATGGGCATTTGAAATGTAACAGAACAATTGTAGACAACAGACCTAGAAGGTGCTAAACTAAAGGGATCATTATCACTGTTATTTTCTTACTGTCCTTTATTTTTTATTCTTTGCTGTCTAGAATATATCGAAGTCCTCAGTTTCAAAGTAGCTACATTCCCCCAATTTTTAAAACTTTTAAGTTTACCCACTTAAAATTTTCACATGCCTTTTATGTTGGTTTCAGCATAAAATTAGGATTTTGAATTTTCCATGAAATGGGAAAAAGATAATTGAAGAACTTGTCACAGGTATTTAAATGTGTTCCACTACTATAGAAAGGCAGTTGATTTTAAGAAGCTAGATTTCAGAGATAGAGAAGAAGAAAAACTCATTTGATAGTCTACCACCCATTTAATAATCTTACTCTAAAAAGACTGATAAATACTTGACAGTAATCTCACTGAAGTAATGCCTGTGAAGTTTTAGGCTGAATATCTGCATGTCTGCTAAAGGAGTCTAAAAGGAAGATGTGACAGATGACTGTGCAAGGGCAGGTGTTGCCAATTACCAGTTAATTTTGTGAGCAGAGCAATTCACCTCAGGCTGTGTGGGAGAGACCTCCAATCAAAGGCTGTAACTGCATCCTTAAAAGAGGCCATTTCTGCCTAAATTTCAAAAGGCTGTGCAGTTCAGGTGCAGGAGGTTATCTTCCTTGCCTTTTTTTATTTCCTTAATGACCCCATATTATATGAACAGGATCTAGCAGAATCTAAACCTTACAGGCTTTTCCTCAAATACACAAGCTAAATGTATATATATATATATATATAATTTTGGTGCCTATTGTGCTGGCTTCAGCTGTAAGTGACTTTTTAAGACTCATGATACCTTTTGTATGGTGCTTTTGTCTCTGTTGGATGTAGTTCCCTTAGAATGAGCCAGTGTTTTAGATATTAAAGGTGTTTCCTGGAAACAGGACATGGAGCAAAGAGAAACCACCTCAGTTCTACTTCACTGCAAGTTAAAGATAGTAACGGGTGTGGATCCTCCCAGCCCTCAGTCTTCAGAGTATTCTTTCCTGGTGAGTAAAATATAAATGAGTTAGAAGATATTATCTGATATGTTTTGACTCTGCCTGTTGAAGACCTCATATGATGGTTGATAACTTGGGTAGCACCAGACAACATTTTCAAAGTATATTTCTACCTTTACATTTTAAAGTTGCATTGCACTAAAGATATTTTCTAAGCTATCTTTAGTAGAGTTCTAGTACAATGTACAGGAGCTATTTCTTCCTTTAGGTTGAATGTGTGTGCAAGAGGAAATACATGCAAAAAAAAGGGTAAACTCTCATGGGAACATTACATGGAAAAAAGGTGATTTTACTTGAACTTAGATTTTTTATTTTCTCAATTCGAAATGTCTGCTCTGAGATGAACTAGATGCAAAAGAGCCTTAGGTATAATCAGTCCTGTGCAT
Source organism: Margarornis squamiger (assembly GCA_035222235.1). Lineage (NCBI taxonomy): Eukaryota > Metazoa > Chordata > Aves > Passeriformes > Furnariidae > Margarornis > Margarornis squamiger. Next base: position 14,317,355 of record JAWWTY010000138.1, on the reverse strand, counting down.
GTCTCATCTGCATCAAAAAACTTACCTTAGAACTGTAATTTAGAGCTATTTAAACTTCTTAGTGTCCTGCTTTTGTTTCAGACTCTAAAATTATGGTCCAAATCCAGTTTGGGCAAAAAGAAACCCAAAATACTTAAGAACATAGCTTTTGGAGATACAACAAACCCATAATTCTTTATGAAAACATTCATCATTCATGTATTCATTAGAACCCTTAAAGATATTGTTTGAGTGATGGAATTTTATGTGCTGAAATGTCATTGCTGTAGATAAGTGGCCAGTTCTTCCTTTTGCTTCTTTTTCCTATTGCCAACCTGTGACTGCACCTTTTTATTCCAGGTCTTTGTCCCCAACTTGGCCTTTAGTTTCAGCAATTTAAACACTACCAAAATCAAATGGAAGACAAAGAAATATACAAAAATATTTGAATAGTTGTGTGATCTCTTGGGAAACTACTACTTACAAAGTCTGTCTTGGGCATTCTTTTTTATAGGGAGGGAAAAAAAAGGAAATCTCTTAGGGTTTGTGTATAAATTTTTGTAAAGTAACTGATAAGCATTTTAAATCAGGATGGGGTCTTTAGGCTTATTTTAAGGAAACAAATGAGGATCTTTGAAGGGTAGGATTTCATAGAGAAATAATTTCATATGGAGAATGCTATAAAGCAGACTGAATCACTGAAGCTCATAATAGGCAAAAATTTTCTGATAGGATAAAATTATTTAACATCTAGAGAGCAGATAATACCCCAGAGAGTTATTTTTCCTAATGTTTTTTTCAATCAAAACTATTGTAATTGCTGCTGCATAAAGAATGGTTCCTATTAAATGGTGTTCCTAATGTTTCCTGCTTATTAATCATGCAACATCATTGCTAAGTAGTGCAAAGAACATTCTTAGAAGATATTCTTCTTGAGAATCTGCTTTGGTATTTTCAAACCATTACTACTGTTCAGCTGCTGGAGGGCGCTCTGACCTCCCTTCTTTGTCAGTAGGATCTTTTCTGGTTTATTCTTTTGCTAGTGTTGGTGACTTAAATATGCTTTTGTCTCTGAAACTGGTGTATTATGCGTTTAGAGAATTTTCATGATGCCAAAGACAAAGCAAAAAACCAAAGAAAAGATAATTGCTCATATTTTTCTCTAAAAGGTTCTCTTGATTGATTGTTGGGATATTTTTGAACACTGTGATCTAGTTTTGCTGTTGTTTATTCTTCTGTGACTAGACAGCTTTTCGTCTGTGAAGCTACTGTTCAGAAACACTGTTAATAAAGAAAAAGAACAGTGGGAATTTGTCTAGATTTCTTTTGGTAAGACTCTAGAACAAATACTCAAAAAAGTATTGTTCCCCTCCACAGGGAAGTGGCAAACAGTTGATTTCACTGAGTTGCAACTGAGTAAGGACTAAGGCACTGAAGGTTGGAAGAAACTTCATAAAAGACTTGTAAGAAATATATTCCTTTGGCTGTGTAATGAAGGGAAAAAGTCATAACTAGAGCAGCATATTAGGTACTCTAATATTTGTATTGGGGAGGGAAAGAAGCACAAGAGACACACAGGTCATTGCCAAACTTCTTATGTTGTCTTAACAACTTTAGTTGCTTTTGTTTTCACGAAGTACTTTCTGTTGATGAAATTTCAATATCTAAGTCATATCTTATTTCTGTCAAAAGCAGATTATATAATTGACTCAGAAGAGAGCCAGAAGGCAAGTATTATGTCAAAGTAAAACCTTAATTGTAGGAAATTGATGATTTGGAATTGAATAAAAATGTTTTTATTTTCTATTCATTTTATTGTCTTTCAAACAATCACTACAAATGTTCCTGGCTAAAATTATAAATGAATTGTTCTCAGGAACATTTAATGTTCTAATTCTTCTAACATTTCATAAGTAAAAGTATGCTTGTGACTTGCTGGGAACCAAAAACTTCATTTTCATTATTAAATGAAATTAATTGAGTCTATTTGAACTGTAAGTGATTTGCTGTGTTTATTTTAAAATGGCCACATTTTTGCATATTAAAATGTTAATAACTCATATGAACAAAAATTAGTTAAATTAACATTTATTTTACAAATATTAAAGGCTTTCCAAGGGCTCATCTTGCAAGAATTTGAAAATACTGCTTATCCAAATAATGAAGTAATTGGGCAGAAATTGTAGTCAATTTCTGATTTTACATGTTGAAATTTAGTGTCAATATATTACATTTTAAAATGTTTACACGTAAAAAGAAAACAGAGCAGCTGTTCAGATACTGTAGCCTTTGTAGCTTGCTTAAGGTGAATGGAATAATGGTGATTTATGACAGCTTTGCATGTGACAGTATTTTATCTAAATGCATTAGAATAAGCTCTCCCCGACCTCCTTTTACAATCAACCTGAAGGACAAATAGATTTATCTGGTTTATATCCTGGCAGAAAATTATACAGTCAAACCAGAAAGATTAGGTAAGGATTTCTGTGGTAATGGGACTTCTGTTTGGGTTGTAGCACTGGCTTTCAGGTCAAGTTCAATACTCCTAACTCTTACAGGGATAGTAACATCCCTGGAGCTTAAATTACTTTTCTGTCTTGCTTTTTACTCTCTAGCTGAGCTCCCTCTTCCTGAGGTGACTGGCAGTGACACACATGCACAGATTTCTAATGGGAAGGGCATATGGTATCTTGTTTATGAAAGCAGATATCTCAAAGATGAAATTTGCAAAGAAAGCAAATCTTTTTTTTTCCTCACAATAGTTTTTATGGGGAGAGCTGTAAATTTTTGTGGTCCGCTAGGATACTACTTCATGGAATCTGCTCTAGAACTGTGTCAGTATAATTCTTCTTTTTCTTAGAAGGAATAAGTGCAGAGAATGGCTTCAGAAATTGTGAATAATCTCATTGTCATGAAGGGTTTCAGACTATTTTGATGGAATGCAATTACCTGATTGTCTTCTAGTGTTGCTTACAGTTGCTTAAAACTAGTTTAACATACTTTAGGATTACACAAAGTAAGCTTGATTTACATAAAGTATATAAGAAAAACACTTTAGGATGAAAAAAGAAACTAATGCCTATAGGTTTGCTGGAAGTGTGCAGTATTGTACTTGATATGTGTTCATAGGAAGTTATTCATTCCCCTTTTTGGAATGAGACTAGCTTTTATTAGATTTAACTTGAAACTAAAGTAAAACTGCCTTGAGATAGTTCAGTCCTTGAAAAGCATTTTCCTGGAGTGTTTTCAGCTACATTAATATATGTGCCATGTGGTTGGACCATAAATAAGGCACACAATGCCTGCAGATATTCTCTGAGAAAATATTATCGAACATGTGCTTAAAATGGTATGTGTTTTTCCAGGCCTTTCTTCTCTCTGTATATCCAGCCACATCTATTATAGATTCATGTCAGGTGGCCCTGAGAAGCAGAAATTTCTTCACTTTTTATTTACATCTTTGGAGTCTCTTGTATGATTCATTGTGCATATGCTACATATATTTGTTATTGGTTTTAGTTATAACTTCAGGCAATTAAGAGACATTTTGAGGATTTGGTTGCGAAGGTAAAATGTATCACTCTCTCCATGAAATGAGCATTCTCTCCTTAAGCAGAAGTTAAAGCAGTGACAGATGTACACATTTTACATTTCACCCACACAGCATTAGAACCACTCTCATCTGGCTATTCCAATTTACAGAAGTAGCTCATCTGACCCTGATGTACAGACTATGGCTGTCACCATTCAGCTGCTCAACAGAAGCTAAAGAGTTACAAGGAAGAGATGCTCAGTTCTTGGCAGAATTTGGCCCTCCTAAGGCTACTTGTTAATTCTGTGTAATATTTCTATACACAGTAAATGTTATAATTATGTTAGTAGCATTTCTAATGTATTATTTCAAACCCAAAGTAGGCATAATTGCTCCTGAAATAAGTTTACTGAATTTTGGTTTGGTAATGTTAAAGCAAATAGCTACTTTGCCAATGGTCTCACTGTAGCCATAAATAGGGTTAGCAAAATTTGGTCTTAAAGGAAATTTAAGAAGGTAAGACATTAACACTAGTACATGTTGAGAATACTTTACCTATTTAATCAAAATAATAATTTAGAATGCTTACATGAGATTTTGATTTTTCCTTTCCACGACCGTTTCTGAAGGAGTCATAGAATGTGTTTACTATTTTGATTCCTGAAGGACATGTGGAATTAAATAACCTTTGAGTCTGCAAATATCAATGTAATAATAATTAGGAAAAGCAATTCTAATCTCTCCAGCAATGTCTTAATAGAGGAAATGGCACCTGAAATATCAGCTGCAGAAAGCTGACTTAAGTATATTGTTCTAAAAATAATTTTAAACTAATTATTCTTTTTGAAAGTCAAGGCATTTGATAGCATTTCTTATGCTCAATCATACATTTTACTTGCATGTAGGAAAGAACTTGCCATAGCCTTACTCATTCTAAGCAGTGCATTACCAGTAATTCCAATGCAGCCAATTTGTGAAGTTGCCAGCTTTTGAAGAATGCATGACCAGTTAGGAGAGTCAATGCAGTCTGCTTTGGCCAGGGTATTCTGAAATCCAATGAGGGCAAGTTGATTAACCATAATAGATCATTCTCTAGGGAGTGCTACTGGTGGGCACACTCAAGTATTGCCTCTGTGTTAGTGAAGACAGTTGTTTTGTGAAAGCCCTGTGTTGAAAAGAAATATAGAGATTTAAGTGAAAAATTGTTGGCTTCCTAAGAAATAGTTCCAGTTTTTAGCAGTTATTTATGGAAGGGAGACGTCCTTTGTGCCCCTTTGCTCCAGCAGGAACTGGAAAACAACTTTATTGTGATTTTTGCTGTGATGATTTGTGATAGGGCAAGGTTAAGTGATGTCATAAAATCTGCCTTCAGGCAGACTGTAAATACTGTATTTTCTGTAGATTTCTGTGAATCCCAATAGGAGTGATCTGAGCCATAGAAGTACCATTTCTCCTCTGGCTTTCTTTCAATGGTATTCACTCTGATTTTTGTAATACATATTGGAAAAATATGTAACTAAAGGCATTATATTTTGAAGATGTTCTAAATCTTTCTGCTGCTTCAGTCCCTGATGCCTTGAATTTCATATAGGGACTACAGGCCTCACTATTTGTTACTTGGCTTTTCCAAATGCAAATGGAATTGGTTCTTTTAATCATTTGCTTATTTCTACTAATCTCCTACCAGAACTTGCATCTATAATACCATAGTCAAAGGTCATAAAGGAAATAGCTAAGTATGCAAAGCTCCAAGATAGGTGCTCAGCAACTTCTGAGAAGTTTTTGTTATACTCTGTTCACTTAGATCATTCAGCATCAAAACTGATGGAAAAAAATTATCTGAACTCATGAACAGACAAAAATCATTAAACTTCTGCTTGACTTTCAAATTTAGTATATTCTTACATTATGTTTTCATCCTGATAAATTGCTACTTTTTCAACACAATAAAAACAAAGTAGTGGAAGGTAATGGATTTGGTTTATCTTTCATAAGACCTTCCTCTCAGGCCTTTCACTGAATACATATTGTTTGAAAGATATAAATTGTTCAGACTTGTACTTCTCTGTTAGTTCTGCCTTGCATTCAGATATAAATTTCATGGAGCTCCAGGGGGAGAATTTGATCTATAAGGAAATTTATAATTGTCCATATCACTTGAGCAGCACAATTGCATAGGGCACAGTGGCAATTGCATTGAGTGGCTTTGGAAGCCTTTCATCAGATGAGTGATGAAGTGTCAGATGGTGGACAATAGTTCTCCCCAAGCTTTCATATGGCATGCAATCAAATTTTTAATAATGCTTGAAAATGAACACACAAAGACACACAAGCCAGTGAGAGTTGTTTAAATATAATGTCAGTCACAGAATTATCTTTGTTGTACAGACATTGAAAACAGCTGCAATATGCACGCCTTAATCATTTTTTGTCATTCAGCAAGCTGCAGATACAACAGGTGTATACTCAGACAATTAGGTGTTCTGTATACTTGGAGCAGATACAAATTTATAAGGTCATAGCAGAAGATGAATTAAAGGGGAGGGCAGATGCAGTGGGCCAAGAACAGGCAGTGTGGGAGAGCTCCCTGTAAGAATCTAATACATCAAATTAGTGCTGGTATTTTGTGCTGACTGACACAGAAGTTGATGGTACTTTAAGAACTGAAAGGCAAACTAATAACACATGAAGTCTGCTTAGTCCTATTTTTGCGTGATAATCTGACAAGATGATTTCAGTTCATGTGTTTGCATGAATGCATTCTCTTAAGGGTCAAATTCTCATCTTTATGCACTGTGGAATTATACAAAAATGAAGGGATGAAACTTCTGCCACACTTGCTTATGTGGCACCACATTTTGATGTATTGTTCATTATAGTATGCCTAATAAATGGTTTCATAGAAACCAAATAGGCTTTTTCTGTATAATGTCATGATACTCTCTGACTAATTTGGCAGAACACATTATACAAAATTGATGTGGAGAGCCCAGCTCCTTCCTCTTTAATAGAGCATAGGTTTACAGTGAAATTATTTTGAATCAGAAAATGTTATTTTATCTGTGAATTTTAAAGGTCAATATATGTGTCAGGAAAGGTCGTGCTGATTGACAAACTGGAAGGACATAGAAATAGCAAAGTTACAAAGGAGACATGGAGATGTATCCATTAAAGGAGAAGGAAGAAGTGGGCAAGAAAAAGGACTGTGCTGGATTGACCATGACTGGACACCAGGTGCCCACCAAAGAACTTTGTTGCTCCCCTTCCTCAGCTGAACAAGGGAGAGAAAATATGCCAAAAGGCATTTGTTTTGTCCTTGCATTGTGTTTCTGTGGTCAAGTCTTGCAGTGGGTTGGCTGCAGAGTAGACATGAGTGGGGGAAGAACTCACTGGGGGCAGCTCTGAGGAGAAGGATGTGAGCCATCAGTGTTCTCTGGCAGCCTAGAGAGCCAAACATATCCTGGGCTGCATCAAAAGCAGAGTGGGAAGAGGTCATGGGAGGTGATTCTCTTCTATCCTGCTCTTGTGAGGCCCTACCTGCAGTACTGCATCCAGCTCTGAGGCCCTCAGAACAAGAGTATGAACCTGTTGGCATGGACTATTTTTCATTTGTGTTTCAGCGTAGACAAAGAAAGGAAAGGAAGCAGAAGAGCTGTCTATTTAGTTAGAAGCTCCACCAGCAGTGTGAGTTCTTAGTCTCAGCATGGTCTGATTCCTCCTTACTGTGAGCTGTATTATTCCCTTATCCATAGCCTGGTGTCTTGTTCTCCACCACTCCCACTCAGCTGTGTAGTGCGCTTTAAGCACCCAGAGCATTTGCTCACCTTTCTGCAGCTGTAGCATCGGGTGAGCACCAGAGAGTTCCACTCAACACTGTAGGTAACAAAGCAGTCAAGTAACACACACAGTTTCCAGTTTTCCTGTGAATATTATAGGTCATGATTTGAAAATTGCCTACTGCATCTCCCAGTTGCCATGTGCTATGACAGTCATGGGTGGTGACTGGTTGGATGACATAGCAGACAATGCTTTCAGAAACAACATACCAAAAAACATTACTGCTCTAGGTATTCTCCAGGTTTGGGATGACATCTGAAAATGCAAAACCTGCAGGTGGAAATCAGAACAATTATATTCCATACTGTACATTTCCAAAGGCCATGCAATTCATCTCTACTTTTTTTCTTTCATTTATTCCTTTAGTGGTTTAGGTTGTGCTGTAATATTATTTGCCCACCAAATGTGAAGCTCATTGTGAGTCTTGGGTGAGATGGACCCAACTTTTCTGATCACTTTTCAAGCAGTGTTAAAGTGGCTAAAAATCAAGCAGCAGAGTTTGTCTCTCATTTTATAGCTGCAAGTGACCAAACAGGAGATAAACTTCAAGTTGCTTGGGATCAATCTCTGAACTTCAAGTAATTCCATTTTATGATAAATAATCCATGTGGTTAATTTTCAATTATGTAGTTTATTTGCTTTTTATGTAATGCAATCATAGACATGCAGTGTATTTCTCAAATCTGAATAAATTATTTCAAATGAGACACTAAAACCCATGATTAATTACATTATAATGCTCAAATCAGATTCTGCTTTGTGGCTGGTCAAAAATACAGTTTCATTACAAGATTAGAAACCTTTTACAATTAAGTAGCAACAGGCATCTGTAGATAAATAAGCTAACACTAATGCAGTTAAGGATATATGATTACTAAACAATATCTTCAGAGGACTATACCTTGACCACAAAGCTTTATCTTGTTTTATGCTGCATAGAATTGAGTCTTAGCCACAAGGTGAACTCATGGGTTTATTGGAGTTTTCTTTTTTTGTAAAATAACAAATATATTTTCCAAAATTTTATCCTTTACTTTGAATAGGCTTAAGACTTTTATCTCCTTCTTGGTAGATGAACGCATGCTACCAGCTATAAAGATGCATTGAGTTTATGATATATCAAAGAGGTTTTTTTACCTGTCATAATAGCAATTACATACTTTAACCTACCTTTTTCACCCATTAAGCAAGAGTTCAGCTGAAACAGGGATGTCTTTCTGCACAAAACCAGGTGAAGAATCCACTTTTCTGGCCATGATGAAGAAAATCTTGAATTCAAGTGGAAGGCAGAATTTATTATAGCATATGCACCACAGAAAGAAAGAAATTTGTCTGATTTGCCAGAATGTTTCAACTTCTGTGATGTGGACTGTAACAGCTACCCAGGGAGTGGTCATCTGTGGGCATTGCTTCCACTGCTTTATAATTGGGGTTTATAATTACCACAGAAACTATAAACAGTTCCATCTTTTTGTTTTAGCAAAGTGACTGAAATTTAGTCAAGCCATGTTCCAAGACTCAGGTTGCATGTAGGCTCCTGGCTGTCTCCAGGGTCTGCTCCAACTGGATCTTTCCAGGTTAGTTATGGCTGTTTGGATGCACAAAATTCCCTGTGCCAAATATCTTTTCATGAAACCATGGGTTAGACACTCCTCTCTGTAGATAAGAGAGTGCTGTGTTTAGCAGAGAAGGTTTGACACAGTTTTAACCCAACCCAAGATGTTTCCATTCCTCTGAACAAATGGAGTATTACACAGAGGTAATTTTTTACTATTTATGTGTAGACTGGGTCTTCAGCTGATAGGAATCAATCTTGGCTCTTCTCACTTTAATTTTCACCATTGCTTTACACCAACTGAGAATTTGCTCCCCTCTGTTTAATTTGCCTGCTGTCCCATTTCCATCTTGTTCTCATCTGATAGTCATACCCTATCCATGTGCCTTCCAGGTTACAGTTTAACATTCTTTCATGTGTTTTTAAATAAAAATGACTGATCATTCCCCACTAGTTTTATGAGTAGTTTTCTATAAAATTAGGCAATAAATTTAAACTAATAGGCACTAATTAATTAATGTTGTAGCATATTTAAACTATAGGCAATAATTAACTAATGTTGTAGTATATTTTATCACTACAGCAACATGGATGGAATTATAGTTACCAAAATGTTATTAGGTAGCACTAACTAAAGAAAATAGCAACCTATGAGACTTATATTGTGCTGACCGAACAGAAGTTCTACTCAGAAAATAATTTTGTCTGATTGTTTAGGGCATTTCCTGTGCTCTGCTTCTGTTCTTGACTATTTTGTATTGCCTAGAATTTACAGAGGAAAAGTTATAAAATTCTATCTCGTTCAGGTAAAATTGCACCTGCTCTTGAATGATTTAGGAAGGCAGCACAAAGGTCATTGGCTCATCTTTTCTTCCTTTCCCCCAATAAAAATGCTATGCCTGAGCAGAGCTCTGTGAGCAGACACTGGTGCTGTTGTGTCACATTGACTGTGCTAAGAAAATTTTATCAAATATCAGTACTTTTTTTTGTCTAATGGGGATGAGATCCTGCCAAATATAAGTGTTGATTTGGTGAAGGAGATTAAACCAAAAAAAAATGAGCATTTAGACTGTGGGTCTGTGAAGTACTAAACTTCAGCTCTCCTAAATGAAACAAACGTCCTCTGGTGCATCTGAGGTTCCCACATGCTGCCAGTGGAACAGCCCTCTTTTAACCCAAGGAGATCCATTACTTTGACTTGTTTAGAACCTGTTTGTTTCACCTCACCCACAAGGTAGTCTTAGATCCTTTATGGATGCTTAAATCTCCCTGACAATAAACATGGGAAGATTACTTTGTTCTATGGTGCATGTGCTCCCTTCTCCACAATATCTCTCATAGTAGCATCTTGGCTTTAAATTTTTGTTGGTGTGCTAAGCTTTATTTGCTTACTCTGAGAGGAGGTCAATGAAATAGAAAAGTTTTAGAGCTACCTAAAGAAATATTCTCCTAGAAATGTGGTTTTGAGCAAGGTAGAATGCTTCTCCCTGATATAATCATTATGATTATTTCTCTCTTCCCAACTGAAAAAAAAAAAAACCAGCTTATCAGGAAGATATGACATATTCTACAAGGAAGAGGAAAAACCAAATATACAGTCTTAATTGAAGTCAATCTAAGTAACCCAGCTAGAACAGACTGTTGTCCATATCCTGGGTAGCTTTAAATTTAATCTATCACATCATGAAGATTTACAGGAATTGTCTTGCCTTCAATTTTACTGAACATGTCACCCATCCTAATGTATTTTTGATTGTTTTCAGATCTCTCTGATATAGAAATGGTATCTTGAACCTGTTTTTTTTTTGTATTGTGTTGTTTTGGTTTTGTTTGGGTTTTTTCGCTGACTTTCTAAACACTGAAAGAGTGTAACTGTATTATCTGTACTTAGACTGTTGTGGGGGTTTTTTAGTGGATAATGGGGCAGTGCAGAGAAGTGAAGTTTCTGCTTCTATGATTATACATAATATTTATATATATGCACTAGAATTCAGACTTGTAAATCAAGTTGATTGCTTTAAGAAACAAGCAAACAAACCCCATAAACACCAGTAAAGTTACATAGAAGAAATCACTTAGAGTGGTTGGGGTAAAATGTCTGAATTTAGAGAGATTCTGTGCTGCCTGAATCTATTCTTGATTGTATTTCAGATTTATTTTTTTTTTTAAATCAGTGAGATCATTTGACAACAATTTTCACTGACCATGAGTAGGAGAATATGGCTATTGAGCTGATGACTGAAAGATAGTTCTATCAAATTTTTGTTTGTTTTTTATATATTTGAGAAAGTGGTGTTTCTTTCTAAGCCAAAGATTTGGAGTGACTACTTTTTTTCCTCATTTGAACTTAAAGTCTCTGGGATGGATTTAAAGGATGTACGACTGTTAAGTGGATGCAACAAACTTTTGAAACATCAGAAAAAGTAAAAGAATTAAGAGAAGGTAAATGGTTGAAACTCAAAGAAAGACCTCTCAGATAAACCCTGAGTTTGGGAAGGCACCTTACTCTGGGAACATCTTAAAATTTTCTTTAAGCTTTATAGAACTTTTGGACTTTTTTGAAAAGTTCAGCCTGCCTTGATTATACTGAGTATAACAAGTGGGGGAAAAGCTTGCCAGGATTCATCTACTCTCTATATAGGCAAAAGGTGCCAATGTAATACATCCTTCCTCAAGATAACGTTCTTGTCTGTGTGGAGAACAGACAGGGTTATGGCTTGAGCTTTAGCAACCAAAGTAGATCAAAACACTGAAGCAGTTGCCCTCATGATCAGTATGAGATCAGCTCCCACACTGATCAGCTCCCACCTTTGTGGCTGTGATTACCCCAGCTGACACACTAAAGCCCAAATGCACATAGTAGCTTAAGGTTTAGGCATGTACTTGAGTTAACTTTTCCCACTGCTCAGAGACACTTCTCTGTTCCATTGAAAAAACTCTCTCTCAAACTTCATTGTTTTGGAGGTTGGGGCAGGGAGTGCTTGGGGTATGTTTTTTTGCCTTTGGCTTATCAAAGCACTGTTGTGAAATCAGGGTCCCTGAGGAAATTGTCATCACTGGAGACTGAGGTATAAATCAGCACAACTCTCTGTAAGGCAGTGAAGTGATCCTGAGTGTGTATATTTTATTAGTGGGGGCACAGCACCTCATCTTTACAGCTGAACCCAAGTTTATGTTCAAAGCTGGCTAGGGTAGTTTTCAGTGACCTTGTACTTCATCAGATAGCAAGTTTCAGAGAGTCATTCACACATTGAGGGAAGGGCCATTGTGTCTAATTTGGCATGTAATCTTTTATCCTTCCTGTTGTATACCCGCTGAGTGCACTGAATAAACCTAAAAGCAGTTAATAGCTAAATTCATGATGTGATGTCAAGCAGACCTCAGGGAAAGACACTTCTATTTTTCAGGCTAACCAACTTGCCACACTGCTACTTCACAGCATATGTACAATGTGCAATGTCGCATTTCCAAGCTCTTGGTGGCAGATCTAGCTGTGTTTCTCCTCCTGTAGTGAGCCCTCCTTGTTTTAATCCACATTGCATTAGGTATGACAGCTGAGATGAACCCTTTTAAAGAAAGTAATTTTCTTCCAGCTGAGATAACAAATTCATAGGTCTGTGATAACCATCTACAGCACTTGAGATAACAATACCCCCCACTTGAACAAATTGTCCAGCCTTCAAACCTTTACCTGTAACAAAAGACTTGGGTTGTGGCATTTTTAGACCTGCTGTGTTGAAGTGTAAGGAGCTTCTACACAGTCAAACTCATCAAAACATCACAAAAACCTGCACTTGGTTGGCTGGCTTACAATAAAGACCACTCCACCCAAAGTGGAAGTGTACATACCTATATGTCTCTCCTGAGGAAGCGTGTGCTACAAAATAGCAGGTGCTACAAAATGAATGATCTGGAGCAACTGATGGCCTGGTACACCTGAATGAAAAACCATAAGACTGAATGGGGTAGTTCTTACTGGTCAGTCCTCTGTTCCAATATATACTCATCCTATTGATGTATTCAGCCCAGAAATTGGAAAAGATTTGGTAACAGACTCTCACAAATTGGATTTCCATTGTATTTTTCTAGGTCATACAAAGAATGTGGCTAATGAACCTGGAACTGACTTGCATATGTTGGAAGGTCACAGCAAAATTGAGTCTCCTGAACTGATAAGGTGGTAACCCATTATGTGAGACAAATTATTTTTCATTCCTTGAGTATGCATTATACTGCCATTAATCATGATGAAATCTTTATATATTAATGGAGCTGTGCTGCATAACTTCAGATGATTTTCAATTTATTCTAGCACCATAAAATGACTGTCCTAATGTTGGTGACTTCTGTGTACAGAGGACGCAGTAATATTTCTGCTTTGACTAAAAAATAAGTTCTCATTTTACAAATATAAAACAAACTGCTTACTACTTTAGAGTAAAACTGTAGGGAATAGCATGAATATTATTATACCACTAAAAGGTTGAATACCTCAATACAGACAAACGAACTTTTCATGGACAGTCATTTTCCATTTTCCTCTAACTAGCAATTTTTTCATTGTCAATAGTCTAGACTTTTTTCCTTTGAGAGCTTCGAAATGTTTCAGAGATAACTGCAAAGGTTATGGATTAAATGCCCATTCTGGAGTAAAAGACAATAATTTAACCAGCTTTCTGAGAGAGGAAAAATCTACCAGTTTGTTTGCTGCTGTTAAAAGGTCAATATTTATCCACTTGCAGAAGATTATCAGAAGTGTTTCTGTTCTTCTGAACGTTCATTTCTTTTGAATACACAGTCAAATACTGTCTTATCATAGGATGCCACAGTGTGGTAGCTGTTGGTAAATGCTGTGTTTTGGTTCTTTTTAACATGACTTTTTAAAAACGCATTTTTATGTGTTTGCTTGTTAGGTTATTGAATTTCTAAATGTTACTGTCCTTTTCCCAAAATGGACCTTTTTTCCTGAGAGTGAATTTTAAGACTTTTCATTAGACTTGCTTCTGTTTCATGACGGTTTTGGGTTGCCTTTGCAATGGTCCTCCTAATGCATTATTTACGGAGACACAAGTTCAGTAGGAAACATTACTACTGGGTGGGAGTGGAGAGTTCAGATAAAACAGACTGTCTTCCACACCAGGAGCCATTCAGCAGTAGATTTCGGACTGCAATTCCTTGATTTTTGGAGTCTGAATGATGTTTCTGCAAATACAGTCACACTAGATCTTACAGTATTGACAGAACAGTTGAGGCACAGATGGAAGAGAGAGTACCAGGTACATAAGCAGTGAGGAATCAGACACTGTTCATCTGCTTTATAGGGAGCACTATACAGATATAAAAGCAATACCCTTATATTCATCACTGTATGTGTGGGAATTCAAAATTGCAACATTTACACTGGTAGAGACTAGGAAGAAGCTTGCAGGAACTGTAAGATCTTGTCTTGGCTTCCCCTGCAAAGATTTGCTGCTGTGGTTACGTTAATGCCAATATTTTTTCCTGTTGCAGAGATAAATTTTAAAAAAAAAATTAGGGCAAGCACAACCAAAATAAGAAGGGGTTTTATATCCCTCTAGTTGAGAGAGAGGCTTAGGATATAAAGTTATTTTATTTACTAACCTGTCAATCTGTTTTCTGTGTTTAGAACTCCTTGCTTTCTGGTTATGGTCTGTTACCCTGACTGATCGCTCATCTCAGGACATGGAAGAAAATGAAACAGTGCTTTGTCATGAGAGTCATCTCCTGCTTCTTCAGGAGATGGAAAGCGTGTGCTGGGCTGTGACTCAGGTGCTGCGGATGAGAACAGCACTCTCTCCATCATAACTGATGATGGTAAGTCAGGTTTATCCTTTCTTTTATTGTTCCTCTGAAGCTGGTAGTAATACACTTGGAAAGAACCTTTTTCCTTTCCTATGGCTCTGGCTTGGTAGTAGAAATGAAATTCTGTTCTGCCTATTACATGCGAGTTTTGAGCAAAGATGAGTCCTGACTACTGCAGAGCCACAGTACCTGAGACAATACCTTCCCACGAGAACTAGAGGTCTTATTAGGCTGCTCTTTGCAGGCAGAACTATTTCTCTTTCAGTGAATCAGCTGAAGGGACTCTGCTTGAACTAAATCTTGGTGTCACACTGTACTTAACTGTTTGTTTGACTAAGATCTCACTGAGGGAAGTTCATCAAAGCACACCTGTTCCATTGCCCCCAAGATTTTAAGTCAGTCTAGGCCAAAATGCTGTCTACCCCTGCTGTAGGGGGCTTGTGAATTTGGGCTTTTGTGGTGGGTTTTTGTTGTGTTTTGTTGCCTTGGGGTTATTTTCTGCCTTCCTTTCCTAGCTGTTGCTTCCCACGCAGCTTGTCAGTGTTTCGCAAGGAGCGAGACAAAAGAATGGAAGAATAGACTTCTCCATACAATAAAAGACTGTGACAGCCAGTGACTGAGAATCAGAACTAAATATAGTGCTCTCTATTCTGAAGGTGAATCTTTGAGATAAGACTACTTTTGCTAATGAAAAACCCCTGATGTCTCATTTCAATATAGACTCAGTGCAGTGTATTCTGGCAGAAGTTCCTGCTCTGTTGTAGGTTTTGGTTTTGCTTAGAAAAACATTGAGCATTGTTGAGCACTTGTGAAAAAATAGTTCAGGCAGTTCAGTCTTGGCTTTTTGTTGCCACTGCTTCGGGTAAGTGGGTAACACATGGTAGAGGTGAACAATGATTTTATCAGCTCTAAAATGTGTCGCTTGGCTCTTTGCACTGAATATCGTGTTCTACTGGCGTACAGATAGGACAATAGACCCAACAGTAACCACTTGCAAAGATGAACATGAGTGCCTCCTTCTGAAATATGTCAGTTCTGAGGACATAAAAAAAGACTATTTTTAAGATTTTTGCTCAAGCCTTTTGGAATTGTCTATCACATTACATGAGAGAGACTGATAGAAGAGGTCTGTGAGCTCTTTGTTTCTGAGTAATTTTTGAACAACATATAATGCTGGTAGTAAGGAGAAGTAGTTTTATTTCTTAATGTTTTATATCTCCTGGACAATGAAACCAAGGCAACTACAACCACTAACTCTGAGAAAGTGAGCTAAAAAACTTCATACAGAAAAGGAAAATTAGGGACATTTGTGAATTCTTTTATGTTCTATATAATATAATGTACAAGGAACAATTGGAATATAAGAAAAAAAGTACAGGTTGGTGATTCATCAGCCACTTCACAAATTTCAAGGCAGAAAATCCTTGGAGAGCATAATATGATTGTGGTCTGGAACAAAGCACCTGAAAATACTGAAAAATCTGGAATGTGTTGAAGTCATTCCATCTGCTATGCAAACCACTGTGGTGAAAACATAATACTCTTGCACTATTCATTTGGGATTTTTCTAATCATAATTCAAGAAATTAAACCAACCCTAAAGGGTTTGCATTGCCTGAAGTTATTGCTGCAGCAGAGAAAATGAAGTGTTACAGAAACCACACAAACTAAGAGGGGCAAAGGGGGCATAATCCTTCCAAGACAACATCCCTTGTCAAAAGGGCTGAGGCAGAGATCTACTCTGAACAGAAGGAATCTGCCCACAGCAATATAAACCCAGAGGGTTTACTCTGGTACTCAGGGCAAGAAAATGGGAAATAGTTCTTAAAATGGTTTCTGAAGCATTATATTTATACTGTTTGGTATCACAGGATGAGCAGGTACTCATTTTTTTAATACTGTCTCAATTCCAACTGATCAGTCTGTGAAGAAGGGATGCACTTAATTGCCACACTGTGAGTGATTACTCAACAGCAGATACCTCCAATAGTCTTCAAAATGTGGTCTTTAGTTGAACATGTGTCAGTGCTTTCTGAGAAATACATTCAAGATTTGTTTGCATGGTGACATCGTATCAGAGAATCACAGAATAATGTAATTCAGGAGATCTGTCATCCCCTCTGTGTTCAAAACACATCAAATTTCAAAGGCAGAGTAGCTTGCAGCTTTAAATACCTCCAGGGAAGGAGATTCCTGAGCCCTTCTTTGCTCTTACCCCACTGCATGGTGAAGAATTCTTTTTTTTTTCCCCCTCATTTCTTCCAAATGTTTCTGTTCCGTACTGTCGTCTCTTCCTTTCAGACATATGTGTAAGTGAGGTTATTGGACCTCATTGGTTGATGAAAACATATGGAGAACCTCAAACAAGTATGAAGTCAATTTCTGCAAGCAGAATATATCTGAGAAAATAGGTGTATTTTGATATTACAAGTGTAACGTGTGAGACATGCAGCATTATGCACTTTTTAATAATCTTTCCATCACAGCGCAGATGATCGCTCTCATCTGTCGGATTCAACTGTGAAGTCCTTTTTATGATTCAGAAATGCTTGCTGACAAGTATATTGAAAAGTGCTCCTTACACATATTCTATGTGATCAGACTTGAGTGAGAAATGGACATCTTTGCTATTTCCCTTTTGTACATGCCCTCAGAGATGCTCACACAGGGAGGCAACAGGAAGCACTAAATACCACCAAGCTTAGCCTGAGGCTTTATGGGGGGGAAAAGGGGAAACTCTGATTTTAGCTTGTGAATTGTGCATGGGGTTTTTCCACTCTGAGCAGCAAATCAGGAAAGATTCAGATTTACAGAGGGAGCTGTTCAAGAGAAAGAGATGCATAGCACTAGGGTCCAGCTGTTAATGCTAATGAACTTACCTGTGAGCTGGAAGGAATGACTTTTTGCTCTGTTATTCTTTTGTTATTGATACCCAAAAAGAGTCCTTTGGGAGGCACTATGGTAATTTGGGTTTTTTTGTTCTGAGAAACTTTAATTTGATGCAAGAGATAGAAAAGCAGAGAAAAGAGAACTTAGAGAACAAAAAAGGAGTAGATTGGCTTAGTAATGAAGGGCAGATTTCCAAAAATATTTAAGCAACTAGAGATGCAGTTACACTTACAAAAGAAACCATAACAGCTGCTTGTGCTGGGACATACATAGCCGATAGAAGTGGTATGATTGCTTTCAGGAGGTTGGGATTTTTTGTGCTATTCAATGCATAACTATTTTTCTGTGGGGAAAAAAGAAATATTGAGGGATTTCAGAACCTAATTCTGTTTCAAGAGACTGTCCTTGACCTTAGATATGGTAAGTCTTGCACTAGATCCAATGTAGCCAAAAGGTCCCAAAGCGCCAAAAGGGCCTGATATAGAGCAAAAATAAAAATTCTTTGAAGTTTGAGCATGTTGGCTGCTATTTCTCAAGCCAGAAAGAGCTCTGGATGCTTTAGAAGAAACAGACCTGGTTCGGGAGAATGTGAATTGTATCATGAATATTCTTTTGTACTCACTGAACCCCATCCACTCCTGTTCTGAAAGGAAAACATAATGTGCTTCCACAGCTTTCTTTGAGTACCTGAACAGCCTTAAACTTTCAATTGCCCAGTCACTGGTGAATCTTCAATTGTTGCACAAATGTAATGTGTCCATCCGAGGCATGCTACCAGACACACTTCCACTGCTGAAGCTGTGTATTGTAACTAATTCTAACATGAGCCTTAGTACATATTCCAGTTTTAGCATAATTTCATTTATGATGAGTTGCAAATGATAAAACAAAGATTCCACTTGGGAAGATAATAAATTTCCAAGGGAACTGAAATATTTTTGGGTTTTAAAATATAGTTAAAAACCTAATTTCTTTTATTATTGAGGAACAGAGCTGAGAGAGAAATAGTAGAAACATTTTTGCTGTTAGACACTTTTCATCAAGCAAAAGAACAAAAAGCTGTGACAGTTTTCCAAATTAATTATGTTTCCACTTACCCTTTGGACCCTTCAAGATCCATATCTCTTGATCTTGTTTTTGTATAAAATATCAGGAGTAACTCTTACTAGTGTGATTGTGGTAAAATATAACAGGATGTGCTCACTGACTTCATGCAAATATCTGGATTTTTCAGCCCTAATAAGGTCTCAGGAGATGGCTTTACCTTGAAAAAGCATTTTTATGTATGACTTTTCAATTAATTTTTTTAAATTGCACTAAGTTTTATAGGACTTTGTCTCACATAATCTTCTAAGTGGGTTCATTTTTATTGTGGTGACAGAATGTTTTCAGTGATAAATGAGGCAAACATTTTCCTGTCATTTATTCTAATTGTCTTATGCTCAAAAGGCACATGGGAACACATTTTATAACTTGTCTTTGATTACATGTTTGGGTATTTTCATCTAGGTAACTTCTCTGCTGAAAAATGTCATGCAGTTATTAAATTAGTCATAGTTATAACTTTTTAAAAGTTCTTAATGGTAGATGGTTTTGGAGTGACTGATGTTGAATAATTTGCTTTTGAAATATTCCTACTGAAATAGGCTGTGCACTTGATAAGCCTTCTGCAGGTTTATTTGACTGATTGGAACAACATTGTCCTACATTTTTGGACAGTGGAATACATTAAAAAAAACCCCAAACTGCTCTAATGTACTCTTCTCAACAATGTTGTGATTATATTCATTGCTCTTAGGTTTTTGTCTACAGAGCAGGTCAAGTCAACTTCATACTGCAGCGGTTTGGAGTTCAGCTTTCATCACAAATGTGCGCAATTCAGTAATTTTCACTCTTTTAAAAGTGTTCATGTAATCCCAGGTCAACATTTGAGAGAAAAGATAATCCTATACACTGCTTTAAGACTTGAATATGTTCCTAATTACAGTGACTCTTCTTGGGATAATACAGATTCTTTGATAACCCCTTATCATTTACCTTTTGAAATCTGACCAGCATCCAACTCAGATCTTTCATTAATCCACTCCTGTTGTCTGTGTGAACCAAAATGATTTTCACATAATCTGACAAACTCTTCGTTCTGGTTTGTAAAACAGTTGAATGTTTTAAAGTCTACTATGGCCTTTCTGAAAACTTTGTGAAAGAACCAGAGCTCAAGGACAGTGAGAACAGATGGATATATGCACTGTGCCAGCAAAATTCAGGAATATTCAGAGTTCCCTGAAAACTCTATGGGGATCAGATCCTATTTTAAAAGCAGCATATATATGTAGTGGAGCTGTTCAGCACACAAGGCAAATTGTATCTGTTCCTTCATTAGCTGTTCCATGCTGTGCTCAGCAAATGCAACTGTCACAACACTGAACTACCTCAGACAGCAGCAGTTATGATAAATTTAGACAATTTTTGACCAGTTTCACTCATCATTATTGGAGAAAAAAAAATTTGAATGTTGAGGTATGAGTGAAAATGTTCGGCAAAATATACTTGGTTTTAAATAACTTCAACACTCAAATTTGCTTTAAAGCTTCACTGCTTAACAAAGAATCACGCTTTAAAAATGCTCTCAATTTGCATTTGAGGAGCTCTGCTCAGAGCAATAATGTCAGGAAAATGATATATGTAACTGAGGGTAGACCTTATGATACAGTTTTAAAAGTTACTTCTACTAAAGCATCTGCTCTGAAGAACTGTAATAGGTTTTACTGTTGCTGAAGTTCCCTTTCTAGCCAAGCTAATGGGATTCTATGGCTGCTTTTAACGGGAGTCAAAATATTACCTTAGATACATTTTACAGAAATATCTTTTCCTTGGAACTAAAAAAGATTTTCCTTCATTTGCAAACTCTGGTACTCTACTACTTCGGTCTTGCTGGTGCATCTGTGTCAAGAAGAGTCTGAGAACAGGGGGAGCATTCACTGTGAAATGGGTAAAGCTGCTGCCCACTGTCAGCCCCCATATGGAACAGCAGTGTTAGAGGTCCCCCCTTCTAGAGGCCGTGCAAACTGGCAAGCTCAAGCCTCTGAGCTGAAGTCCAGGATAATTTGCCACCACAACAAATCTATTTATTCTGTGATAGTGGCTTGTTGTGTGTGAAACGAAGTTTTCTGCACTTCCACGTTCAGTTTGAAAATATTAATACCAATAAATGGCGTCCTTTCTGGAGCTGTTGGTAGAATGCTGAAGAATGTTTTGAGGAAGAAAGAGAGAGTAGATTTTCCTTCAGGTTTTAATGAACTCTTTCTAATGAAATGAGAATTCTTGTTGGCAAGGAAAGTGAGGAATCATTTGCATTTCCTTCATGGACAGGGTGTCAGGGAACAGGAAAAGAAAGGCTCTGCACAGGGAATGAGCAGGGAGCCAAGAGCAGCAAGGCAGGCAGGAATGCAGCTGATAGACCCAAAAATGCTTGTAAGGTACATCTGAATTCAGGTCAGGAAGCCAAAGAGAGATGTAGGTAGCTGCCTATACCTACAGCATAGATGAGACAAGGGCTCAGGACAAGGGCAGCCCCTGAGCCACTGGATGGAGAATGGTGGCCTCAGAGGAGGCTTCTTGTTGCTCTTTCTCACAATTTCCCTCAGCTGACCTGAGGTTACACAACTGCCAGCCTGGAGCAGACTTAGAGCACAAGCCACTGAGCTTCTGGGGCCAGGGTGGGTTACGCAGAAGGGAGGCTACATGTTCTTTAGGGTGGTCAGTCTGTTGGTGCCCTCCTACAATGAGAAATGTGGGTCAGAACCTTGCCTTATTGGCTGTAGCTGCACTAGTGAAAAAATAGTTAAATTAGCTGGGCTGGTAATGCATAATCATCTGTCAACATGATTCTTACAGCTTGTTGCAATTCTGATGCTTCTTCAAAGTGCAAAGACCCAGTGAAAATAGACACCTGTCAAACCACAGCAACTATTCAGCTGTATTTTGGGGGATAATCAAAAATATTCTATGCTCTAGTTGTTTGAATTTTAAAATCCCCAAAGTTTTCTGTTGAGGGAGTTACTAAAAATGGAAAGTGGAGTTTGAAGTATAGGAATGCCAGTCTTGGGAAAAAAAATGTAGGTGAAGATATACCTCTCCAATAGCATACAGGTTAGTACAGTGAGATGGGTTAAATACAATTTCACTGAGAAGTCCCACAATCATTAAACGGTGTCAGATCCCCAGTGTGCAACATTCCTTTTTGGAATCTCAATTTTCCTGCAGTAGAACACTGTCTTTAATAATATATCAAAATTGGAAGTACCTTTCCATCTTGACTAGGATTGGAAAAACATATTTGACCTTTCTCAGATTAGCTTTTGGGAATTTTCTGCTGTGCCCAGGCTATTTTTTATTTATTTTTTTATATTAATCTGGGGACTGAACAAAGAGGGGGGAAGCTAAATGCTTAGGGATAATAACTTTGTTCAGTCGCTATTTTTCTATGAGTATTAAATATAATAACACTATCTAAAGTTTCAAATGGATGACAATAGAAATGACTCATAGGTGTCCTGCCAGAATTTTTCTATTTCAGCATACAAATCTAAGTCAAATCAGATTTGCAGGAGACATCTGTGAATAGTTAATTTTCAGCAACTTGCTTTTAATCAGTCTGAGTGTTTCCTTGACCACATGTCTGACTTCTGTAAGCACTGAAGGAAAACAATTTCTTGCAAAACGTGCAGCATATACCCTTTGAAAGGTCTAGTACCATTAAAATGAAAATCTTTTTAAGATGTAGAAGTCTGCACATAAAAATCAGGCTGAATTTAAGACCTTTTGAAATCACTGAGTTTAGCAAGGGATGTAGTGAGCCATAGTACCTTCTTTTATCAAAAGATAAAAGAATTCAGAAAGTAAGTAGTCCTAATGGAAAATAATATTCTTTGGGTTTGTTTTGTGGTGTAGGTATTGCTATTTATTTTTCAACTCTTTTAATTCTAGATGAAAAGAACATGAGAAATATGTGAAAGAGCATTTTGCCTTATCTGTGTAATCATTGGACACAACAGTGTCCAATGCTAGTCCAAATGCTAGTGACAAATATTTACATCTGCTGAGAGTCCTAACTATATATTGTATAAATTTCTTACGATATCTTGGGTCTTGTGGGATAAAGATTCCAAAACTGGAATAATGGAGTACAAAAGTAATTTGATATATTTAGTTTTGATAGAGACATAGGATGTCATTGATGATTTTTCCCCAGACTACAAATTTCCTCTGATATGTAAACAGATCACCAGAAAAAAGATTCTGGGAACTTTTACTGTTATTGAGAAATGTTGTTTGCTTTTTCTGCTTTTTCCCTTCCAAGAAGATGAGATTTCAATCACTTTTGACTGAGTGCCACAGTCACATCTTACACTCCTGTTGGGTGGGGAGATGTGGGGGAAGGTGGTGTGATGTATTTAGCATTTAGCTTATTGTTGAAGCACTCTAGAGAACTGTGACTATCTTGGATTGTACAAGTATCAGGACACTTGAACGGCACGTACACAAAGTCTCTGTTTAAAAACAAGGCCAGCAAGATGACATGTGTCCAGTCTGCTGTCCCTGTAGCTGGGCTTTGGAATTAGGACAGCAAAGCTTGCTCACCAGCTTGAGTTGAGTACTGTGTAAGGAAAGTTTTCCTACTTTTTACGGAGCACAAACTTACCTGGGGTAATACCAGCCTCCTGATATTATCAGGTACAATAAGAGTTGTATCCAGATTGTTGGAACCCAAGAAGTTCCATTGAAATTAGACTATTTTTTTAAAATATCCAAAGGCACGTGCCAGATTATAGCCCAAATTCAGCTGATAAACATTCTGACCAGAGGCATCTTTATCTCACTTTATGATGGCACAGGGCATAGCATGATATGATCTTGATTCAGGCTCTGACTGTGGCTGTCACATCATTAATGAAGGTCTATGCTGGAGTTATTCAGACTGCTCCTAAATGTTCAGCATAGGCTAACTCAAAAGAAATAGGTTTTCAACTGCCATTTTCTTCCCATCGTTCTACTTTAAAAAGAGAATAGGAAGTTAGAAAGGGCATAAACTTTATTACTAATGTTTCAAGCTCCCTCTAACTGTGCCTAATAAAATCTCATCAATGTAAGTAGTGTTCAGTCTACTCAAACCAAAATGTATAGTGAAAGGCAAAGAGAAGAATATATTTCTTTCTCTATTTCTTCTGAAATAGAACCTTGTTAACTCTCCAGAGAAGCTGTAAAATGAAGTGACTGTATTATTTCATTAACCTTTGGTTTGAGCTAATTTTGATTTAATGACAATATGTAAACTTTTCCTCAATTTAGATATCATTCTACTGGCATATGGAATATTGTTCATCGGCTTCTTACTGGGTCAGAAGATTTTTCTTCTGTCAATGGTATCTGCAAAAGCAGAATCTTACTGCCAAGAAAAAGGGTGCTGCAGTATCTTCAATATGCAAACATATGTTCCTCTTAATACTGCCCTTGTTGCTAATAGCTGCAAGCTGATACTGCTTCTGTTAGCATGCCTTGTCTGGGTCTCCAATAGCTACTGGAACAGCAAAGACTGTGCTGAGTTGCAGAGTTCAAACTTTGATGGAATTTTAGCTATATGATCTAGAAGTCTTTGAGAAAATATTCAAAATGGGAAATCTTTCTGGAAGTATTTGGGAATATCTTGGACCAGCCTAGCAGTACGATAGACTATAGAGCTGCATTTCTAGAAGCTGCTGCTGAGGCAGAGGTTTCAGTGTGGTACTTTTTGAGCTCACTGTGGGAATGTTTGAGTTGAACACGATTAGTGAGTTTAGTGACTGGATTGGCCAACTAGTTTGCTTTCCTAGCATGTCAGCATTCCATACAGCTGTGTCTCATTTGCTCCACTCAAATAAATATTAGTTAACTGCTAAGGGCAGCCAGAGTGAAGCCATCATTTCACAGATATCCTTGCTGGCAGCTATATCAGTGTAGCTCCAGTGCCCATTGGCTCCAATCCCTTTCCCACACTGCTTTCTGAGTCGTGCATTGCCTCAAAAGCCTGAATTAAAGCACAGTACAGCACAATAGACCAGACAAAAGCTTTCTGTTCTGCTTTTGAGGAACACCATTTTACTCTTGGACCTGCACAGTTGAGGAGGAGGCAGGATACAGAAAGGAGAAGTGAGAAAGTAAGGATGATATAGAGGGTGTCTGTCTGGTAATGGACAACAGCACTTCTGACTTCCTTTAACATCTGTTCTGTACAAGTTTAGACTAGGAATGCTTGCCACAGTCTAGTGAGACAAATCTATCCTCCATCATACTGATTCACAGCCAGTATTGGGTTAATGTTAGGCTTACAGTTGCAGTGGGTTCAGACAGCCCCATCCTTTTTCTCCACTCGTGCACCAGAGGGATGTTCTGGTTGTTATGGGTAGCGCTGAACAGCTTTGCAAAGACCTGCAGTTGCTGAAGTTTATTCTCTATTTCCAGATAGGCTGCAATAGCAGTAGGTGAAGGCTGTAATGCTGTGTAAGCATTACCTCTCTAAGTACAGGTATTGCCTTCATGTGCTCTGCTAGACTGACTGTTGTCTTGATGGGGACTTCAGTCAACCTTTACCTTGGACTAGAATTAATAGTATTAATTAATAGAATTAGTTAATAATTTCTTGAAGACTGTATGAATTTTATGCCTTTCTAGTTTGGATAAGTGATGTCTTATCCCTTCTCAAGAAATGTGTAATCCCTGTAGTCACTCCACTTTGCTATCACAATATTACCTGTGTTGGTCTTGGCCAGGATAATTTTTTCATAGGGGCTGTGATGTGACTGTGTTTTGGATTTGTGCTGAAAATTGCTTTGATAATGCAGGGATGTTGCCTGTTATATTTGGGCAGCACTTTCCTAGAGCCAGGGCCTTTTCTGCTCCTCACCCCACACCAGTGAGAGGCTGGGGGTGTACAAGATGCTGGGAGGGGACACAAATGGGATAGCTGAGCCAGACTGACGCAAGGGATATCGCAGACTATACGATGCCATGCTGAGTAACAAATAAAAAGCTGAGAAATAAGGAGGAAGGAGGGCATTCAGAGTGATGGTGTTTTGTGTTTCCCAAGTCACAGGGATGGAGCCCGGCTTTCCTGGGGATGCCAGAACAGCTGCCCACCCATGGGAAGTGGTGGATGAATTCCTTGTTTTGCTTTGCTTGTGCACAAGGCTTTTGCTTTACCTGTTACACTGACTTTATCTCAACCTACGACTTTTCTCACTTTACCTTTGTGGTTCTCTTTCCCCTCCCGCTGCAGGGAGTGAGAGGAGCAGTTGTGTGAGGCTGAGCTGCCTACAGGCATTGTCATTACCTCAGGCAGTGAGGATTTCCCCTACATGTGTATTTCAGAGGTTTTTTTCAATATCAGCATTTCAACTACTCTTTGATAATCCTGCTGTGACATCAGAGAAAAACGTCCTGTCAACAGTTCAATTTAAAATTTTATTTTTTACACTTGTAAAGGAATACTGATAATAATTCAACTCTCTCCTATATTAAACTATTTAAAAGATGTCTCTGTGGGCTCCATGCTGTCATCTGCAAACTGATGAATCTGAAATTTATAGCAGCATTGCCAGAAAGAGGCTGGCTGTTCCTTTACAATAAGCTGCATATCTTCTGTGTGCAGATCCAAAATTCCTGCAATTTCTACAGTATTTGTTCTTGAAGAACAATTACTGACATTGAGACCATGTCTGGGTGGGCTGCATCTTCTGAAGAGTAGCATGTCTGAGGGGCAGGGTTTGCCAGCCTGTGCTAGGACACGGCCTTTTTAAAGAAATTGATTATTTGAGGGAAGAGCAGACAAGATGACAAATCGACCAAGTACTAATTAGGCATTAATGACTCCAGAGGGAGGAGAGACAGCTTGAAAACAATTTGTAGGCTTAATCTGGGAAATGGTTTCCCCTCAGAAGTGTTCCAAAGGAGAGCTGTGGCCTTGGAGAGGAGGAGGTGGGCAGGCTGCTCAACTGGGCATGACACCATCTGAAGCAGAACTGCAGCTAATGAAATGTTTTCCCTGCATTTGACTCTATTCATTATGCCAGGTTAATGAATGCTAAGCTAAATTTAATCAACGTTTTCATGAGTAGTAGTGAATTCTTAGAATTTACAGGAATCTGTTCTGTATTAATATCACTTGCTGTCCCAGTTCAAAGTACACATTAGTGTAAGTCAGGTTTGTGGTCCATAAAAGGGTTTAATTGCAGACTGAGTGAAGATGGCTGTATCTAGTCACACCACTTTTATTTGGAGAAATAATGAGCCTGCAGCATGTTCCTGATGTTTTGGATTTATGCCACCCTGGTGTGTGATTAGAGGCAGAGGATGTTATGCATGTTTTGCAACAGGGGGTCATAAGGGAGTCCAAGTACCAAATGTAATGATGTATTTTGCAGCGAAGCTCTACCACTAATGTATTTATCTTCATCTTGCTTCTGTGGGTATTTTGTTTTTAAAAAATATTCATAAATTGAAGCATAGTATTTCAGTTGCTAAATAAAATTAGAAGGATAATTCTGATCACACAATCACCAACAGCTTCCTCACAAGGCAGTACCAAGTTACCCCTATCAGGTATGGTAACCTGCTTCAGTGCAGGAAAAACATAACCTTTAGTGTGTTCGCTTGTTCAGTGCAGTGAAATATTATGTATACTCAATATTTATTCCAATTTGTTTCTTGTTTAAATGTTTGGTTTTGGTTTTTTTTGGGTTGTTTTGTTTTTTTTTTTTTTTTTTTTTTTTAATTCTAGTTCCTCTTGAAATTACCCTATGAATGTTTGGTTTTGTTCCTCCCACCCTTGCACAGAGCCCAGAGCACTGTGCTCAGATCTTTAGTCTATTGTGGCCAGTTTGGCAATATGACCAGAAATTTTACTGGGTTGTGGCCCCCTTTGGCAACCTCGAGTGGTGCTGATACACAAAGAAGGAATTTTGCAATGGGACTACTTTAGTATGGCATTATTCAATAAGCAAGGAAGATGAGATTTTCCTTGTAATCTTGTTTTCTATGTAAAACTAAAAATAGAGCTGTTGGCACTCCAAATCTCCTTTGTGAAGTTCACCATTGTAGTATTTAGGAATTGTGTAAATTAGTTATGAAATGGTAATTCTTTCCTCTTTTGCGACTTGGATTACCTGATTAGAGTGACTCTTCCATTAGGAGTTTGGTCTCGAAGGGCAAGGCCGATGTTCAATGGGTATCATTGACTGGAAGGAAGAACACAACAATTCCTGGAAACTAAGAAAACTGGAACCATAATAATGCCTAGTGGCAGAAGTTCCAGAGCACCCACAGACTTTTGAAATACATTTTACAGACAGAAACTTTTTGAAAACTCAGAATTTAATCAATATTTTAAATTAAAAACCCCAAACAAACAAAAAAACCCCAAACCACAACAAAGCCATACAATTTTGTGAATATGTCGGGTGACAGAGATCAAGGAAAAATAAAGAAAACTTTTTCTAGTTCAAGAAGTGACAGAACGGCACAAGGTCTACCTGACTGCTTTCATTAACAGCTTCTGAAATGTACTGTCACAGAGGGAAATTGCTGTTGTATGTGCTCTTTTAGTGTTGAACATGAGTAAGCAGGAGCTCAAAAACTTAATTCTCAAAGATGTAATTAAAATCTTTAATGTCTACGATGGATGGAAGCAAAGCAGAAATGTATAAGGGCTTATCATTAAATAAATCATAAACCTGGGGGGAAAAAACAGATTGTGTATGACCTGTAATTGTTTGGAGAATAGTGGGAGAGAGGGTCATATTCTTCTGAGAAGATAGAAGCTTACCTGATGGCTGATAAGTGGCTTAAACTTTTTGTTCTGGAATCTAAATTAGATAGAAATATTCTGCTCTCAAGGTCTCATGCCTTAGTTCCCTTGAGCACTGAAAGTACTATATATTCACCTACTGTACTGTAGTGACCCAATATGTTGCCCGGCTTCTCCTAGTTATCTTTTGAAGGACAAAATCTTTCTTACCCCTTTCTTTTCAGTTAGGGAAGTTTCTTGTTTGGCTTAATCAAATAAGACTCCCAGAAAGTCTCTGTATTAACTGGTCTAAAAAATTTCTTCAAAGCCTGTGAACAGAGTATGGAATTTAATTGTTTTACTTTAATTCAGCATGTCTTAATTTTATGTATGTATTAAATAGCCTTTATTTTACATATGATATATCTCAAACATTACTTTAGTGTGAAAATTAGCCTTTCTGGAGAAATTAACTTTCAGTCACCTGTACCCTTTAATTCTTAAGTAGTACTCTGGTTCCCTCAGCCAGATTTTTCCTTATGCAGTTTTGTGTTTTGCCTGAGAGTCCTGCCAGTGAGACATTGAAAGACCAAGATCTCCTTTTTGTGCTCTTTTCTTTGCTCCCCTCAAGGCTAATTTCTGATGTTCCCAGGCACAAGCACTGACTGATCCCTTAGTTACTTCCAGTGCAGTGGACAAAGCTCTCTTCATTTACTAGAATTAACAAGGTGAGCTTAATTATAAAGCCTGAATCAGACAACTTAGAGGACATGACTTTGAAATAAAGAAGCCTGATTATGTTTGGGGATTTTTTAATTAATCTGACCTCTATAATTAGCATATGGACCTATAGTAATCTGAATTTAATCTCTTCAAATTCAATGTCAATCTCTTCCTTAACAAAATGCCATTTGAGGGCTCCCTTTCACTTTATTTTAATTTAAACCTCCTTATGAAGCTGATTTGTCAAAGTCCAGAATAATTCCCTTTTAAATTAAAAATAATATTTTATTCTCTTAACCAGAAATTAACGTGTTTGTGGTCTCCTTCCAATTGTCTGAGAAATGAAAAAACTGCAAAGTGTCTGCCTTTTTATGTTAGCATCCTGGATGGTATAATTTCTCTATGAAGAAAATGCCTGCAAACAACCTATTGTTCCATAGAGGACGTATACATGCTGGGTTTCACTTAAAAAAAAAAAGCTGCTATGAATGTAAAAACAAAACAATTAGGGAAAGATTAATTACATTTTCCAGGTAGCTAATTTTTGCTAAAAAAGACTGCAAGATTTTTCCTCTTTTAGTTTATCTATTGTTGGGGACTGATTTTTTTAGGGTGTTTTTCTTCACATTAAGTTCTGCCATCTCACTTGTAGAAAGTGATAGATACATGGATAGATATATGATAGGTATATGGAGCAGGGATGGTAGAAGGAAAATGGACAGGCATATGTTTAAGATAATACAATTATGTTGGGGTTTTTTCCCTTTCCTCTGCAGATTTCCTTTATAAGATGGTCTTGTTACAAGCAGTCCTCTAGACAGCCTCTCTATAACTCTCATTTTCAGGACAGACAGTCTGTGTGGACTATCACCTGCAGGCAGAGGTGAGCTTAGACCAGCCAGTGTGACCTGCACCATCTCTTGACCAGACACAAAAGGTCACACTAATGCTGTGCTGTGGCTGCTGCAGCATCTCACTTGTTTATTAGCACAGGCACTGCTGCTGCTCCAGGACTGCTGGCACACACCAGATTTTTACTCGCCACGTGACCCTGGCTCTATCTGTATTTGCCCAAAAAGCCACAAAAAACCCACCTTTTTTTTTTCTTTTTTTCATTCTGGCAATGATAACTTAAGCAGCTCAAACTATTGATTATTTTAAAGTAAATAAACACTTAATGCTCCTTGCCTCAGTCTTTAAAATGTGCACATTCCCTGACTTTTTATTTATGACAAATTCAAAGACAGCCTGATTATTTGACTTAAACTGGATATAGAATTTTGCAGATCAGAGGGATTCAAGTATGTTCTGTTTGTCGATTCTTCTGATGGAGACAGGCCCTCCACCCTAGTGTGGTGTCCCATGGCAGTCAGTTGAAACTCTATTTCACAGCAGCAGCATTCTCCAGAGACATGGCCCTCCAGTATACTGCATCTAATTGCAGAATAGAGGCCTTGAGGATTTCTGTCCATCTAATGAATTTCCTCGTGACCTCATTTTCTAAAGCAGCAACAGTTTATTTCTCCTTACTTCTTTCCAATAAGTACTGAGCTGCCAGAAAGTTACTTGTAGGACTTTGAAGTATTGAGTCATTCATTTATTCACAGAAATAATTAACAGATGTGGTTTTACAGCAATTGTTTTGCCGTTGCACCGGATAGCAATTTAATCTAGATTTTAAATAATCTTCAGTCATTAACAAAAAAAAGCCAACCAACTAAAAATAAAGTAGTCTTTCTTTTTAACATTGAAAGCTAATTTCTCTTTTGTGTTAGATGACTAAGTACCTACCACCAGAAATAAAATGGAGTATGAAAGAGCTAATAATACAGAATATATGGTTAAATACAAAAAGGACAAAGAAAAAAAAACCCTCAAAAAACTCAGTCACAAACAAGTAAAACCCCACACTGCTGGGATTGAACTTGAGACATTCACTCCAGGTGTTAGAGGCTTCTGCAGCACCTGCCTGGTGCAGAGGTGTTTGAAGGAATTCATAAACCTCTGTAGTGTTCCTTTTAGCTTTGCTCTGATAGGGAAAGGCAACACCAGGATACATTGTAAGGCAGGCACATTAATGGACAATTCCATCCTTACCTTGTGACATTATTCTAGGTATTGGTGACAGTTTATATTTTCTTGATAAGACACCCTTTCATTGGTGTCTTGTAGTTTTGGTTTTGGGAGGATTTTTTTTTTTTTTAAGATAGTGGTGTTTGATTGATTTCAGAATGCTATTTAAAAAAACTGTTTTCTGTGGCAAGTGCAGAGAATTGTTTCTGCAGAATTTAATGCCCAAGTCTCACTAAATTTTAGCTAGACTGCATATATGAAATTGCTTTTACACTGACATTAGAAAAAAGTCCCATACCAGTTTATAAAAATATTTCCTCTTCAGTAATGAGTGCAAGAGAAACTTATTACTTGAGATTTTGAGATCAACTCTGTCTTTAATTGTCATTACTGCCAATGATGCTTTGAAACTCAACTATAAGTTTATTGTATAACATTTGGTATCAGCTGTAAAATTGTCCAATGTTTGATTGAATGGCAAATGTTATTATCCTCCCAAAAGGTTTTAATTAAGATGTTTGGAGGCCAAACAGCTGTGCTGGAAATGCTTACTTCAGCTGAAAGATTAAACTTTGGAACCCATGCTTTCAAATATTTAATTTATATGCTATATCTTGTGCTTGTTATAGAAATCCAAATTAATGGAAGGAGTAGAAATTGCAGACACAGTTCTGCTGGTACAAATTTGGGATCTGAAAAAGGAAATGAGCCCAGGCATCATCTCTTTGTATTTGTAGAACATCACATTTCTACACCTTGGCATGACCATGTCTCTCCCAGAGAGGGCTGAGCCTGAGAAACTGGGGGCTAAGGCTGGAAAACCAGGAAGACTTGAAGTAGTGCAGGACCCTGCGAGTCGACTAAAATTAAGTACTGGTTTTCTAGGAACGTTCTTTCTTGTATCCATAATATCCATGTGTAGGGCATCCAGTGATCTCTTATGCTAATAGTTTTGGAATGTGAGGAGTTTTTATGTCAAGGCTGTGCCAATCCCTCAGTCAGTTTTTATTTATGATTGAAGTTGGCAGGGTTGTGGGTACCAAGCTATAGGAACTTATTTGTTTGTGGAGGGGCAGAGAGGGAGGTTTTTGTGGTTTCTTTTGGTGTTTGGTTGGTTGCTGTTGGTGTAGGCAGAAAATTTTACTGCCTCCCTTAAAAATGCACTGTATACATGCACACATCCATGTGTGCATGTTACAGGGATTGTTTTGCTTAGAATTTAGGGGGGTGGGGTGGTGAAAATTCCCTAGTATGTAATTCTTTCTGAATAAAAACATAACAGGTAGTATAAAAACTTCCAAAGCAAAACAATCTTCTTCTGCCTGTAGTGTGAACTGCAGCAGGCTTCGGGCTCCTCGAAAGCCTGACAACTGTTGGATTAAATTACTTTAATGTCTTCTACTTTACTGATTGAATAGGTTTGAAAATTGGAAGTAACCTTGAACACTGAGCAGAGAAATTCAGTATTCTGAGCCCATCAAAGGAGCTAGAGGTGTCCAAGAGCAAGGGATTTAAGAGCCTCTTAGCAGATGTCTTGTTGCAAAGGATAGATCCTGCTAGGGTGTGACAGTGGGTGTAGACACTAAAACAGTCATGGGGACTCCTTTCCCTGTGTTTTTCATCCTCTCCGTGCCTATCTCACCTCTTGCTTTTTCTTTCCTGAAACAAATTCTTAAAATATATCTGAAGAGCTGTATATGCCACCTCTGTAAATTAAGAAACTAATAGATGGACCATTTTAAATGCCTCTTTCCTGGCAGACACATCTCATCTGTCATAAGAACCTAATTCAGAGGCACAGGAGGTTTCCAGCCATTAGCAAATGTTGTAAGTTGTGTTCCTTTCACTAACCTTGGAAAAAAAACCCTGCACATAATTCTGAAAAAGGAGAACTGCACCTCTCGGGAAGAGGCTTGCCTTGCTATAGCACTCCTCCTTTAAAATTGCTTTCCAAAAAGAAGGAGATGTGAGAGATCTTCATGTATAGGAAGGGCTAGAAAGCAAATGTTCGCACTATGTTCACGTTCCAATATTCAAGAGCAGCTTCTCAAAGTAAAAGAAAAATTAAATCAGGACAGAACTCCAGTGTAAACAAAATATAATCTTTTTTGTGCCAGTGTCTTTCAATTGAATTTCAGGTTATACTTTCTTCCTTGCCTGCTGTGCTCCGCTGTAACTCATACGGCACTGGCTGTTATCTTGGAGACAGAATAGGAATCCAATTCATGGGGTTATTCTCTCCTCATCTCTCTCTCCCATGTCTCCTGTAGTGCTGATGTGATCCCTAGAAGATGGAGGAGAGGATTTCCCCTTCAGTTCCCTTGAATTCAGAAGGTAATAATGGGATTCATCACTCTGTTCAAAAAACAGCTAAGTGGCAATATCCAGGAGTCTGAGGGTACCCTGTCAGTCAGGAGAAGTGTCTTGTACCCTGTGTAGCTGAGGGCAGCAGTGATCAGGGAGGGAACTGCACCGTGGCAGGAACACAGCTCTGTTTGACAGCTCCCTTCAAGTGGGGTCCTGTGCCAGTGCAAAGCTGTCCTCACTTGCAGCATAGGGCTGAGGGTGTTTAGTATGGAGAAAAGGAGTCTCAGGGGAGACCTTGTTCTTCTTCACAACAGTGTGTGTGGCAAGGTCTCTTCTCCCAGCGATA
This sequence comes from Margarornis squamiger, assembly GCA_035222235.1. Classification (NCBI taxonomy): domain Eukaryota; kingdom Metazoa; phylum Chordata; class Aves; order Passeriformes; family Furnariidae; genus Margarornis; species Margarornis squamiger. The sequence goes on along the minus strand of JAWWTY010000138.1, from coordinate 14,283,475 downwards.
GGATGAGAAATAATTGTACCAGGGGAGTTTTGGTGTAAATATTAGGAGAAATTTCTTCCCTGCCACAGTGGTTAACCATTGGAATGGACTGCCCAGGGAAGTGGAGTCACCATCCCTGAAAGCATTAAAAGAAACAAACAGAAGTGGCACTTTGCGATTTATTAGTAAACATGGTGGTGTTTGGTTGAAGGCTGGACTGGAGAATCTTGGAGCTCTTTTGCAACATTAATGATTCTGTGTTTCTATAGTTACCTGTAGTTGGAGCTGCCAGGTTCCCCTGCACCAATGTGCTAATTTTAGGCCAAGCCGTGGTGAGGTAAGAACAAAACACTGCACACTATAGCATCCAGAGCTCTGCTAAGCTGTTGGGAATTGCTGGGGGCATGCTGTGCTATTGGGAGTCCCAGAAGAGCCTCACTAATGCATTGGAATCCATTATATGCAAGCAGTATTTCCAAACACTTGCAGCAGAAGTCTCAGTGTGGCAATAACTATGAATTGTGACCCTCGGGGTAGAAAGCAAAATGTTCTGTTTTTATGGATGTCGTCTCAACTGTTATATGTCATGATCCAGCTCTTCTGCACCTGGATCACTGCAATGCAGAGGAGAAGGAAGCTCTCTGTGTTGATTGATGCTCTCACTGAAACAGAGAAAGGGTCCTGGCCCTTGGTAACCCAGGCATGGCATTTGTGGAGCACCTGGCAAAGAACTGGGGGCATTCTGGTCTCCGTTCTTTGTCTCTCTGACTTAGCTCAAACTCTTATACTAATTTTGCATATTTAATGGCCTGGGTTTGTTCTTAGGACTTCACAGTCCTAAGTGAAGAATTGTTAGAAAATTATGTTTATGTACTGCTTTGTTAGTGTTACAGTTACCACACAATATTCTCCTTCATTTCATCTACAGGAAACCTCACTGTGGCAGTGGCCCAATTTAAGTAATAAGATATTTTGAGGTGGTCTATACTGGAGAACATGTGAAATTTAAAACTAGAACTTAGACAGTTCCTAAGGATCTGGACATTTTTAAGAACTCTCAAATATAGAATATCTTAAGGGCTATTTTTTTATACAGGAATAGTCTTTGCTATCTAGGTAGTCTTCTGCCCCCAATAATAGGAAGTAGGCAAATATCTTACAAATTACAAGATTGGGCCTTTCAAGTTAAAGGTAGTTTCAGACTTATCTGTGAGGTTATTAATTATGAGTTGTTTCCTTTAAGGCTTGTGCATTGATAGTGCTGCCCTTTGTAGTTTTGTCTCAAGGAAAGAAGGAAGGAAACAAAGAAAGAATCTTCATAATGTGAAAGAAACTTGACTTGTCCAGTGGCCCTAGCCCAGAAGCTCGTGGATTCAGATGAGTGCCTTCTTCCTGAGAGAGTCTCTGTGCTCTCTGCAGAGACAGTCAATAGGCTTCTGAATGGTCTTATCTCATTTGTGCCTTTGTGGAAGGGCTAAAACATGCTTTCTTGCAACATCTTCAGTCTTCAGTACCAGCATCTGGATCTATTTGGATAAAAAAACCATGATGAGACTTGTTGATTCTGTGCTATTGCTTCTGTTAGGGCTCTTAAAATGGCAGTTTTAAAGTAAATTGGTTTAGAAGCAGTGAGAAGTAAGATTTAGCTTACCCTGCCTAAACTATAATAATCGTCATCCTATGTCTATTAAACAATGTTATGCACAATTCTCTTTAAAAAGCAGTCATGTCTATTCCTGATAACGTCCACTTTTAAGGGAAACTGTGAAGACTGACATGTAACATGCTCGTTTTTCTGAATAGCATTTTACTCATTTATTACAGTTTGATACATTATATTTGCATTTCAGATTATATGACTTTATTATTAGTTGAAATAAGAAGTATATTCTTGATTCAGTTAATATAAGGATTACCATTTCTTACTGTTGTTTGTACTCATCCACAGTATGTAATTGCTGCCATCTGTCCTTGATGTGTCATTCCTCTTGATGGACAGAATGCTGCTGTGGATACTAAAATAGCTCCTAGCCAGGCAAGATCCCACAGGTTTAATGATGAAAACATACTTTGAAAGCCAAAGCCCAAGGACAAGTGCTGTCAGCAATACAGGGACAGGTGTGCTGTCCATGCTCATGAACTCCTGAAGTTAAACAAACCCATATTCTGTGCTTCAGCCCCCTGGTCATCTTGTGTGTGCTGCACTGACTCCAATGTGTCTGTCTTGGACCGAGGAGCTCAACTCTGGGAAAAACATTCCAGATGTGGTCTCAGAAGTGCCAGACAGAAAGTGATAACCCTCAATATATCATCCACTGCCCCCATTTCAGTACCATCTGCAAAATGTGTGTTGTTCTCTTGCTCGCCATCCAGGTTGTTAACAAAAACTTGAGAATTATTGGACCTGGTGTTGAAATCTCAGTCCCTGAGAAGTCCCACTAGCAACTGGCCACCAGCTGGACTTTGACTTTTCTGTCACTTCTCTTCTTCCTTTTCTTGCAATTCAAAATGGCTTCAATGAAGACTTGCTCCACAGTTTTCCCACAGACTGTTTCCCAAAAGTTCCTCCTTTTTCTTAAAAAAATGGGTTATGTGCCTTTCTCCAGTCACAGGCAAGTCCCTGAGCACCACGGCCTATCAAAGTCTGTTTCCTCAGGACCTGCATCTGCATCACATCTGTTTGCATGGGTTTGTATATTGTTCAGTCCTGCCAGTGGCATTCATCATTATAGAAATGCCAGGTTTACAGTGAGATGGAAATGCAGTGATCCAAAACTTTGTTAGAGCTTCTGCTGCTACAAATTGGAATTTTTAATGTATTTATTTTTTCTTAAATCAGTTGTGCTGCATCAGTTCATACAGCTGATGCTTTGGCAGATTGTTGAATATTCCATAAGACTAAAATAGAATATTGGGAATACATCTTTATCAATACCAAAGCCTAGTACACAACCTTTGGATCCCAGTATCCTCTGGAAAAGGTCAGGGTTGGTCTATTTAAATCTTTTAGTGTTGTTACTTATAGACTCCTCTTGTAAATGAATAAGATAAATAACAATTACTGTGTGGCTTACTGACAGACATGAGGAAACTAGCTCTGCTGAATCCTTGGTCAATGCTTTTTCCTAGGAAATACTTTCTTCTTGTTTCTAATGAAAGTCTGATGGGCCCAGAGAGATGGTAAAAACAATCTCAAATTTTTTCCTTAAATCATTACTTACAGACCAGACCAGTAAATCAGTAACCACAAGGTTTTGCTCTCTAAAGACTGATTGATGGCCTGTGTGAAATAAGTTTGTTCCCTCAGTATAGTTCCTAGTGGAAGAGATTCATGTCATAAAACCCAGCACAACAGTGTATTGCCTCTGTGGAACTTTCAGCCAGAAACTGAGGACTGATAGGGCTTGGAAATGAATTACCTTTCTGCAGCTAGAGGGTCTTCTGTCGAAACATAAAACGGGGAAAGGCATCAGTGACACCTTAGTGATCATCACGGTATTTAAACCAGGATAACCATCGGAATATTTTTTTTCTATTTCTTCTGTTCTTTAAAACCATGTTAGTGATGATAAATTCATCCACATTTCAATATCAAAGGGAGAAGATTGCATCAGATGAAAAGGAAGTTAATGAACAAATGCCTCTATTCATTGCATGTGTTATTTTTAGAGCTGAGTAGAGCGGGTGGTGGGGGGGTATTTGTTTGTTTCAGGGGATTTTTTTTTTCCTTTATTCCTATTATCATCAGTAGACAGAAAATCAGATAAAGACAAGAGGTATATTATCCCTGTAATGCTGCCCAATGTCCATCCTATATTCCAAAAGGCTGCAGCTCTCCATACAAAATTTCATCCCTTCCATGACTGTTGCAGCTGGTTTAAGGCAGAAATGTCTATATTCAGATCCATTGTTGTGCATTGACGACAGGTCCATGTTGCTTTGCTGTTGAAATAGAATGTGATTCATCAATGTGCCTTCAGATATTACAAATGTACTGCTGGATGAAGGTGAAATAGTCCTGAATACTCTCTCTGCTGCAAGCCCTAACGTACCATATGGTAAAGGATACTGCATTTCAAGTAAATAATGAGGTACAGCACAATAAGGTCAAAGCAGTGATGATCAGACTGAACATATGTTGTGGCTGTTCACTCCTGGATGAAGACCTCCAACTATTGACATTGTTGTTACCAAGGCAAAAATGTTTTGTTTTTTGTTTTGTTTTGTTTTTTTTTTTTCCCAGGAGATATTGCTGACATGCTGTAAAAAAAATCTTAGATGCAGATTCAGGAAAGTAGGTATCAAGTGATCTGAAAATACCTTCAGTGTTAAATAATATTTCCATCAATAAACTGGAAAAGAGGTGAAACAGCATGCTAATGAAGCTCAATAACTTTTTGAGGGGAATCATAAATATTTCTGGGAAACAATGCAACTTAATGGGGAATGTGTAACATAACAAGAAATCCAGGGGGGAAGAAAAAAAAGGAGACAGGGAGAAGTATGTCAAGAATTTGTTGGTGGAGAAAAAGCATTTTTCCCCTTTCTTATAAACATAACTTCTCCACTGAAATAGAATAGAATAGAGCATTGCTTCTTTGACCACATCTCCTGTTGTCAGGGGTTAAATCCAGGAAGAAGCATTGTGAGATCTAATAAGGGAAATGGAAACAGTCTGCCCAACAGCATAATGTCCACTGTATTTGATTTTTGGACAGCTGGCCCCCATATTAGAATAATTTTGACTCAGCAAAGCCCTGCAATTAAAAACTTTCCATGAATATTTCAAAGCAGTTGGGCTCCATCAGTGGTACGTGGTAGGGGACACAGTGTGGAGAGCACCCTTCTCCACAGAGCCATTTCCTCAGGCAGACTCCCCTGCTTGCTGTGTGTGTGCAGTCAGGTGTCTTTTCACCAGATGTTTCTAATTTTATTCATGCTAGTGCACTAAACACGAAGCTTTCCCAGTAACCTCTTCAGTCAGAGAGTACAGATTATTGCAGAGGACTACATAAAAGCAAAGATAAAAACTCATACAAATTCAATGTTGACTTATAGCTAAATTAATCTCATTTCTTATGGAAGTAAAAGTTGCCCATCACTTGTGATTCTTTAATTAAAATATTGAAGGACGGCAGTTACAGTGATTTGAGTTAAAAATAAACAGGAATTGCTTCTAAATTACTAGACTGTTTAGGGATTTGGCTAACAAAATGGTTGTGGGAAAATGCTTGACTAAACTAAGCAATGAAAAATGTTTCTACGAGTTTGTTAGATGTATAGAACATTAAGATATATGGAGCAGTAACATTCACTTTAAATGTATTTTATTTTCAGTAGAAGTGATATGTACACATATCAGTTGGCAATAATTTTTTTATATGTCTTTTTTCCTTTAAGTCAAAGTCAACATTCACATTCAGATTGTCTTTAGTTATCTGAAGTTTCTGCCTGTAAATACATTGCTTTTAGTCTTAGTTGTGGTGGGTAGGTACAAAAGATAAATTTAACTGCAAATTTTTGAAGCCCAGCACACGGTCTGGAACTGGTTCTTCTCAACGTGTGTCTGTGTGTATGAGCATTCCCCCCAAACATTTCACTGTTTGTAATCTCGGAGCCCTTCAGATAAGAAGTGTTTTTCAGATGGAGATGCTTTTTCCTGCTGTTCTTTGCTAAAATACAGGATTGTGAATTGTCATATTTGGTTGTGCCACATTATTTTGTGTCAGGAAAGCAGGCTGTGCAGCATTAGAGTTGATGAAAGACAAACAGCCCTGCTATCCTTGAAATGCCATCAGTATCTCCATGCATGGTGCGTAATTAGCAGTTTAGTACCTGTATGACAGTGGTTCCCATAGAGATTTTTTTTCTTTGAATTTCTGGCTGTGTTTCTGTCCTGTATCTCATAGCTTGGGATTTAAAAGATACTTCCCATTCTGTCTGCACATACTGTTTTAGGCATTGCTTTATTCAAGCATATTTTAGAAGAGTGCCTAAAGCGATTCAACAAAAAGCATGGACATATATGCACAAGTGATTGTATTGGGAAATTAATATTCATTAGCTTGAGCCCCAGCTGTTTCACTGTTGTCATCTCTTGCCAATTCCAAAATAAAACATCAAGAGGGAGAATATGTTTCTGTCCATTCTAAAGGCTCAGATGCTTAAATAGTGAATTAAAACATGAGCACTTGATGGCTTTCAGTCATCTTTGTACCACACTCAACACGTATTTGCTGGTTTTCCCACATTCACCCAGAGCTAGGGGGAATTCATGCACATTTATTTATTTTGTTAAAAATAAGGTGTTTCTAGGGAATTTTCTAGTGTCTGCTGTACTTCTTTGTTCCCATAATGGGGGACAGGCAACTTCTGCCTTCTACTTAGGTCTGCCTAATCTTGTCACATGATGAGTATCAGACACTTTGCATAATATGTCCTAAAACCTGCTGGTTTCATTCTTAAATTCTGCCACATGTGTTTAAGGTGCAGTGGATGGTTAAAACTGTGGAAAGTATTATGAAACAAGAACATAATTGCATGTCCATTTTCATTTTAATGCATTAATTGATATAATTTCGTCAGGTTAACAAGGCAGCATAACACCCTTTTCTCTGCTTGCTGTAAATAGCAATGTTATAGCTAGTTTCCCTAACTTCTCTGAATCTACAAGCAGAGCAAGAGCTAAAGTGATGGTATCTTTCATTTTGAACTGTCTAATGGTTTTGTCTGCAAATATAAGTGGAAGTTTACTACTTACTCCTTTCTGGGAGAACTATTACCAAAGCCAGCAGATGCTGATGCTCTTTGTTGATGCACTTTGCATCCAGTCAAGGCAGAGCAAGGAGGACTTGCTGATTCAGCTTCCATGGCTTATCTCAAGGCACCTATCAGAGATCATTCCCCTTGAGACAGCTCACATGCCCCTTTATATTGATCAATTGGCTCCATGAAGATAGAATGAACTTTATAATTTTTTCAGTTATGCTTGCCTTTCAAAACCTAAAAAACCCAAAAAATTAATGGGCAAATCAAAGGAAATATCTAGGACTGAAGGCATTTATGTACAAAATAGAAAGAAAAGGGCTACAAATTCCATATTTAACTATTTCTAGGTATTTTAATGAAGAATAACAATGAGTTCAACCTGTCACAGATGAGACTGATGCACTTGAAGCTGCACCTTTCCAGTCACCTTTCCAGTGTTACCTTCACATGTGAATGTGAAACTAGCTGCTGTGGGAGCTGTGCTATTGAGGGCAGCCATCAGTGAGCTCCGTTATATTCTTTTCCAAACATGCCTGAGCTTGCATGCATGAAACAGGAGGGCATCTGAAATAAGTTCTGATTTAACTTAACGTCCTTAGCTATGAATTCTGCAGTTCAGCAGCTGCTCTAGAGAGAGCTGTGCTCCAAGGCGGGGGGG
>JAWWTY010000138.1:14264646-14275970 GCA_035222235.1 Margarornis squamiger | reverse complement strand
GAAAGAGAGCATGCAAGAAGCACTCCAGGGCAGCAACTACTACAGATATTCAAAGGCATTTCCATGAAACAGAGCAAAAATCTAAGCCATTGCCTTTTTTTAGACAAGTCAATCGCATTTGAGTCTTGCTTCAGTGGTCTTAGGGGTTGAGGGGGTTTGTGTTTTTGTCTCCTCCCCCCTCAGCCCTTCATTAATGGAGAGTAACTTTTGTAGCTTAACACCTTGTACATGACATTTCAAAGTAACAGCCTGGGATGATTCTTATTTATTATTTTTTTATGGTTAAAAATAAAACTTTGAAAGCAAAGGTCAACAAGGTAGAAGAAAATCCTTCTAATATAGCATCAGCAGCAATTGGAGCCTTAAGTGACCTGAATTTAACTTCCATTGACTTCAAAGAATTCTTCTGGAGAGCAAGGACAGTACATGGCCTTTTAAATGTTTGTCTCACATAAATTCACCTTTGCTGCAAGTATTTATATACTAATATCCACAGTAAACAAGTGCTATTGCTTTGAGAATTACAGGATTTTAGAAGGATGTATTTGTAGTGTGTAGTGAAGAAATGATAATTTATCTACATTCAACTTCTAAGTCTTACTTCTGAACTTACTGTTTTCCAAATTCCATCCACTTTACCTGGATTACTTTCCCTTTCTCCAACAGTATGCCATTTCCTCTAGCCAAATTAAAATGGTCTCACAGCCTAACCACTGATCCAAGCCAGTCTATTCAACAGTTTTGTTATTGTTCTTCAACGCTTTGTGACCCTCAAAGATATTAAATGGCATGAAGAAGACCTGAGTCACCCCCAGAACCCTAATATACACATCCTCGATCAACGTTGATTGCTTATCAGGTAACTGTTATTCTGCTTTTCAGTTCTCTCTGTGTTAAGTCAATTTTATATGGAATAGACACTATGCACCAACACAAAACCAAATCAATTGTGTAAGTATTCAATATGTTGGAACAATAAGCACCTGGAATAAAATTTGCTGGTTTTACTTAGAGCAAGAGAATTTAACACTTTTCTTGCTATGCATAAATCAAGAGGTTAAAACAACCATGAATAAGTATCCAGGCTTGCTTTCTGGGAGCGAGACACCCACACTTGAACTACATGGATGGTTCCATATAGTATTTTGATTCTTCTGTGTGCAGTATTTTCAGTGTTCCAAGCCCATATGTATCAATGCTCCCTGGGTCACTCTGTTCCAGACTGGAACTCGAGAAGTTCTTGGCCCAGACACAGCTCAGCTGTTTACCCCCTTTGGAGCCTCTACCAGACCGCTTCTGCTTTGGTTCTGCTTTGAGCTGAGTGTATCCATCACAGAGAGGAAATGGCCTCAAGTCGTGCCAGGGGAGATTTAGGCTGGAGATTAGGAAAAATGTCTTCAGTGAAAGAGTTATCAAGCTTTGGAACAGACTGCCCAGGGAAGAGGCTGAGTCACCATCCCTGCAGGTATTCAAAAGGCATGTAGATGTGGCAGCTGCAGACGTGGGTTGGTGCTGTCTTGGCAGTGCTGGATTATTTGCACTCATAAAGGGCCTTTTCCAACAGAAATGATTCAATGTAAAGGAAACTGCCCGGTCTGGGAAAGTATTTGAATATGCAGAAAGAGAAATTCTTTTTTGGGATATCAGCAGTGATTTCTGTGATAGTTAACCTCAGCATTCAGATAGTGGGTTATTTCTCATTTAGCTGAGGTCTTTTAATACTTCCAAAACTTATTTTTATTGCTAGCCTTGCTTTTGAATATAATTCATATAAACTTAATGAAATCTTCACGAGGGACTGAAGCTGTTTCAGGGTTCACAGACAGGAAAATATTTACCAGAGTTCCTTGCTTCAGCATTTGCTATATGAATACCAACAAGAAGAAAACAGGATTTTGTTTTCTCCTTGAACTCGGACTACTGCCTAGATGTGGGTGATTTTGATACCACGATCTTCCCTTTTTAACACATACATATGTATGCAGGGGTGTATGAAAATATAAAAAAAAATCCAGACGTTTACTGTGTTGTCTTGATCCATGGTCATGTCTCCTGGCACTGCCTGATTCAGTAGTTATGGAATAAACTATCTGCGGTGAACTGACTTACTCGCTGAAGAATGTGACTTACTTGCTGAAGAATGTGTAGGAGGGGGGAGAAATTAGCATATATTGTCACTTTATACAGTTCTAAGCCTGAATTTCAAGTAGATGATAGTGGATTCATTCTTTTTTTTTTTTTTTTTCTTTTTTAGTTGTTATTCATTCCAGACAGCAATGTCATTGTTTGTAAATGATGTCACCCAACAAATCAAGTGGGTGCTCCATTCAGCAAAAGAGCAGTCAGGAGCCAAGAACGTATTATTAGGAAGGGCTGAAATGCTTAAAATACAGTTATTGTCAGGAGAACATATAGATCTGTTCTTCTGAGGATGGCACTGATGAGATGATTAGTCACGTTGTGCAGACCAGATATTTTTATAGCTAAATCACTGCCTGCTCAGAGGAGTTGATTTTTTTCTTTTTAATATGAGAAGCAGCAGCAGTAAAAGATGATGTTTAGAATCAGTGTTGTCTTTCCCACCTGAATTCATTTGTCTGTCCTTCATTTCTTTCCTCAGCAACTGTTTAACAGTTTAATTTGTCTTGTTTCGTTATTTGCACCCCAATGAGCCAGAGATGCAATGCAAACATGATTTATTGCTGAAGATAAACATGAGCTAAGAAAAGCTTTTAGCCCATTGTGAAAGGGAAAACTTAGAGACTTAGAGATAAAAAGGTTGAGGAACCATTGCCATTATTCATGTTAGGGTAGTAGCTCAAACTAGCAATATTTTTTTTATTTTTTTTTTAAGCAAAGTAAGAGACAATGCCCTCTCTGAAGAACTTTTGCTCTAATTGAAACAAGAATGGGTAACAAAATGGGATTAGCCCATTTCATGGATAAGGAACTGAGAACAAAGAGAAATCAGTGCTTGATTCAGTGTCTATATGAGCACGTGTTTGCTTTCAGAGCGATTAGTTCCATTTCAATTCTCCTGTGTATTCAGTGTGATTTTATACCCGCTGAGGATCCAGCCCAAGGAGTTCTCCTTGTATCAGTTTGTCTAGTCCTTGAAGAACAGCATCCTCCTTCAGCTGCTTTTTGCTATGCAAATGAAATACTGTAGATTTTAAACATAGAACTGGGTTTTTATCGGTCTGCCATATGTTTTCCATAGATAACCACATGGTCTAATTGGTTTGATTCAAACTACTGACATCAATATGCAAATCTAGTTGAATGGAATGTGTTTATACTGCAGCTTCCTTCTGAACCATTGATTGAAATATGAGTCCTTAAAATAGATCTGTGGGGAATATTTAAGTAGCTTGCAGTTACTCACGTCCTCCCTTGTCTCTGCTGACTCCTGTGAAGCCAGTGAGGGAAAAGTACTGGTCAACTGCTCTCCCCTAACCCAGCACAATACATTTTAGAAGATCTTAGTGCTTGCAAGACTTTTTAAATTGAGTTAGAGCAGAAGTGGCATAATTAGAAAGGCATATATATGCTTATGTGAGGTTAATGTCATACTGTGCTAGCTCTGCAGAGATGCTACTGGAGCATAGGCCTTTCTGACACTTTTAAAGGTATTAGTTTCTTTTTCTTTTCTCCTAGTAGTGCATGGCTATGGCTCTGCAATGAATGTCTCTGTGTGGTTTCCTCTCTGTACTCTTTGCCCCTGTCCTTTCTTTCAGTGTCCTTCCACAGTCTGTTCAATCTAGATACCAGGTGGGCCATGCCATCATGTCAATTATTTCCATTGGAAGGACTGCCAGTGCAATCTTTTGCTGTTCTTTTTTCATTATCACAAAGCATCCTACTTCTGTGCAAGAGACAAAAATGTTTATGCTTGCATCTCTGGATTGCTACAAAAATATGCAGGCTCAGTATGTAATCATAACTGACTGCAAAATTTCCAGTCTTACTGGAAGGTGCCTGAATTTAAACAAAATTGTTTTGCAGGGAAGCAAAAATATGCACATGTTAAGCAAAATTTGAAATACATTAACTCAATTTTTAGAAGTTTCATTGGTTGGTTTGTGTCATTTGAAAACACAACAGCTGCACACTGATTTCTGACTGTTCTTTTTTCAAGTAATAGTAATTATAAATAAGAAAAAGTGTCTTGTATGCAATAAAATATAGATTTTATTTATTATCTTTGGTATTTCACATCAGATAACCATGTTATATTCTGATAGCTATACAGTATCATTATATTAAATAGATTGCTATTAGTATGAATCATGCTTTGATTCCTTAACTTGTTTCTTTTCATTACATGAAGAAGCCCATGCTTCCAAGAGCCCCATTATTGCAAAAATGAGCATGTTTCATATCTCCACCAAATTACAAATTGACAATACACAAAGTAGTGACTCTACATGTAGCTATTTCAAGACCCTTAAAATCTGCTGATATTTTTAAGTACCAGTTTTAGAATAAGCTATTGGATGAGCTTTGAAGAAAAGCAAAGGGGCTGGCACAGTGAAAAAGACTTGTAAAACATAATTCCTAAGGGCCAGGTTATCAAGTGGTAGATTAAACAAGTCAAGTGGACGGCCAGCAAATAGGGATTGTAGAACCCTGCCTAAATATCCTTTATAAAGGTGTCTTCAGTTTGGAGCCTCCTCAAGCACTCCTTTGCATAGCTGCTAGAGACAGCGGGACAGATCCTCAAATGTGCAAAATAGTGTGATACAGAGTTCTCTCTTTTACTGCAGGTTTACAGGGCTGGTTATGTTTTGTTAATCATGAAAACAGAAAGAAAAGGGTCCACCTAGCCTCATGGAAGTCACTGAGGGGGCAGGATTTTATTCCTGCCACTTTCATCCTTCGTGTTCTCCACATGATTACTCCTTCACTTCCTGTAAATACTTGGCTGGAAAAAGAAAATTAATTTGAAAATTCCGTGCACCTATGCCAGAAGTAATGCTAAGAAATGGTAGAAAGGAACAATGAATGGTAAATACCTTATTAGGACCCTCTATGCTTCAGACACGGCAAAACTACTTACTACTTTTGTTACAAAGTTTGGAAGTATTTGCTTTTGGAGCGGCTTCTCTATGGGTGGATCTAGTGGTGCACAGAATCAGTTAGGGACAACTTCTAAGATTATTGTTCCGAGACAGCTCTGTGAAATCTGAGGAGAAATGAAGATAATTCTACAGGAAATAGCATAACAGAATATTGAATTTTAGAAAAGTTGTGTAGCTCTAGTTCAAAATTATTTTTGATTTAAAGAGTTTATAATAGGATCAACATATACAAGTCTCCTCAGGACTTTTCCTTAATGACAATGTGCAGCTGTGGTTCAAGATGTTTACAGAAGTAAGTACCATTTCCAGGGAAATAAATACGTAACAAAATTATTCACACAGAGGGGAAAAAAAAATAATATACACATATACAGGAAGTTGTATTGATACCAAATCTAATGGATTTTTGGCCCCCTAGAATAAAAATGAGTAGGAGTTAATCTTGCGAACCTGTATTCACCTGCTTGAATTTGTTCTTTTGAGTCACTGTATTGGAGTCAAATGCCTTAAGCAGCAGCTTTCTATGATGACAACATCCTGGTTTAAAGTGATGAGAACCCTATATACCACTTATACCCTGGAATGGAAAAGAGTAATAGTATAAGACTTTGGGTGAAAGAGTGATTTCATCACCAAAAGGAGCCGTTTGCTAATTTTTAAACATTGAAATCAAGGGAGGATTAAACTATCAATGCACTAGTGGGTAAAAGGACAAAAATCTTCAGGAATTCTACTAGTTCTTTGAAGGAATGTACATAGAGATTTATGACTGTGTTTTCAACTTCCTAATTTCAGGACACTAAACTGCTGATTACCATCCTACTTCTGCAATTAGATCTATTTACACTGGCAAATGGCTAATGTGCAGCCTTGTTGGAGGATCTCAATGTGGGTATAAGATAAAAAACAAACATGCATAAGAAAAATTGCCATCCTCATGTTATTTAATAAACTCTCGATGTCTTTCAGTGATGCATCTTCCTCTTCCAGGGAAAAGGCACTGTTCTGTAGAATACTGAGCAATCTTTCTTAAGGTTAGTTTTGCTTTTATGAAGCTTGGAATCTTACCCTCAGCATTAATTTTGCACTAATTAGTAACCTTACTGAGGAAATATGCTTCAGCTCATGCAATTAGAAACTTTTTTAAATTGAAAAGCATGGCATATTTGCAGATGGATTATAAATCTGAGTTTTGAGATTCAGGATTAACATTTTAAGGTTGCATGCAAAGTAATCCTTCAGATGACATCCAAAATTGCTACATAACTAGCATATCAAAGCGAATATGTTTCTTCATTACTGTATATAATTTCATAAATTTCTGTGTATTAGGAATATGGTAAATTCAATCCTGAACAGAAAAACTGGTTTGTTTTAATTTAAACTTGTAAAAATATATGTATATACATACATATGCAATCCCTTCCTTCCTTGCCACTTTGTCAGTGTCTGTGTTTGTACTTCTACATGTAAAGACCAGTGCGATGAGTTGAGGCATAAGGGCTTCAAGCTGTCTCTGCAAAACTCTACTTACAAACCTAGAATTGCAGGCTGAGTTGCTATGTTTTAGCTGATTCCAACATGTCCTTATAAATATTTGTATTGAACTCTGACGGTGTTTTTTTCTGGATAAAAATAGTTGCATATATTCTATAAGTTATCTGAAAGTGTCCACACTTCATTAGTGCTCTGTCCCTGATTTCTCTTTCCCATTTCAGACTTTTTATGCACAACAGCAGACCATAAACTCTGCTTTTCCTCCCTAACCTGTCTTTGATGAAATGTCTTGCTGGGAGACAGAACTGGACAGTTGTGATGTAAGACATGAAGGAATGTGAGCACTTTATAAAGAATTGCTTGTTAAGTTAGTATCTCTTAGTACTATAGGGAAATGCCCTTGATGAGCAAATAAGCAGTAAAATACAGCTTTTCTCCTGATTTATTATTTTACATCTTTCAAAATTATTCCGAAGATCAGCTGGCTATTATCTAGTATGTCCTAAGGAGATAAAAGTCATTAATAGGTTGTTGAATTTGAGCCAGAGAGGAGCATATCTAGATCAGAGGTTGTTTCATTTTGTTGTTACTAAGCTGCTGGGCTCAATACTCTCTGGTAAAAGATTTGGTCTTCTTGATCCAGGAATTCTTACTAGTTCAAGGAGAATACTTGAAATCACTGGTGACAAGAGGCCCAGAGAAAGGAAACAGAGGTGGTGGAGGGTCTGCAGCACAAGCCTGATGAGGAGAGACTGAGGGAGCTTGGGTGTTTATCCTGGAGAAAAGGAGGCTCAGAGGGACCTTATTTCTCTACAACTCCCTGAAAGTAGGGTGTAGCCAGGTGGGAGTCAGGCTCTTCTCAGGTCATGAGCAATAGGACCAGAGGAAATGGCCTCAAGTTGTGCCAGGGGAGGTTTAGGTTGGAAGTAGGAAACATTTCTTCACTGAAAGGGTTGTTAAGTATTGAATCAGCCCTCCCAGGGAAGTGGTGGAGCCACTAGCCCTGGAGATATTTAAAAGCTGTGCACATGTGGCACTTGGAGACATGGTTCAGCGGTAAAAAAAAAAAAAAAAAAAACAAACCAACCAACCAACCAAAAAAAATTTAAATGAATCCCCCCCCCCCCCCCCCCGCCAAAAAACCAAAACCAAAAAACCCGCAAAACCCAAAAAAAAAAAAAAGACAGCATGAGGAACTGAAAATGAAAATTGAACTAATGTTGGCTTTGGTAGGGAGACACTACTTTGGGAGGACTTGCAGATTTCTGGAGTGGATTTTGAAGGCCTGCTTTAGTAAAACACTTGCAGTCAGTTTTGCTTCTGAGTGCATATGTCTCTCATGTACTGCACTTGGAATTACATGCTTGAGAATGAGCGTCCGGGTGAAATCTGCTTATTCATCTACCCCAGCATTTCTGAACACAACATTTATTAAAAAAGGCAAAACAAAAAGTACAAATTAGGGCCTTGAGGAACAGTGTAAATAGAGATACAAAGAGACTTTTGAAGACACTCAAATTCCTGGCATGACTCTGATAAGAAGCAAACCATTAGGGACCAGAATTGTAATTGAATGAGTTTTTGTAGCACGGCCAAGGAAAACACTGCATAACCATCCTTATAGATTCCTCAACAAAGCCCAGTTCAATGAGTTAATAAAGTTCTAATACTAAAAAGAAAGTAAATTAAGGAATATATTTTGCCTATCTTGTACAGACGGGCACATAGCAATTGTGTAATGATATTAACTGGGCACAAAGAGGAGAGATTTTATTATGAGTTCTTAGTATGCATTGAGCAGGCTGACCACTGAAAGAAGCACTGAATCAGTAAATTAAGTCCCACATGGGAAACCAAATAACTAAAAAGAAAACAAAAGACACACACAAAAAAAGGAAACAAAACAATGTTAAAAAAAATGAAAAAAACTCAGATTTTATGATAATAGTTAATTTTCAATGAACTGCACAACCTTTCATATTAACACATGACATTATGCAAATCAGCTTCCTCTTTGAGCAACTAATGCAATCTGCTCTGCCGGGAAAGGCTGAAAAGACTCCCAAGGCAATGGTAAACATTACTGGAATTATATTATGAATGATCCAGGACTTAAAATTGTGTCTTCTGTGTTCCTGTGAAGTGTTATCTCTGAGTATGCTTCAAGCCAGAGCTGCATTAGAGATGCAACAGGGAGATGCAGCAGACTTCAATGAATTCTGTGGGGAAAGTGAACAGGGAGCAGAGATGTCACATACAGTAATTTAATTGGTTGCCTCTGAAGTTATCAGATGGGAGATACTTCTTCACAGAACACTTAACTTTCATATGGAAAGCATTGCCATGGGAAGTCTTAGAAGCCAAAATTATAATTTCAAAGGAAGGAATTAGACAGATGAAGGGAGGATAGACCATTCAGAAACTACAAAATAAGGTAGCCAAGGTACAACTTCCAGTTGCAGATGTCCCTAAAATATAACTTTGTCAGCTGAGCTGTCATGTGAAATTAAGGACCACTTTGCTCATGCAGCTTTGATTTTTCCTCTAACAGCCATTTTGTTAGACACAAAACTAAACTCTTAAGTGTATATATTTCCATGTTATTCCTTTACTAGTAATAGAATCATAGACTTGTTTAGGCTACAAAAGCCCTTTGATTTCATAAAGTCCAGTCGTTAACCCAGCACTGCCACATTCACCTCCAAACCATGTCCCCAAGCACCACATTTGTAATGTTGAGAAAACCAAATCACATTGTGATGCTACAATAAATATCATCCAAAAAATATAGTTAGACTAAGGAAAATATTTGAATATTTTTATTGGATACGAAAGTGAAGCAGCACTTTAGTAGTTTATTACACCAGAAATCAAAATATAAATAATTTTTTTTTGTGTGTTATTCCAGTACTTAAGACTTTTTCCAAATGTTGACATATGTATTTAAGATGTACGTTTACAAGGCTGACATGACTTGTTATGTGCCTTAGCATTGCTATGAAATTCACTGTACTGTGTTTCAGAGATAAGTAATTCTGTATGAGCTGCAGTTGCTATTAGGAATTTAATCACCTTTTTCATTGCTTTGACTCAGATCCTCAGAGATGCAGGGATTTCCTGTCTCCCCAGCTGATTTTAAGACTGCTTAGTGTTTGCAAAGCTATTTAAAGACAATAAGTGCTGTTTCCATGGTAGTATATATGGTCAATTAATGTTTGTGTTGCAGTTATTTTGCACTTTTTCAACTGGAGATAAGGCATCAAAACATATCATGGATCAGTAATCCAATGAGCTATGCTTTTTGTTTTGGGAACCTAACCTGACTTTCTGCATTTTTGCTATTTCAGTATAAAAGCTCCTAAATTTCTTCATAATTTCAATGGGTAATAACTATGTAAATTTTAACTTTGACCAACAAGAAAATTGCAATTAACATGGAAAGGAAGTATTAACTGAGTCAGAGTAGAGCTTAACATTTTTCTTTAGGGCCTCTGAACCTTTGTCTAGTGATACAAGAAGTCAGAGAATACACTGACTGCAAGTACAGATTCTAATCATCCCAGGAGGAGCTGAGATTCTGCTTCCGTCAGAGGAAATTGGGATTTACTTTTATAAAGCACAAATCCAGAGTTTGAAACCACGCGGTGCAAAGGTGCAGGAGGAAAAGGAAGAATAAGAAAAGGAAGGTTTTTTTCCTGATTCTACACACATCCAAACAGTGAAAGTGAAAGTCTAGTTGCAATAAAGAGAAATAGGGATGTTTTAATTTTAACACTTAGATGCAATACTGAAACTGTAACTACATTGGTAATATGAAAAGACCATTAATTGGCATGTACTTTTCAAAATAATTTAAGTTACAAGGAAGCTGGTCTGTCACCTGCCAGTCACAGTGTGAATCTAGTTTATAATGAAAGACCATATTCAGCCCCACTCACGATGTCATTTTTTTAATTGCTGTCTTTGTTCAGTCTCAGCATTTGGCTGTCAGATCTTTAAGAAAAATGGTCCAACTGTTTTGCCACTTGCTCTGAGAAATAATTTGCTCTCAGCATATGGAGTTTTTCACAAACAATATGTTTTCAATTTTCTATGCTTTAGATTTCTCCACAGAAAATTGTTAAAGCTAGTGCAAGACGGACTAAAAATGCTGCTGTTCTTACAAGCAAAGCCTTTAAAAACTTCTGCTGCACAGGAGCTTGCTAAGGAGATTGATTTAATGTACATCCTTCTTTAAATGAACTTACTATAGTGAAGCAGCAAAGAAATAAGAACTGTAGTGAAAGGAAATAGTTGATAATGAAGAGATGCCATTAGCAAAGCTGGATTTCATATCTGTGCCTCATAATACATTGTTTCATTAGCTCTTAATCATTTCTTCATCCCTGGATGGAATATGCACTAAATGAGGAGAATATCCATGCATTGCCAAAGGAATTCATTGAATCAAAGAATGGTTTGGGTTGGAAAGGAATCAAAGATCATCTAGTTCCAACTCCTGTGCCATGGGCAGAGCCCTTCCACTAGACCAGGTTGCTCAAAGCCCCATCCAACCTGGCCTGGAGCACCTAGGGATGGGGCATCCATAGCTTCTCTGGGCAGCCTCTTCCAGTGCCTCATCAACCTCAGAGTAAAGAATTTCTTCTTCATATCTAGTATAAAACTACTGGGTTTGTGTGTGGTTTTGTTTTTTTTTGTTTGTAGGGGTTTTTTGTTGGTTTTGGTTGTTTTGTTGGGGGGGGGGGG
>JAWWTY010000138.1:13775986-14264636 GCA_035222235.1 Margarornis squamiger | reverse complement strand
TGTTTGGTGGGGTTTTTTTTTTTTTTTGGTTTTTTTGTTCCCCCCCCCCCCCCCCTCCAGTTTAATGCCATTACTCCTTATTCTGTCACTACGTGATCTTGTAAAAGGTCCCTCTCCAGCTCTCTTGTAGCCCCTTTAGGTACAGGAAGGTGCTCTCAGGTCTCCCCAGAGCCTTCTTTTCTCCAGGCTGAGCAGCCTCAACTCCCTCAGCCTGTCTCCATAGCAGAGGTGCTCCAGCCCTCTGAGCATCTTTGGGGCTCCTCTGGACTCTCTCATACAGGTCCATGTCTTTCTTTATTTGACATATCACATGACATTTCATTTTCATTTCTAACAAGCCAGAAAAAGAATAGCCTGGAAAACAGATGCAGTTCTTACAACTCCCTGCAAGAGAAATGTTCTCTCGTAAGCACTAAGTCTGACATTTTGAGACATAGTATGACATTTTTCATACAAATATATGGGTAAAGGGCCATGATTTGCTGCCCTTCTGCTGCTTTTTCATTCAAGCTTATTAATTTCAAAGGGGACGTTTCTTGACTATGTTTCACCCAAAAAAATGGCTATCGGGGAAGCCTGAGAATGATGATAAAATGGAGATACAGGCAAATATATTATTTTAAGAAGGTACATTTCTTGTCAGCTCCATGTTCCGTGAATATCTTCATGTTCCTCGAGAGATTCAGTGACAGAAGCTCATTCAGAAACAAACTGAATCTCACCTGAAATTCCCCTACTTTTAAAGTAAAAGAGACAAAAATAATAACTAGAGTTCACATTAAACCTCATGTTTCTGTGTTTAAATCAGTCTATATATGACAGGTAGACTAATTTCACATGATTTTCTGTTCAGGTACCTTTTTCTGTCACTTTTGGTTCCAGTCTACATGAAAGACAATATATGATTAGAGATGTTATGTGAAGGTGAAAATATGAGACTTCTATGACTAAAGTAAGGAGTGTTTAGATTGAATTCATCAGATGTGGAACTGAATTTAACGTGAATGACTGGAGGAAAAAACATTGTGGTGTGAAGTTAAGTGGGAACCAGTTATGGCAGAAGTGAAAGCAGGTTTTCTAATAGCAGGGTGTGACAGGATGACTGGCAGTGCTACCAAGTGCCTTGCAGCCTTCAGGGCATCACTAGGTGGACAGTCTGTTCCATCAACAGCTGTAAAGAACATAATCAATTGGAAAGAAGGGAAGTATTTTTGTGTTGGAACTGAATCACTGTATAAAATGGCTGTAGGGAACAAAATGTGTAATGGCATGTCTGTGTTACAGAAGAGCATCTAGTAAAGCAAGAGTATAACAACCCTCACCCAAAAGCTTTTAAAGCACAAAACGAATCAAGTTAAAAGAAAAATATTTCAGCCTTAGTACCCTGGGCCTGCTCTCACTCTTGTTCCAGACAAGATTTACAACTTCTTTCAGCTTCCTTGCTTAGTCATTCTCATGAAATATATTGTAAGCTTTGTCTGCCCCAGTATAAGTCAGAAGAAACTCTTTAAGTCAGCAGGGCTACTCGCATGGTAGGCTTAGGTGAAAGAAAAGTTGACTAACAGTGAGATTTTCTCATTGAAACTTGATGTTGCTCTTCTTCCATCTTTGAATGAGCAATAATATTTGCTCACTGGTTCTGAAGGTGATTTAGAAGGAGGGCAGTGGTAACACTGCTCTCACTTTAGCTTCAGACTTGTCACACTGAGAAACAAAGGTGGGCAGACACTAATCGAGCTTAGGAAGGAAGAGTTCTGCAAAGTCACAGATACTGGTGAGTAGACATTTTTGTCATGCTTCAGAAGAGGCAAAATCCAGTTGGAGTGGAAGAAAGAAGGGTAAGTGAGCCACCCAAAAAGCATAGAAAATATCCAAACTTCTTAGGCTCAGTGTCTGTTGTAATAGTTCAGAGGTCTGACCAAGGGCAGAGTGGGACTCCTACTGTACTGTGTAAAACATACCTTTATTTTACTCTCAGATGCACTGTATTCTGAATTTATTTGATCAGATAGAAAAGACAAGCAGTGCAAGGAACACAGACATTGAACCTTTCTTCAGCCTACAGCCTGAGTTTTTCAGGCATAGAGGATGAACTGAGGGGATGTGTGGGGTATTTAATTATGGAAGGAGCTCTCAGCAGCCAGAGAAGAACTATACAATTGGAGGAGACTCCTTCTTCAGTGTCAAGTTCTGTTTTGGCCATCCCTGATCTAAAATACACATTGTCTGAGTTTGTAGTGCCACATTTTTACATATCAAAAGGCCTACTTTGAGGAAGTATTTCAGTTGTCTCCAGGAACTCAAGATGGTCTGACTGGACTTAACCTCACAGATAGTTTGATCTAATTTTTCTGAATTCAACTTTATCATGTGCTTCATTTCTTTACCTTTGCTGATCAAAGCAGTAAATTTGGTCTGTGACTTTAATGTTGCTGATTGCTGTGTTGTAAAGTGGGTTTATGTTCCTATGTTTCAAGGAGAATGCCTTTATTACAGAAGCTGTTAGAAGGGCTATAGGAAAACAGTAAGCCACTTTAATATAAATAGGCAAAATGATATATTTTTCCTTTTGAAAGAGAACTTTCACAGAAGCCATTGAGGTCATTACCTCACCAGTGGTATTTATAATTAAATATAAAACATTCATTTATGTTTTATAGTCTGGAAACTACTAAAATGATAGTGAAATAAAGCTATGCTACCAGAGCTGCTCAGTATTTCTGGGGTAGGATTTCAAAGTTGCATGTCATCCTCTGTCAATCTCTCAGCATTATAGTGACATTTTCCAAATATGCATGTATACATTATAACCCACAAAACTACATCATAAAACCAGATAATTTTATACTCTGATCTGCTCTTCAAAATCTGTAAGTAGCTCGATACATAGACCCCATACTTCATGAAGTTCCACAGTATCTTTTAGTGTGAAAAGTTTTCTGGAACACTGACAAATGCCTCAGTTCAGATACCGTACTGTGGTATCTCTTAAAATATAATGCTATTATATACCATTTATATGTTTTGTAACACATATTACCAGTGTTCCTCCTAGACTCACAAAATTATCTCTGTCTTCTAAATCTGTCAATAACAGAACTGTAAATGGTAAATCATATTTGGTAATATAATTAGTAAGTTTTTAAGGGTTTGACATTTTCCATCTTCTGCTATTTAAATTGATTTTAATATAAAGCAATTAAGGACATCCTTTTTCCATTAAGGAAATTATATTTAACTTCTTTTGTGATAATGTATGTTATATATAGAAGACAGAAGGTACTTCAGCTTCACTTTCCCCCCACAAGGTCATTTTCATTGCAGGTG
This sequence comes from Margarornis squamiger, assembly GCA_035222235.1. Lineage (NCBI taxonomy): Eukaryota > Metazoa > Chordata > Aves > Passeriformes > Furnariidae > Margarornis > Margarornis squamiger. The sequence continues at coordinate 14,261,309 of JAWWTY010000138.1, read as the reverse complement.
GTGGTGGTGTAACTTTTCAGAATAAATATATTAACAGGTGGTGATCTTAGCACAAAATCAATCAAGACTACAAATACAAATTATTTCTTTTGACACAATTACTGTCACAAATCAGAAATTATTTTACTTCATTAAACAACTTCATGCTTTTGACAGATTAATAAGCAGTATGGAAAGTGTCACCTGAAAACCATAACACAAGCACTCTGCTTTCTTCTCTGAGATTGTTATTTACTGCTGGGGTTTTCTGTGACACTTCATTAGGATGGTGGCAGACACAAATAAATATATACAGATATGATGAACAGCTTTGGAAAATGTGTGCATCAGCTCTTTCATCAGACATTGAGCTGTTTGGAGCAGAGCAGTATGAAAGTAGTGAAGAGACACTGAAGAGAAGATGGAAATCAGCCTGCTTGTGATGATTTGGTTTCCTGCAAAAATGTTTCAGGAACTCCTTCCTTATTTCCTCTTCACTTATCCATCTTTTTTACAACCCAGCTGTTTTGTGTGTTTGTCTGTGAGCATCACTCCAAGGCAAAGCACTAACATTGATTCCATAATGATCACAATAACGATTACAATTAATTGCAAAAGTTGCTGGTAGTGTAGCCTCCAAGTAGGTTTTGCACAAAAGTGCAGCTTAGAAATGTAAGTGAGAATACAAGTTTTTGAGATTTCTGCTCTGTGATTTGCTTCAGGACAGCAATGGTAAGGAACTTACACTAAAGGCTATTGCCAACAAGTGATATTCAACATTTATATATCCCTTTACAAGTTCAGAAGATTTTATGAGTACTAACTGATAATTAGTAGTTAACTTCAATTATGTTACAAAAATTTAGATATGAAATATAAATATAGGCAACAAATTACTGTTTTCCACAAATATATCAGGGACAAATAGTTCTTTCTCAACAGGTTCTTGTGGAGTAGTAAGTAAAGATATAGATATATAGAGAGACAAAGAGACAGACAGATAGATAGATGATAGACAGATAGATAGATAGATACACATATACACATTTTATTAACTTACAACTTTTGAAGATCCAATCTTCACTTGATCTGAAGGAATGTCTTTATGTTACACTAGTGAGCACCCAGGTGCATTAGTAACTGTGTTAAGGCAGGGTAGGGGTGGAGTTTTTTTCCTGTCTTAGAGGTTTCTTTCTTTCTTTTTCTCTCTGACTTTCTGTTTTGTTTTGTTATCTCAGAATTCACAGAATAGCAGTTTCTATCACACTGAGGTAATTTTGGGGACGTGCTCTCAATGAAATTGTGTCTTATTTACAGTAAAACTAATCTGCAAGATATCTCATCAGAGTTTCTTCTTGATGTTGCAATATCTTAATCCATTCTGATACTGGGGGAAAGTTTCATGTCCTTGGAAATAACTTATAGAACTCATGACATGTCATATCCTGCCACACCAACTATTATGATTAATAGATGTAGTTTTAGATTAATTTCCATAAGAATACCTGTGTGTTGTAACTCTTCTTTAAGACAGGGTTATGCTGGTAGTATGCAAAGAAATTAAATTGTTTTAGTGGTGTTCAGTTCATCAGACTTCTATACTAGGTATGAAAATGTCCACTCCGTTAAAGTCCATTGCATAACTTTCTTGAGGAAAAAAATATTAAGAGCATAATTTAAAATGCTCTGTGACTGCCATAAAATCCCAAATGGCTTATTCAGCATTCTTCTTTAAGTGGTTTTGTGGGTTGATAGTGCACTTAGTTATTTTAAAATATCTGTGGACAAGAGCATCCTCTTTGAAGACAGTCACAAGAGAATATTGGATTATCTTCTCGATAATAGTGCCAGTGCCTCAATTATGTTGGTAGATGTTTTTCCTTATTCCTCTTAATTGATCTATTTTTTCATCTTTCTACTCAACCACAGAGACAGATGGAAGGCTGTTTTCTTTTTATATGATTATACCACATTTGAGTCTCAGTTTTTTCAGAAGGGCTGGAATACCATTAACAATTTATAGTTTTAGCAATGTTAGTAAGAGTATGTCTACGTCTATGCTTCTGGTATTTTCTTTGAAGGAAAGAGAATGTTTTGTTTAGGTTTCAGACTTCATCTCTTCTAATAGTAGGGAGGTAGCCTCAGCTAGAAGCTAGACATTAACTTGTTACCACTGTTACTGTTTTTAATAACAGAAATCAATTTAATGTATGGAATTTTCACCTCTAAAGAAAAAAAAAAAAGTTTAGATGTTGCTCATTTATATTTGACTTTAACAATAGATGTTAAACATCAAAGCATTTCATAAAAGCATACATTTAAGTTCAGTGAATTCAGTGAAGAGAAACTGGGATTTTCAGTATAGCATGTCTGTGAATACACACATAGATAATTAATTACGAAAATATCTTTGTGAATTAGAGAAGTCATTCTGATTCAGTATTGCAAATGCTATTTATTAGAGGCTTGTGGTTCTATTTTCAAAATTTTTCACCTTGGGTAGTCAAGATGACAAGAAAAAATGAAAGTTCAAATGGGGAAAAAAGGAGATGACCTTAAAATTGTAGAAAGAAAACACATTTCTCTTTAGTCAAGCAATGTCCAATCAGTGTTGAACTCTGGAACTGGAAGCTGTTGAGGACAAAAAAATAGATGGAAAAATGTAAATAGGAGTATTCAGAGTGAACCTACAACTAAGAAAAATACAAAAATATTGTTAAATCTCCAGCTTCAGCCTTTTGAGACCTCTGAAAATGGATAAATGCAGGAAGAGAATTGTTTCATGTCTGGTTTCTTCCTTTCTTTTCTCTAGAGTTGGGTGCAGATGGACATGGTGAAGGAGGAAGGCTGTGCCTCGGTGTAGTATGACAACATTTGTGTTCCTAACCAAATTCTGAGGCAAATAAATAGGTGGCCTGGTTTCAGAGCAATTGAGTAACAGGAAAGATTGAGGACTAAGCATAGACAAGGATGTAATGTCCTTACTCAGCTTGTGTCTGCCCTGAAACATCTAACTAGGACTTTCTGGCGTTTTACATCCTTGTAGGCTGGCAAATGATCAAGTGCTTTGCAGAATTGGTCTGAAAACACCTCAGCAGAATTGTTGTTGGACATGTAAAATTAGGCAGATAATTTAGTCAGGTAGGTTTTTTACTGCTGCAGTAATAGCAGAGTTAAAACCTGTCTTCCTCCTATTACACATACTAAATCACTAGATTACACCCTTGCCTTGTGCAAAAGCCATCACTGTGTTTTCTCTGCACAGTGTTTGATAACTGCAGTAATGACCAAACATAAAGTAGCATCAAAACGTATTGGTAAGAAATAAAAACAAGGGTTTGCATCTTGAAAAATGAAAACTATTTCGACTTAATGTCTCATCATTCTTCATGGACTTTATTTTGTATTTTGAATTAACAGGGCTCCTGTCCTGACTATACAGATGAAGAATGATAGTTTTAGATAGACGGGTTTAATTTCATTGAGAGAGGTGCTGACTTCCTGCATTTTATTAGTGTGTGGAATACTGGGACAGATGTGCTTGGTAATTCACTTCAGCAGGGGGAACTTGAAACATGTCATATAGTTTGGGCTTTCTCTCTGATACTGTTGCCACTTTTCCCAAGAAGCTACTACAGATTTTTCTAGACTTGTGTGTAAACAGTACTGAGAAATGGAATTCACCTTCACTTCAATGGGAATTCAAAACACGTAAAGCAAACACCTTCACAGTTGTGTCATTTGGCCTTAATATTTGCAGCTCTCCCAAAAATTTTCCCTCTTTTTTTTTCCTTATTCTCAAAAGAGAGGGGCTGCTGTTAAATAAAATTAGTTTTTTGTCTCCAAAATAACCAGATGAAGTCTCATTTCCTTGGATCATTCAGCAGATGAAGATGTCATTGTTTTTCCATTTAATCTCCCTTTAAAATTTTAATAATTCATTGATCTTATATAGAAGTTTGGTTTAATGCCATAAGCAGCCAATATAATAAGGTAAAATAAGCAATTTGCGACTATTGGGCTATCCAAACAAACAATTTAAAGTCTGCGCAAGATATAGAATAAAGATTTTCACCCTATTGCAAAATCAAAGTCCTAATTAGGATTGCCTAACTGGAAAAGGGTTTTTTTAGCTGTGTAAAGTTGCAGTGTTTTCTATTAATCTTAGTTCTGTGTAATGAAAATATGAAATCAATTAACTTAAGATTCTGTTTACAAGACAAGTGAAGGAATGTATCCACTGCATGGTGATTAGCTGAAATATTTCAGTAGGCAAGAGATTCAGACAGGACATTTAGTAAAGGAGTAAAATGCGTCTTCGTTTTCCCTGTCTAATTTACAAGACTCCTCTTTTCAATAGAACTGGACTTCTGTACTGTGTTGTCAATGAACGTGAAGGGCCTCAGGTATTCTGGGTAAAGAAGAAAACAAAACAAAAAAAAACAAAACAATTCCCAAGGTCAGATTCAACCTCTTATTCTGGAGACTAGAGATAAGTGTAAGTTCTTTGTTTTCTGAGCTCTCATTTTAAATATGATATAAATCAACTACTTAGTGACCCAGCTGGCCTGCAACTAATCACAGTGTTCATTAGTATATATTAGAAAATTAACAGGTTCATTAGGCCCTGCTGGTGTCAACTGCTATAAGGACAGAGAGGGCTTTTTTCTTATTAAATTGGAGGAGGAAATTAACTTTTCTGTAGTCCATAAAGTTGCCCTGTAACATTTATATGAAATGTCATAGCTGACTGAAATGAGCTCAAGGTCTGGATGCTGTTGGGAACTTCAGAGCCTGCAGAACCTGTGGCTATGGGGAATTACTGACTGAAACTGAAGTCTGCATAGATATCACTGCTTGTTGTAAATTCCTCTGCTGGGCAGAGTGCTGAGAACCACCAGGGTTTTATCCTAAGTTTTAACTGTATTGAACTAATTAAGCCAACATTTCCCTTCAATTTCTGACAAACATGTAGAAGTGATCCCAGTTAAGACACAGGAATCCTCCTTTTGACAAGAACTAGGCTAAAGCTCTTCATTTGCAAAATATTTAATGATTTTTTTTTGCATTTTCTTCCTTTGTTCTCCTCACGCGGTTTCAAAAGAAATATAGTGGACACTGATAAGGTAGCCTAGTATATCACTGATAAGAGAAGGAAGGAGACAACAGTTTCCAAGATGTATTATCAGAAATCCAGGAAGTTATTAACATATCGAGCAAAGATAAGCAGATAAATAACTTGTGGCAACTTCAGACTGTTGGAATGAGCTTCAAATATTGATTTGGATGAAAGAGTCATTAATCCCTGCAAAACACATCTTAAATTGTCTCCTCCTTTAAGTACAGGAAGTAAAATCCCAGCCTTGTGATCAATACCATTCCTCCTGTTGACTTTTCTGGACCAGAATGTCATACCAAATTTTCATGAAATATACAGTCTGAGAAGTCAAAAAATCCAAGCTTGCAGGAATGGTTTATAGTGAATAAAGTTTTTGCTTCTTAGCACCCAAGTCCAGTTTATTATGGTGGTCTCAAATTAAATTAGGATGTGTTTTCAGAATGTATTACATGGTATCAAAGTTTAAGTAAGAAATTAATAGTTATAATTAACCTCCACATACTCTTACCTAAGTTTATTCATATAATGCTCAATGTTTGATGCTGTGATTTAATATTTCTCCCACAAAAGGGAAGATGCTGCAGTAATTAGTACCTTGCCTCATTTGTCAAGGTCTGACTCATGTGCGTAAGATACCTCTCATTTGCAATGTAATTTGAGAAATTCAAATATACTTCTTCCTTTTATAAAAATGAAGCTGTGGAAATTGGAGAGACGTGGGTCTGACGGATGGACAGCTTGGTGGATAAGGAATTGGCTGTATGGTCACGTGATTGTTGCCAATGGCTTGATGCCCATGTGGAGACTGGTGCAGAGTGATGTTCCTCAGGGGCTGTTATTGGTGTGGTGTCAGTGACATGGACAGTGGTATCAAGGGTACCCTTGGCATGTTTGCTGATGACACTGAGCTGGGTGGTGCAGCTGACACACTAGAGGGAAGGGATGGCATCCAAAGGGACCTGGACAGGCTTGAGAGGTGGGTCTGTGCAAACCTCATAAAGGTCAACAAGGCCAAGCACAGGTGAGCCAGGACAATCCAAAGCACAGCCACAGGCTGGGTGGAGAGGAATTGAGAGTTACTCTGAGGAGGAGGACCTAGAGGTATCAGTGCATGAGAGGCTCACCTTGACCTGACAATGTGCACTGGCAGCCCAGAAAGCCAATCGTGTCCTGGCTGCATCAACAGCAGTGTGACCAGTAGGGCATAATTCTTAAATATGAGCAACAGTTCTGTTTCCTGTTTAAAATGTATAATTAATACATTCATGAAGGAAAGGAACATTTAAATTCTGTCCCTAATTATATTAAAGTATTCCCAATTGTTTTCTGTGTGTAGAAGCAGCAGTTATGTAGCAACAGAAAGCCTCAAATTAATTTGAGGATTTATTTACACATGTGTTTGTGTATGCACATGCACCCGTGAATCTTTGTTGCTTAGCCAGGGCAACCTGATTTCAGTTATTTTGCTTTCCGGTTCTGTTCTATTCCTGTGAATAGTTAGATGCAATTTCAGATTTTGTCAAAGTTTATTATTGAAATTTTCCCTAATGTCTCTTTTTCTCTCTCTTACTGGAAGAACAGTGACAGACAGTGGTGTCTTAGGTTACTCACAGCTCTCCTTTCTGCTTGCGGCTTATTAATTTGCCTCACATCAGAATATAGAGAAATGTAGCTGTCAGTGAGCAGGAATAGGGAAAGGGTAGTCAATTAAATCTTTGGAAAGCTTCCTAGTCCAGCTAACATTTAAGGTTAAAATGTAAAATCAGGGTTAAAATCCTTAGGATTATTAAGGATTCTTCACAGATACTGGCATCCAAGGTAGACATATATGTGTTAGAAAAATTCAAGCTTTCCATGGTGAAGTTTTAACCCCTGACAGCTAGATGGCTAGTCCCCTTAACCCCATACTGATTTGGATTAAAAAGTATGCAAAGTATTTTATAGGAAAAGTTAACCCTAATTTTCTAAGCAGTTACTTATGATAGTAGTCTCATGGAATTCAAATATGACCATTTTTGTCAGATTGGAGTTATGAGCAGTGAGAGTAGGCTTTGTATCAGCAAACCTTAGATAACCTGTCTATCCAAAGGCATTAAATCTCCATAATTTTTTTATAAAAATGACTTGAGTGGTGAGACAGAGAGTGCATTGCATACTTCCAGTTTATTAAAAATACAAATTCACAAATCTGGAGACTCAATGCAGTTCAAATAACAGTGACTTCATATGATATCCACGTTCTTGGCTGTCATGTAAGGATCTGAAACGTGATATGACTTTTTACTGCCAAATTTCTCAAAGTTGTCTGCTGGGATTTCAGGAGTCAAGAGCAGTTGCCAGCCTGACTTCCTTGAGTTTTGGCTGATTTATGCTCTGATTCCCAGGGTGGCAGTTCACTCAGGGATGCAGCCTCCTCCAAGCAACAGGTGGTCTTTGATTTGGTCTAATGCAAAGGAATTTGGGTGTTTTGATTAGAACAGCTTTAGTGGATTGTCTGTACATGGGGGCATGCCATACTTACAGGAATAGAGTGTCATGCTGGTGTGTGAGACTCAGTTTGTAAACCTCTAATTGCATCCTAGACAAAGCAAGTTAACTCCCTCTGAAGAGAACAGTTCACAGGAAAGCGAACTCCATGGATCAGCTCTGCTAGACCACAGTTTCTCAATGTGTGTTTCCCCCCTTCTGAGTATGTGCACACACATTTGTAGGAAGGCTTGGGGTGGGAGCCAGGGCTATAATTACCATTCTGTTCAGTGCTGTACTGCTGGTTTTCCCGATGTGCAGCAGTGGATGTGGGCCTGGTGATGTAGTAAATTAGCACAAAAGGTTAAATCTTGTACAGAATATGGGCAGAGGTGTTAGATAGAAGCAGAATGCAGCCCCTTTGCCAAAAATCTGATTCATGCAAGGAAAGTAGGGAGGAGGGATGGAGTAGAGAAAGGCTGCTGTTTTTCTATAACAAAAGACACTAGAAGCACAATCAGTAGATTCTGTCTTGACTGGAATTACATTGTTTTGAGCATATAGTTGTTGGAAAAAAAATTGTCTGGAAGCAGTTAATGCTTGATTTTGCTTTCCCAAAGCATCTGTAGCTAGTTGCATTTCATGCTAGCAATCCTAACTGTTTAAAAAAAACAGACAAATTCAGTCTATGATTATAAAAAGAACAATTAAAAAGGAGTCTGCATAAATGAGAATTTGCCTTTTCCCATCAATTAACCTTTGGTGTAATTTTTTTAATAAAACTGATGTTTCAACAGGTTGTATTATGCAGCTTCCCCTGGTGTTTTAGCAAGTTAAGTGATACTTGAGTTTTGCTCATGGTTAAACCCCAGAACCTTTTACAGTCTTTACTGACTGATTTAGTTTCTTCTGTGCCAAGGATGGAAAAGCATGAGATCCTTAACACTCAGCATCTCAGGCATATTGTTTATTCACAGAATGTGAATTTAAGACAAGTTTCAGGTTCTGAAATGGTTCTTTGTCTTACTGGACTTTTCACATGAAAACACAATATAAAGAAGATCGATATATTTGCCCCTGATTACACAGGTACAAATTAGGATGTTAACTCAGAAAGGAGAGTCAGGCTGCCCTCACAATAAAGAAGCAAGAGCAGTACTGCACTGAGAGGCACAAAAGGAAGCTGCTGTTCCACAGAATTGCTCAGCAAACACCATCTTATAAAAAAAAAAGAAACTGAGGAGTGAAATTCAGCAACAAAAACATAAATCTAGCAAATAGCATGAAGGTCAGAGATAAATATAACCATCAGGGAAAGCAGAAGGAATGTGGGGAAGAAACAAGAGAAAACCTTAGCAGAAGTGCAGCTGCAAATGGAAGTGAGTAAGGAACATGAAAGAGGAGGCGAGATAACTGAGTCCCTCAGTGGTAGGTGACATAGCAATTGCATGAGTGGGTACAGACAGCTCTGTAGGACGCAGCAGCTCGTTGTCATTCAGGAGGAACTGCTGTTAAATTCAAAGTGAGAAGAACAACAGAAAGAGGCAGTTCTAGAAAGAGACTCTGGGAAGATTAAAACCGAGATTTCAGTCCGAGTCACTGTGGTGCTGACTATGTTAGCTACCTAACACAGCTCTTTCTGTTTTCATCTGGTTTTTCCATTTGACAGGAAGAAAATTATTTTTACTAAAGATATAAAGGGCAATATTTTCAATAGTGCCTATGCACTTTTTCAGAAGCTGCTTGGACTTAGTTTCACAGAATCATAGAATGGTTTGGATTGGAAAAGACCTTAAAGATAATCTAGTTCCAAATCCTCTGCACAGGAATGAACATCTTCCACTAAACCACGTTGCTCAAAGCCACCTCCAACCTGACCTTGAACACTTCCAGGGGTGGGGCATCCACAGCTCCCCTGGCCAACCCAATGCCCAGGCCCTCACCAACCTCACAGTAAAGAATTTCTTCCTCATATCTAATTTAAACCTACTCCCAGTTTAAAGGCATTACCCTTTGTCCTATAACTCCATGCCCTTGTAGCATGTCCTTCATCAGCTCTCTTGTAGCCCCTTTAGGTACTGGAAGGCTGCTCTAAGGTGTCCCCAGAGCCTTCTCTTTTCCAGGCCAGACAATCCCAACTCTTTCATCTTGTCCTTATGAAGGAGATGCTCCAGTCTTCTGAGCACCTTTGTGGTTCTCATCTGGACTCTCTTGAGAAGCTCTGTGTCTTTCTTATGTTGAGACCCCAGGTGGAATCTCATGGGAGCAGAGCAAAGTTTGATGCAGCCCAGAATGTGCCAAAAATAGGTATTTTGTAGAGTTGTCACAGAGGTGCTTTCTTATTGTGGGAAAGAGAGAGAGAGGAAAAAGAGGAGAATCATCCCCAAGGAAGAGACTTCCACTCCTTCTTTCATTCAGCAGAGAGGGAATCTAGGCTGTTCCCATAGAGCAGATACTTTAATAGTGGCAAATTGAGGTGGAAAATATTTCATGAAAATTGTCTTCTGGGTACTTTGGCAAGGTAGAAAAGGGATGCAGAATTACCGTACATATCAGGAGAGATAACATAACAAAATGTATTTGATACTTGTTTAATCTGACTGAAGAGAGATGTTTTGAGGCAGTTAGTAATAAAAATATCCCAGTCAAGTAGACTCCTGATAAAATACTGCATTTTTCTTAATTTCTGGTATACAATCAGCATCTTCTCAGAGAATTGTTTTTCCTTCAGAAATGGAATTTTATGTCAGAAAAACATAATGATAGAAGTCTCCCACCTCATGGTACTTAGATGCCTATATGATCTGCCAACTCTTTCTAGAACTGCTTTATAACTGCTTTAAAATTTATGACTTTTGTTCTTCCTTTGGAAACACAATATTTTGAATGCTTCTCCTATTCTGGTAAGAACAGCATGGCCAAAAAGTAAGTGTATTATCCATCCTATTACCAGTCAAAGATTTAATTAACCTCATGTTTATTTTCACCTTTTAGTCTTCTGTCGGTTGTTCTGTGACAATAATTCATTTTGGTTGGCTTAACACAAGTTAAATTTGCACAAAGTGAATTTGGCTGAACCTCAGCTGTATATGCCAGATGACAGTGAATGTATTTGCCTTTATTGCCTGGTGGATTCCATGGAGTCTGTCTGTTGTGCTTTCAGGCATCCTTCATACTGAACAACATGGTGTAGAGTGAATTGGTGGGCATTATAGAAACCAGGTCTTCAGAAAACTGACACATCAGAAACTGGAGGTGGATATAGTGATTGCCTCAGAATAATGACAGATAAATTGTGTCAGAAGAGAATAATATGCTTTAGAACCCAAAAGGACATTTTTTTTTTAGGAAGCTGTTAAGTGTTATGATAATTTTTGACACTAATTGCTGTCCAGATATCTAAATTTTATGAGTCAGTTGTCTTGGAGTGCACCTATTACACTGAGTATACAAACCAGGTAGTGACAGGAAGGAATGCCCATGCAGAGCTGTAAACCACAAAGCTCTGGCTGTTTGCAGAGTGATGATTTGCTTTTCTTGCCATTGCTTCTTTTGATGTGTTTGGGGTGTGAGACTGGAACAAGACAGGAGGGCTAAAAATTTCATGATGTTTACAGGTGATCTGATAATCTGAGGGATTAGAATTTGGAGACTTCTTAGAAAATATCTGTTCCTTTCTTCTGTGGTCACTCATACTCTGTGTGGGTGTCTGTGGGAACAGTCAGGAGCTGTGCACCCAGGCTCTGGCACACTGCGGCAGAATCATTCTGCTGAAGTTCCTCACCCTCAGAGGAGAATAGTATGCAAAGAGCAAATTATAGCTCTGCGAGGACATAGAAATCCTTTCTCATTTTCCCCCTTCTGGTAAACATTTGTGTTTTCAGTCTATACATTTCCTCAAAGCAATATATTGGGATTTATATTTTCCAGAAATCTGCTTTATTTTCAAAACCATTTAGTTAAAAATAAAGTGCCTTTGTTCTAACTCTACATACATAATGTGTGTGTGTTCCTTCAAGCATGCTTTGTTTCATGAACACTTAGTCTTCTCTATTTTTCAGAACTGAAGATCACACATGAAAGATCTTTCCTGTTTATGCAATAAAAAAAAAATTAAAAAAAATTGCTGTATCATGTGTTATTGAGGTTAGGAAGAGGCATTTAATTTTTATTTATATCTCAAATAAGCCGCTCAAAGTTGTTGTCAGTTCTGAGTTTATTCTGAAGAATTCAAAAATAATTTTCAGTGTTTCTTGGTGCACTGAACTGCCACCTGGATTTTTAAGTAAAAGGGAATAAACTTAAAAATAATCTCTTTCACAGCAGGCAATCTTTTTGGTGTTCAGTAACTGTCTTCCCTTTCTTTCTCCTTGCTAGCCCAGCCAATATTCACATTAGCTGAGATATATTTGCTTTGTAATTGAATTTCAGTTTAATGTATTACTGGAAATTACTTTTGGAAAAAAAAAAAATCATAAAGGAAAGAGGCTTCAGTACCACTTTCCCAAACTGAAAAATAACTTCCCCTGCATATATACCACCCAGATTTATTAGGGCTGTCTTCCCAGCAGAAAACACAGGTTGCAGGCTGAAAAAAAAAAAAAAATCTGATAGTTAACTCTTGGGCTAAAGAAAATATTCAGTTTTCACTGTCTTTTGAGTTTGTGTTCTTTTCTGCTTGTGGCAAAACAGTTGAAAATGAGAGGCTGTAAGGAACGTGCTCTCTTCACAGATAGGTGCACCACAGCTGATGCGAGCAGGGCATGTGGCAGTAATAAGAGCTATCTGGAACATAACCACGTTCAGCAGGCCCTGCTCCTTCTATTCTGGGTACAGATGATGCAGAGCCTTATTGTTTCTAAACTCTGTCACCTTCTAGCTGGCTCTGAAATATAGTCTTGTTTTCATCCTGGAGTCATTTCTGTGTCGTTTGTGAAATAGGATTTAAAATCTGCAGGCATGGTATTGATAGCAATGCCATTTAGGCACTGTCTTGCTTTTGCTTCTCATTTAATGACACAGACCAAAATACAAACAAAAGAAATGACAAATAAAAATATGTTACAGATCTCTACCAGCAAGTTGTGAAAGGAATGATGAGGGAGATAATGATGAATAATCTTCATATATTTGTAACAGTGCAATTAATCCTAGATAATTGCCTAATAAATTTTGCCTGATATTCCTATCTGCAAAGCTTATGGAGTCAGGAACTCCGTGAGTGCTATTTAGATATATATGCTATATATGCTACGTTGTCACCTCTGCTTATAGTGTCACAACTGAAATGACTGGCCTACAGGGATCTTTGAAACACCATGAGCTAAAACACCATGAATCTCATATTCTGTATTATTGCAGCAGTTCTGGATTTCTGAAGTTGATGACCAATCTCCAAATAACATCAGTCAGGCCAAGATTTTATTTTTCAAAAAGTTTATATTAGACTACTGTTCTATAGGTACTGTGCTATATAAAGGAACTCAGATATATGGCATTTTATACTTTCAGCTTGTTAATGGAATGGGAACAGTAATTGGCTTAGAAAAGTTAAAACAAATCCAAGTTAAAAGCTCAAGGTCAACTTCAGGTCTGGTCACTTAAAAAGGTTAGATGTAGTTTCAATTACTACATCTGCTTTGGTTTCTCCTGCCACTTTGCATCTTCGTCAATTTGTTTCTCCAAAAAGTTGCTTCTGTTTTTTAGAGCTGTTACAGAGAACTGCAGAAGCTGGGAGAGTTAATCCACTGCCATGGGCAACCACTGAAACTGCCTCAACAACAGTAGGCAGGACAAGAATAGACTGAAGTGTGACTTTATTTCTTTTTTTCTTCATAGTATTTCTTTAAATAAAATCTCTTTCCAAGTAGAGCATCTTAGAGGAGAAGAATATGATTAAAACTCCTTTCTTCTTCTGCGTGTTGCTAAGAGCTCAGAGGCTTTATAGTTACCTGGTAGCTGAAAAATCAATGGGTCATTGGATGTAACTGGCCTCTACTGGATAGAAAACGCATGTGATTTGCTCTGTACCACTGTACTTTTAGCAAAGAAGAGAACACATCACTTTCTAAAAAAATTATTTTCTTAGAACAAGTTTTAAGAGGAAAATAGCCAAGTAATAAAAAACAAGAAAATGGAGAGCTGAGAGAAGGCAAAAAGCCTTCAACTATGCTACTAATGCTTGAAACTGGGGAGAACATTTGAAGGATATTTTTAGTTGTTTTGCTAAAGTAAATTTCCTCCTTTTCTGGCTTCAGAAGAGGATTTTTCAATAGTAAAGTCATCCTGCCCCTAGGAACAAACACCTGTTCCAGGAGCTGCATCTATGTTTTTATTCTTTTTTCTTTTCCTGGTGCCTTGTATTATCAGTGACAATTTTTGTATTTCCCTTCACTTGTTTCCTAAAGATAATTATAAAAGATGGAAATCGTTTTTCAATCCTGACTTATTGCTATGAAATAGGTTATCCTCGTTGCCTGAAATAATTGGCTTTTTCAGGAAAACACCATTAATGTGGCATAACAGTGTCTCTTACAGCCCATGCTCAGGGCCATTAAATTGTATTCTGGTTAACAGTGAAAATTCTAACCTCTCTTCAGTAGTGTCCTACTGAAACCGCTCTAAGTCCTCAAAATAAATTTTTCATAAAATTAAGAAATAGAGTGAAAGCATCATTGTTTATGACTTCACAATGGTTCTGTGTAAATATTTGTGCTTTAAGAGATGTACCTGCAGTATGGGTAAAGCTGGGGTGAAAACCACCCTTACTTTGGAGTTTTCAGTGTTACACTGAGTGTTACACTGAAATCTGGGTGTGCTGGGAGGACACTGTTAGTGAAAGAACTTACATTTCTACTGTTACAAATGAAGCATGGGTTTGGGAAGTTAAAAATTGATTGGTTCCCAATTACATTGAGATACCTATGGCATTTATGTTGGGATTTATCCTGAATTCTTTCTTTAAAGAATTCTTAATTGTCATTTCCAACTGAAGCACCTGAAGTTCTCACTTTAGGCTGTGTGTGGAGAGGAGGCAGCTGCAGGGGCTGGTTTGTACCAGCCAGGATCTGGAATGCCATCTGGAGCATCACTCCCTCCCAAAAAGCTGTAGAAGGAGCAGAGTGTGATGAGGCCACTAATTTAGGCAGTTCAGCAAGATGCCCAAAGCTGGAGGAAGTGCAAGTAGACAGAAGTCCTGTAATGAATTTTAGCATTAATACCTTTGTGAGAACAATTCAGAAAAAAGGCTTGATCTCTTCTTTATGATTAATGTTCTTTATGATTAATGATACTTTCCCCAGCCCAGTGCTATGCAAATGGGTGTTTGTTACTGCCTGCAAAACAGGGATGTGTGCAGGGTTTAAATTCTCAGAACCACTGCAACTAAGCAGACGTTCCTGTCCTATTTTATATGTGGGGAAATTGAAGTACAGAAAAAAATTAACCAACTTGGCCACAAGGTACCCTATGGCTCAATAGATTAAACACTAATGTAGGATTTCATTGAGTATAATTTTGCTCTGGGATTTCTGTTTGTTCATTTGCTTTGTTTGGCAGAGGTTTGAAGTTTTGATTCCCTATTCCTCAGTTTTGCTGAAAGCAGTTTTTATGTTACCTTTGATTCAGAATGCTTGAGGGTGGCTTTAAAATTCTGGTTGAATTGGAATAGGAAAATCTTCTGTATATTGGATCAGTTCATTTCAAAGCCAGAAAAGCTGCTTTCCTCAGTGAATGAGTGCTTATAGCACCTCTTCCATCATCCCCACCAGCCTGTCTGATTTAACTCATTCAGTGTCCTGAGTTATTGGGGCAGCCGAGAGAAAGATGCATTTCACTTGAAGTGTCACTGCTTCACTGCCTTTGACTTGTTGGCCACAAGCCTTGGACTATCTTATCCTTCTTAATCTAATCTATAGTTTTAATTCAACTAGCAAAATTTAGTGGTGCAGTTGACACAGCTTTCATTCAGTTATTAAACTATACCTATCTTATGCCTACATAAGCAAACTGCATAGTGCACTAATTTTGCCAATTATGAACCTTATGTATTTTTACAGATCATCATTTTCATTGGCACAGTAGGACTGAACCACTTCCTTTCTGAGCCAAAATTATGATTTAAATTGTTCATAATAACATGTTCTAGGGGAGTTTCTAAGAGAAACTTTTTAGTTAGTGGATTTATTCAGTCGAGTATGCATATATACTCCTATTTTGGATACACTTATCTGAATAGTTGCATTTTTTTCTCATTAAAGTAATTTTCTTCTTAATTTCTGTGGAATGAAGGTTTACAGCCTTGAGCCATTACTATTTAATGTTTTATAATTCTTTAATATTTTGTAACTTTTCAAAGTTGCAATAATATATTGCAAATTTTCTCATTTATTTCACATAATTTATTCTGGGTTGAAACAGTGTAACATTGAATTGTACTAGTTCTGTCCAGTAATGAATGGCTCTTTTTTTGAAGCTCTCATTATTGATTTATCTCTGCTTCCATCGAAGTCAATGAAGAATTTATAGATATTTAAAAAAAACAAGCCCCAGTCAGTTTCATAGTATTTGAATTAACAATGACAGAATAAAAACATAGTTAAATAAAAACAGCCAAAATAATGAAAAAGAATGACTCTGAAATGAGAAACTGTAGCAATTTTGATACAAATATAGACAGAGAACCTCAATCTATTTACTCTTTCTCATTTATTTTACTTATGTATGTATAGGAGAAAAAAAAAAAAAAGAAAAAGACAGTTCATTACCTACCCTCTGGGTAAAACAGTGACCTGTATAAGGTATTCTCTCCCCTTATTTCAGGCTACCTAACTGGGTAGTTGGATAAAAATCTCTGTTTAGCTAGAGAGACTGAATATGTTGCATCTGTGAGAGTGAATAGGTACAAAGGGAAGTATCCTATGGATATTGCAGCTGTTTACAGTGATAAAGAGTATATAGATTTTTCTCACAGAATTGCCAGGGGGTTTTCTTCTTATTGCCTTGTAATTTTAATTCTTTCTTTTGTCTGTTTTCATAACAGTCTACTTGACTGCAGACTTCCTCTTCACCCTAAAAAAAAAAGAAAAGAACAATGGAGCAATGAATGATATGCTTAGAGAGGACAAATTAAAACAATTAGAGTGAAAGAGAAATGCATCTGTAAAGAGAAAGTACAATAAAAATGCTCCCAGAGAACATATTAAATTGAAGTTCTGAAACCATTTTCATGTTGATTCGTCTTTGTAGGCCAAGTCATGGTCCTTTAAGAGGACTTTTTCAGTTCACTGTCACAGACCAGGATTGGGACCCATGGCAGTAATGAGTAACATGGACAAATGGGAATTACTTAAAGCCTGGGGTCTTTACTACCTTATTCTGTGTTAACTTTATTTTATTTATATTTTCATCCCGGAAATAATAAATTTGGTAAGGACAATACTGTTTAGGAAAAGACAGTTCCGTAGAAGGGAATTTTACAGTTCTGTAGATGCCACTAGAAAGTTCGGAGATGAAAATCTGACCTGCATTTTTCTGATTTCAGACACATAAGTTTGCTGTTAGGTAATGGTTCTAAGATGGATCATCTTCTAAATGTTCTAAAAAGCACTTTCAGCTGTCTGCATGTCTTCCTGCTGCCTGCTGCATACCTAAAAGTTGCTGCACATTTGAAAACCCAGAGCAGGTCCTGTCTTATCAGAAATACTCAGTCAAAGGGGATATTTGACAAAGAATTACTTGATAGAAAAATATTAATACAGAAGGCAGTGGTTAAAGACCAGTAATTTTTCAGTTCATCTTAGAATTACAGAAACAATTGAAAGCAAAATACCATTCCTGTATTTTATGCAATGCAAAATTATGACCTGAAGGATGCTTAAAATTAGTTTTCCTAACCAATTATTAAATGTCACCTCATAGGGCTGCTTTCATGGATGCACATGCCCTTGTTGTTTAACAGAATACATAATTAAAAAATATTTTTCAATATTCAGAATTAATTTTCCTTTTTATGGCTTTAAATCCGAACTAACTGGGACTTTTTGGACTTTGACTTAGCCTTTAATTTATTCTCCCTTGTTTCAGTCTGCATAGATCAAGAAATCTTGCACAGAGGCACAGAATGATTTGTAGAAGCTGAGAATTCTCAGCTTTTCCTCATGTGAAGATGGAACCAAATATTGTCACTGAAATTATCATTTACGTGCCTGGAATGTTATGTTTATTTCATTACTATGTCTAAGGAAATAAACAGAATAACCAGACAGAAAATGCCAGCAGAAGTCTGAGAGCTGACTGGTCCTCCTCTGCCTGACAATCTCACCTGCAGGTATTTTTGAGGAAAAATGGAGACTTATTTTTTCTTAGATGTAGTGATAGTTTATTTTCTTAAAGGCTTTATCTTCTTTTATAACTGCAGTAAAATCTGATTCTAAACCCACGTATGATTAATGTTAGGACAATTTTATCTAGTATTTGTATTCATCACC
This sequence comes from Margarornis squamiger, assembly GCA_035222235.1. Lineage (NCBI taxonomy): Eukaryota > Metazoa > Chordata > Aves > Passeriformes > Furnariidae > Margarornis > Margarornis squamiger. The sequence goes on along the minus strand of JAWWTY010000138.1, from coordinate 14,243,258 downwards.
TCTTTAAATAAGACACATTGATTTATTGTGCTCTTCAATGAAATAGTATGTTTAAATAGTTAAATGGATTCCCCTGTCCTCCACTATACTTAGTTCATGTTCATGCAGAAACTAAAATTTTGCTGAAATACAGAAGGTATCAATAGTCAAGATCTCATGATCTTGTTAGAATAACAGTTCAAATTTCAATTACCTCATGAGGCATTGTCCATTTAATTAACTCACGCCTGTCTTAGGAATGTGGTTTTATCTATATAGGACTGATGCTCTTCAAATCCAGCTTATCTGAGGTGTTCATGCAATGTTCTCTGATCACTCAAATAAAGAGCCATTGTTCATCACCTTTTACTGCTCACCTGCTCCAGAAAGGCTTCATGATGTAAACAGTTTCAAGAAACAAAGAAAAGCTTAAAAAAAGATCAGGGTGGGTTTTATACTGCTAAGATTTCATGCCCACTGTTGCAAAAAGAGCATTGTTCTATTTATTTTCCCACAGGGAATATTAATATATCATTAGAAGTTCACACTAGTTCTTTTCTCTGGCAGATCTGTACGTCTGATTTCCAAAACAAGCTGAGTATATTAGGGGTTTTTTTGTTTGTTGGTTGTTTGTTTTTACCTGTCACTCTAAATACCGCGTGGTGTTCTCATGAATAGAAACTCTTGATGTTTTCCAACTCCAAAAATTGCCAAAAGTTCCATTTTTCCCTTTGATCCCTTTACTCAGAGAGAGAGGATCTTGCACAGAAGGGATACAGCAGGTGGCACAGTGATGGCACTATCACCTGAGCTGAGCAGGGTGCCCCAGCAGGGGTGTGCTGGTGGGCAGAGAAGGCTGCTGGGGACCGCTGATGGTGTGGAAGTGCCTGGGACTGAACTGGAAGGCTCAGCAGCCCAAGGCAAGGTGTGGGAGGGAGGTGTGAAGGGCTGAACAGAGACAAAACCGCTGAGGCGGGAGGAAGAAGGAGTGGCAGCAGGGACCTGGGGAAACATGGAGCAGTAGGAGTTGTCAAAAAGATCTCTGAGCATGGAGGCAAAAGCAGAGGTCTGGAACTGAGAAATGGAGGCACAAATGTGAGGAAGAGAAAGAGGGAGTTGGCTCAGGAGAGCGAGTGTCCCAGGGCTGAGAGCCCAGGAGGCAGCACAGAGAGGCTGGGGAAGGCAGCACCCCAAGAAGGAGGAGGATGCCAGGAAAGAAACCCAGGCAATAGGAAGCGTGGAAAACACAAACCTCGATGCTGTATTGTGTGTGTGTATGATATAAGTACACCTCAAAAAGATAGATTGATCAAAGTCTAATGTTTTTTAATTTTTGAAACCTGAAATGTGAATACAATAGTTTCTATCAAATGTTTTAATTTCTTTTTGCATTGTTTGAAAAAAACTTGGCAAAATCATCTCCTCACCTATTCCTCTGACTTAGTACTGTTTTGAGGTGAACGAGTATTTTAATGAACTCATTTCTCTTTTAAATCATTAAATATATTCACGCTTGATAATATGCATCAATTCTTTCTGTGGGGGGAGATTATTACTAGAAATAATGTGGTGCATTAGAATTGCATTAGAATGTAGATTTAGGCCATATTTAATTTCCTCCTGAGCTCCGTGTTGTGCAAGAAGTGTACAAAATAGATGTAGTCAAAGGTAAAAACTGACAGAATCAGCTTGTGCCTGCAGGGGTCAGCAAAGAAGCTGCACAAGATCTGCCCTCTCAATCTGCTCCGATTTCATTTGCTCTGCGGAGCACAGTGTGCTCTGATAGAACCATTCTGAATTAATCAGTCAGCTCAGCATTAATAATTCAGTGCAAATTATAATAAGCTGATCTGCAAATGTACTTTTGAAAGTCAACGTTAGAGCTCTCTTTCACTTTCAAGCTGCAAAAATCTAAATCTTAGCGGAAAAAGATTGGAAATCCCTGAAACCTGTGGTGTTATACACAGAGTCAAACTCCAAGTGTGCTGCTGCCTGTTTGAGTGAGTCAGAGGCTGATGGAGAGAGGATGTAGAAGAGGATCTTTTCCAAAAAAGAATGTCTAGCATTGTCGGGTTGTCTGAGCATCATGAGGGATACTCTGCTTGCATGAGGGTTTAAAGACAGACTTCTCGCTCTGGCAGATAAGTAACAGTAGTCATAATGGAAGATTAATATTTTTTCCTCAAAGGTAAAAATCTGAGAATCTTTGTTTCATTTCAAACACATTCTCCCTACTAAATAGGTTTTCCTTTAACTTCCGAGTTTCTGCCAAAGAAAAGTTTGTGTCAGTAAAAATTCTCTGTCAGGAAATAATTTGTTTCTGGTCAACCTTAGCCTCTGGACAACCTTTTGTGTGTGTGAGTCAACAGTAAGGAAGGGGAACTGAAAGCTGGCCAAAGAGGGACACAGTTTTGTGGTTCCCACTGGGCACCAAAGGCACTGAGATCAGCCAACTCAGCTAATGGCCAGCTGAAATGAAACATTTCCTTTCAGGGCAGCAAAATAGAATGAAACATTTCAGAATTTTCACATGCATCTTTTATGATTTTTTTTTTATTTTTTTTTAATGCATAAAATGGATACAGCAATAACAATTATTTCATGTTTTATTAAAAAACATGTCAAATTCCAGGCTGATGTGACAGATGCTTTTTGGTCTCCTCTGTAACAAATGTGAAACAATAATGCAGAAGGTAAACTATTTCCAATATTCTCAAATACAGGTGATATTTTGGAGAAAATTGAACATGTTCTGGACATTTAAAAAAAAAAAAAAGAGAATCTCTATACTGAGGAATCAGAAAATGACACTGAGGACTATTATTCTTCTCTCTCGTGAAGCGCAGTGCAGTAGGAACCACAGCCGATGCTCTGGTCACCGCCTGTGAGGGGAAAAGGCCATTGTTCTTTATCCAGGAGAGAATATACCCACTTATGCAATGCATCTTCCTTTGGCCTTTTCCTCTTTTTTTTTTTTTTTTTTTTCAATAGCTTGGAGTTGGTGAGCTATTCCAGTTCCTTTCAGCATCACCATTGCCTAGTGAATTGTTCACTATCCACTGTTTTTGCAGTTTATTCTTCCTGCCCAGGTGTTAAACTTTACAGCTGTCTTTACTGAATGGCATCTTATTTTTTTGTCTGGAGTATTTTCTCAGTTTGTCAAAATCATTTTGAATTGTAGACCTGTCCTCCAACGTGCCTGAGACACTTCTGTGCTTAGAGTCATTGGTGATTTTAATAATTGTATTTTCTATGCCATCATACAGTTTGGTAATGCTTTTTATAATTAAGGTGTATGTCAGTAATTTATTATAGTCATTAAAAAATGCAAAAAATAGACAGGGGAAACATAATTTTTTTGGCAATAACACATTCAGATAGTCAGCAACACCTATTTTAAACTGAGCAATAAACTTTCTTTCAGGTCCCCAAATCCCCCTAAGACTTTCAGTTGCAATGTAGCCTGGAGCAATGGAGAATAGAGAGCTCCCAGGTTAATTTGCTGTGTTGAGCACCATGTGCTGCATATACAAAGGCCCAGTCTTGGTTTTCCCACAGGAATATTCAATAATGAACTCAATTTGTGACACTAATAGCAAATAAACTCTCAAAAAGAAAATGAAATTTGATTGCCTTCAATTCCAGGAATACAGAGAGGTTTGTTTACCTGAGTCACACAGTTTCTGGTCCCTAAGAATGAATCTAATAATTTAAAGCCTTTGGACCTGGACTCCAATGTACTGAATTTTACCAAAGGCTCTGTGCCTAGTGTGACTTACATTCAGCATGCTTAGCCAAAGGGACTCAGAGGGACTTAATGGATCCAAACCCAATATACAATCAATGCCAGAGGGCATTTCTTCCCCTCTGAGGAGAGACTCACTGACTAAAGAGACAGGATAGCTGCTATAAAAGAGTGTGTGGTCACAGCAAGCTGAAATTAATCTCACCCCACCACGTCTCTTCGCACAGTCACCTGTCATAATGCATTTCTATAGCCATGGGTACTTAGATGATTTTCAAGGCTCAGTTCTTTTTGTAATAATGGGGAAGTGGATTGAGAGCACAGCAAATAAATTAAATTAATTATGTAGGAGGCAGTGAAATATGACTAAATGCATTGGGATCTTGTTGTTCCTGATGATGCATCTGAATCATTCACATCTTCTGAGCTATTCAGTTTCCTGGTGGACACACTCCGGCGAGAGAGTTCAGTTCCAAACTACCTACAAGGAAGTATATGCTTGAGTAAATCTAATTTAGAAAACATTAGCAATTATTATGGAAGCTTGTTTATATTTAGATTGTTGTTATCATTCACTCAACTTGTAATGTCTTTGGACAAGGAGTGGATTTGTTTTATGGGGATTCTTGGTCTGTAAATACTGTAATCAGAGTTGCTAGCCTTTGTTTTTGTACTACATGTACACAACAGATATGAAAGGAACATGTCAGGTGGTAAAACAGTAAAACAAGGTTTCACATCTTCAAAATAGGTCTCTAAAAACAAAAAAAAAAAGCCCAAACCAAACAAAAACACAAACAAAACAAAATCAAACAAAAAGTACAGGTGAAAAAGATGTATGCATTTTTAGAATTTATCACTAAATGTCACACATTAGAATTTAAATATCTCACAAAGTTAAAAGAAAATTCTGTGCAGTAATTGCCTCTAATTCCATCATTTTATGTGACACCTGAAGGGTTTTTCACTATGTGTTTGGCTTGTGGGAGCACTAATGTCTCAGAGTCAGCAGGTAGATGTTCTTCCTGCATAACTGCACTGAGGAGGACAGAAAACACATAACCCCAGTGTAACCTTCAGAATTCCACGTGAAGAATAATGTTTCCAGGCTCCTTTCTACAAGGACACCTGTGTTTTCAGAGCTACCCAGAGCCAGGCAGTGAGCTGATTTAAGTAGAGGTCACTGCTCACTTCACACCCGAAACCCCTGGTCTTAGTCCTGTCACCCTTGGACTTAACTGTGTCATCATCCCTAGTCCTGCAATGAAACTTTGCATGTCAGCTGGACACTTAGTAATGTGCAGCTTTTAGGCGTCACACTACTAGACCTCTTTGATTGCAGAAATTTTCCTGTGAGAGACTCTTCCATTTCTCATGGCTCCTCCTTCATACTTTTGGCATAGACCTGGTACAGGCTGCTTGGATGTCTTTCAGTCCCACAGACTGCATACTTCCTTGGGTGCTAACAATTTGTCCCTTATGGGCCACCCAGTAATTGAAATAACACAGATGTCAGGCAGAAAGAAAAAAATAAAAAAGAAAAAAAATAAGAAAATAAGAGAAAAAAAGAAAAAATGTACTGTTCTTCGCATTAATTAGCTCAAGACAAATAGGAAGATGGATGAAACACTATAAACAGAATTACATACAATTTTCAGAATGTGTTTCTTTATCATTGAAATGTAATTTGGACGGAATATTCCTGTCCTAGGTGTGACTATTCTGGATTAGGGACATCCACCCATCCATGTCTGCTCATTCTGAAACCACTGTTGTCTTCTAGGGTCATTTCCCTGAGACTGTATGAATCTTTCACTCTGCCTCTGCTTAAAAAAAACTGGCTTCTGCAGATTTTTTTTTCTTAACTCTCCACCCTCCTTTTTTTTTTTTTTTCTTTTGGTGTGATATCAGACATTGACATCTTCAAATTTCATCCTTCTTGTCATACTAATGTGTTTTCAGTCAGAAGGGCACTTAAGGGTTTGGGGTTTTTTAATCCTCTGCAGTTCCTACACTGGCAAATAACCAACTTGACCCTGTTGGCAGTGTTCTTTACATGTGCACATTGCTGTACTCAAAACCCAGCCAATAATTTTTGAATTTTTGCATATACATTTTCTGCAGTCACTGCAAAGACCCAGGAAGCAGATGAAGACACTGTGAACCTCTGACAGACTGGCAAAAAAATAATTCAATAATCTGCTTCTGCAAAACTTCTTTCAGGTAGGTTTTTCCTGAAAGAATTTTCTCAGCTGATTGAGGTTACTTTTTGGTTGGCAAAGCATCGTAGGCAGGTTCAGGCACCATAAAGCTTCTAAACATTTCTCTGGTTACTGAAAGCAGTCATAATTGCTTACAATGTGCCAAACTCTTATATTCTTTAATATTTAAATGGATGCTATTTTAAGCAGTAACTGAACAACAAAGTAATTTAAATTCTGTTACGTTATTTCTCACCCATCTGTGTGCTTGCTCTAAATCCAAAGAAATGTATGGATCTCAAATCATTTTTCTGTAGGGCTTTCAATTCGTTGTTCAATTTTTGAACCTATAACGTTTCTGCTAGCTACACACATTCATAGTCCTTTCTCTGCTGCTATCCATCTGACTCTGAAGTGCAATTATGTTATATTTCCTGTTTGCCACTATAGAAAGTCTATATTGACCCGAGTGTGATAGAAACCTGTCATTGGTACAGTAAGCAATAAATCCTGGAGTGGGAATCTGTCTGCTTTAATCTTCACTGTAATCAATTAAGCTTTGAGGTGAGAACTGCTAAGATTTAACTCCGCTGGCAGTTTGCAGAAGTCTACAAGTTGTCTTTTCTGAGGGATTGGTTGTGATATAAAGATGCACTAGCAGAAGAGTAAATCTATACACAAGATCTAAATTTGGGCACAAGCTATAAGATGGTGGTTGAAATATGTAGATAGGCAATGTATTACCTGCTTTTAGATCAGAAGTCAATAATTTATAAGGGTTAAGAATATAAATTATTTGTAGTTTGTACAGAAAACTTGTATACATGTATTCCACATAGCTTATTTTGGGGGTTTCTTTAGGAACTATTTCTAATATAAATTTTAATATAAAAAAATTACTCATGCATAAGTCAGACTGTTGATTTGAAGGTTTGTTTCCAAATGCCATGTAGTAACATAGGTCATACTACTACTTCCATTTGTGTCACTTGGGGTTTTTTGTTTTGGTTTGTTTGGGGGTTTTTTGCTAAGCCTCAGAAAATCAACTGTATGATCCCTCACTGTCTGGCACTTCTTCAGAAATAACAGTCAGCCTGCAAATACTGTTTAGCTCTCAAGATACTTAATCTCAGAGCCCCAGGAAAACATGAAACACTTCCTCAGAATGGTAAATGTGATGATATCATTGATTTAGCCATCCAGGAAAAGCACCCATGAGCCAGATTACAACGTGGAGTTACAAGAGCCCCAGAGACTACAGAAAGCCTTCCCAAGGGCCTTAGGAAATGCTGCTGGAGTAGGCATTGGCCAAAGTGGCTCCTGTGGCAAAGTTCATCAGTGGCAAGACTCAAATCCCCCCAGTGCCAGCTGTGTCTCTTGCTGGGGGCTGTGACAGAACCTGTGTCCACAGCCCCGGTGTTAACCACCTTCCCCACACACTTTGCAGCTCCTCTTCAGTCCCTCCCTCCCTTTCCCAGTGCTATCCCTGGCAATGTGAGGCTGTGCTATTTTCCACTACCCAGGCCACACTGTGCACTCACTGACCTGACCTGTGTCAGTGGAAATCTTTCTTCCTGATGAGCTGGTCCCTCGAAAGTTTCCTGTATCTCTGACAGAATCAGAATAATAAGACTTCTTTTCTTGTCTCTCTGCATCATTTGTGGTTTTTTTCCCCCTTGACTCAAGCCAAAATGGAGCAGAGGATGCCACTGCTGTGGGGAATAAACTTCTCTTCCCCTGTGAAATATGGAAACAGTAAAACACTCCAGGTGTTCATTTTTCCACCCCCATACAAGTCAGGCATTGTCAAGCCTGAGCAATAGACAGTTCCTCCTGTTTGTTAGAACAAGGTGATATTATTTATTCCCCCCCCCCCCCCTTACTGAGCGGCTTTTCATCAGAAAGCAAAGACCTATTTAAACTGAAAAGCTGTTGTAACACTGTATTAGTTTCATCAAAAGTTCCACAGTGGGCAACAGTGAAATGAGAGCAGAGCCCATCCTTCCCCCAGGCAGCCAGGACCATGGGGTTGGGGCACTTACCTGCCATGGGGAGTCCAGCTTTGCCTCATGTAGAAGAAAGTCTGGCACTGAAGCCTTCCAGCACACTGGATGCATGACCTTAGTGTCAGACTCCTCAGAGCATTCTTTGGTGCAGGATTCTTTCAAAATCCTGACATGGTCCTGGTTCTAGCCTCAACATGGTTGCAAGAAGCAAATATAGTTTATTTTGCTGCAGGCTTTAGCATTGTGTCTCTTCAGGAAGATATATAATATATATATATATAAAAATATATATATAAATATAATAAAGAATAATGCTCTAAGACCTGCTTTTTTCCTTTTGTGCCTTATTTTTGTTTGTTTCCCAAAACATCAAAAAAGAAGCAGTTTGAAGCTTTTTATAGAGTCTGCCTCATTCTACTGATTTGAAGACACAATGAATCATACCACTAGTTAACATTACACATTAGCCATCATTTCTGGTACTCAAGGGTGTGTGTCTGTACCCCATTTTCCATCAGCCACTGAGAGCTGGCTGATCTTATTTCAATGCATGGCTATAAAAACACAAAAGTAGCACATTTCTTAGCTGGATAGACATGTTGCTATTTATGGATTTTTAGTCATGTATATTTATGAATTTCTAAAATTGTACGTCCAATTTCAGAACTTCTTTAATGACCAAATCTCATGAATTATAAAGTAAATGTTTTAACATACGTGATTATTAACTGTACAGGAGAAACGTTATAAGTAATATTATGACTAATTTCCTGTGGGAATGGATAAATTGCCTGCATATTTATTTCTTGTGGAAAACTCTGACTTCATGGTTTCATGATTTTCAGGCAGAATATTTATAACCTTGAAAAATAAGGCAAAGCATATTTGACACTTTTAAAACCTATTTACTTGCAATGTGAGAGCTTGGTCTTCATTAACAGAAAAGTGATTTTTTTGTCAGCGAACAGGGTAACTGATTTGTCACTTAAAAAGCATAAAAATCTCCTTACTACTATTTCTATGTCTATTTTTTCAATTACAGACCAATTTGTGTGCCTCACTTTCATGCATCTTCACTCAGACACATCTTGAACTCAAGATTTCTACACTGTCATTTCATTAGGAGAAATAAATAAATATCTTCCAACACCCCATTGTTCTCTCTATTTAAATTTTCTGGACTTATTTATCATGCACTTAAAAATATATGTGATATATATGCATTTTAAATGTGTATATAAAATAAGTCATTCCAATATGTGCTGACTTCTGTTTTGTTATGCTAAAAGTACAAAGCTACATCCTTTCTAGTTATCTAAATACCACTTAGGTGGTATTTCTTTCTGGGTAGAGTCTCTAGTGTCTAATAAGGGAAACACACTTCAGCCACAGTAAATTCAGTTTAGAATTCACTCAGCCAGGAGATACCAAGGGGTCTGGGAGGACATGACTTGGACCTGAGCTTGGGAATCCAGTTGGAGACAACAGGATGTAAAATGAATGGAAACTTTCAAGGTCTGAAGAAATTAGGGTACAATCAGGGTGAGAACTTTTACACAGAGCATTAAAGTGGTAGGAACCTTGGATGAGTGGCAGGTGTAGAAGCTTTACTTTTTTTTTTTTTCCCTAAAAGCATTAGATAGTTAAAAAAAAATAAAAAAATAGACCTTAAATGTCACCACTGCCTGTTTTACCAAAGGGAGGTTAAAAGCAGTATTTTAAGCAAGGTCTTCTCCAATACTTGTGGTAAATGCAATGACACAGAAACAGCTCCCTATGAGCCTCCACCCCCCCTGTAGAGAATCAGCCAAAATATCCTGAAGAACATTAATAATTCTAATATTCTTAAGCTTTTGAGGTAAGGCCAGAGTTTTGCTAAATACAAATTTGGATAAACTACTAAGATTAATTTTTGCTCCAATTTCAATAGGAAATATCTACCTTTTTCTCTGCTTAAATGGACATGTTAAGGCATTTTTATACATGTTATAATATATACAAAGTCAGGTAATTTGATTTAAAGACTTCCAGGTAAAAGCAATCTGCAAAGCGCTTCCTTGTCAAAACTTTGACTGGTTGTGGTATGGAAGGGAATACAGGTTAATACCATTTAAACATCATGAAACTGGGCAAAAAAAAGAGTGTTTGAATTTATCTTTATGTTCACCATTCACTGCTGCATTGCCACATAAAATGCGGTCTACTAATTAATTGCAGTGTAATGACTGTAGTGTAATAGCTAGGGATCCACGTAGTAATAAAGCTGCTTATAGAATGGATGTTACAAAAAAACTCAAAAAAAACAAACAAAAACCAAAAAAAAAAACCTCACCAACAAAAAATTGCAGTGAGATCTAAAGTTATTTAATTGACTCTAAATTAGATGTGGGGCAATTAAGATTTAAACCAGCCATTTTTCATAGTATTGTGGATTGCCTGCCTGAGAAAGGTTTTAACAGGCTAGGCTTGAAAGTGAAGACATTATTGTGAAAGCAGTGACACCTGTAAACATGAATACTTGGGATACCAGGATCCCACCTTCACTGAAAAGCAGTATTTTAAAGGAGTTTGCAGTTGACTGGAACTTGAGTTGCAGCAAGAAATAGCTCTTAGTGAATCACTCTACAGTAAAACCTATGCTGAATAAATTGTACACTTGGGTTAGGCTGAATGCAGACTAGAAATGTTAAGGTTTAAAGTTCTATTAAAGTACTAACAAAATATTGTATTATTTTATACTTTATGAGTGGTCATCTTTGGTAATCATTAATCAAAGTAAAGGTTAACTTTAAAATAGATTTGAATCTCAATAGCTACTTAAATACTGGAGGTTTAACAATTCTTTTTAAGCAAAGCAATGGTTATGTCCAAATGTTTTTATAAGCTCACTTAAAAACCTGTGAGTTTGCTGAGTCTGGCGAGCCTTGCACTCACATGGAATAATAACTTTATTTTAGCAATTCTTAGGACAGCACAGGTGATTTTAAACATGTTGCACAGCACCATTCCGTGCTGTAGGAGAAAAAGGCCTTAAAAGATCCATACTACAAGCCACGTGATATCACCTGTTTGGACGATGTAATTCTTCTGTCCCCCTTAGTGATGTTTCTCTGTGTAGATTGCAAATCTCTACTTTTTTCTTTTTTTTTTTTTTTTTAATTCTCTTTTCTTCTATAAGTGCAATTGCTCTTTTAATGTCAGCTGGAAGGAAATAACGTGTTATTAAGGCAGTCACGATTGGGTCTGACATGGGGAAAAATGTGCACGCAAAAGTCTTTAATTAGGCATATCCTTGAGTTTGTGTGACTGATTCACTGCAGGTTTATGATATAATTGGGTTGATTTTCAATCTTGTTTTGGGAACAGTTGTGATGTGGAAAAATCTCTTTCCCAAATCTAGTGCAGAAGTCAAAATGCACAGAATTGCCCTGTTATTGCTGTCATGGGCACATGTTAAATACTGTAAATATCAGGGAAATTTCTGAGCTTCAGAAGTGTAAAGGACTTTATCACCCTCTACAGCTACCAGAAAGGAGGTTGTAGCCAGGTGGGAGTTGGTCTCTTCTCTCAAGTGACAACTGACAGGACCAGACAAAATAATATTGAATATTAGGGAAAATTTCTTCCCTGCGAGTGTGGTCAGGTATTGGAACAGGCTGCCCAGGGCAGTGGTGGAAACATCATCCCTGGAAGTGTTCAAAAGCCCTGTGGATGTGGCACTTGAAGATATGGTTTAGTGGTGAACGCAGTGGTGCTGAGTTCATGGTTGGACTCTGTGGTCTTAGAGAACTTTAATGATTCTGTGTGAGTGAAGTGGGCTTTGGGGACCACTGCAGGCAGTGTGTGAACACACAGCCCACTCAGAGCTGGCTGTAGGTGCTGTATGTGAATATAAGGCTGAGGGTCTGACAGCATGATTTTGGTCACTATCAGATTTGAGCAGGAAGAAGAGTTAAATTCAGGTACTGCATTTAATTTTTGATGGAAATGATATTTCCAAATGTCTTATTTGGATGTGAAGAACTGTAGAAGTCACTAGACATTTTTTTTACTTAAAAGAAAAAATAATGGAGGTTTTTTGTCACATCGTCTTTTGTTTGTTAGAGTTTAAAATTAAAAATCATCATCCTAGAGAGCAGCTCAGCCTCTCTTACCTTTGTGCATGTGTTCCTTACATTTAGAAAATCCAAGTAACTCAGCTTAGCATTTGCAGTGAAGAAGGTTTAAGAGGACTACATTGTTTTTGATTCCTTGAGGGAACCATAATTTGCTGTAGGCTAATTATGGTTACTATGGATGAGATGAAAGGAGGTTTGTGCTTGGCTGTGGCAGCTTCACAGCTGAAATAATGAATTTGAGAAGTTTTTTGGGACCGTCCAGTTCATCTTTCCTTTCTCAAAGAAAGCAGCTGTTATGGTGAATCCAGTGGATGAAACTTGGAGAAGCTCATCATGCTTAAAAGATAAATCAGCCAAACAAACACCATCCTGTTCCTTCCCTCTGAATCATGTACAAAATGCAAAGGTCAATTTTTGAAGTGATGTCACTTCATCTCTGTCATCCACAATGCCAAACATCCATTACTTGCCAGCCACAAGCAGGCAAATCGTGCCACTGTCATTGTCTTTTTGTCACCCCACCTGTAGCTGCACAGCTGGTGACATCTCACCTCGAATCACATACGTAAGGCACTGTCACAGTATGTCAGGAAGGTGCAAAAGTTTGAGAGGGAGTGAGAGTGGGTAATGTGGGATGTGTGCTAAAAATTGCATCCAATACAGCGGGGGGAAAGCTCTGGATAACACCAGAGGAAAGACAAACTGAAAAAACTGCAGCCAGTCTCAGAAACCTTCATCCCACACATACAGATATAAAACTCATTGTTTTATGAAATTAGGGTGCCATAACAGAATAGTAGTAGCTATGTGATACTGGAATTACTGGAGAGTGAGTGTGAAAGGCTTCTGTTGTGAATGGTGCCCATAAAAAACAACACAGCAGCATGTAATGGCATCATTTACTCTGTCCAGGGGAAAGCAGAAACATTTTATTAAAAAATACTGGAAATGAGCTGCTGGTACATCTTTCAGTAGACAGATATCTTGGCAGAAGACACAAAAACAGCTGTGGTAGATGCTGAAATATTTTGGGAGGCAGCAGAGGTGATTATCTTCTCTGAAGTGCAAGGAAAGATCAGAGCTGCGCACCCTGAGTGGAGAGTCTGTCAGTCTGGGGACTGGGTGAGGAGTTTAAATTGCATCACTGCTGCTCTTATTTCATCCCGTATGTAAGAGACAGGCACTTGGGGTGAAGGCTCAGTTGAGTGGCCTGAAAAATCAACCTTCTCTACTGGAAGAGTATGATATCAGGGGAATAACACTGTTCCTGTTCTGATTCTTCTGGCCAAATTAAAATCTGGGATGTCTGGCTCCTTTGTAAATCTCTTTATGTGACCTTTTGCTTTTTCGTCTTCAGGGGCTTAAATCTGAAAACTATATTGCAGGATTATTTTAGGTACCACCTGCGCAGAATTTTGGAAGACTGGTGGCAAAGCCACATTTTGAAAAAACCTTTCACACAGGTCATAGTCTGCAACCAGAGGGTGTCTTGGCTAGACAAGCTTGAGAAGCTAGAGAAGCTTGCTGGTGCCATGAAAGTACCTGGTGATCTTTGGTATCTCTGCTCCAGAACTCTCCAGATGCTGCCCCACAGAACATGAGCTATTGCTGCATTCACTGGGAGCTGTGTGAGGAACAGGTGCAGTCACTCTTCAAGGCAGAGCAGAAAGCACTCTGGATTTCACAAGTGATACATTGCATTCAATTACTTTTTCCAAATACCTCTTTGTCCTACCTCTGGCATCTACAACAAAACTCTTCAGAGTAAGAAACTTCTTTGCCTGATCTGGCAATGCCTAAAAGAAAACACAAACTTTTTTCTGCCCTTTTCTTCCAGTGGACATAAGTTATAATTTGCAAAACAGTCACGTGGCATACTGCTGTGTCAATCAAGCTTTTTAAAATGAGATTTGATTTAAACACTACTTGCTTAAACCATGTGTCTACACATGCCTACACATCTATGCTTTCAATGAAATTAATAGTTGTCAAAAGGACAAAACATGCATTATCTGTTCCTTACACTGACTTGGGCAATAATGAATACTGTTACAAAAGAAAGCTCTAGCAGATATGACAGACTTGGAATCTTGGTTTTGTTTTGTTTTGTTTTGTTTTTTAAATCACATCAGGAACATGGGTATGAATTAAAACTTGTTATTGTGTGTGGAGAGAATCAAATGTCTTGCAGAATTAAAATTGCCTATTTTAATTTATCTTGGTTTCTATGATTCTGGGAGAAGAGAGGGACATAGGGAGGGATTTTCTTGTCATGAAATGAATTTTTATATGAAAACAAAAATATATTTGAAATCACCAGAAAGATTCAACCAAGAAAGAAGGTTTTAAATATGTGGCTAAAGAAATGTTTAATTTATAATACAATTTCACCAAAATCTACTGTGGAAAATAATTTTTCCCAGAGTGGTGAGGGTTGACCTGCTCCCACCAACCAGCCTTTGCTGACCCTTTTGCCTGATGCAATCTCATGAAGTCAGCTGGAGCTTTTCCATTGCCCTTGGTGGTGTTCTCACCAATGTTTCCAATTGCTAGCTGGCTTCTGTCTGTACTTACTGCTGAAGAATCCTGTGCTGAGTTATGGGACACTAAGCAGACTGTGTTGCAGATTATATATTTTCTCTCAGCTTTGGGTTCAGCTTCAAAGGTGCCATCTTTTTTCTGTTCTAATTTTCTTAACTCCTCAGAGCTTTAATTCAGTTGCTACAGGTGTTTCCCTCTTTTAGTCTTATCAGATCAGTTTCAAACATAAATGCTGCTGCCATATTTGACACTATCTCAAATTTTTTCTTTAAATCTTTGGAGAGTTAAGAGCCAGTACAAAGATAAATTATTTGGGGCAGCTGGGCTTGAATTTCATTGGACAGATATAAAACTCAGTTCCATTTGGGGGGAAAAAAATTGCATTTACAGCTAACCAGGATCCTTGTTCATATATCTGAAAACAGAAAAGAGCAAAGCTAAGCCACTCATATCTCATAATCTGTCTCTCATCACTGTGTGCCATGATTTATTATCAAAGTGGTAATTCACTTTAACTGAGAGTGCCTATGCCTGAATATCTAAAGCTCACTACAAAAGTAGAGCAATGACAAAATTTTCATCCCAAAGCAATAGTCTAATACCCTGCACTAAATCAAGAAAGTAAGTTTAGTCAGGCCTCTTTTCTCTTTTTCTTCCAATGACTTCTGATCTAAACGTTACACAAACTCTGGGTGGTCTCTGAGTCTGCTTACCAAATGACTCCATACATTCATGGTGTACATTTTGGAGTCCCTTATAGTAGCTGTGGCCTCTTTTACCTCACCTGAATATTCAGCACTAGTCTTCTTATTGCTTATACCTTCCTTTAAACTGTGTTGGAATATGTGAATATTGAATTAGGAACGCATGAATATTATGTTAAAAATTAACTTTGGATAACTTGTCTGTGAAGATGTGTCATGAATATGAGCTGATGACAAGATTAATTAACATCACTGCAAAATGTGGAAGATACAAAAAAATAGGTCAGGAAAGAAAGTAAAATTAAAATATAAATAAAGCGGAAAAATCCTTTTCACAAACTAACCTTAGCTGAACCACTGGATCCATTAATCTTGAGGAGGTGAAAATTGTTGGTATCAGCTCACAGCTCAGCTGGATTCAGCAGGATCCTTGTCCTGCCTGGACATTCACAATGCAACCCCTATGTCTTGAGCACATAGCATAAACATTTTTCTCCTCACTTTTCTCCTCGAAGGCAGACATAGATGTCCTTTATTCCACTGCACTTCAAATTCCCTTCAGAGTTTGGCTGTGGTTGCTTTTGGCTTGGCCTGTCAGAAATGGGATTTCTTTGGTCAGGCCATTCAGTTTCACTCTAAGTTTTCTCTCTATCCTGATCACGAAAGAAAAGACATCACATAGTGCCTGGATGTCTTCCAGGTACTTTGGAAATCCTTTCTAATCCCTCCTACAAGGCAGAAAGGACATATTGAAAGGAAATACAATTAAATGTGTTAAATATATTTCTTTGGAAGAAAACCCACAGCAGTTTAAGCTGACAAACTTAATTAATATAATTGAAAAATTTGAGAGATGTAAGCAAAGGGTCCGGAAACTGAGAGAAGAAAAAACATTTATATAAAATAAAGGAATATTGTCAGACAATTACATAGTATTTCACAAACAACTAGGGAAGAGAACTAAGAATTTTTAATCAATTTTTTAGGAAAAGATGCAAATCCTTCTTTATTCTGTCTACTGCAATTGCTTTTGGGGCAGTTTTGTTTGGGAACATTTCGGGTCACTTTACACTTTGCTTCCAAACAGGAAGGTTCTGGTGGTGAGCAAAGGAATTCACAGAGCTGTATATTAGTTCTGCCTTTTTCACTGGCTCCCAGCATAACTGTAGGCAGAATACTTTTTTAGATCAACACCCATGTGTCTCAGCTTTTCTCTGTGTATGTTACCTAAATGGGATTTTCCTTAATACTTGTAAAGATCCCTGCTGTAAAATGTTATTATATATTTAGCACTCTGGAAAGAAACAGCATCTCTGCTTGATTGTGTGTTGATTTGCATATCCATTAACGCCTTTGATTCATTCACTTGTTTACTGATTTTTCAGCGTTTTTGCAATACCCAGCTAAGTCATAAAGTCATAGAATCATTTAGTTGGGGAAGACCTCTGAGAGCATCTAATCCAATCATTAACCTTTGTGCTATCATATGTCATATGTACCACAGTATCACCTGCAAAATAAAATGGTTGTTCTTAATAATCTTCAGAACTGTTTTCTTTCCACCTCTCCCTCCACTCTGACATTCATTGCTGTTTCTTTTTAAATTGCAGCTGTTCCATCTTTTTTTAAATATCTGGCTTCAGGCTGGTACAAGTTTTATTTGTCATCCATTTCTGGATATTAATCATTCCTTAAAAGTTATTTCCATTCTTAATGCTGGGTGCAGACATGATGTTAATGACTCCTGTAACTTTTTTGTGGCTTAGGAACATTTGCAATCATTAACTGTTCCTAGAGGGAATATTCAAAAAGAAGTTAAAACCTTATAGTGAATTAAATACATAAAAAGTTCCAAAAATATTGAAAACATAATTTACCATTAAGTATGGTGACTTTTGTGTGATTCTTCTTTAAGACCTTTTCTTTTTTTTCTTTTCGAGACATTATAACCTTTAAGCTACGTGGAAAAAAAATTGTCTGCTCTTGGAAGTATCCCAGAGGCAAGCATTTGTTTCAGCCCATATCTGGAATTGTCTCATGTTTCAATCAAGCTGGTGAGGGGACTACAAATCACTGTATGCAGAGAGCAGCACAAAGGGACTCGGGAAGGACACACTTGCCTTGCACTGAAAATTTTCCTCTGATTTATTCACAGATAGAGGTGAAATACTTTAAAGATGTCTAAGTCCTAAAGAGACCTTGTCAGTTCCGTAATCTATCAGTGTCCTCAGAACAGTGCTGAAGACCATCATGTGCACAACTCCTATATTTACATGCAAGAAGCCACCTAAGAGATGACAGGTATAAGTTTATTACAGTAGGTCATTTGCCTTGTGTGACGAATTGAGTTCCCTTTTTCTTCCAATTCTCATCTTTTGTCCTTTCCAAACTTCAATAAACCAAACTGTCAGTGGTTTTCCAGAACATATTTCTCACATTTCTGTTTAAATCTTTTTCCTTCTTCTATTCCTGTTTTTATTATTATTAATAATTATTAAAATTTTATTATTCTTAATAATAGTAATTACAATTTTTTTATTTTTTTTTTCAGAGACTGACATAACTGAATGCTTTGAACTTGCATTTCCACTGTATTGGTTCTTATAATAATAGCATTAGCTAGGATTGGGCAGGCATGGTAACACACAGGAGAGATGCTGATATTCCCTGGGCACTCAGAGACAAGCTACTGAATATTTTTGAGTGTGGTAAAGTACGAGTTTCTTTTCTGCTGAACCTTAAATCACTGAAAAAATGTCTGTGAGAAAGATATTTGTGTATCTGCTACTGAAAATATAACTCTTTAAAACAGAATGAGCTTATCTGCTCTGTGACAGTGGTTCGATTGGTCTAATTTTCTCAGCCTACTTTTTTATTTTTAATGCTCTTTTTTTTTGCAATTTGTTTAGGTATGTTGTGGAGTCAGTTCAGTATTCAGCAACTAATGTAAATTTGCAATGTGACAATGATTTAGGCCAATTTGAGCAAAGTTTCAGTGTCTATGGATCCAGTATTTCACATTTTACTTTAGCGCGACTGGGCTGAGAGATTCTGCAGAGTGCCTTGCAGTTGTTTATTGTTTGCTTGTTTTCAGAAAGACTTGAACAACACCAGAGAAACAAGGAAAGAAATGAACTCACCTTGGTTCAGATGTCTGTGTATCTGGAACTGAATCCTGCGTGTTTGAGGTGCTTTATTTTATTTTTAATAGTACACTCAAGGAAAGGATAACACATATTTTTAGATGCTCTTGGAGCTTACAAATTCACATGAGGGTATATTTTCCCTCTCACTGCTTCTACATATATACTCTGATTAACGCAGATGTGAGCTCTGCATCAGCATCAAGGGGAGAATTTTACGGCAGCTGCTGAGGCGCAGCAAGGCTGAGTGGGTGTGAGGAGAGGATAAACAGCAACTTTCCAGTGGGAGTTCAAAAAGGCTGATGAGGAATGTGTCTAGTGAAAGACATCTCATCTGTTCTGCTCTATTCAGAATCATAGACAAGGCACCTAAAATAATACACATCATCAGAAGACTGATGAAGGACCGTTGCTGCCCTTATCTGCTCTAAGGCTGATATGCATTGATTTTTGTTTGGAGGCAGAAGAATTCTCCAGATTTAAAAAGGAAAGCAGTATACACTGTGAAAAAGTGAGTAAAGTAACTGCAGCAGGCACTGAAGTTGAATAGAAACAAGAGAAACTACTTTGGTCAGAGAGGTGGGGATTTGAGACTAGGTGGGAAAATGGGAATTGAAAATGTAATGCAGCAATGTTTGGAAATGTATGTTTTTACTAACTGTCAGGAAGAATTTTTTCCATACTTTTTTCCGTCTGCATTTGTCCTCACTATTTTGAACTTTCTTCAACCATGAAATGGCTGTGCAAACTTTTCAGAAGGGACTACAATGGCTTCTTTCTTCAATAAATTTCTTTATTCTTTTAATCAGCCTTAATACACAGCAACTGCTACTCTGGGCAAGTGCATCATAGTGAGAAACAGCAGGGGAATAAAAGGAAAAGGAAAGTAAACTGTTTAAAAGACAAGAAAGAGAGTAAAGGATATATCCAGAAACTTTCAAAGAATCATAGAACAGTTTGGGTTGGAAGAGACTTTTAAAGGTCTTCTGGTCCAACCCCCCTGCAATGAGCAGGGGCATCTTCAACTAGATCAGGTTGCTCAGAGCCCCATCCAGCCTGACCTTGAACGTCGCTCTAACCTTGGCATGTTTTCCCATGGATTGTCACAGTCAAGCCTGATATTATCGCCCTCTCCTGTCATGTCTTAGTTTAAAGCTCTATCAAAGACCCCACTACTTCATGAACAAAGACCCTCTTGCCCTTTTGAGAAAGGGGAATCCCATATTACTGGCAAGCAAACATAGAAAAGTTTTATGTTATTAATTATGGATGAGTCCTCAGTTTTCATAGAAACATGGAATTTCCTCATTCATAAAGTCTGATCCTCTGCGACTGGGAGAAACTTGGCTATGTGTTCCTCAAGCTTCGCTGTGTACTGAATAAGTCACAAATGCTGGCACAGTGGCCAGGAGGCAGGATTGGCAAGGAAGGAGACAGGCTTGAATCTAGAAGGCTGCCCATCCTTCAGGTGGCAGGTGTGGGTGCCCCTGGAGGAATACAAAGACACAAAGGTGTCCCTGTACCCAGCTATCCCTGGGAAGGAGCTTTGGGAAACCCTGCAAGAAATAATACAGTTGCAAGTCCAGACATAAATTTTAATCTGAGTAGTTAGCAGTACAGGCAGACTCTTCTTAAAACAGACAACTGGTATATAGAGCTTCTAACACTGTTAGCAGCAAACCTGAGGTGATATTTTGATAGGAAAACAGAAAATAAAATGATTGTTCCTTTTGGCATTAAACAGTATTTTACACATATCTCAATATGTTTAAAGAAAAGAGGGCAAAATCAACATCCTTATTATCAGATGGGAAAGCCAAAGCCCAAAAGAGTGAAATAGCTTGCCCTAGTTTGTGCAGAACTCTGAATGATCCCTAGTGATCATTAAGAAGAATGCAGCCTATTCTTGGCTAATGAGGACAAAATATAAGGTGTTCTGGATGTGGCTGAGGAAAGATCAGACACACTTTGTGAAAATGGAAAGCTTACTAGATATTATACCATGTTCCTGAATCAGTGGGGTTATGGAACAAAGCCAAGGAAAGAAATCCTTGATATTAGTTAAATTACGAGTGTGCATTGCTTTCACTAATTAATTATTGGGATGTATTAGGAAAACAAAAATGTGTAGTCAGTTTATAATTGTCCTAATCTAACAGTTCAAATTTAAGGTTATGCACCAGTCTAGACTGATTTATCATAAGTTTGTTTAATTAATGTGGAGCTTTTTTTTTTTTTAAGTATTTCAGTGTTCTCATATCTCAACTTGGTGGAATTAGTAGAGGATTCTATTAAGCCATGACTTTACTAATGTAATTTGATGGCTCAACATCTCAGTGTGCCTAGTTTTCACTATTTGTTCTGCTTCAAAATTTGACATGATCAGTCAGATCTGAGAATTCTAATTATGCAGTGAAGAAATAGACTTCAAGATTTCAAGTCCCCGCAGAAAAAGCCAGTGGGTATGTAATTAAGAACGAGAAAAAAGGTCGACCTACTTTTCCTTTTAGTCTAAACTTCTGATTGCTCCATCTTTATTTCTTTCTATTGATCTATTTATCTGCCTATCCAGCCTGTCACTAATAATCTTGACCTTATTTTGTGTTGATTGATCATTTAAACTAATTTCTAGCCTGAATTATGGTAATTTAATAATGTGAGCCAATTAGAAGTTAAATAGAATCAATAAACCGTTCTGTGACATAGTGAGAGAAACATCGAAGTACCACTGTCTCATCAGCCCTTTCAGCATTTTATATTAATATTTTTAGAGCTGAAGTCAAACGAAGACACTACTGAAACTACAGAAATGATTCATAACATGTTGTTACTGTTTAGCAATCAACTTTTCCCAGCTTCAGAAAATACAAACCAGAAACGGCTGTTATTTGTTCAACCTCAAGCTCAGCAGGCACTCTTCATCTAATCAGCATCTAGTATGGGTAAAGACGTTTGCCTTCTCACTCCTAATTCCATCATCTCTCTATGATTGTTTTCCATCTGTTTTGCCCTTCGTGTTTATTTCAAGTAGTAAAAAAAAAGCCTGATATCTTCTAAACCAACCATCCCATAACTCAGATCAGTGTAATCCATGGAGAAACCACCATTTTGCTGAGAGGTAGAAACATTTTCCCCATTTAAAAAAATGTGGAAAATCAGTATTTCTGATGCTGGAAATATCAGAGGAAGAGTTGGTTGCAAAAAAGTAAAAAGGGTGACTTATGATTACTGCACATAAATACAGGCTTCCTCCACCTGAGATATGGTTAGCATCAAGATTTCATCTCACAGGTACAGACAAGTATTGGATTCCCAATGAAACCAAAAACAGTTTTGTATCCTGAAAGAAGCAAGATTGTGACATATGTTTAGAGACACTTTTAAGACTATTCTCCTAAGCCTGGCAGATATCATGGGGAAAGGGGTGCTGCCAGATGATTACAGAGAGTTCCATCCCTCTTCTTTACTGAACACCTTTGTGGAAAACCTGTTTTCTTACTGATCCGATGTGCATCTAAATGAGCAAATAAATCCACAGCAATATATGAAAACCTAGCAGAATATGAGTGCTCTTACATTATCTCTTACAGTTTTACCTCCCTTTCAGTCTTAGATTAAAAGTTTATTTGCTCTAATCACTGCTTGTGTTAGATGGACTCTTAACTGTGGTTTCCCACAGGCTTGAGTACTGTTTGTTGCTCCTGCCTCTGGATGATGACAGACAATTTTGCTGGCCCAAAAGTAATTGTTAATGGGGTATATCAGCACTGTTGTAATCTTGTTTGCTTTCCTGTAAACCCTGTCAGATGTTGCTCTTTTGTTTTGGAGTTTATATTGATTCATTTCATTGCCTTCCTGATAAATCAGCCCGAGGAACAAAACACACATTGTTATGGTTTTAGACAGAAAAGCTTCTATGAAGGTGCTAGATATTGTCCATGTGCCATTGAGCAGCCAAAATAATCCTTCCTCTAAAATCTTTGTAATTCTTTGTAATCCTCTTCCTAAATTCTACTTTTCCAGCTGGGTGGACAGTGTAGTGGTACTGGCCTGCCCCTTACCAGGTTCTGATTTAGGGCTCTTGGCTTTATTCTGCACACATCCCTTCTCTGTGCCAGAACAGATTAGCCCTCCTGGCTGCTATGTAAATCCAGATGTTTGCCACATGAATAATTCTTAGACAGTCTGAAAGCCCATGACACAGAAGGGGATGGATACAGCATGCCAAATAAAAGCCCTGCTGGAATCCTGCTTGCCAATGACTGCATTTTGGGGGAAGAAGGTAATGTGCAGCAGCCAGGCCCACAGACATTTGCTCAGCAGTGTTCACATCAGGGTCTGCAGGACACAGCCACCTCCTGACTTCACTGGATCTTCTTTGAGTGTCAGCTGTCTGAATTGTGAATGTGATGAACAGAAGTGAGAGGTGCAGCAGTAGTACAGCAGTCTGAGCCAAAGGAATGCATGCTTTTCCTCCTCCTTCAAAAACCCCCAAACCATGAATCCCTTCAACAACAAGCAGCTGGGGGCAAAATTTTAACAGCTACCTGCAGTGAAAAAGGCAAAGACAGCCCTGGACTGCATGAGGGGATGAGAGAGAAGAACAGATGGATATTATATGATGATACAGAACCAGATGACATGTCCTCATTTTAGATTATGGCACACGGTATTTTTTTAAATCTGTTGTAAAAACAAAAATGCAAGTTGCACCAAGAGGCAATAAACAGTTCATTGATATTGTTAGTGGAAGAGTGGGAAGAATGTCCATAAAAGTAGAACAGGATGACAAGGAGGGTTTGGTTTGGTAGTAAAAAGCTGTGTGAGAATGCCATTAAGACTAACAGCACAATCCTGTCTTTCTTCTTCTCTAGTTCAGTGACAAGAGAGCTTTTTAAATAAAACAGGACATTTTTCTGCCTCCGTTCTACCCCATCTGTGAAGTTTAGAGCCTAATTTTCTTACGTGTGTTCCTTTCATGTGCCAGAGCCTCATGTGCCAGTTGGACTTCCCATGTGCAAAGGAAGAGCTCCTGGCCCTCGGGTTCCTGGGATACAGTGCGTTCGAGAGGACATCAGGCAGGACCCAGCAGAGTTTGACACTCTTTTCTAAAGCTTCTGGACTGATAGTTGTACAATAGTGACCCATTGTGAAAATTGTTTTACATGGAATCCTAAGGTATTTTCACACAGACTCTGGAGGAAAAAAAAAAAAAAAAGTAAATTAAGAACAACAATCCAGATTGATAATAAACTCACTGAAGAGAAACAATGATATTAAGGAGATTTGGTATTGAAGAGACAAATTTTCATGACCAAAACTTCCAAATTAACTACATCTCTAATTTTTTCTAGGCACACTTTTGCCTTCTAATCTCTTTTTAACCACAGCATGGTCTGTATTCACCCTTTGAGAGAAGAGCCCTGCTAAGCTGTAGTTTTCTGAGACTCTTCCACAGTCAGCTGAGTTTACATATGCACACACAAAAATTTTGTTTCACATTCCTTGTAATATTCTTTATAATCAACCATCCTGGAAAGTATCCCAGATTCAGATTCTAAGAAAAAAAAGAGATTAGAGAGCAAAAGAGTGGAATAGAAATTACAATTGTGGAGGGAATACAAATTCTAAAAATGGAAAACGTGGAAAAGTCCAGCAAAAGAGTAAGTAGATGGTATTTCCCCTTGCATTGGTATGAGAAAAGAGAAAGAGGAATCTTTACCTATGTTGCAAAGATACACCCCTTTTTCCTGGTTTGTTTGGGTTTTTTTTGTTTATTTGGGGATTTTGGCAGCAGTTATTTGGGTTTGGATTCATCTGGGGTTAATTTTACCTTTTAAGGTGGAGCAAAAAACCTCAATACATAAAAACAATACGTAACTTCATTCAGAGGAGAGTTGTTTGTTTGGTTGGTTTGGTTTAACATCATTTAGAGGAGAGTTGTTTGTTTGTTTGGTTTGTTTTATTCACAACTTATTCCACAAATTGAAACTCAATGCAGCTTAAAGTGAGCCCTCCATTTGCAGATCTATAGTCTATATATTTTTACTCTTTTTGCCTTGCTCTAAAAGCGAGCTCAATGGAATAGATTTCCTGTCAGAGTAAATGAGAGTGGTCCATTGCCCTTCCCACCAAATCAGTTATAATTTCAATTTTCTTTTCCTGTAGGCTTCTTTGTGTGTTATTTCTAAACCTGGTTGTGAGTAGATTTGCAAAAAAATGAAATAAAGTATCTGGAGACACAGTTAATGGGGTCCATTCATTAATGATAAAAGGCATTGGCTGTAAGTATTTTAATCAGTGGAGTTAACCCATAATATTCAAGATTTCCTCCAAACATTCCTTTCTTCTTTTTTTTTTTTTTTTGTCCAGAATTTATGTTTATATTAAAAAGTGCTTTGATGTAATTTCATTGTTTTACTGTTCCGTTATTCTCCTTTTTTCCTTTATTTTGAATTTTAGTTTTCTCTCCCTTATGCTTAAAAGAAAACCGTAGTTATTTAACTGGCAGCTCTTCAGAGCTTAGAGAGTAAATTGCCTTGGAAACTAGAAGTTTATGTAAGGATAATGGATTTCAGTTATTTGACAACTCAGCAATCTAATGATATAGTGACGGATATAGTTCTGATTACATCTAAATTTATGATTGGTTAAAATTTCATTTTGCAAGACTAGATTAATAATCAAATATCAAATTACCTGTACATTTTAGTATTTTGATTTGTTCATCATTCCATAGGTACAGATATAATAAAATAAAAAGAACCCATTTAAAAATTAAAAGAAAATTACATATTGAAATCCAATCCTGAATTTTGCATGGGACATGTTTAAACTGGGTTATAAAATATTACATATTTAATCTCTCAGCGAAAAAGCTCCTGGTGGTTACACCCAAGTTGTTCCAACTCAGTATTCAGAGATAATATAAAAGCATTTGGAGTACCTCTGTGAAGGATAATCTCACTCCTCCGCACAGCATGGGCACGATCTTTGGTATCGGGTTTGTAGAGACACTCAGCTCTCCAGCCCTGCAGTCAGTGCTTTGGGGAGCAGCTGCAGGAGTGCCCCAGCCCGGCCATGCTGGCCTGCGGGATGCTCAGGGCTACCCGTGTGGCATCTGAGAAATCCATTTGCTCTCCTGCAAAGTCAAAGCACTCCTCTTGGCAAAGTGCTCGGAGGAGGATCAGACTGGGCTGGTTTCATGCTGCAAGATGCAATTCCTTCATGGCAAACAGAGCAAGGAGCAATAAGACTAAGTTAGCAAACCTAGCTGGGAATTCTGGGGGAGAGGGAGGGGAGAGCAAAAATGGTTTGTTCTAATATACAAGGAAACAAAAAGGCAGTTCCTAGACCAGTTTGGGGATTTTTGTATTATCAAATACAAAATTTTGTTCGATCTTATTTGATTTGTTCAAGCCATGAGTTTCTTTGAAAGGAATACCTGTGACTGAAGGTACAGCTTGTGCCCAGGTCTGATGGTGGCTTTGCATTTTAAAATTTTCCACCACACTGTCACAATTTTAGAATTTATTGGCCCTGCTAGGGTTCACTTCCTCCAAGATGGAACCATTACCAAAAATATCTGTGCAGTGATAATCCTTCTAGATTTATACTCTCAGCATAAAATCCGTTCTTCACCTGGGCTGAGAATTATACCAGGATTAAAACAAGTTTCAGATAAAATTATAATGTAATGTAAAAACTGCAGTTTCTGATTTGGATCTGCCTTCCTTGTTGCTGTTTATTTCTTGCAATTCTCTCTTTCCCCCACTTCAAATTTAAGCCGATGTGGTATTTTATTTTTTTCAATGTTTCAATATGGTACCATTAATATTTTAAGTTTGGATTAAAAGGTGAGTAGTTTGCACAGTAGAAAAAGTCTTGGAAAGTATCACTTTGATTCACACAGCATACACACTACTGGGCTTGTTTCCATATCGACTCTATTTAGTCTTTCTCATAAATATTCACAGAAGTCACTCCTTCTTAGCTTTAAAACCTGTCCCCAGGACCCATCAGCCTTACCATCTCACTAAGGCTATTTATGGTTGTAATCATAAAGAGCACTGTCGTGGTAATGCCAGTTTCTATACATTAAGAGGTACTCATTTATAGAAATGGATACCAGAATATGTGGAATTTACATTCTTTCATAAATCAGAGACCTCAGGGTGTTTTGCTCAAAAATTTCCCAAAATGTTACCTTTTAGCAGAATTGAACATTGATTTATTTTTTTTTTTAAAGGAATTGAGATTTAGAAAATCTTGAGTAGGGACACTCAAGTTTAGTTCACAAACAGTTGCTTAAACATGAGAAATCAGGTTAGGAATGCCCTATAACAAAATCAATCTTCAATGCACTCTCTAAATTAAATGCAACATCCCAAACAAGGACTTCCTTTGCGAGTCTTTTGCAGGCTGTGTGTGACCTTTGGGAGTGTCTGAGAAGCCCTGGCTCAAAGCACATGGAAATAAAGGTAAATTATATTATTCAGGTTTGCTCTACTGCCTATCATTTTCAATGAAGTTGAAGATGTGGCAATAGCATAGACAAGATAAATAAAAGTTCCTAACAAATTCCCTTGTCAATACACTTTTCTTGGTTAAAATTCAGAATGGCAAATGATGTGGAAGAACACAGCTCAGATGCACTGTCAGATAAACCTGGCCTGGGCTGTCTGTGTGCCAGCTGGAATGGAAATTAGACATTCTTTTATCACTGTCTGCAAAGGAAACCTGTTTTTCCATTACTCTTACTTGGGTTATTTCCTGCACTTATCACTTGGAGGCTACATACAGAGCAGTAATGAAGAAATACACCAGCTATCAAGGTAGAATGCCAAAAATAGAAGTCTGAACTCAGATCAACCCTCTGTCTGTCCTGTTACCAGACAGCATATTACTCTCTGGGAAATGGGGGACAAATCTGAATAGCAGCAATGAAAAATTAAACTGGGTGCAGTCTCTGTATCCCCTTGTTCACAATTCATACCAAAGACTAGGTAGCTGAGGAATTCTTTGAGGTCAAGACTGAGAAGGCGTGATATGCAGTGCCAGCACTGCCAAATGAACCTTGAGTTCCATGTGAAAAAAAAAATAAAAATAAAATAAAATGAAACCTATTACAGTATTATTACAACCCAGTAAGCTTTCTCACTTCCACTCAGGTCAGGCTGATTCTAAGGAGAGAACTGCCTGTGTGTTGTTACATTCCTGTTGTAGAAACCACAACCATTCCAAGGAAGATTCTATTAAAGAACAAACAGTATCATTAGGTAAAATTAAAGGACTGTTAAAAGTCAGGAAAGCAAGCTAGACTTGCTCTTTGTACTTGTCTCAGTCAGTTGATGTTTGATCATGTTTGTTGCCGAAAACTGCGTCATCTACCCCACTTCAGCAGAGAGCCTTCCTTGGGTGAATGTACTGAATGTCAATGTCTCTGGGCTTTTGCCTTTAAATCAGCCATTAGCTCTGCCTTTTATTTTATCCGATTAACATTTATACACTCAGGAAGGGAATACTTTCTTAGCCTAGCAATAGGGGTTTGTATTGTCCTTTTTAAATCCTCAAGTGCAGACAATAACCCCCTAATGAGAGTTGAGGGATTTTTTTTTTATTTGACGCATTCTGAGGGAGGAGATTTCAGTGGGAAAAAGTGATTGGTGAAGGGTGATTGTTGTTTCTTTCTTGAAATTTTGCTGGAAATCCAGGAAGGCAAATAACTATAAAAGACTGCCACATTCCTCAAGCAGCAGTTTGTATCCTGTGCTAAGGGAGAGAACTGCTACCCCACACAAATGAAGATCACAGTGCTATTTTAACTATACATTTGCGCAAGCCATGTCCTTTAGCTTAAGCTGTGTGCTGCAATGAGTCAGCTAACACACAATAAGGGTCAACAGAAGTTAAAGCATCAGAGAATGTGGCAGGACCTAATTCAGTGTGATGAACTAGCATGCTACATTCAGTGTGAAATATGGATTATCTTGGGAGCACAGCTGGATACTTTGTGGACCAGGGTCTTGAACCACAGCCTGGGAGATTAAACTAGCCTAATTAATAACGATCCTCTTCTTGTAGAAATAGTCACTTGAATTACTTTATGTCCTCCCAGGTGTCTGTCTGGGTCTGGTTATATCCCCCTGTGAATTTTAGAAGGAAGGAGGACAGGCCAGCCCCACTCCCTGCCACAGACTCTCTTTTCAAACTCTCAACAGATCAAGCATTCTGGGCAGTTGCTATGAAACACAGGCAAGTCCCACTGTGTCTCAGTGTCACGTTTGCCAGATAGGGTTAAAACCATCTCTTTCACAGGAACAGAGATGCTGTGAGGAACATATTGCAGACCAGACAAAGAAAGAAAAATTATCAGATGCACAAAGATTTAAAAAACTCCAAAGCCCTATACTCTGATAAAGAAGCATAAGATTAGAGTTTTCATAAACTTCTTAATTCTCTTAGGAAGAATACTGGAAGGTTCTCCTCTGGAGTTGCTTATATGGTGACATCTATAACAAAACAGAAATAAAGCTTCAGTTCTCCCTGAAGTTCTTGTAGGTTAAAGCTATAGCTCTAGCTCCCCATATCTGATGAATAGAGAATGCAGCAGTATTCTCAAATTTCTCAGGTTTTATAGAGACAATGATTCAGCCCTAGAGCCATTGGTAGTTGAGTGATAATTGAAGATAAATCTGAGATTCTGTGGAACAATGAAGAAGCAAATACTCTTGAGCATCTTTTGATTTTTTTTTTCTCCCCCAGCATATTTTGTTCTCAATGAATGCAGATTTAGATGTTTGTGTCAGAGATCGCAATCTGTATACTGTTTATTTTAGGAGCAGTCTTGTAACAGTCTCTTCCTTGTAAATACTCGAAAGTGGTAGATCAGAATATGCCTGACTTTTATCAGTGTTTCTATATACCCGCATCTTGCAAAGTGTGTCCCCTCGTTTTACTACAGGTCGTATAACTTTTCTTTTGTGTTTTTCACCCTCATAAAATGGTGACATCTCTAGCAGTGCAGCTTGTGCTTCACAGCTCTGACAGATGCAGCCTCAGCCCCAGTGAAAGGTGGGGAGGCTAGGTGGTTACACGAATGTGAAAATGAATGTGTGTTGTATGAGTGTGGCTTGTGTGATGACAGGTCTTATCTCACCCCTGCCCACTCCCAATTTTTTCTTCTGGGGTAGACTGAACAGTGCTAATTATCTTGAGCCAAACCCATATAGGTATTAATGTACCTAACAATTAGAATACTTGTATTTACAAAAGTGAAAGTAATTAGGCAAACCCTCTAAAGGTTTTTGCTCAAATTTCCTAATTATTTCATCTGATGTCTTTTTTATAAGGTCTCCTTGGGTCCTTTTGTGAATATTACACTTTTAAATATCTAACTGTGGCCTTCCTGCACGATGGGGTGTTGGGTGAACTGCTGCTATGGATGTGCAATACAAGAATGTGGTACATACGTTAATTATCAACATGCTGTACCATAGATTCCCCATTAGTAACTATTAAATACCCAAGCTTGAGTAAATCCATTTTTCTATTTGTCCTGTTACATGCCAGAGTCTCCAGGCAGGCTTTGTGCAATGTCCATTGGCAGCATAAGTCTGCCACTTGCAGAATAAAAGAGCTTGAACTTTCCACAGTTCCAAATCAGTTTTCTCTATCAAAGCTGTGATTTTTAAAAGGGAATATATTCCTTTTTGCCTAATCCTGCTGCTTTCTGTGTAATCGATAGAAGCAATTGAAATATCCTGGGTTTATCCTTGGATTTTCAGCTGAGGAGGAAATAAACACACGAGCACTGTTATGTGACAATGGTTCTCTGGAGAAAAAATGTTACACACACTTTTTTTTTTCCCCCCTGTTCTGGGAAAAATCCTCAAGTAATTTGTCCAGGTCATTTTATACAGTCAGCATAGCTCCTGACACATGTGTTCCTTTTCCCCTAGGCAGGGGACACAATCACTCATTACTGCTGCAGGACTCCTCCTCAGTGATTTAGTCAAGTTGCTGTCTGACTCCCTGATTAATTCACACGGCTTCCTCCCAAACTCTTACTTAATAAAGTGACAGAGTTCTGGCTCGGCAGGTTCCCCCTCTGTAGCAGAATAATCCTGTGGCCTTCGGCAGCATGCGGGCTGCTGGAAAAGCCTCTGCTTCTGGACAAGCTGTTTGAAAAGTGACTTGGCTGCATGACAAAGCCATGCTGGCTGAACTTCCATGCCATCTTCCAAGGAGATTGCCATGGCAGTGCAGATAGCCTATTTACAACCCTTCCTCTTTGCTTCTGTCTCACTGGGCAGCAAAAATACTTTTTCAAAGGCAAACACAAAGGCTGTCAAACAGAAAGGGAAAATAAACCACTGAGGTCTGAGAGTACATCCCAAGTCATGGATCAGTGGCCAAGTGCAAATCAACACAGGTTTAAGAGCTACTTCTACACAAATGCCACCTCACTTGTCCTGGTCTGCATGCTCTGCACCTTGGTTCATCAGCCCAGGAGTCCTCATGCCCCTATAACACTTCATGTAGAACCACTGGCCCAGGCTGCCCTTTGCCCTTCCCTGCATTCTTCTCCATCATGTGTTTTCAGCTTTGCCTAGTTGCCAGTTGGTATCTAAGCAGATATCTTTGAATTTTCTGTTCTTTATCAGCAGCCCTCTCCCTCATGGCCAATTTCTATTTTGTGGTAATATGCAGAAAGTGGATATATAGGTAAAAGAGCTAATTAGGAACTTTGAATTGACTCTCTGAAGACCCAAGTTCTGTGGTTAGATTTAAAAAAAAAATAACAAAAACCCCAACTTTGTCTCCTGAATATAAATCTGACGATATGTAAACTTTCATAATATCTTAGATCTGAGCACAGAAAGAATCTGTTTCTTTAAATGCAACAGAGATATTTTTACCTGTTGTAAAAAGGGGATTGGACAAGACGACCTTCAGAGGTAATTTGCAGCCTCAATCACACTGTAATATTTATACACCTGAGAACGAAAAGTCACTTTTTAAAGGGATCTTTTATCTCGATACTGTAATAATGCTGCCAAATTCATCTCTTCTGTTTCATGCATGTTGTAATTATGTCTGAGAGAAGACAAATTAGAAAGTTTCCATGTTCTGCAAAACAAAGCTGTAACTGTGAGGTGGGACTGGGAATGCTGCAAAATCAACAGAGTGCAGTGAGCGGGTCTTACACCCATTAATTATTTAATTTGGAGGGAGTCTTTTGGCAGGTACTAACAGACACGAACATGCTGTGGTGAAAACTCTCACTATTTTCTCTTACTCCTCTTTTACAGAAAATGTGCAAAAGGGAGTGGTTTGTTCTTTGAAAAAGGCCATTCCAGCAGGTAAATATTTCCTCCCACAGTTAAACAATCTGTCTCAGAGAATCTTTTTGAAAGCTGTGAACAGCAGTTAGGAACTCATGACTTCTTTTCTTCCTATTAAATTAATTGTTTCTAAAATGTAATCATGGCCAGGCATGGGCAGGGATCAGGCCTCCAGTATGCTGAAAACATATAAGACAAAAACATTGTCTGAAATAACTGCTAGTTATGCAAAGCATATGAAATAGAATTAGTAATAACTTGAATGTTACAGCACAGTGTTTATAGTTAAAGAACAACATTGTATTATTTATGGACTTCTCAGTTCAGAGTCTGATCCAAACAACCCTTTGGAAGTGTTCCCTCCAAAAATATTTGTCTCAAAAACAAAATGAAGTTTTCATTTATTCTTTTTGAGAGGGTTTTTATCTCAGTTTGTAATTAAAATATTTTCATATTGTAATTGAAATGGTTCTAAAATTGAAGGTTGAAACACTCTATTTATAACAGGCTAACATCAAGTGATTGCAATTATCCAATGGCACCCTCCCCATGGCTATCATTGCTTTAACCATAACTGTCAACAAATATTTTGTAGGCAGCATGGAGCAGGATATTTAACACATTTCTAAACTGTGCATTCTCTTCCATGTATTTATTGCAGGAAAGCCATCAGATCACAGTCACTAACATGAGCCAGGCAAAAGATTTGGGTTTTGTTCCTTCATACATTTACTCCCTTGTGTCACTTTCCACATTTTAACAACATCTCTGATGATAAATAAGAAAACAACATTTCTGCAATGTCAGAATAAAAATGGAAGTAAATGTAAAACAATAGAGGCTTTTGTGAAAATTTAATTTGTGTGATTTACTCTTTAATTATAACAAAAGTAGATTACAGAGCATGGGGGTGGCATTGGGATTGCTTTCTTTGCGGGCTTCTGCTATCTGGAGCCTACAGAGTCAGTTTTGAGATATAGTGGAAAGGAAAAAAAATACAAGTCACTACAAAAGATTGTTCATATATTCTCTTTATAGCTATCCTTGGAATTTTTCTGAGCTCTGATTCTGAAAATATTTTTGTTTGGATTTATATTTATCCTGAGCTTTTCTGCTCTGCATTGCTGACCTGATTTCTGTGGCTTGGGTACACCTGAAAAACCTCAGGTATGTATCTTGCTGTGATACAAGCTGTGTTTGTCTAGCTGGATCTTCATCTCCAAAGGCTTTGGATGAGCAACTGGCATACCTTGGGTAGTGTAACGAGCTCTGCAGAACATTCATACTTCATTTATATTACATATGGACTTTTATTTTATAAGGCCAATATTAGAGGTGCTAGCGGCTGCAGCAGAGGTACTTTCATGTTTCTTATATGAAAAGTGGAGGTCTAGATAGGTAAATATTGTATTGCCAGGTAGTTATATTCTACAGTCAGCTGGAAAACATTGTTTCTAGTCCATGTGAATTGCTATGGCAAATCATTTCAATAAAATTGGAGTTTCACCTTAAAATGCCTATCACTAATGAAATCTATCATACCTGGTTTACTCACTCTCTTTTTAATTCTCTTTTTGAGAGGTACCGGTGATTGAGCAGGTTTTAATTTATCTGCTATAATGCATTTATTTTAGAGAAAGCTGCATTAATGAAATGCACATGGCAATTCAAGCAAAGAGATTTGTGAGCAACTGAATTTCAGGGAGAATTCCACACTGCAGAATTTCATTTCTGCTCCCACATGACTTCTTTTGTCATGCTGCATTTTCCTTCTTGTAATGCCATGTCATTCTGTAAAGGGGCTGAAAAGAGTCTGAGATCTGTGAAGGCAATGGAGCAATGGAGCCCACAAAGATCAGGACCAAGACCTTGAACTCAGCTGAAGATCTGGGGGAAGTTAGCATTAACACTCAGTTTTTCCTCCTGTACTTTCAGGTGAGAGTGTCATTCTTCAGTGCCTATGGATTTGGTGAGTTGCAGAATTAACTTTTATGTGCATGCAGCCACACAGGGAGTCTATTCTTATATCAAAACTTCACTTAAGCTTCCCCACCTGCTTACAAAGTATGACTTTGGGCAGCTGTCCTGGTTTCAGCTGGAATAGAGTTAATTTTCTTCCTAGTTCCTGCTATAGCACTGTGGTTTTGATTTAAGTGGAGAATAGTGTTGATAACACACCGATGTTTTTGGTTCTTGCTGAGCAGTGTTTGCACCAACTCAAGGACTTCCCAGCTTCTTATGCTGTCCTGCTCGTGAGGGGTGCACACAGAGCTGGGAAGTGACACAGCCAGGGCAGCTGCCCCAGGGGGCCAAAGGGTCATTGCAGACTGTGTGACATCATTTTCACACATAAACTAGGGGGGAAGCTGGCCAGGGGTCACTGCGTGGGAGCAGGCTGGGTATCAATGCATTGGCGGTGAGCAATTGCACTGGGCAGCACTTCTTTTTCTTGGGTTTTATGTCTCTCTCTTGTTGTTATTTTCAACTATTAATTTTTTAATATTTATTATTAATTATTAATATATTGTGTTTCAATTATTAAACTGTTTTCATATCAACCCACATGTTTTCTTACTTTTGCCCTTCTGATTGTCTGTAGCATCCTAACGGGAGGGGAAGGTGTGAATGGCTGTGTGAGGCTGAGCTGCTGCCTGGGGTTAAACCACGATAGTGGTACTTTTCTGTGGCTAAATTAGGCCAGCCAGGATTGTTCTATGATAGTGTACTGAAATGGCTGAGTGAATAGAGGGTGATGCAAGATGTTTTCTGTGTCATTTCTGGTCTCAGGTTCTGGTATTATTCCACCTTCTAGCAGTACAGGCGCTGTAAATGGGAAACTTTCAATTAATGGTTGCACTAATGCAGCAAAAGCTATTTTCTTTTCTTTACAGCAGTGTTTCTTGAACTGCTGTGAACAGTCAGAGCTCAGGTCTCTTCTCATAACTCTCCTTTCCTCTCCCTCTTTCCCACTCCGAAAACTCCTGCATCTGCACCTTTTATTCCTGGCAGCAATTCTGCTCATCTGGGGCAGAGGGATGAGAACTGAGTGAAATCACTGAGGCCAGTGTTGAAGGACAGAGCTGTGCCCAGCAAATCTGAGCTAGTGTGATTTTTGTGGCTCATTTTTGAGCACTGGAGAGCTGTAAGCCACGCTTTGAGAAACACTGTCTAAGAACTCGAGTCTGGTCATTTACTCTAGAAACTAAGGTAAGCTAGACTTGGCTAAATCCAGTATAAATAGGCTCAGGCTTTTTGAGATTAGGCTTGATTCTGAAAAATCTTTATTCAACACATTTTTAAGCTAAAATGCCACTAAAATATTAGCCTGAAATGTCACCTGTTCTATCATTACCAACACTGTTCTGTATCAGGTTGGGTTGACTTTCATATCTCTGTAAAAATGCAGATGTCATTCTCGTTTGTCTCCAAGGCAAGAGAAAAAAAGAAGATAGAAGCAAGACAGACAAAAACATTTGCCCTGCACAGAACAGTGTAAAGAGACTACTAGAAAACACACATTTTAAAAATTAATGTTTATATTTGATTGGAAAGGCTGACCTTTATTGAATGGGCATGTATTTTTCCTAATCTGCAAGAAAGCGGAACAATGACTACCGAGAGAAAGATCTAATGCATTGGAGAATTTACATTTGATTTGCATATAGTGTTTTCTCTATTTATTGTTTATTTTTATCACTTCTTTTTGCAGACTTCAGTTCAGTTAATTTCATCTTTCTATATTTCGTCTGATGAGACAGAATATGAGTTACTGAGTAACTTCCATGTAATCTACTGCTTCAGCATAACACAGAGCACCTGATCCCTGGCTGTCCTGTACGTGCCATGTGATGACATCCAGATGATCCGCTCCATGACCTTCCCCAGCACCAAGGTCAGACTGAGAGAGCTGAGATTCCCTGAATGCTCCTTCCAACCCTTTTTGTTTGCCAGCTTCCATCATAAGTAGTCACAGATGACTCCTGTGCTGAACCTCTATACTGGTATCCTAAAGTATCAGAAGGGGACATGACACAGGGTTTTTCCTCTGGCTGAGCTATATTTCCCATGACGGATTTTTAATCTGTGACTAGAACTGTTGTTGTTGTGATATGACACTGACACAGTAAAATACTTTGCTGGGAGAGAAGGCAAAAGCATGTTTTTCTTCATTTATCCAACGCTATCCAGTCACAATTAGTCTACTCTCCAAATCTATGAAGCAAAGACATTTCTGGAGTAGTTTTCCCTGCCCAAGCGAAGATCAAAAGGCAGATAAATAGAGAGCAGTAATACTCCTTTAGTGTTTAGCAATACTCCTCAGGTGTAGCCAATTGAATCAACAGATCTCCAGACTTCAGGTAATTGCTTGGAAGGAAAGACATCCTCCCTCAAGCTACCCACATGTGAAAGCGTAAGTAAAGAAAGCTCTCAGTGGAATGCATAATTTACAGGGTATCAGAACTGCTGCAAACCCACGAGAAAGGAATTGAATTTCAGTGATAAGATTAAATATAAAGATATTAAAATAAAGAACAGTCATGACCAGCTCATCAAAGTATTTATTCTGAAAGAAGTCCACAGGCCCTTATGGGCATTAAATCTCAAGAGACTTATTAATGAATATTTTCCTTCAATATTTTTGCCTAATTGGTTGCATAGTTTTCAGTGCACCATTATGCTCCATTGCATTCATGTTCTGAGACTGTCTACTTAGAAAAGTAAAAGACAACATCCTCAAGTGATCAAACATACCATGAGCAATCTTTCTAAGACAGCAGCTCAGTCACATTTAATATCCCCAAAATATTACAAAGGTGCAGTCTAAATTTGATTGCTATTAAAATAAGGCGAGAAAAATGTTCTTCCTCCATTATTTTTGAGGCAGCTGAAACAGTTTTCAGCCCTATTCTTCATTCAGGTGACCCTGAAACCAGGGAGCCTGATGGAATCACAACTGTGCAGTCGGGAATGCATGATTAATAAAGAAGCAAAAGAGTAGATCATGGCAGGGAGGAGAGACAGTGCCAGTAGGGACAGCTTTTGTTCACTCTTGAGAATAATTGAACTTTAAAAACCTGATAAACATGATGGAGCAAATTGATTGATTTTAAATGTAACAGTGGATATGACAGAGTATCAAAGTCCCATTACAATGATTAAGGGATTGGAGTATCTGCCATGGAAGGAGAGGCTGAGAGAGCTGGAACTGTTCAGCCTGCAGAAGAGGAGGCTCACAGAGATCTGCTCCTTGTGTATGAACAACTGACAGAGGGAGAAAAGAAGATGGAGCCAGACTCTTTCTGTGGTGCACAGTGAGAAGATGAGGCAATGAGCACAAATTAAATAAAGGAAATTCCATCTAAACATAAGAAAACACTTTCTCACTGTGAGGATGCTCATCACACTCCGGAGCAGGATGCCCACAGGGGCTGTGGAGTCTCCATTATTGGAGACACTGAAAAGCAAACTGGCCATGTCCCTAGGAAGTCTGTTCTAGCTGCTCCTGCTCTGAGCTGGGCTTGCACTGGATGGTCTCCAGAAGTGCCTTCTCACAGCAGGCCATCCTGTTTCTCTGAGCTGACTCATTTGCTTCAAATCAATTAGTTTTGCAGCATTGTTTTATCAGTGATCTAAGTTGTTCAGTTTTTCTGCAGCTGCATTTGCATGAGTTGACTCAGAAGCAGGGAAATTACTCTAAAATCTTATAGCTACCACACAAGGTTTTTTTCTGATCCATTTTCTAGAAATGTCACTTAGCAAAGCTAGCAAAATATTGACAAAAGGAAGGTAAGTTTTGTTTACTTTCAGATGATACTTCTGGGAAGTTATAGCTTCTTCTAAGCTGCTTCTGACCCCTTTCAATTTTAGGGCAATTTAAATTCAATTGTTTTCTAATAAAGATATATTATTCATTAAAAAAAATAGTTTTTCAAAAACTTAAATTGCCATTGAGAATATTTCTGGCACATAATTTTTAGCCTTCCCTTAGCACATGTTTCTGCTTTCTGCACGTATTTATCTATTTTCTTTCACCTTACAAGGTAACATCTGAAACGAACTTTCTTTGGTGTATGTTCATTCAGTGTCTAGCAGGAAGTGCCCAGTACCCTTACCTGCTTTCAGAGAGAAAATTAATAGTGGTACCAGTGACAAAGTTTATGTTTAAAAGGTAAATTTTCCAAAATACTGACATTTATTTGCCAGAGTTTTACATGCCCTATCTGCTGTCTTTTTTATTCTTGTGTGTTTAACACAGCTTCTGCTGAATAGAAACCTAAGTAAATATTTCTAAAGTCTTATTAAGAGAAACTATAATTTTTTATTTGTGAAGGACCTTAGAAATGGGACCAAGTGAGTAAAAAGTACAGCTTATCTTTTTTGCTACCTGAGGGGATGGGTGGGTAGGGAAAAGGAAATTAAATGCAAGGAGTGAGAAAAGTATAGTTTAAATATAGTTAATATATGAAGTAGGTTCTATAGAAGGGTTGGAGACATAAGAAACATACTTCATAAGTTTTGCTTAATAAACTGTCCTTATTTTAATAGTAATTTTTTTCCCCCCAGATTCAGCATTGTCTACCTTTGCTTCCAGGGATCTTCAATAATCTATACAGACACCCATAGACTCATGTTAAAGTATATACTAAAAACTGACTTGGCATTTGTATGGTTTATTGGACTTCTATGGATGTACATGAAATCACAGCAACCTGGGGTGAAATCCAACCCTATTGATCAGCCCTCTTTAAGTCCTTTCTTAACCTGACTGGCTGATGAATTTCTATTAGGTTCCCTGGAGATGGATTAATTTTGCTCATAATGATTAAAAATCAGGAAGGCTATGAAATTTCCGCGTGTACTTTGCCAATGCAAGGCAAGCATTACAGTGAAATTATCTTTGGTACTTTCAATCCTGTTAGTAGAATGTAATAGGGATACTTGATCAATTGTGCTCTCCTACATACCAGTGAAAGCAAGAACATTCTCATCGGTTTGACAGAGTGCTAAATTATACCACCCACTATCTGAGATGCCCTGGGTACCACCGAAAATTAAATACTATCTGTGTATGTGGATCAATACTTAGAACATCACTGTCACTGGCGTTAAGTGCTAACTAATGTGAATTAGAAAACTGATGGCCCAAGGTAGCTGAGCACTTGAGGTTGGGACATGTGCTCTGTTTTATCTCTGAAATGTACAGCAGACTTAAATCAGGCTTAGAGTTCCCCTGAGGGCCAGCAGTGAAGAGCTCATTAGCATGAACTGTCCATTTCCAGTGGGTTTTCTGCAGCAAGCATCCCTGGCTGTGAATATCTAAAGGTGCTTTCAGTTCTAACACCCAGTGAGGGGCCAGAGTGAGCTCTGCAGAGTTCCATGAACCGCTGCTGAGGGAACAGGAAGCGCTGGATGTTTGTGAGAAGAAGCAGAAGTCTAGATGCTTTCTGCTACTTTCATAGTTGCAGTGGAGTCTAGGGGTGCTTGTTATTTATATTTGTTTGAAGGATTTTCTTTATGCTGGAAAAAAATATTGTACTTGGAGATTTTAAAATGCCAAGAAGGAAGCAAACTGAGGAGAGCAGAATTAGTATCTGGGCACTACTATTTCATCCTCTAGAAGATGTATGCTTGGCTGACATCTACAGGATTTAAACAGTGCAGGTTTCAATCTTGGTAAAAGTTAAAATGGTTGGATTTGTGTCCTGGCACAAGCACATATGTTCTACCTTTGATCCACTGTCCTCCACCAAGAGTATGAGAGACATGAATCCTAATGACACACAGAAAATAAGATTGATGCTGCTAAGTGATTATAAGGGGGTTTTGACAGAATGCATTGTCTGCACGTCTAAGTAACAGTAGTTTCATACTAGGGCTAGGCAAGAGAAAACTATTGAAGGGTGCTCAAACATTGTAGGTATGAGGACCTGACTTTATTTGCAAAATAATGACTGACTTTTGGCTCTCAGAGCACATGCATCACAAATGAATTGAGGTCCCCTTCCAACCTCGTGTTCTATGATTCTATGAATTGTGGCTCTCAAGCTTTGCCTATGAATTTTCCAGTTCTTTCATCCTTCAGATGTATGATATATATCCAGTGGGTTTTGGCTTTATCAAGCATGCAGTCTGCAGCATTGAGATTATTTGACATTTTTGCATTTGCTAAGTACTTTGGCCCTGTAATTTTGCTGTGATGAATCTCCCATGTAGTAGCCATGTAGCTTGAGTCCAAAGAAACTATAAAATATGCCACCCTCCCTAAGGATTGTATTCAATACACAACTCTCTGGCTGATTATGGTTTTTACATCTGTTTGTGATAGTTTTCAATGGAGTCTGGAATTTCGAGGTGATAGGACCACTTTGCTCATAGATTCCACTTGAATGCACTTGAAATGTGAGCAGGGCTTTTTCAGTCATGCTGAAGCTTTAAGACCAAAGACCCAAACTACTTGTAAATGATTTATCCAATGAAAATGTAATTTAGCTTTGACTGCTAATGTCTCTGTAGGAAATAAAGAGGCTAATCTCTGGAATCAGAGCTGTAAACAGGGGTGAGCTGAACCTTGAAGCTGATTGTTATATTCCTTGCTTTTAATAATTTTTGTTTTCCAGTAAAAGAGATCTGTTAGAAAAGGATTGGACAGGCACCCCACTGCTTGCCTAGAGTGGCTTATAGTAATATTCAGGTTTGCATGAAGATGATCTTTTCTTCAAGAGCCAATCTGCCAGTGGCTCTCAGTATGACAGATGATACGTGCACTGGTAAGAATGGCTCAGGAGTGAGCTTTTGGCTGTATTACCATGTTTATTTCACACAATGAATAAATTTTTATTAGGAACAGGGGCTGTGGATTATGCCTAGTACTAGTAGTTCATCATGGAGATGTGTTTTCTGCTGCATTCTCTCTGTGCAGGCAGAGATATGTCCCTGATGATTTCAGAGGCTCTCAAAATCACTCCTTATTTTTATCAAATCTAACTTGGTTTTTGGTTTTTTTTTTTGTTCTGTTTTGTTTTTCTTGTTACTTTTTACTGAGCACCCCAGGCTGAAGCAGCTGGATGCTTCTATCTGACATCTATATTCAAAATAAGTGCATTTTACACGTAGATATTTTTACTAGCTTCTTCTGGAGATTTAGGGACCAGGGGAATAAGGTTTTGCTATAACTTACGGTTGCCTGCTCCCTGATTCCCCCAAAGAATAACCTCGTGGAAGAGCATCCGTTTTGTATCTGATCCAATTGCCTTTGTGCAGCTGCCACTTTAATGATGAGAATAACATTTTGCTCATTTGGGCAAGATGTTAAAAGGTTGTTACAGGTGTAGCAACATTTCAGACAGAAAAAAAGGAAGGCCTCTATTTATATTTATACACTTAACCGTGACTTCAGTTCAAGAAAGCACCTCTACAAGGCAGACTATAAAGGTGTGCTGAACATTAACCACATTCTTGAAATCATAATAATACCAAAGCCTTCCAGCAGAAGAGGATAATTAGTTCATTTTCAGAAATTGCAGAGAGTAGACATTTCTGCACATTCTTTGGGGGTTTTTCCTTATTTTTTTTCCTTCAATCTAGCATTATCACTGCAAGTTCAAATATTTGGCTTTCATCTTTTACACCAAAAATTGTCCATTATTCCTAAAACCCCCTGACATTTCTCTATAGCATCCGTGCATCCTAATATGATGTCAGGAATTTTATATTGGCTATTGTATCAGAACTAGTTACCTCATCATTGATCCAGGGCAAACATATATTGTTTCATTTTCATACTAAAAAGAAGTAAAAAGTAAAATTGTGGCTATACCTGGAAGATATTGTGGAAGGTGTCGTAATTCAATCTATCATTATAGCAGCTCAGCTGTAATGAAAAGTTGCGGAAATTGAATTTGCCAATTTTAGTTACATGCAACTTAATTCTAATTGATTTAGTGCTAATGCTGTATATCTCATGCAGAAAGCTGATTGGAGAAAGGATTTCTGATAATTCACTGAAGCTCTTTTCCTAGTCTACTTTTATATTGCATGTAGAATACTTTTAAACACAGATATTTTGATTATTACAGCTGTACCCTGAGTATTGTCCAAGCACCACATGAAATGTTGGCTTATGTCTACAGATCTCCCTTCCTCCCTCTCTTCATCAGATCTGGCTGTCAAAACTGGCCAAGTAATTGGGGCAATTAAGGTGCCCCTGAGATATAATTATCCTTTATAATTTCTCTATATGTTTAAGAAAAATGATGATTGGTTCACAAAAACAGGTTCCCTACGGTACAATGTGAAAAAGGATATTGGAAAAGAACAAATCAGCTTTAAACTCTTGTACTTAAATAGTCCCTAAAATAACTTTAGCCTAAACTCTTCCTTCTGTGCCAGTAACTTACACCACAAAGCAACATTTTAAGTATGTGTAGACAAATAAATGAGGATCATCTCTGTTCAAAGTATCCTTCGGTGTATTAGGATCCTGGTAATGACTCTCAGTTGCCAGTGTGAGGAAGATAAATGTGACAGCTGTTTTCCCATGCCCCACTGACTCACTATTCATCCAGCTAAGTACATAGGCAGTCCTCTGAGAACCTCTCCATCCTCACAGCTCCTCTCTGGCTGAGCAGCCTTAGTCCCACTGCCACAGAGCAAGCACTGCTTTAGACAAACAGAACATCTTACCCTCATTATTTAGGCAGTTTGTGGGGGAGAGGCTGGATGATTGCCCCCACCATATGACTGCCAGGCCAGGACAAGGCCATGGGGGCAGGACCCTGCCTACCACAAAGTCACCAGCATTTGCAACAATTCACAAAAATGGTCCTTGACCACAAATGTCTGGGGCTCCTCAGACATTTCATTCACTAGCCCAGAAATTTTAATCTTCCTCCCCTGCATCTCCATCTGATTATAAATTATAAATTTAAAATTAAAAATTTTTGCTACATTTTGTGAAGAAAATACTGATTAATAACATGCATCATTATTATCGTTTGGGATGAATGAAGAGCTGGTTGTAACACAGCTTTCAAACACTTTCTCTTCAGAGTTCAAAATACAAATAGAATACTAAGGAGTTAATACTTCCCTCAGACAATTGAGGTGTAGCTTTTACTTCAGGTTCGAAAGAATGCATATATTTAAAAGGATAAATATGACACAACAGTACAGGAATAGGTGTATTCATGAGAAAAATGTTTATATCACATCTATTCCCCTAGGCAAGAACATCATCTTTCCCACCTCCACACCTCAGCAGTATGTTTCTACAAATCCATGTTTATACAATTACATTACTGAGGAAATCGGTGCAGTGATTGCTTTAAATTCATGTCCTTTCAACCTCAAGCCAGTTCTTGTACTTTCTTTACTGTGGCTCTCAAATCATGGAATTCCCTGGCATGAAATAAATTCTCATTTAAAACACATAGGCCTACTGAAAAAGTCAGGCTTTAAAGTCAGAATAAGGTACTATCCTCTCACAGGGGATAGTTCGGAAATAATCAGTCAAACAGAAACCAGAACTTGGGGAGATGGCTAATTTCAGTCCCTACCCAGATCTAATTAGCCTTCTATATACCCTAAATTCTCCAGGTGTGCAGATTAAAGATTTCAGGAGGAATTCACTGTTGCTCAGAACCTTGCATATTCACATACACTCAGCAAAGAGTATGAGCACACCATTCCCCCTCTCCCAGCTGATGAGATGGCATTTTACATTTGCTTTGGCTGACTGCCACACGTATCATAAGGCAGCTGACCATCCAGCACCCCAACACATATGTTACCTTCTAGTCAGCAAGCAGAGCAAAAAGTTCTTCTTTCACCCTTTTCTCACCTGGAAAGTGTTCACGTGGGTGTGTTGAGTGAGGTTGAAGTGCTGGTTACTGTACCAGCAGCAGAGACAAAAGCAGCAGAAGAAAATAATGTGTTTTAGAGAAGAGTTATGTCCAGATTCAGTCAGCCTGAATTATACTTAAGTTTTGTTCCTCATGCCTCTTGGTTACTTAGGTCTAGAATCATCTTATTAAAACCATGAGGCCCAAAGTGGCTGATGTGAGCCATTCCCATATCTTCCAGTCATTAAGCCCACAAAGGGCCAATTCTCCATGGCAACTATGGCCTTGAAACTCCTTGTCACCACCTACATACATCTACTCACTCCAGAAAGCCTCAGGGATTTTTAAGGTTTGATTCTGGAAGATAGAAAGCGGTATGAGCTTGTCCTTTTTATTTTCACTTCCTCTGTGCTCTTTCCTGGTGTCTTCTCATTCACTTGCAGTTCCTGGATTGAACTGGCTGCAAATATAAAAGGGAAAAGAAATGCAGCTGACTACATTGGCAGGCATGGACAAGAGCGTGAAAGAGGGTTACTTGTGCAGTCAGCCTGGCTCAGATTCTTTAAACTTTGCTTGTCATTGTCCCCACGTTAAATGTGTGTCACACAATTCATATCTGATTTCACCACTTGCTTACCAAGATTAAAAATTAAAATATGAAAGGAGGCTCTGAGATGTGTTTAGGTGCTGTGGAGAAGCCATTCCCAAGGTAAATATGTTCAATATGTTTACCTTGCTCTGAGCCTGTCACAGCCCTGCTGTCACTTTGTCAACATCCACTCCCCGTGGGCAAATTTGACCCATTGTGGTGGTAATCCAATGACATATGAATTGTGAAAAATACATTAAGCTGCATCAGAGGACTGTGTTCATCTTTATATAAAATATTAACTTTCCATTTGCCTGTGGGAAAGGAAATACTTCAGAGCAATTTCTTGGGTCTCAGAGCAAGTTCTTGGGTCTCAGAGCAAAAGAGCAGGTAAAAAGACAGAATTACATTTCCCCTGAGAAGTGCTCCGAATTGCTGAAAGGAGCAACCCCAAATGGCCAACTCCAAAGGATTTGTACAACCACATGAAAAAAAAAAAAGATATATACTGAGGTATGTGCCCTGTTCACCTGAGCTCTGTTTTGGTTTATTTTGCATCACCTTATGGAAGTTTTGTGAGGAATGCTATGCAGAGGGGTTTCTAAAGCCTTTCCTACTCCCTGGCTTTTGTCAGAGATGATGTCAGTCAATACAAGATGTGAGAATATGTGGACAGAACAGGATTTTGGTATGTTTATAGTTTATAGTTCA
Source organism: Margarornis squamiger (assembly GCA_035222235.1). NCBI lineage: Eukaryota > Metazoa > Chordata > Aves > Passeriformes > Furnariidae > Margarornis > Margarornis squamiger. Next base: position 14,198,335 of record JAWWTY010000138.1, on the reverse strand, counting down.
ATTTACATATGTATATCCACAAATAATTTTACCTTAGAATGGAAAGGATTAGTTCTATTTCTGTTTTCCTTTGGCAGAGGCTGAAGGTGAGCTGAAACAGAAATTCTGGCCTGTACTCCTGGTTTCAAAACAAATAAATGGCAGCTTGAAGAGTCCTCAGGACTCATGGAGATGAGGATAGAGAAGAGGCAAAGGCATGAACTGGTGCCACACCCAGCAGTAGGACTTATGGAAACCCACAGCATCCCTTCCTCCCTTTATCATTTCTCAGTTCTTTTGCTCCCCAGTTACAACTACCACAAAAAGTTACACCTATTATAGAAATGATTATTCCTTTCTAAAGTTCTCATATGGGCTCCACTTTTTAGCTTTTATAAGTGGTTTGCAAAACATACAAGAAATTTTGGTGAATAGAAAATAGAAATTTATGGGCTTCAGGTTTTTTTAAGTTATATTAGCTTTACATGTGTTCTACTTCTCTTTTCTGATTATATGGAAAAGGGATGGGAGCAAGATAGGGAATTATAAGCAGTTCACAGGCTTATTTTCAAAGAGTCTTAATGAAAACTTCATTTTTAGGAAGAGGTTGAGCTTCCAAGTGATCTTTTGAAATGCCTAAACGTAGTCTCGACCCTTTAGACATATGTGACAGTAACATGGTAGTCATAGTATACAACACAGAGTATACTGGGTGTACCTGGGACTATTGGTTTTGCTAAGTATCTAAAAGTCTCACCAGAACAGTACAACACGGTTGAAATTTCACTTTTTTAGATCTTAAAGCATTTCAAATACTAGGGAATTTTTGAGTGGCAGGAGTGAGAAGAAAAGATAAAACTGCCTTATTGCTGTCTGTCTTATTGGAGGTATTTGCATAGAACTAGCCTTGTAATTGTCTTCAGTAATTGAAAGCCTGGGTTATTTTTCTGCAGTTTTGATCAGCATGGTTTTCACTCTGACCTGGTTTTTATGGTCTAAGTATTGCATGGTCTTCTGTGCTGGAAAGCACATTGTGATATCTGAGTGCTATTAAAATGTGTAATGAGAAAATCATCTGTTAACAAATTGTCTCTTACAAATAAATTTTTTAAAGCAACACCTCCTGGGCTTCAATGCATCACAAATGTTCTTGATTATTGCTCAGAATGACAATTAACTCTGCTGTTTATATTGAGTATTACATATGATGTTGTGAGGATAAATATTAATTACATATGATGTCATAATGATTAATAAAATCAGTCTCTAGTATGAATAAAAACCCTACATCAGTTACATAATTTTGCCCTGGAAAAGTCTGTGCAACTGACAATAGATTAGTCTCACCTCTGTTCAGGCCTGAACAGCCTGTGCAGAGAAAATCTAAGCTTGTAAAACTTTTAAAGTGTTTGGTTGTACTTACTTTGAATCTCATCAACTTCAGTAACTAGCACAGTGCAAGGCAAATATGACCATCTTTTCAGAACTGAGGAGCAAATACAGTGTCCAATAAATGCATAAAAATAGCAATGCTAGTTCAGCAGAAACTATTAGAAACCACCTTAAATATAAGACTATTTGGTCTTAGACTCTTTGAGCTGAGGGTGATTCCAAAGAACACTCATAAGACTGGACCTTTCCTGCTTTTGTATTTGATAGTCCACTCCAGTCCATTTCTCTGGGATATATAAAAGGTGGTGGCTGTACCTCCTCTTGGCTGCATGAGTTATTTTGAAAATTAATAATGAAAGTCTCTGTGATGCAGAGGTGCCTTTCAGGAGATTGGGTGCTCTTCTGCAGGTTACTGGGAAGCATGGGATGCCATCACAGTCACTGAAAAGGCCTACACAGCCTTTAAATGTCCTGTATGAATCCTGATTTCCTTGGAAGGTTCCTTTAGATAAACAAAGTCTCTTTTTTCCCCTACCTTCTTGAATAAGCGAACAAACCTTTGAAAAGACCGTAGGTGATCAAAATATCCCTTGAAATAATTTCAAACAGAATGTAGCCACAAGGTAAAATTCTTACAAGAGCAAAAATTGGTCATGCACGATTACTTTCTGACACACAAAATAGCTAGCTCAGAGTTTATATCATCATTAAATAAATGGGAACTAACAAAAAGTCCTTTTTTCTTTCTCTGTCCTTATTACTGCAGAATATGTTTTGACAATGTTTTCTTAGTTAATTTGGACCCAACTCAACCTCGCTTTTATTCTGTATAATGATTTCCAGTAACATAAAGAGGCTACATAGTGCTGCATTTTGGATTTCATAGCTTTTTACTCCCACTTTGCCAGGCATGTACAGGGCAAGGGAAGGAAATGGGAGGTATGTCTCAGTGGTGAACAGCTCCTCTGCAGTAAGATGGAAGGAATGCTGTACTGCAACATGGCTTGCCTTCCCTCTTTATCTGTCATTGATGGATCAGACAAATGACAAAAACTCTATATATAAATTTACTTGTCATTATTTGTAAGAATATAGACTGCCTTGTGATTTACCATGGGAAGCATTCTGCTGACATTAACCCTAAAAGAATAACTTCCTCTCACATTAAGTCAGTGAAGCTCATTGCAGAATGTTGTCTGGTGTGACTGAGCTTTTCTGAGTTGTCTCCTTTTCAGGGAGCCATTCCTGACGGCAGGCAGCTCGCTCTGTTGCTTACAGGATGTACACAAAGTCTTTGGAAACAATGCTGCTAAAGAAAGCCCGTGCTGCTATGGCTTTTCCTTTCAGTCCTGTCACTTGTGATCCATTATATTGGCGTGTGAATAAGAGCAAATAAGTGCATGTTATAAAAAGAAAAATGTTGATAAAGTCCTTGCTGTATCTTACTCAGGTCATCAGCACAGTTTTACTAAGTGCTTTAATGAGCATCTGTTCCTCCTTCCTGTTATCAGCAGTCAGTTCATCTTTCCTGCCTGCATCACATCACAGCCCCATGGCCCTGCTGTTCTCCCTGTCTCCTCACCAGCTGAATCCTCCCATCCTGAACAGTCAATCACTGCCTTCCGCAGTCAGTCCCTTTGAAGCTAATTACCCCGCTCCTGAAAGAAGATTCGACCAAAAATAAAATTAAAAAGAAATAAAAATAAAAAATACAAGGTTAAAAAAATGTAAGCTGTATGGTTCAGTGGTCAAAAGGGAACGGAGATAAATGCTGATCTGTAAACCTTTAACAACAGGGGCCTTAATCAATAGGTGTAGGGTCATCATTCTCCTTCCTCTAAGACTGACCACAGAGCAATGAATGCACCAAGAAATGCAACATCTCCTACATGTTAAAATTAAGAAATAAGTCTGAAATCTGGGTTCTGATTTGACTCTTGCCCTTTTGATCTGAGATTAGCAGTCCTACAATTCACTAAAACCTCTGAAAATGCCAGATGAGTTCTAAAACGGAAATAGAGCACTTTAGAGCCAAAACTGCTATCAATCCTGCCCTTCTCTGCATTCAGTATTTGAAAATATTGTGTTCCAAATAAAAACAGGTAAAGATTCAAACAATAATTATTATTACAGCCACTTGCTATTCATTTTGTATTATGTTGTTATTACTTGTTTGGCTGAACAAAGAGGTGTTTATGGGAGATAAATTGCCTTCCCTTAGGCTGCTGCTCAGGCATGTAGTCACTGAGCCCATCAGACATAGATGGATTCAGAGAGGAGGCAGATCAAAGACACAAGGAGTAGGATAATTCCTTCTATGTACCCATGACAGGGAGTAAGGTATTTGACAAGCAGGTGTGAAGTTACTCACTCCTCATGCAAGCAAGGAGCAGGAAGAAACACTGAGTGAGTCACAATTTGTCCTGTGGTCTGACTGCATCCCCTATTTCACTGCTCCCCCAGGACCAAGGCAGCCCTGTGCCAGCCAGCAGCTTGCTTAACTGCACAGGCAGGGAAGTGCTGAAATGCATCACATCCACTTTTCGTGTAAGATGAACTGTAATCTTGAGACTAAGACTAGCAACGAGGCTCTGGTTCAAAGTCAAGTTATAAAACCCAGAAACATATTCCATTCCCAGCATGACACTAATGGAATATCTCAGTGGTGAGTGGTTGTTTGAGAGCTGGTGTATGAAAGACCAGAGATATAAATGATACTTATGTGCTGCAAGCTTCAAGGAAAATGACAAATGCACTGTAGTTCCTGTTATGATGATTAGCTGTGAGTGGAACACACAGGTCTGTTTGGATGCTTTTTGCTTGTTGAAAATGCTTGTGACCTTACTGGGCAGCAGCAGGGAGGGGACAGGGGCATGAAGGAGTGTCCAATATATCCTTCTTTTTGTATTCCTTTAAAGCTGAAAATGCCACAACATGAGAAGGCACCTGAACAAGTAAATGCTTGAGTTAGACCCCACTGCTGGTGTGTTTGGACAGGACGTTGCAAGGCTCCTGATACTGTCACTGGGACATGAAGAACAAGGAAGTTCCTTCCAGGGGCCTGCAATGCCAGCCATGGGTTGCCTTATTCTTGTTCAAAGAATTCTGTTTAAGACAACTATCTCTATTCAAGACAACATCCTAGTGGCTCACTAGATGCTTTAAAATTGAAGTTTCTGACTGTTGTGCCAAGCCTTTCATCTGATTCTTGACTTGTTTTCAATCTCCTGTCTCTGGATGCTAACACAAGAGTAACAGCCCTTCCAGAGGCTGAGTTACCAGCCCTGGACCTAGACAGTCTCATTTGATATATTACAAGACACCTGAATTAAGATCAGACTTACATTAATTTACTAGAAAGAAAATCTAGGTGAATATATCTTGCTTTATAGCTGGAGGGTTCTCTGTACAGAACATTTGTTCCAGTTTGGTTTTTTCAGAAGGCCATTGATAGTCTTTGTATGCAAACTGTGAAAAGAAATACAGGTGGAGCTTAGCAGATTTCAATGTGATCTAAGATATTCCATAGCTATAAAATTAGACTGTCTGTGCATTAATTTTGGTAAGCAAATTTGCAATGAGATAAAGGCAGTGTTCTTTTCTATAGTGAATTACTGTAAGCTTGATTTTTCACTTTCTTGGAAGATCACCATAGCAGATCAAGTAAGATACGATCTAGTTAACCCCATTTATTTTGCTCACTGTCTCTCTTCTTCCCCTCTTCCCTTCATCTCTAGGAGTAAAGGTTCCATGGGAAGATTATATATACAATTGTATTCTGCCATAGTTTGCTATACTTTGTTTCACCTTTGGGTAAAGATGGATTTTTTCACCCCCCAAAGGAGGAACCCAGTCACCTCATAACCATAACTTCTATTATCTTCTTGCCTGGAGAGCTTAGATCTGTTCAACTGTGAAATAGCTTGTCCCTATATTATGCAGCCCTGGTAATTCTCTGTTTGGCATTACTCATAGATACCCAGGGGAGAAGCATCACCTCCAGGAAAAGGAGGTAGGAAGTTGAATGTAGCACCAGAACTTTACAATAAGAGGGAGGATGAAAAAAACAAAGATATTCACGTATCTTAGCAAAATGTGAAGTAAGAAAGCTGAAAAATTATCTTTGAAAACAGATTAAATGTCTTTGAATAGAGTTTAGGATATTTTTGAAGAGCAAATCCCAGCTGTTTGTGGAATTTTCCATTATGCAACTGAGAATTTCAAGACAGCAGGGAATTTTTTCCCACTGTCTAGACTCAATAATAAACCTAGTTTATATATACACTTGTGCACGTGCTCACACATTATGGAGATGTCAGAAGAGATGCCACAGTTAAAGATGGCTGGTTGAAATATACAGTTAAAGCAACACTAAAATCCCTTTCCTTCACACTTCAGTGATTTCAGACTGAATTTAGTATCTAACTTTGACAATCTAACTATTTAGAAGAAAATTTAACTCTGGTTTTGGTTTTGGCAAATAAATTACTGGCTTGCAGAGGAACTCTCCTCCTGCTGCTCTTCTCTGTCCTATATTTATAGGTTGGATTAAAGCTTTTTAAATGTTTGGGTTTAATTTTCATTTAAAACACTTGTAGGAGACATGTGGTCCTTTCCACAGCCACAGACAACTGTAGGATATCATACAAATTTCAATATGCTGTGTTTCAGGATTCTTTTTTTGTGTATTGCACTATTTTGGGACAGGTTATGCACGAATGGGTCGGTGTGGATGACAGGCTGTTCACATGCAAGAGTGACGCAGCAGATGTTTTTGTACAGCCTGAGCAACACCTGGGTTTGACCTTGACAACAGATTCAAGAAGTAGGTTTTTGAGTTAATGTGGCAGCTGAATAAAGTTTGGAGCTGTAAACATTAAAACCAGTCTCGGTGGACTCTGCACAAGAAGGTGGAATTTTGTACATTTTTAATAAATAAACATAAATGCAACAGTTCTACCATTTTCTTCCCCTGCTGAATGAGCAAACTCCCAAAACCATTAAATATTGATTCTGCTACTTCAGTCAAAAGAGATACTACAGTCCATATTCTTACAGGCATTCTCCAACTAAAATAGTATCTTCTCCTGCTCTGCTGTTGACACAATACCTCTAGTCTAACACTATCTTGAACATAGTCCAATTCTGACATTTGAAATGTGAACACTTATATTGTATTTTTCAGAAGAGTTGCCAGTGGACCTATCCAGAGCTCCAAGTCCTTCCTGATTTTCATTTGCTTCTTTTGCAAGAACAATACTAAATATAGTCTTGAAAATTGTTTAAATGTCAGATGGTGTTGTCTCAGGTGGCTCTGTAGAAAATTTTATTTTATTATTGACAATATTTTTTCAGTCTCACAATAATTCAATTTTGACTGTTTCTCTGCTAAAATACTGGGAGGGTTACAGCAGGTAAAATACAAATTTGACAGGCAAAACCATTATAAAAGCATACAGTTGCATGCTGCATCACACATCATCATTATCAATTATAGAGAACAACTCCAAATACTCTGAAAGATTTTAAACATATTGGAGCATTTAGAAATGATCACTCACATAAAAGCAGCATTTTTTTTTTTTTTTAAATTACTGATTCAGACTGATATGGAAATATCTGGTCCTGATTATTTCTGTCAGTGCACTCAGTCCCTCAACCGAAATAGTGTAGTTTGGTAGAGGCTCCAGAGGAGGCAAATGCCTGAGCTGCAACTGGGCCAAAAACTTCTCATTTTCCAACCTGTTCTCTGAAAACCCACAGAGGAGCAGAGTGATCCCATGAGCATTGAAATGTATGAGCTTGGAACACTGACCACGAGATTAACACAAATCCACAGAGCAGGCAGATTTTACAGGACTCATTTATCAAGGAACCAAACTGTGGGCACAAGGAGACTCGTGCATACCTTTTCCACTGTGTGTGATTTGACTACCAGACAACCACTTTGTTCCATGATTACAGCAGCCTAAGTGAGCCTTCCTTGAGCTCTCTCTACCAAGCAGCCTGGCTGCATGGTTGTCATCTCCTCTTGAGCTGGGCACCTCTCCCTCTTCTCAAGGCAGAGAGACATTTCACCAATGGCAGATCCTTGGTAAGTGATACTTATTTTGCATTACCATGATAATGTTGATTTTTGCCTCAGTAATCTTGATTTTTGTAGCTTTGAATAATTGTCCAAATGACTGTGCAGTACAGTAATGGAGTGGGCCTTGCCATTGAACTTTGTTAATACCTTTGTCAGTGGTTCTTTAAGCAATCTAAATTACCCATTCACAACAAATTGCTACAGTCAGCAGGATCCTAAATCAGGATTCGTGATGAATTCACAGTTGGCAGGATGGCAATTAGTGCCACTGATTACTTAGGGAAATATGAAATAAGTCCAAATCCCAGATTCTCAGAAGGGGCTCAAAACCACTGGCATGACTGGGGTGCTATTGAAGAACAATTTAAAACAGCAAGTGGAAATATTACAGAGGGTAAAGGAAAAGGAATTATTTGTAAGAAGTTAGGCGCCCACCTTGAAGCTGCCTGTCAGGATAGGAAAAACCTCAATACAGAGAAACAAGATCTAAAAGAGGGAAATAGAAGACAGGAAAGCAGATTAGCTATTATTGTCCCTGAAATCTGAACAGCTACAGAAACTGTTATGGGAAGCAAATAAGAAAAAATAAGTCAGAATAAAAGACCAAGATGATGCTCCCTAACTCCATGAAAATTAGGAAACTAGTAGGGCTCTCAGAGGATTGGGATGGTGATCTTTGGGATCAACCTTATGACCGTGATGAGGGAAATGTTAATCCCCTGCCCCTTTTGAAGTCTTCTAAATGTAAGACCAGACCTGTCATTGAAGAAGAACATCCTGCAGGGCCTCAAAGAGGTGTTCAAAAGCATCCTAATCCAAACTCTCCACAAGATGCATTACAACTGGGAAACACAAGAGAAATATGGCAGAGAGCCAGGTGAAACTGAAACCAAGTATTTTTGGTATGTCTGCCTCAGTGGTCAAGACCAAATAATGAGACACAGCAAAGGAAACCAAGAGTTTGCTTAAACCTCAGACCCAACCCCATTGATGAAGGCCATTCTCTCATGAGCAGGAAAGCCTTCTGGGCTGGGGGAATAGATGCCTTGGACCAAGGCTAACCTTCTATGATTCCCAGCTCTTGACTAAGTGCCATCACCAAAGCCACCTGCATACAAGCTATGCACAAAAGGGGAGAAGCCAGTGGTATCCTGATATCCACTACTGTAGTTTGTACAATCTTTAAGCCACTAATTAGTGGAGCCCTGGAAGTACTCAAACCCTATTTAATTACACAATAAATGAGATTAAAAGAGACACAGAGGATATTGAAGAATTAGGCAGTGATGATCCCCACAGACAACACCCTACATGGGCAGAATTAATGCCCAGTATTGCAAGCCATGGCTGTGAAATGGGGTTGGATGATCTGTCAATTGAAAACTCAGGCTCCAAATGCACAATTTTTCATTTTTGTCTTGGTAACTTTGAGTGTGCCTCGGTAGGTTTGACTCATTGCTCAAATGATTGTGGGTACAGAAATAGAGTGAACCTTGCCATTGAACTTTGTGAAGTTGCACTATTACAACTTCATATTTCAATGAAATCCCTTTTGCTAATACAGTTGACAGCAGATCTTTAAGTGACCTAAATCACTTATTCGTGACAGGGAGCATTGGAACCTTATTTTATCATCTTCAGGCTGTTAAGACAAAGAAGATTCAGCAAGCCACGACTTCCAAGAAGCTCATCACCTGAAACTTTTTTTATTCTTGAGTCATCCAAGCTGTTCTGCTGAGAACATGTGCTAAAATACCTTGCTGAATTGGCCACAGTTTGTTTTTTTGGTTTGGGTTTGGTGGGGGTTTTTTTAACAGTATTTAGGGTCTTAACTTCCACTGCTCAATCATCACGGCAATTAAATATCTTATGAGTCGATTAGTTTTGCTCCAGAAAAGAATAAACCTCAAATGCCTGTGCTGCACAGCAGTAGTGATATCATATTTGAATAGGTGTTGGTTTGGTGAATGGTTTAGTGGGAGTGACAAGAAACAATTGCCTCCTAGAAGACTTCCACTTCACATGACAAAGAAACATTTCTACATCAATCCCCCCCATCAACAGGAAGGAAGCTGAGAGCCATCACCTCCACACGAACATCCTCCTCTTAATTTTATTTTAGACTTGAAGTCCTGGGAGACAAAATAACTGGTGCAGTAGAAATGGTGCAAGTATTGTGACACCTTTGCTCATTACAAATTAGGTAGTGAGGTGCTTCAACATGGAAAATCGACTTTGTGCCATCTGCAAAGTCATAATCTTACTCTTAATGCTTTGGTAGTCTAATTAATGTAAACACAAGTCTGAATAATTGCTTTGAGGTCATCTTAATTAGAACTTCCATCTTTTAATTGGCAAAGAGATTAATTAAGATATACCCTCAACTGTCCACTAAATCCCATCCCTTATATTTTATAAGGCATTATTCCATCTCTAGGCAAGTGCAGGTCAAGAATACTAATCCTACCTCGCTCTTCCCCTCTGCTGGCAGTTATGCTACAAAAAGAAATCCTCCTTGCACATGCATACTAAATCCCATGGAAACACTGGCATCTGGCTCCCTGCATTTCCCAAGTATGGATGAGCTATGGAAGGAACAGCTGTTGCCTCTACAACTCCTTCTCTGGAATTCCAGAGGAAAAGAAAGGGCAGAGCAGAGGGAGGGAGCACTGCCCCAAGCTGGAAGGACCCAAACAGAGTCCAGCCCTCTCAGAGGAGCACTGGGTATGTCCAAGCCTTGTCAGGTGCTTAGCAGCCTGAAGAAGAGGAGCCATGGTAGGATGCCTAGAAATTCCTGGGAAGGGAAAGGATGGGGAAAGACCTTAAAACCTCATTAGTGTGAGAGTTTTTAACGCATACTTTCTTTTACCCAGAATGCATGATTTCTCATTAATTTCATGATCTCAGCACTATACACTAGGTTAAGTGCACCTGCACTGAGTTTTCAGGGAAAATTAAGTGAAAACTGGGAAAAAAAATGGAAGGTGGCATTTCCAGCCAAGTGCCTCTGCCAGGCATAAAGATTTCTGCAGCTATTTACAGCCAACCCTTGGCACTGCTGCTCTTTTGAGACCTCATCAGATGGGGATCCAATAGACCTCTTAGTTCAAACTAAAGTCAGGCTGCTTTTCAGTATGCCCAGCATTTGTCCAGTCTGGGAAGTGGCTTGCCTCTGCAAAAATTGAGATTTCTTGATGAAAAACAAATCTTAACTACCAACCTATGGCAAATCAATTCCTTCCATACCACCAGTCAGGCAAAAACTGCTCAGGATAGTCTGGGGTCAGAACAATTAAATTTAGTTAAAGTGCTAGTGAAGTAAAAAGACTAGTTAGCAGACTTATTGCCAAATCAGATACTTCTTATTTAAACACCTGAACAAAAAGTCAACACTTCCCCTTCAAATAGGGATTCTGTCTTCTCCATTCAATGTTAGATGCTGTCCCATAGAGTGGTACAACCTGTTGGGAGGGCAGCAGTGACATAAATATGTTCATCCTCTTTCATCCAAAAGAACACATTACTACCACAGCTGCATATAAAAATTAACTAAGTTAGAAAGTGGTGTTAAGAGGATTTTTGGATAACAGATTCAAACTTCTGTATAACAGCTCAGAAACTGCAGATTTAAATAGTCTTTGTTTCTAACAAATCTGCCCATGTCCTGCCATGAGCAGAAGCACCTCTTTATAGTCTTTCCTTCAAACATAGATTTAGAAACAAAAAATTTCCTACACCACCAGCATGGAAAATGTGCTGCTCCAATCTGTGTAGCCCAGCACATGGTATTAAGAAAATTGTATAGCACAGAAACACTGCACAAACAAACCATTGCATATTAATAAAAATGTATTTGCCTCCAAAATTATTTCAGTGATCCAGCAAAGCCTCAAGTAGCCATGTTCCTTACTGTACCAAAGTCAGATCAGAATTTGAATAACCTTTGCTAGGTTTTCATTAAAAACAAAACCAAACACACATCATCTCACACTCTAATAATTGAAATAGATAAGGGGCTTCAAATGTGAAGGATATGACTCAGCTGGTTTTTGCCATTTTTTTCATAATGAAATGCTGCTAAACCTTTAGGGGCTAAGAAATTTTAAAACAAACAAACAAAAAACCTATGAGAAGAAACTGAATGTCCTTGAAGAAAATCCTGCCAGCTGAAGGAAATGGTCAGTGTGCAAAACAGGCATGCACATAATGGTCAGAATGCTGGACCTCCTCAATTCATTTGGGGACTTACTTTCAACTTACTCTGTAAGTGGTGGCCCAGGGCAATTCCTATAAGAACTATTACAACAGCTTTGAGTTCAAACTGGAGGGTATAACCACCATCAGTGATGGAAGGTGATGGAATAATGTCAGCACATTTCCTGCCAAAACAAAACCACATGGGAGTCACACCAGACCAGTAAAACAGAGGCAGAGGACACTGTAATGGTGTAAGCAGTGTGCTTGTACACCTACAGGCAAATGAGGCAGAGGGAACCCACACCTTCACCTCTCTGTACTGCACACCTGGGAAAAGCTGGAGAGGGAGAAAAAGCACATGAGCAGTTTTCAGCCTGGCAGGCCAGCACAGAGAGGCAGAAGCTGTGAGCAAAGACAGTGCTGCTTCTTGTTTGACTCCTTCAGCATTCAGGGAAATAGGTCTGTGTTCTCTGAAAACAATAATAGGTCTGCTTCAAAGAACTACTGGTCTTCCAGACATATTCCTCTAAGCAAAATCCTGAATGTGTGGCTGAATGGGCAGGTCAAAGGTGCAATTGTTACTTCCAAGTCACCTTGTCATCTAAGTAACAATTACTGGGACCAGGACCTCCGAAGGATCCTGGCATCAGGGACCTCCCACAGGTACTGAGAAGAAATCAAAGGACTTGTCCAATGAAGAGAATCACCATATTTCCCTTTCTGAGGTGAAGACCTCCCTCCTGACCTTCTAGCTCCTCAGACTAATTCCAGCATTGTTTGCCCTCAGTGGAAAGGAGGTGCCTTCACGAGAACATTTCCACACAAGGACACTAAATCCAAATGGATTGGGGTGTGGGTGAAAGCCATGCATTGGAAACATTCTCACCTAACACTCTCCCTGTCCTTTGGGCATAAATATCCCTTCTCTGACAGGGTTCAGGAAATCCCGTGGGGCTGTGTCAGAACATCACTGCAATGAGCTACAGCCAAGTGTGTGCCACAGCCCAGGGCACTCCAGCACGGCACCGTGGAACGGCACTGCTGCAACCCCGCTGTCCTGACATGATATAGCACACCGCAAAACCAAGACAGGTACTGAAGAAAAGTTACTCTCAGGAAATATGTCAGGACTTGCTTTGGAATTTCTTTACTTCCTTATCAGATGGGAAATATGTCAGAACTAGGGGAGATATAAGTAGGAAATAAAAAAAATTACCTTGTTTCTGATTAATGACAGTTACTGACTGTATTGACAGTTGTTGACCATCTCTACTTTTATATGGATCTGCTTTTTAATGTAGGCTTTTGTCTATCCTACAGGACCTGGATAAATAAATTAGAGATATATGACAATTGAATATAAAATGGACATCTTCATATAGACTACTTTCCTTGATATCTCATAATTCATAGTCTTTATTATACATCAATCATCTCCTGCCTAATCTTCATTAAAAATAATCCTGGATATTAATCTACTCTCTTGTCTAAGTGAAAAGCAGAGCAAGGCTGAAACTAGTTTGAGACCCACAGTCTTAAGACTTGCCTTTACTATTAGGCAGGAGGCAATAGAACCTGCACCTTTGTGCTGCTCAGGGGTCATTTCTGAGGCATTTGCCAAGGAGCATGGAAAAACACTGAAAATATATCTCAGTCCATGCCAATGAGGACAGGAAAGGGGGTTGGAATGGCTGCTTCCCTGCCCCCAGAGGCTCCAGCAGTGAGGCCCAACTACCCAGGAGCATAAGGGAGCCACTCAGCACCTTGTCAGCATACACAGCTGAGCTCTGGACATCCTTTTTAGACCTTCTGCTCAAGAAACTGCAATGAATCATCCTCAAAAGTCTGTTCATGCACAGTTTGAGGAGCTCTCAAGATTTGAGTCCATCCGTCCCTCTTTTCTTTTCTTTTTTTTTTTTTTTTTGCATTGTTTTGGTTTTTAAGCATATAATGATGTTTGAAAACAGAAATTCACATTCACCTTCTATCAGGACTGCTTTACTTTATTTCAGTCAAAATAAAGCAAACTGAAAGCTAATTATTTCCTGCTTCAAGAGCAATAAAGTGTTTATTGGAATGTTCCCTACAATCCTATGAGAAGTATTATAGGAGCCCAGTAATAAATGAGCTTCCAATTAATTAAATGCAGCTCTCCATATAGACAGATCACTCCAGAAAATGCCTCTAACTTTCTTTTTCTTCCTTGTGCATCAACACAAGTTGTTATAAATCAAGGGGAAGGTATTCACTACAGTTTAATATAAAATATAACAGTTGTGGAACGTTTTACTCATGGTGAAATTCATCCTTAGTGAATTAATGTGTAAAGCTAACTAGAGTTATTATTAATTCCACTGTTTAAATGTAATTTCTTTGGATACAGATTTTTTACTTCTTCTTTATTTAAGCATTCTAAAATTGGCAACGTAAAATTGCAACTTCCATCATTTTAATAGGATTTTTGATAGCATTTACCTCTAATTGCATTTAAATTACATTTTAGAGAATTAACTTTGATTCTTGATCAAGACAATGTGAAATATAACAACAGTTATTTGTATGTCAGAAGGAAAAAGGATGTTTTAGGTTTCTGCAAATGTTAGTAGTGGGATGAAAGGGCTAGTTTCAAACCACCTAGCTATTTCCAGCCAGTATACCACAGGTGTTTTGGCATCAGTAGAGTTGCCCTGGAAAAAAAAAAAAAAAAAAAAAAAGGAAGTTGACACTTTTCTGCTTTACTTGGCCAAATACTCCATGCATCTGCAAAGAACAAAAATCAGGCTGCAGGACACTCCGAAGTAAACTGGCCTCAGTGCCTTCATTCCACTACAGAGCTAAGGAACAAGCTTAGAACATATCAAGTGCTCCGTGAACTGCCCCCTCGGTGTGTCCTGTAGTACCGAAACTACAGAAAGAGACGGGAACTCTGCATTTGCTCCAGGACACGAGTTGCAGCTTAGCGAATTAACATATATACATGGCCATATGGGAGCTGCCCCTGCCACTGGCGCACAGCAGATAGCTAAGGTACCTTTTAGAATAACACCCTTCCAGGTTCCTCAGCTGATTGCCCAGGGATACAGAACTCCAGCCCTTTGTCTTGGTGGTACAGCCGTCCCCGAGCCCGTGAAGCACGGGCAGAATTGCAGGCTGTGACTTCCGAGTGAGGAGAAGGGAGGAGGCTGCACAGAAAGGCTGCCGTGTGGCAGGAGAAGCAAACACTCGCCGGCTGCTGGCCGGCAGAGCCAGGGCACTGCCAGGGCGGGTACCCAGCCTCGCCCAAGGGCACGGAGATGCTGAGCACACCCAGCATTGTGGGTAGAGCAGCTAAACCCCACAGCCTCAGGACCCAGCACCTGCATTTCATCCTCACAGTCACCTGGGTGTAAGCGAGGCTTTTAAACGGCAGTTCCTGAATGGAGAGTCATTGTTGAAACATTTTCATCCCGGACCTGTGTAAGTGCCTGCTTTGACATGGAAAGTTACAAAAGCTCAGAGGGTTTGCTTAAAAACTTTGGTCCGTCTACCTTTATCTTCATTCACAGCAAACCCACCTTGAGCTCAAGCCTCAGCAGCTGGTAGATTTTTGTTCTTTCCAAAAAGTGTGGGCTTCTCCACCTGAAACAGCGTGCACAGCCCTTGCTTTGAAGCTTATCCTTGGTTTTATTTTCAATAAAATCACTTTTATGGAAATCTCTCACTAGGGTACCGACTTGCCTCATCAAATGTTCTTTAGTAGAATTCTTTATGATTTTCTTCCCCTATAATTTATACTGGGGAACATAATTCAGGACAAAAATTAATAACAGCAGACCCTGAAAGTAGTGTGGTCAAACCGAGCCAGATGTTTGTTAATGGCCCTCTCATGTGACTTCCCATTGTGCCTGATTGCCTTCCTGTCATTCACGTGTGTAGTCTCTGCTGCCTGTCCAGCTGCGAGATCTCGTGGCTCTTCAGAGCGCTGGAGCTGGAAGAACAAATCTCTTGGTCAAATTCACAGCGAACAAAACAGCAGCAAAACTAAGAACTGGATTTAAAATTTAATCCAGGGTTTTAAGCATGTATTCTGCCTACAGTTTGGTAAAAGTGACAGTTGTTGATTACTTGGAACTTTTACTAATATTGGAGTAACATGGGGAAAAGCATTAAACTGCTTTCTGAGATGGAACCTGAGTAATTTGTGGGCATGTTCATATACTCACTACACTTGCTTTCCATTATCATGCCAGGTAAAAATAGGAAGCCATAAATATTTATGCAGAATATTCCTTAGGGAGGCACACCATTACACAGGCATTTGTATCTACATGAGTTTGGGACATACTCATCCTAAAAAAGGCTGCTCCTTGTGACCCACAAGAGGAGATATACCTCAGTACTTCTTCAGGTCTCCATTATCCAGGTATTTCTTCAGTTCAAAACCCACAGTTACCAGGAACGATTATACTGTTGTCACAGAATTTATTAGGCATACAGAGATATTAGTCATACACATAAAATACAGAGCCCTTTATTTAAAACTGTTAGTGGGGAACTAAGTTTTGGGGTTTGGAGTTTTGTTTTTTGGTGGGTTTTGGTTTTTTGTTTGTTTGTTTGTTTTTAATAATGGTGCAATTGAAATGGCTGGTGCTTTCAGAAGTTATGGCTCAGTTGTGGTGCAATCATACCCGCCAGACCATAATGTACAATGACATTTGGGTTAGAGAAGAGCTGGTACTGCAGTAATTGTCCATCCATATAGATTTTTATTGAATAAGTTCCATTTTAGTGTCTATACATATTGACCCCAACTATTTCAGTTTTAAATGTCCTATCCAGAAGATTGCAAATGCTGATGATATTCAACATGACATTTTAAAGACAAAAGGCACCCATGCTAGGGAGTAGTGATGGGTTAGAAGAATGACACCTGAGTGACACCAATTAGTTAAAGGTTGGGAAATAGGAGCTCTTTTGTAATGTACACGTGCAAAATAACAAGGATGCTTGTTACCATCTGAGTGACTGGGTTCATAGATTATACATCCAGATTATAAAGTCTGATCTAAGAAATAAATCAGATGGTTTTGCCAAACTGATTTTTCTCTGAATTATGGCATGTCTCTAAGAAAAAATAATCCCAAATTTATTCTTACTAAGTTCTGAAGTCCTTAAGAAATTCAGAAAAGGCTGCCTATAATGTGAAATGTGAAAGATATTATCTCTATTCTTCTGTCTTTCTCCTTCCCTTCCCCTCCCCACCTTAAATAAATGGAAGACACACCATGTCAGCAAGAGCTTGCAATTCTCTCAGGGTATCAAAGGGGAGCTACCCCACCTGAAAGGGGGGTAGATAAGCATGATTCAGCTGGGAAAGAAACACTCTCTGTAACATCATCAAATGATAAAAGCTGTGGGCCCTGGATTTTACTAGCCTTTGAATCTCCTGCTTTCAATCTTTTGAGGGAAAGGCTTCGTATAATGGTGAACCCACAGGCAAATCCTTTTGAACCACAAAGGCCGTACAGGACTTTCATGCTGCACAAGTTTTCTGTGACTTAAATTCACTACCATGAATGTCTGGGCAGAGAATACTTGGGACTAGAGATAAAACTGGTACAAAGACACTAGCTAGGTAATGACTGTGTAGGGCTTCAAACCTCCAGAGTGGGCAGTAGTTAGAAGCATCCTACAATGGACCACAACTTTTTTAATCACTTTCACAACGTCCCTTGTGCAGCCTTACAATTAAAAAGTAGGTTAATATTTCTTTCAAAAACATATCAGGGGTAGCAGGAAGAGATACTGTTACTTAGCAGACTGAATGGATAAAGCAGGAGAAAACAGGCACTCCTCTCAATGCTGCTCTTCAGGTCTTAATGAATATGAATAGAGATTGTGGTGTCTTTGGTGACTTTGAGTTCTGAAGGTCAGCATACAAGCTACTAGGTGATCTTTCTGTTTTAATTCACTTGGATATTTGTAGATGTAATGTAGTACTGAGGCTAAAATAAGCTGAAATATGTAAAAACAAATGGCATACGATTTAAAGCCATGCAACAAGAGGCTATTTTCTAGGTTCACCCAGCTGTGTTAGCTCCAGACTGCCTTCCTGGCTTCTAAACCTTCTCAATGTCACTGTGAAGACCAGCAGAATGCTCTGACTGTGATAAAACTGCATTAATCCAAGTTGTGTTTCATTACTATAAACTAAACCTGGGGATGAATAGAAATAACTACAGCATTGCATTTCGGCTGTGGAATTCATTGCATGCATTGGAAAAACTACTGTGATGATTACAAATATTAAAGATAGATTACTGAGAAGGCAGATGTAAATGCTACTCCATTACTTTCTTAAGCCTTGGTAGTGAAAAGTCAACAATGAGTGCAAATAAATGCAACTAAAAGCATGGGTGTCATCTGAGTGAACCCTCCCAAACTGGCATCAAAGCAGTCCCTGCTCAGTGGCTGCCCAATGTCAGTGATTCAGCCCTTTGAACATGAAACACCGAGCAAATGGGATTGTAAACAACTGGGCAATGAATGTGCATCACAGGCAAAGCCCAGGGTGTCCTGACCCAGATGAAGATGCACAATGTGGCCCAAAGCATTCCCACCACAGTTCTATGTTTCATTGATTAGACTAAAAAAACTAAGGTTTGTGATCACTGCTGCAACACTTCATTTTTGTGATCCTTCACCCATTGTTATTTGGACATCATCAAATCATTTTGTTTCCTCAAAATATTTTTCAGAGATCCAGCTTAAAACTGCAAGATGAAGTTCAGATATTTTTTTCCTCTAGCGTGTGGCAGTTATGGTGAATCAGAGTTTATTCTGTGTTCCGTTGATCACCATAGTAACCTGCGCTCTCTGTATTTAATGGGAAACAAAAAGTTATTTATTTGACAGGGATGCAGTTCTGGGAAGCATTGTTTTATGAACACCAGCAAAATATCTTAATGGGACTATTTGCTTCTCAGGTTGTTACATGTACCAGTAATTTGCCCTTCACCTGTCATGAAGATCTCACAAGAAACTGATTGTAGTCAAAAGGTGTTCATTAGGATTACAGCTGTTTTCCACTCTTAGCAGTTGTTATATAAAGCTGGACAGTGCCCTATTCAGTCCAGATTGTTTACAAGCATGCAAAGCACAGTAAAGGTACTTCACTAGCTATTGGGCTTCTTTTGTATTCTCAGGAACCAAAAGGATTGCTAAACTGCAAACAAAAGTAAGCAACTGATTGTTGTTATTTAGTGAAATCATTGCTCCTTTATATCAGAACAAGTCTATTTTTTTTTTTTTGAAGCCCAAAGGGCAAGATTGCCCATCAGTTTTTAATAGTTCTTTTGGTGGTGCAAATTGATGTATTTTATTAAATTACTTACTTTCAGTGTGTTAATTGATCTTCCTGACTGGTTACTCTTAAGAGGGATCAATCCATTGATCTGCCTCATAAGTGGCCCCACAAAATGCAGCGATGGCACAGGGGCAGTAACTGGTACCCAGTGCAGGGCAGAGGAAGCTGAAGAGCTCTTTCTGCCCAGCCCTTTGCTCTGTGGGACTCAGACATCAAATCTGCCTTCTTACTGAAACTTTATTTAAGCAAATTTTAGTCTTAGGGTGCAAGCTGTAGGGAAATCAGGGTGACTGCCCTTGCAGGGTTTCTTTTGTGAAAGAGAGTTTCAACATTTTCAGTACCCTGTGGAAACATACCATGATGTAACATAATCTCAGAAAGGTTTATAAAGGAATCCACCAGGAAAAGATGTCATTACATTTCTAATCTCTACTGCAATGAATGCTTCATTATTGAACATCATTATTATATAGCTATAAACCACTTAATTTTTCCTACCTTTGCAATTTACCTAAACTATAATTAAAAACACACATTTTTGAATCCCCAGTCCCTCAAGCATTTGTATATTCCACCTATCTTTTCTTAAACAGTTTATCATTCTGCAGTGAACCATATTTTATAATACATACAGACTTAAAGCTTGAACTTCACCAGCCCTATAGGGATTGTTTCGCCCAGACGACTGAATTTATTTCTTCTAACTCAGGAAGAATTTTAATGTTAACTCCAAGACACTAAATGTAACAAAAAATAATGGAAAATACAGCTCTTAATTCAGAATTTTTATTTTATTGGAAACACGGGTCTAGCGTTTCACATACTTTACATCCTGTAGAAGCAGATGCAATCAATACCAAGCATCAAGCAGATTGTGTATATCGATTGTACAAAACCCTGTTTCATACTCATCAAGTGGGTTTTCTAACCTCTATTCTTAGGAACACCATTTGGAGGATGTGCATATGTATGTGTAAAACGAACGGTTATTATGAGTTCATCTGTGTGTGTTGGCCCTGCAGACAGTTCTGCTGAAGTAATAACCTGGTTGTATCAAGAGACAGAAAATCGGATCACCAGAGCACTATTCAGAAGGAATTGCTGAGTAAGTGCATTGTGTTTTTTCTTTCCTGCTAAGAGATTAAATACCATCCCTGGACATTATTTCATAAATACCACACACAGAGGACTTATGAGACAGATAAGGGGAGAGTGTACCACAAGCAGAAACCAGAGGCATTACGAGTTAGGAAATGTTAACTGTGATAGATGCACTTTTCTACCATAATGAGCTCACTGGGAATGCAGGGGTTTTGCTCTACAAAACAGTTAATTAAAATTTTAGCAATGCTTTTTATTTCTAAAACCTGCAGAAGACAGGGGCCTCGTTATGGTGTGTTTGATGGTTTAACTTTGGAGATTAGGGTCAGAGTTTTCAGTGGCTTTATAGCGAGCTAATACTGCATCAACTCCACTCTAAATGTTCAAAGATACCTAAGTCTCATTTTCAGATTTATTTAAGGCAAGTCTATATAGGCAGGTGCACAGAAATAGGCTTTCATTGGGTGCACTCTGAGGTGCCCAACACAAACTAATTCTGAACAAGAACAGTACAGCCCTATTTAACTATTAAGCCCAGCTGAGCTTTCCTAACAGTCAGGATCAGCCCAAATGCTTTAGGTAAGTGTAGGATCACAAGATTCTTGTCAACTTAGAGCACAGACCAGTAAAATTTGTATTGTCCTTCCAGCTTTATCTGCAAAATGGGACTGCAAACATCGACCTCTCACAAAGATGTGATACATTTAAATAACGTAATATTAGATATATTGGATACAATATGAATATCTTGGATGGAAAACTTCATAAATGCAAAGCAGTAGATCATTAAAGCCCACAGTTTATGCTTTCACATTCTGATGATCAATATATGCTTGTACCCTTTTTCCAGAAATAAAAGAATCATTTCTGAGGTAATGGTGAACAGCTGGCAGAGAACTCACATATATGAGTGGTACCTAATTTATGCATCTAAGAATTTACAGAGATATTTCATTTCCTTTGCAAATGTCATCAGTAGAGAACACTGGTGGCAGATTATCACATAAAATCCACCTTTTGTTATTTCCATTGAGCCACAGCACACACGTCACACATACCAAATAGACTTTAGCTCAAGAAAAGAAACACAACTGTAGAATGGATTTGCTTGCACAAATTCACAGAAGTTTTCAAATGAAGCAAGAAGGCAATATTGATTCTGATATTGCCACCCCCAAAAATACAGGCTTTGCAGAGTCAATACTGTCTTGATTTAGGATTTAACCCAACCCAAAACTCTCAGACTCAGCTCCGTCCACTTATTGATTTGTCTGGCATGCTGGGTTGTTTTTTTTTCCAGAAATGCTTTTCTGCTCTCAAATTTTAGCTAGCTCTCCCAAAAGAATGTCACAAAGAGCAATTCTGTTCCTTACAACTGAGCTATTGACTATCGTAATAAAAAGGAAAGACAGAAGTCATGTCAGCTTAGCTTCTCACAGGACCTTACAGTGCTCCTTCATTCAAAAACACTTATGTAATCAACAAGCAATGAGTAATGAGCTGAAAAATATCAGCAGCCCTTAATTTTCTATCAGGTATGATAAAACCTTCATAAAGCTGTGCCATTCTTGAGGAATAAAACACCTTATAACTACCACTGACACATCAGTTCTTTGATATTTTGCCACAATACCTCTTCTATTTCATAATTTTTCTCTCCTGCTACCTGACATCTAAATGCCTATAATTTTAGACATCAGGACCACATGCCAGAAAAAAAAAAAAATAAAATCCACAGGAAGAGATCCGAAAGATATTATTTTTTCCATTTGTAGACAGTAGTTTCACCTGATGTGCAACTTCAACACCTTCTTCATCTTTTTATGGGGAGGGAGGGGAGTGAGATGAAGGAGCACAGAGACAGCACAGCTTCTTTAATAAGCCTTAACAATTTTGCTTTTATTAAATTTGTACAGTGAAATTGAAAACGTTCAGGTAGGGGCAAAAAAGCCCTGATGATGAATCATAGAGGAAACCAGGAGAGGAAATAAAGCCATGCTTAGAAGAGATTAAACAAGCCATAAAGTTTTAAATGAAAGTAGGATATAGGAAATAGAAGGAGACATAAGTGATTGATTGAGGTGCAAATGTATGTGTGGGCAGGAGGAAAGCAAAGGGTGAATCTGTCTGGGGACTAAATCCATTTAGGTCATTATAGTTCAATATGGGCACGATCCAGAAAAACGCTTGAGCATGTTTGGTTTTAGCGTGCGAGTCCCTCGCTGAGAACCTGAGCTCTGCTGACTTGCTCAGCCTCGGGTTTACAGGATTTCATCAGGACCCCCTCTTGAATTGTATCACCCCACTATAAAGCCGATAACACTTATTTGTGCGGTTCTGTCAGTGGTGCCTGTGCTTGCAGGGCCACAGTGAAGAAGGACCAGCTCAGGGCCATCAGCTGTGCCACAAACACACCCAAGAACGGGACAGAGCAGCTCCTCCTCTCACCCTGGGAGCACAACTGGGGCTCTCCAAAGTGCCTCTGTGAAGACATTTTATGTTCCAGTCATTAACTGCTGATAACAAGAAATGGATTCTTTGCTTGTTCTTTCTACCCCAAGTTTTGGTGGAACTTCTGGCCAGGGCAGAGGAATGATTTTGGAAGAAGTCTGACTAAGTGCATGGTTCGGAACCACTAATTTGGGCTGGTGACCTTGCCAAAAGACCACAGTTTTAAATCTCACATATTTTTCCCCCATCTTCTCATCCCTAGGAGTCCATTCTTCCACCTCTCTAAGTTCCAATCTTACATTTTGCAGGGGAGAAAGAAATACTGTACTGGCTTTTCAGAAGTGAACAAAGTAGAAAATATTAGATACACAATACATGTCAGTGTCACTAGGTACCATATTTATTTTTCTTAACTTTGTTTCCTAAGAAATGGGAACAGAAAAATCACAGCTTTCATTGAACAAAGAAGTTAATTTCTAGTTCTCAAGGTTTCACAGAAAAGCATTAGAAAATAACTCTTGCAATGTCACCACAAATATCACTTCGACTTCTTGAATTTTCCTCATTTTTTGCTGGCTCTCTGAGGATGCAACTATTCACTTACACAAGCAATTTGCAGAATGGAGGGACCTGTTATCTAATGTCACAGAGTTCTTTTTCTCCTAGGAAGTTGTGATGATGCACACGAGCAAGCATCTGTATATGAATAAAACCAGTATGTTCACAAGATATTTTTTAATTGCTGTGTTTGGTTAGTAAGCTAATAGCTAAAAGGTTTCTTTGAAAAAATTCAGAAGTTGAAATTGAAAACTGTGTGTCTTTTTCAGCATTTTTATGTTTCATTTACTGTTAAACTCTCAATCAGCAAGATAAGGTGGCTGATAATTATTCAGGGTTGCCAATTAACCTACTTAGCAGGTCACATAGGTAACTGGAATAGATTGTGTCAAATCTCATTATTGGGATAATAATTTAATCAGCCAGTGCATTGAGTGACGGCCAGAGAATCTGGAGAATAAATTAAACAGGACAATAAAATCAGTACCTAGACAGACATTATATTTAAATACATAAAAAGAGTTTATCACACAAAATTATAAAGCATGCCACTCACTAGTAGAAACCCAATAAAGTCTGGGGTGGGGGTTTCAATCACAATATCCATTTTTTTATCCATCCATATAAAAAATGCTAAACTTTGTCTTGATTCTGTTAAAGAAAGATAGCTTACATATGAAAAACTATGAGCACGTGTATTATTCTTTAGCATTTAAACAGACATGCAATGCAATTGTGCTTAATGCAGCATTACAGACCAGGCTTTCCCTGGCACATCTGCTTTGTGATGTATGTGGAACAATCCTGGCCTCTCCTCTCCCATATATCCCAGCCTTTTTCAGTTCTTTGTGCCTGGCTTTAGAGCAATGACACAGGAATGTCAAGTAAGAAAGTCACATAATAGAATATTAAAATAATATTGCTGGATCTTTCAAGAAGGACAGGAAAGAAGAAAAATTACAATAAGTGCAATTGCCAGTCATAGAGTCAGTGAGAAAGCTGTGCTGTCTCTACACAATAATGCTCTGCCTTTACAAGGTGACTGAGTAAATAGGAGGAAGGAAGTGTAGAGCCTGTCTGGAAGTAGAAAAACATTTTCTGAGCAGATGGAGAAAGAACTACTGGAAGGAACAACATCTTTCAAAATGGGCTTGATACATATAGGTTATATGTGAGTTTGAAGGAGAGACATACTTTCATCTTCTTCAAAGACAGGCACAAACTTAACCAGAAATTATCAGGTTTGGTATTCAAAATATAGACTTAAAAAAAAAAAAAAGCCACTACTAATGCCAAGACCTAGTTAGTCCTGAGTGTGTGAAGTGTAAGGAGTTCCTCAGCACAGACAAAAGTACATGCAAGAGTCCAGAAAAGATGAGAATATGGTGAACTTGCCCTTGTCTTCATGGTCTGTTTCAATGGTTTACTGTCTGCAAGAACAAGAGGGCTATAAAAGAAGCCATCACTCCTCTGAGCAGTGGATCATTCAGTTTAAACATATCTCATAGATGTTATAGCCAAGAATTACAGCACACTGAGCACTGCTCCAGGACTGGTAATTTATTCACTCAGTAGGGGAAAAAAGTGACTTCAATCTCAGCTCATGATAGGCCTGTAAAATGAAAAACGGCCAGCATGTAAAAATAGCCAGTGTGCCAGGAATGGATGCTGATCTCTCAACTGGATTATTTTTGTTGTTTGTTTGTTTGGGGTCTTTTTAATAAAAATGAGCAAAAACACATGCTTAAGTTACTAGATGTGACCTAGACCACTCACTTATATTGTCAAATATATTACTTTGATTCACAACTCATCTTGCTACTGAAACAACACACATCATAGCTGAGAGGCTGAGCAGATATATTCCAAATCTGGAATTAGAGAAGCAACATGAAGCTCTGAAATGCCTGTTTAACTTGTTCCCACAGAATATAAATGCTATAGTAGTCAATAACTTCTTAGAACTTTGCTGTTTTTTGGGGCATTTTCTTGGTAAAAACTAAAGCAGGATAACACTATTCATGGATGCTGCACAGTAGTTCAGGAATGTCAGATAACAGAAACTGCATGTACAAGAAAAATCACTTTCACCTAATTAGTAGAAAACTTAACATTGATGAGTTAAACATTCTCATTAAAACTTTCCCAGATAAAAAAAACCAACAAGCTTAAAGATAAGAGCTTTACTTATTTATTTATTTAAACATAGAGCAAGAGCTCAAAAGTCCTGCATAAATTCAATGTAAGGGCCTCTCAGGATGTGTCAGCAGTTACAGAAGGCCCACAGGCCCCCAGTTTTTTTCTGGTTCTTGTGAATATTTCCAGGCTTTTCAGCTCACTGCTATTTTTTATATATTAGGCACTGAAATTATAAATGGCTAATCAAATTGCATGGGCTACAAGCACAGTAAAGAGTGATGGTAGATTAAGAAACTCCACTAGAACACTCAATATTTCCCTATGTAGCTATCTAGAAAAATCAGATTTTATAAATGCTTTGGTAAGGCAAACCCATTACTGACTCACTTCCATGATGGTTTAGAGAGCCAGAGTTGCAGAGGTTAGCTTAGGACACTAATCCAGCCCAGGCAGCACGATTCCCATACTGTGAGGGCAGGATATATTCTGAGCAGGGTTTCAAGTCCGGATGGAGAGAAGTCCAAGGGCAAGCAGCAGTATGGATATGGATCCACAGGCGCATGCTCTGCTGTGGCTGTGAGGGACCAGTGCTGAACACACAAAAACTGCATCTTCTTCAAAGATACACTGTTCTGCATGAGAGCGCCCCTGAGTGATCTCTGGGAAAAGGATCAATGAGAAACTTTGGCTTCCCACTCATTTATTACATTTTCCACTAAAAACCAAAAAAAAAAAGAAAAGTTTTCCATTGTTCTCTCATTTATAATTCATAGTCTGTAATTGTCATGAAAGTAATCCCATTATACTGTTGTCTTAGAACCATTTTACAACTTTTCATGTTAAAGTGTTTTCTAATTACACCATTATTACTTCAATTGAGAACAGTCACGTGTGCATTTGTTAATTACAAATATAATGAGAAGAATGACTAGCTGACACTAAAGAACCATAATACAGTGTGATAGCATTTTGGATGGATCTGGACAGGCTAAAATGTTACTCAACACCTCCTCCCAGTAGTGTGCAGGCTTGAATGTGTTCAGTGCCAACCCCTGTCATTCTTCTCGTTACCAGACTAGCCCTGACTCAGTGCCCATTCACCTATACAGGTGACGCTAGTTTGCCGACATGCTCGTAACAGATTGAACCATACACACCCCCTGGACAGTTTGGGGCAGGGACCGGCTTCTCCTTCTGGTGAAAACTATAAACTGCTCACAGCCACTAGTTTCCACTGGAAAGAAAACAGCGGGCAGCTTTAATCAGAAGAGGGGGAGAAGAGGGAGGAAGGCAGGCTCTGAGAGCCCGCAGGGTTAGAGCAGCTCCCCTCAAGGCAGGCACTGCAATGCTTCCCGGGGTCTGCCCCCGGCACCCCCCAAAGCAGAGCTAACCCTGCTGCAGTGTGGCCGCTTTGTCCTGCTGCCCCTCCCGAATCTCACTGCGCTCCCTCCTCACAGAGTGCTGTCTCAAAGGGCAGATCAGCTACAGCCTACTGCGACTCTCATCTGAGCACCCACCCAAATGTCAGCGCTGGGAGAGCAAAGGGCAGACTGCTTTTTTTCTTTTTTCTTCATCACTATTGCCTGTTTCTCTAGACAGCAAAAATGATTCTAAATCACTGCAAGCTGCGAAGAGCCTGGACCACTCTACCCCACTCCCTAAGCAAGCATTTTATCACCAGGTTGTATTTTTTACAAATAGATACTACATATTATACTCAACACAGAGCACAGTAATCCCTCTTCAAGGCCTGGTGAGAAGTGCTGTGTTGGAAGCTTGGGCTAGGACACAAATTAGTCCCATATAACTTTCCATGCTGAAGGTGTCACTGGCTGCCTGCATCTGCGCTGGGCAATTCTGGCTCAGGAAGTGACAAGTCTTTTGGTTTAGGGCTGCAGAACATGGCTGATTTTTGTTTGCCTCTGTGGCTTTGCCACTGCTCACAGAAGAAAGCCTTTATCCCTCAGCAAATGCACAGCTGAACTAATACATTGTCAGGGATTCGTTGCAAAAGGACAGTTTACTTCTCAAGATAATGCTAAAGATTCACCAGTGTAAAAGCCTAAAACAAAATGCGAAACATTTTAAATACAGTGAAGCGAATAACCACGAACTTTCCACAATAATCATCATTTAGTGAAAGTATAAATAGAATAAAAGCAA
Organism: Margarornis squamiger; assembly: GCA_035222235.1. Lineage (NCBI taxonomy): Eukaryota > Metazoa > Chordata > Aves > Passeriformes > Furnariidae > Margarornis > Margarornis squamiger. The sequence continues at coordinate 14,170,922 of JAWWTY010000138.1, read as the reverse complement.
TATTGAAGCAAATAAATGACCTCTGACACAAAGAATGGATTGCATTTCATATTACTTTACTTAACTGCCCCCTCCTTCCCCCACCAAACAGAAGCTTTATTGACAAAATGTGCTCTGGTAATTTAGTCTGTAGACTTAAAGAATGTGCAGCTCTGGGAAAAACTGAATTATGGGTTCTATTTGTGAGATGAGGAATGGTATGTAATAACTTAATGAACTGGAAGTTTATTAGTTGTAAAAGAGAGAACTAATGGAATGTGTTGTCTATCAATCTTTTTTTTTTAACTCAAAAATGTTCAGGTGGGTAAGCATCACATCCATTATGCATCTATTATCTTATTAATGCCAATACGTGCCAGAATCTCAGAAAGCTACAAAAATATATCTCAGCTTCGAATTTAATGTGTATTTTATTAGTCCGTTTTGGAGGCTCTATTCTAAACCCAAGTCATTAAAATATCTACTCAGATATTTGGCCAGCAAAGAGTTCACTTGAACACAGGAGGCAGCAGCTCACATCATCTAAGGTTGCAGCCCTTTGCTCACTGCACAGACTGCATTCATCAGAAGTGGGGAGTGAAATAAATTCACACACAGTCACAGTGACAGCTGCATTTCAATAGCTATTTAGTGCTCTATGGGCACGTAAGTACCAAAGGGCAGCAAGATAACCATTTTAACAAGAAACCTGTAGAGAAAACAGTCTAATATGACATGGAAGAATCAAATCCTTGGCTGTTAAGAAAGTTTTCTCCACTTTGCAAAGTACAGGGATTTACCTCAGCTGTGCTTTTCCATGGACTTATTTATTTTGCACAATTGAATGATTTGCCCCAAAATATTTTGGATCATGACATGTATGTGTGAATATGCACAATAATGACAATAATAAGGTAGTTTAAAATGTATTACAGTGCTTCTCCACCGCTTAGCTGACAGTATGTCTTAAAAACAGAATGCAACAGATAGAATGTAACCCTAAATAAATACATAAAACATATGTGCCAGAAACAAAAAATGACAGAGTAGCAAATTCAAAGTTCAAGTCAATGCAGACGAAGGTACATGTGGAACAAAGCAGTCAGGTTCTAATCTATCAGCCCCAATATTTCACGTGCTGCATAAATCCTTATGTAATTGTAATTTTAACCCTGCAAAGGATCAATCTGGTTGCTTTGATTTTCTAGAAATAAAAATAAATAAATTCACACACGAGAAAAGAAAATTTGCATTAATTTATCCCTCTCGTAGGTTTCTATGGGTGGGCTTTTTTTGGTTTACTGGGTTGTTGGTTTTTTTTTTTTTTTCCTGTGGCCAGTCCTGCAAGAGATGTCTTATATACTTTAGGCTGTTTAGAAGAACAGTCATAGCCATTCCACTTAATCAGGTAACAGCATACTATTGACATATTAGACCAATTTAATGCGTTTTTTTCCTTTATCCATTTACATTTCATCTCAGAGGTCCAATACAATGGGATTTTGAACTATTTGTGCTGAGCACAATCAAAGGGCCAGTAATCCAATAATTTGATTTTCTTGCTGAGGAGAACAGAAGAGAGGGGAAAGTCATCTTTGCCTTGCTCCAGCATGAGAGCTGCAGGCCTGCATTAGGCTCTAAGTTTCCTGTGTAAAATGTACCCCAAGGGCAGCAGAAGGCCACTTAAATACAGCTTGGAGGGCATAAGTGGAACATGGCTGTGGCACCTTGGCTTTCTGCCCAGGAATAAATTCCAGCCATTAGCATCACACACTCATCCTGAAGCTCTCAAACTGAAATTAAATGTCACCTATCAAATGAATAAACAATAATAAATTAAAGTAGCACAAGTAAATTAAAAAACTAAATTGCAGTAATTTTTACTGTGGATCATCTGTTCTGGATTGGCGTTCTGGACTGCACCTCAGATTATCTTTCAGTCTACTTTTTCACTATTGGATTTTTGCACACACAAAACAGACCTCGATGCACAAATTGAATTTATTTGTGGTCTGTGTTACTTGTTACTAAAAATACAGTTTTAAATAGCGTTTGCTTTTCCCGTGCAAATAATTTTGTTTACTGCCACTAGTCATAGGTTGAGTCTAAATGAGTTGTATCTAAACAAGAATACAGACAACAACAATTAATCATGTAAAAATGTACCTTTAGATGCCTCAGGTGGAACTGCACATTCAGGTTTAGGCTGTCAAGTAAAATTTCAGCAGGCTTCAGAATTTGGAGAGGTGTACATTTAAAAACAATAAGTCCTTTAAAAGTCCTCAAAGGAAAAGCAAGCTCTGTTTCGGGATAGATTTTAAAATGGGAATTTTCAGTAAGCAGAATTTAATTACCTAACTGAAATTTTGTCATGATGTCCTGGCTAAACCTGTAATTTTTGTGAAGAATTAAAAAAAAATAACAACCCCCCCCCCAAAAAAAAAACAACAACCCAACTCAGAAAACCCCAACTCAGTGAAACTATAATGCTTTATTTGAATCACAGCTATTATAGCAATAAATTCAGCCTTGTGCTGCAATGGGACAGTATTACAAAGGAGAGCAAAGGGAAATATCTCACTGAATATTAGTCTCATTTCCCAAAACAAGTTGACTCTTTGCAGGAACTTCTCTCCCAAAACTTCCTTAGGGTATGAAATAATTGGCTATTAACCAGTGCATTCTTGACCCAAAGAATGGAGTAGAAAACATGCAAGACTTGTCTGGATTACAAGGAGAAATAAAAGAGAAATTAGAGAAGATACAGACTGACTGAGCCTGTGGCTCTCTGCATTTTGCTCATTGGGACTCGGAGGTTTTTACCTGCATTTGTACCAGGGCAAAAGGCCTGAGGAAAAGAGCAGGCAGAGAAGGGGGAAAGGGAAAACAGAATAGCACAACCTTTTCCCTTTCCTTTTCCCTCGCCTGCTTGCTGTGCACTGAGTGAGGGGCTGTGAAACAGAAAGACTGCCACGTCCATAGCGTTATATTACCAGCACAGAGGGCACCCTGCCCCAACTCAAGGCAAAAGAGAAGCTACGAAAAGTGTCTGCACAGCAAGAAAAACCAAAAAAACTCTTTCTTATGACAAATCCTGTGCAGAGTCTTCTGAATAAGTGCTAGTTTCCTTTTTTCCCTCTTGTAAACGCAGTCATCTGTAACCTACCAGAACCCCGAGGGCTGCCCCAGCACCCCGAGCAGCCACACGAGGAAGGGCTGAGGATGCCGCACACACAGGCCGTTCCCGTGCCCTGGAAGGGTGAAAACAAGCTGTTAGTATGCACCAGGCAGTGCTGAGAGCTGAGCCTGCTGCTAATGAGTGCTGTGCAGAGGGCTCAGGTGATGGTTTTGTTAAATTGCATGCACTTGGTACACCTGTGAAACACCACATCAACAGGCAGCTGGGCTCACAAGCCCGCCCCAGTGCAGGGCAGGGCAACCGAGGTGCTGGGGCAGGTGTCTGGGCCACTGCTGAGCTGTCTGACCCTTCATGCCAAGAGGTTCACTGGGGTGGGAAGTGCTGTGCAAGTAAAGAAGTCCTTCTGGGGCTGGCTGGCCTCTGCTGCACCTGCCCCTAAAAGGGTGCAAAGCCTTAATTCTGGTTCATAGTGGTTCATAATAGGCCCTAATAAGTGCCTGTACACTACAGGGGACAAACAGGAGGCAAGAAAGGTGCTGGGATGGGCTGTGATCTCACTGGCATCACAGCAATGTGGTGCCTTAGGTTGCTAGGAACGGGAGGGAGGTGATCAGCTGCCACAGAGGGCTGCTGTGGATGGATCCAGCTCTACATGGAGGACAGGCCAGGACACCAAGGAGGGAGAGCTACCCTTGATGTGAGAGAGGGACACACGTTGCTCTCTGTGCCTTGGGACAGGTGACGAGCCAGCTGGTAGCCTATGGGATTGGACCAGAGGGCAGCCCATGGTGGGTGACATTGTGGTGGGTGTCTGCTACAGGCCACTTGATCAGGAAGAAGAAGATGACACAAAAAACTGAAAGTGGCCTCATGCTCACAGGACATCAAGGGTCAGAGTCCTGAAGGAACACCAAGGAGCAGAACATAACACACCACAACATGCTCCTGGTAGATCCTAGCTTGGCTCTATCTACCTTAAACAGTCCCTTTCAACCTCTGCATAAGCATTCTGCTGCTCTTCAGAGGATGGTGAGCACTACCTGTCCAGCACAGACCTCCTCAGCAGTCTCCATGTTTCCTCATTGTCTTACACCCCACCAGAATGTTCTGCAGTAGAAAGAAAGGTTCTGTCCTCTCCAGCCCTACCCTGCTGATCACTGTTTGATGCCCTGAAAGTGTAACACGTGCAAACACGATGTACCTGCTGCAAATTCTGAGAAAACATTTCATATGGGCAAAAAGGAGGTTGTTTATGTAGGAGGTGTGTGTACATACACCTGCTTTAAATAAAGCTCCCCCATGGTTCCAGGTTAGATTTCACTCTATTTCAAAAGCCTTCACCTTCCATATATTCCAAAGTGTCTGAATAGAAAGAAAGGCCATTGGAAAAACTTTGCAGAATACAGTAAAATTAAAATTAAAAATTACTGTAACAGGTGTTTTGGCAGCTTACATAATGCCCAAATTCTCACCCTTACTGAGGCCCTTCAGGACAGAGCTAAGTGGTACTCAGCTGTAAGGCAATAAATTTTCACTGCTGATGAAAGACAAGGCTGAAGCTTAATGGGAAAGAATAGGATCCCCAACACTGTGCTTCCCTAACCCTACGTCTGTGTGGCAGGAATGTCTCTGATTTTGTTGCAGTCAGAGTCCCCTGTATCACAGAATATGGCAGGCAGAGCTAGCTTTGCCTCAGTTTTACAAACTCATATAGCGGTGGAAAGATCAAACAGGAAACCCTGTGATATGTTCTAGAAATGTGAGACTATTTCTAAAGAAATGAGGGAGGAAATTTTAATATATTGGCAAGAGCCTATAACTTCAAACACAAATTAGGACCCTTAATATTCTTTAAACTCTACGGCAAACTGTGCAGATTCAGTGAGTGCCTTAGGAACTTGCCTTGCTACATTCTTACGCACACCTACATAGTATCAGTGCTTTGCTTATTCTGTATTTCAGCAACTTGAAACCACGATGAATTCTCTCATACTGCAAATTTATCTTCATTGAGCTATCTTTTGATCTTGGGCATTAACTCTGATCAGCACTAAGGCAGAGACAGTCTATCCAATTAGCAGGTGACAGCCTCAGAAGCTCAGGACAGAGCACCTCTGTTACACTGCTTCCAGGAGGTTTGACCTCAACAAACACACGAGATGAACCTGGCCATGATATTTGTCTGCCTACCTCAGCTCCTCTGCTCAGACAGCACTTTGCCTCTTAGCAAGGTAATATCCTCTCAGGAGGTGCCAAAAAAGGATGGCTTTAGGTCCATAACTTGCTAAGCTCTGTTAATATAGCTTTTTTCTGACACTAAACAATTACATAAAGCATCCTGACTTTCTCTGTGTAAAAGCAACTCATTACCAGACGCTCCCGTGTATGAAATCAAAGCAACTTCTTTTCTAACATCAGCAAAAACAAGTATATATTTCAAAGGAGGTGGGTTTTGTGCTCCCTGTAGGCTGTTCTCATAATAGTGGCATCAAGGAATCTCTGTTTCACTTAATAATTATGCTTGGGGCAATGACCTTCTTATTCTGTGTTTTCCCCTGTCCAGAGCAGGGGGCTTCTGAGCCATAGTCAAGGCTCCTGGGCACTGCACAGGTACCAACTGTAGTACTGGGCTCAGTGTCAAATAAGCCGCGACTTTTTTGTCAGCAGTTTCAAAGTCACGGGGGGAATCCATGACACAGCTACCATTAGGCAACACCAGTTAATTGTGAACACTGCTGCCTCCCTGCTTTGCACCTCCAGTTAATCTGTTTGTTATCTGTTTGTGACAACTGATGCCTGCTTGATTTTACATTGAAAAACCCCAAAGCAAGAAGGCCAAGATTTGTGAGTGTGCTGTAAGCTGGAAGAAATCAATACCTTTCCAGATGTTCCTGGATGCCTGACAATGTGTCAAATGAGGCTGTGTCAAAGAACTCTTACATGTCTGCAGGTGTGAAATGCCTAAGTGTGAATGAATCACAGCTAGAATGGAAAGTAAAACTCCAAGATCTAGTAATGGTCCCGATAATTTCTGAACCCAAGCCTGATTGACTGTGTGACTGTATTCATTCAGCACCTCAGGTAGGTCATTGGTGCTGAAACTGATGGGTGGTTGTGTAAATAGAGGACTAGAACATCAGAAAAAATCCAGAGACCAGCGTTCTCACAGTAGCTGCTGCCTGCTTGCCTTTGGCCAGTTGGGAATCATCACACTGGCTTCAAGGGTCTGCAACAGGAGAGTACACGGGTCTTAGTCATGGCAAAAGACTGGGTCCCACTGCTAAAGAGCTAAAGAAGCATTGGTATCTCTTGGTTTTCAACAGCCCAACATCCAGAAAAGGGAGAACAAGCTGTGGCTGCCCTTCTGTCACGTGCTGCGGAGAGCCTCGGTCTATTCCAAGAAACAAAGCAAAGTGCAGCACATAGTCAATCAAAACACCCTGAGATATCACCTCACCTCAGCATCACACCAGGACAAGTAGTTTCAGTGCTGTTTTACACAGACATGGCTTCCAGTTCCAGCATCTGATTGCATCTTATGATCCCGGGATCTCCAAACTGTGCTCTAAAAGTGGGACTTTACCCTATTTTTCTTCTGCATTCCCACAGAGGTCCCTCCTCTGTGCCTCTTCCAGTTTGACTATGCTTGTTTGGTTGGTTGGTTGGTTGGTTGGTTTTTGCAACATGATTGACTGGAAGTCTATCTTCTCAACCTCTGTCCAGTCCTGCTTTTTCCAGGAATTCTACAGTCAGTACAACAGACCTAAAACCTAGAGCTGAGATGAGAAGAAAGAGATCACAAGAACAGAAAAAAGGATAAAGAAGAAAACCCTCCAATCCATCAAGAACATCTCTCTTTCATGACTGAAGTGTGTTGTGCAGCAACAGTAAAGAAGTCACAGAAAACTGCTTTAATCTATCGTGGTGCAAGGAACGTCATTAGGATGAGAAGAGACATATTATCACTGCTGAAATTACTGTGCCTTTCCTGAACTTGCTCAAACCACCTCCTGCCTGGAGTATCACCAAGGATTAAGAGAACTGAATGCACAGTACTTTCTGAAGGTATATGGGGGAAAGGGCTGGAAGTGAATGTAACACAAGGGAACCTGGAATGGGGAAGAGGACTAAAAATATAACTTTACTCCTCTGCAAAATCAATTCAACTAAAATTCAGTAAAAGAACAAGATGATGTCTCCCTCCTACAACACATTCCATTCTTCATGTATATTGACACTGAAGGGTAAGCATGATAAATAGCTCTATTTTCAGCCACACAAAGGAAAAAGTTTTAAGACTGATTCCAGCCAACAGTTTCTCCTTCCTCAAACCTTAGATCGTCTTCCACAAGGAGACTGTCTCTGCTGGGAGCATCAGACAGGTTTTGATAGCCCTCCTTAGAGGCATAAAGGTGATTTTTCTGCTGGTACATGGGCAGGTTGATAATTATTGCTACTATATCAATACAAGAAGGATGTTTTCATGCAGCCAAAGGCAACCTTCCAGAGAGAGTTGAAAAGGAGAATATTTACCTCTCTGAAACAACAATAGGATCCACAGCAGGTGCAGGAACCTGAAAAAAAAAATAAAAATTGGTTGCTGAAACTTCCACCCTCACCAAAGGATTTTTAATGGTCATGTCCTGAACTATTCCTTCCTTTATTTTGCAAACATAATGTAGCCAACTGAAACCCAAATTCGCATTTAGAGCCTAAGTATGAATACTCGGTTAAACAAAAATAAAGATTATTTAATATTAATATATAGTAAGTTCTGATGCCTAAATTTTAACACAATGCTCTAGCACTATGTTCAGTTTTGTTGAAAATGAGAATTAAAATCTGCCTTTCAAAAAGGTTTTTAATAAACTCAAAAGTACATGATATTTTTCCTATAAAGGGATAAGTGGTCATTACCAGCATAGATGAAGGTAATTAAAAAGACTCTTAAAAATAGGGGAGAAAAAAAGATAGCGGGAACAAATTCAGTTCATACATCTTTTCAGGATCTAATTAACCTTAGAAACTGAGAATTCAGCCTTTCCCATGCATTTCAATGCAATGGAGAATGTCCCTTGCTACAAAGTATAGGTCTGATTTAATGGAGGTTTGATTGAGGATAAAGACAGTAGAGTCAGTCTGTGGTACCCTCTCTTTGCACTGAAAAGTGTCCGATTCCAAAGGCAAATGCACTCAGCTCAGTCATTCCAATTAAAGTGTCAGCTGCTATTCAGCATAAGCAAAGATAGCACAAAGAATGCAAAAGAATAAGGCATTACAGCATATTTACAAAGGCAGCCCAGCAATTGATGCTGGTCAGGGACAGGAAAGGAAAACACATGTTATTTAAACAAACAGATGTAGATACTTAGATGTATATATTTACACATACAGAGCTCATGCACATATATATATATATATATCACAAAACAAAATTATATCAAAAGGAGTAAAAACCTTTGCTCTCTCTAGGTCATTCTCTTGAATCTTTGTATGAAATTAAGTGGAACTACAGCTGAAGCTGCAATATCTGGATGTTGAAACAGTGTCTTCTTGCTGCAAGTAAAAAGTGTGAAAAATAAATAAATTTTCAAAGACCATTTTATTCATGGGTGCCTACAACAACTCATTGAGTATGCACAGCACACTTAACCCTGGTCCTACACTGATGTCAGCCTGCCAAAATCCCTCATGGCTCTGGAGGAATTCCTGTGCTGAGCTCAGGCTCCAGCGCGATGCTGACCGGGTGATACCCTGCAGTGGTGCCTGGCACAGATCTCCTGCTGACCTTCGGGAGGTTCTGCGTCAGTGCTCGTGGCACCCTGCTACATTCAGGTCAAATCACCTGAAATGCTCCAGCTTCCTTGTTTCCCAAATGGTTACCAGTTACTATATTATTTTTTATCAGAAAGAGTGAGAGTGACAGAGAGAGTTCCCTGCCAAAGGTTTTCTCCAAGTTCACAGTGTGTGTCCTGCTGCCACATCCAATAAATCATTAACATCGTCTGTTCCGGGCAGGCTTCCCTGGGACTGGTTCTGTGGGGCCAGCACGAATTTCTGCAGGGTCCTGCAATAGGGAGGACAAGCTGGGCTGGCAGCACAGCCCTACGTGGACATGGCCAGCCTTCAAATCCTTATGAAATGATCTTCCAAAGTTCAGCTTTCAACTGCTACTGTTGTTTCCAAGAACAAAAGAAACACTGGCAATTGGGCTCTGCTCAGCAAGAACAAAGCTCACCCAGAGCAGTGGGCATCTCCCCAAAGTCCCCTGTGGTGGCTCAAAATGTCCCATACAAAGGCCAGGGATGCTCTGCTCCTCTCAGCCTCCCAGAAGACTGCCAGTACTGATGCTGGAGCCCACTGAAGGAACCACCCCAGGGATTTTGGATTAGGTAGATGTTTGGGCTCACATAGTAGGAACTTCAAGCACTTCTGCTGACCCATGTGGATCAAAATTACAGGGCAGGCTGCAGTGTAATGTAGTGGTCATTTCTGGTTCCTCTTATTTGAGAGGAAATTCACTCCCAAAAACTTAACACAAGACATTCATAAAGTCCTTCTTAAGCCCTTGAAGATCCATCTCAATTGCCTGTGCAACAGCTGGTGTGGGTTTACAATAAACGGGAATAAACTGGTACACAGCCCATGCTCTTGTAATTGGCACAGTGATGGGCTTTGCATCCTTTTAAACATTTGTGAAGCCAGATGACCCAGGCAAATAGCAACAGGATGCCACCCCGAAGCATAATTATTTTATAGCTTCTATTTATTTTTTGGAATATCAAAATTTATGACAATCACTAAAGCAGATTGATTAAACCCTGAGCGTAAACACACCACGATAGAGAAGTTGTTTTGCTGTCATCCCAAGGAAGCATCTATTTGCAAAGTACATGGAAATATCAAAGAGCTCTCTATTGATTAAACTTTGAAAATAAAATTGCACCACTTATCATATGCTGTTTGCAAAAATGCCAATCATTATAATACTCATATAAGCATACTGCGTCTTCCCCCTGAACTCGTTAAATTTATTACTGAGACTCTATCCTGAGCTGCCTACATGTGGAAAAAATATCATTCAGATAACACATTAACATTTGTAACCAGTATTTAAAGCTGTGCATGGTGCCATCACAATGATAAGGGTCTTGTCAGCATTTCCAGTATAAGCCTCATTTCAGGGAATGGAGGGAGGGAGGGAGTGGCAACACTGTGTTTCAGCTACTTTAAATGGCGCCAACAAGAAGCCTGACATACAAGCTGTCAATCTAATTGTACCTGTCTTTCAGAGGTAGGTGCATCTTTCATGTCCACATTCAGTTTAAAAAATTCTCAATACATCATTGTAAACTACCTGGCAAGTGCTGTCATTTGCTTGTGCATGCAGCATCCCACACAATTATAATTCTAGAACTAAACTTTCATATTACAAAAGCTCTTAAGGTATGGAACAAAAATGATATGACCCCCTTGTCACAGCTATACTTGCACTCTACAGAAGACAGAGATAAGCAAAACAACTAACAATACAACAATGAGGCTGGTCCATGACTCATGTTATCAGATGTTCTTGCAGTATCAAAATACTAATAATACTGAGTAGAAATTTAATAGCAGAAAGGATAAAAAATAACAAATAAAAATCTTTTTTTGTGGGAAGAAATTTGTAGGTGCAATGCACCTGCCTTGAGCCCAGTTCTGCTACACATACAGGGTAAGCTGTGACTTGCAAAATGAGACCTGTTGACTGTTGAAGTCACAGTATTCTGATAAAAGATATAAAAGGTATTTGTATTATTAAAAAAAAAAAACACCAAAAGTAAAAAAATATTTGTCACAAGGCAAGAGAGGCTTCAGAAAGACATAACATGTCTAAAAAGGAAGGTACCGAAATGCTTACACTTGACATGATCTGGACAACTGGCCAGTTTATAAGTAAAGAGCTGTAAAGGAATGACTTCATCCCTACATAATTCCAAGTGCATCAGTAACACCAGCAAGAAATAATAAAGCCAAACATTTCTGTTTGCAAAAAGCAACAATATTTCCAGTCAGAAAGCTCAAATGCTAACCAATGTAGTGGTTGCAAAGCAAAAACACTCTGGAGTAAATGTGTGCACAAATGGGTTTTCCAGATTCAAAGCCAGAGTTGATTACCAAGGCTGACTGAGCTGTCCTCTTCTCCTCCCAGCTTTACTTGCTGTTCAGTCACAAAGTGGACATAAAAATCTCCTGCTGTGCAAAGGCTTTTATTGCTTTACAGGAAGCAGACTGATAGATGGTAAAAAAGAGGCCACATAAAGGCTGGGCAGTTATTCAAAAATTATATGCTTTGGAACAGAAGGAAACGCCACAAGTGTTATATAGAATGTATATGGACACTTTATTGAGGCCAAACATTCATGCCTTCTTGTCAAAGCTGTTCCACTTCACAAGGAACCTCATGGACTAGAAAGACACCACCACAAGGAAGCCATCCCCATGGAGCAGGTAGGAACACACCCACTGACTATTCCACTGATTCAGGTGCCCCTTGGCCTCCCCTGGCATACAGGCTAGTGAGGAGATGACTGAATACCTTCAGCATCCTAGCCCACAATGACTAAAATACAAAGCTGAAGTATTATCACAAGTTCTTCCCTTCCTAATGTCCTTTTAGTTAAAGTGCATTGTTGGTGCGCTCCTGATTTCCTTTGGAACGAGTCTATCAAGACAGGATGGCTGGCAAAAGAGCTTCAAGCCCAGGTAAACTGTTAAAAATTGAGATATGAAGCAATTTCAAGCACCATGGGAACAAGAACACTGTCAATAGGGGAGGATATTCTGAGTAAGCCCATTTCTACCTGAGCACCCAAATTTCACCATAAAATGTCATTCTGGATACCCGAGATATGTATGTAGTTGTCCATAATTCCCTGCAGTAGAAGGCAGCTGGAATCCTGGCCCTGTGAAGTCAAAGGCACATTTGTCAGTGGCTGCAGTCTAGGTCAGGATTTTATGTATGTTTGTACTGTGCTTTGTGCAATAACAACTCAGGGAGCTACTTCAGATGCCAAATAAATTTTAAGGTTTCTGTGGAGTTTGAAATACTTTATTCTAAGTGATTCTCCCAACATATTAATGCAACCACGATTCTCATAAGTTCTAATTGTCTCATCAATTTCTTTTCATGCCACTTGGAGTTATACATCACGCTTCAAAGTCAGCATCTGTACGACCAGCCTCCACATAGAGAAATATTATAGGGTATTTTTCAGGTAAATGATTACTGCTCACAGACAGCAAAGATTCTGGCTAGAGTGATGTGGAAAAGACTGCAGGAAAGAAGGAAATACTTTTCTTTAGTCAAAAGCTGAATAATTCTCAGAAACTTTTTTATCCTTAGAAAAAAACAAAACAGAAGCTTTTTCTTCCTAAAAGTGACTTCACTGGGTTTTTGTTGGTTTTATCTTTTTTCCCCTGAGTTATTATACCCTCATTTCAGAGATAAGCTGTTTGCTTTGTCAGTGTAATCTCTTCTTTCCCACTGACTCAAGGTGGCTCCTTGGCCTTCACTGTGTTGAGTGAGTACCCATAAATTGGCTTCACCTCTGACACCAGAAACCACCGTCTTGGTCCCACAAGCTCTTTTGCACCTCCGTAACTTTAGACAGAGAAGTAACCACACTGAGCCGATGCAGAGACCTTGAAACAGCCCTGCAAATAATGGTATCTGATCTGAAGTGAAAACATTTTCAAACCATAGGGCTCTTCCAATCGGTTATTACTCAATATTGCAGGGAAAACACATCCCCCTCCCTGCTTCTGGCAGTCAGTTAGGTGAGCAGTCAAATGACAAATTCTCATTTTTAAGCCAAACTCTGATGTGGATTTTTCTGACAGACAACAGTGGGTAAGTGTGATGGGTGGACTTTGGCTGGATGTCAGGTACCCACCAAGCCACTCTACCACAGCTGGCCTCAGCAGGATGGGATGGGGCAGAGAAAAGAAATTAAGATGGAAAAAAACTTGTGGGTCAAGATAAGGGCAGTTTAACAAAGTAAAAGCAAAGGCTGCTTGTGTAAGCAAAAGAAAACAAAAGATTTATTCTCAGCAGGAGTTGTCCAGCCACTTCCTGGGATGCAGGTCTTCATTAGCTCCACAAAACAAACGTCCTAGTAACAAATGCCCTTCTTTACCCTAGCTTTTATTGCCCAGCAGACATCATATGGTCTGGAATATCCTTCTGGACAGTTGGGGTCAGCTGTCCTGGCTCTGTGCTCTCCCAAGACTTTGCTCCTTCCCAGCCTACTGGTGAGGAGGGAACGTTGGAGAGACAGTCTTGATGGCGTGGGAACACTGCTCAGCAGCAGCAAAACACTGGTGTGTTATCAAACCTCTTCTGGCTGCTAACACCCAGCACAGCACTGGGAGCGCTGCAGTGGGGAAAATGAATTCCATCTCAGCCAGACCCCATGCAATGAGGCCAGGCTGAAACCTTTCATCTGGCTGGGGCAATTCTCAGACTCTTACTCCACTGAAGAAGTGGGAAACTAAAATCTCCAGTAGCACCACCTTTCATCAGACCTGGCTCAAAATTTTTGTGAAGGGAGGGGACCTTGACTGACAGCCAGACACACTGTGCACACACCCCATTATGTTCCTGTTAGAAACCAGGTGGAAAACACAAAACCCAATGGCAACCTCACTTTTTAATTCAGTCAGCAACTGTTCACAAACATCTCAGGAAACGAACTTCATGGAAGGAATTTTTGAAAACACATGGAGTCTTAAAAAATGCTGGTTTTTTTCTACTTATCTCATTTTTTTTCTGGAGCAAAACCAGAACTATATGACCTCTGTGCATAATGACAACTCAATGACACGGCTCTCATTTTGAATGTGGAATATGAAATGCTCACCGTGAAATGCTCAAAAATAATCCTCAGGCCATGATTATTCATAGAAATTATTTGGTGAGTAATTTCAATTAAATAAATTCATGGAATCAAGAAAAATAGGCTAAACTAATAGAATGCATTATTTATGATGAATAATTCATTTGAAGGAACTTTCTCCCACTATTGCAGAAAGCCAGCTCAAGGCATAGGGCACTGAAGTCTCACTTAAGCCCTGTTTTGAGGTCTTAATTGGGGGCTTTCATGATGAATCACTCTGGGCTGGCCCTCTGCCCAGGACTGAATTTCACCCATTGCTCCTGCTCCTCACATATTGCTGGATATGTCATTAGCACAGTGGGATTTGTGTTCTTTCAACATCACTGCCATAAAAATAATGATATGGAGAGATTTCATTATGTCTATTTTACTACTAATAAATAAAGGGAAGAAACCTCTCAAATCAACTCACCAGACTTTCAACAGTGAACACTCATCATACCATACATCAACTGCATTATGCAAATATAAGCCCCATGTCCATTGAAGTAAAGCAAAAAGATCCAATAATTTAAACAAGACTCTCTGAATCACTAAAAACACTTGTGTGCACTTGTGTTTGCATGAAGGGACATTTCCAGTTAAAAACATTCACAGTATATATATAACACACAGATTATGACTCTGAGGAAATCTGAAAAATTGCATTTATAAATGGTAGTGGTAGATATTACTCTAGACATTCACACATTTGAAATGCAATAAATGATCATCCATTGTCGGTTTAAGACTGGGCAAAAAAAAAAAAAAACAAACAAAAAAAAAAAAAAACAAACCCTTTTTTCTTTTTTTGTTCTTGATGCTCAGCAATGCCAGCAGAGAATATCTATCATCAGGAACACTCATCTCATTGTTCCTATCAGAGAAAAAGACCCATTGACATGATGAAACAAAGCACTTCCAAAAATATTTAAACCACTCAATAAAACATAAGTGCAGGCTTTGAAGTTAAACATTTGTTCAAAGATCTGATCCAAATCCCACTGAAATCAGTAGGAGTCCTTCCATTGACACCAAAGGGCTTTGGATCAGACATACTACTTTGCTGACTAGGATGAAGACATCCATAAATATCAACTGTCTTACTGTCTTAGAGTACTTTGCTGGGTCCTACGATAAAAGGTGTGAGTGTAGAAGGGGAGTGGAGATTTGTTTTCCTATGCAAGAAAGGAAAATAATTGGGCTAAATCTAAAATAAATGTTCTGTCTTAATTACATAGTCATGAGTCTGTCAGTATCCCCAAAGCACAGGCTACCCGGGATGCTTTCTGACACACAGCTTCTCTCTCACATTTCCTGCTGAAACCAATATTACTGCTATTAGAACACACAAAATTCTCTTCTTAAGACAGTTAGGATTAATGATACAAAACATCTGAAACTGATAGTTCTACTGCTGTGGTTTGTACCACCAGTGTAGAATCACACTGTGCTGTTACAAAACAGACTACCCCAGATACCCTGAAACAAATCATCTTTGCAAAAATATTATGTTGCAGTGAGATAATGGGTCTCAAAAATGGATAACTTTGGCCAGGGTCTGAGTCCTCGCAGGAAGCAGAAACTGAGGGAAGAGTTAGAAAGCATGTTGATTTTAAGTCATCATTCATTAATGTCTTTTATTTATGCAGTAGGTAGTCATGAAGTGTCAGCAAACAGTAGTCTGAAGTAGGCCAGTTCTCCATGTGCTTAAATGGCTGGGTGAAATGGAGCTAAAAATTCATCTGGAAACCAAAGAAATTCATAACAGTTACTGGCAAAGGCATTTACTGATTGCCAACAAAAGGGAACTCAGTAGACACCACACACTCCTTCACTCATCCCCTGCTCACTGCTTGCCCAAAGAAAGTGAAAGCCAGAGACTCCTCCTTCATCCTGTCCTTTACAGCATACTTCCCAGTGCTGCTGGATGAGAGAAAACCTTGGATTACAAGTAACAATTGTTGTGCATACTGCTCACTGCCAAATCTGAAAACTGGTTATTACCTTAATAATTACTTTTAAGTAAGGCTCAAAAATATCCCATTTTACAGTATAGAAAAGATCCCAAATATGGAGGGAGAATGTCTCCAGCTCCAAATAGGCACATGTATACACAGTGGCATACAGAGAAAGCAAGAACAGGGTACTTTTTGAAGAGCGGAGGTGATTATCTCAGAACCCTAAAAGCTGGCATGGAGTAGAGGCTTCTCATATGCAGTTCAGGATTACAGGATAAGGAACACATGAGATCACTAAATACTTAAATTTACAAATTCCCATTGTTTTACTACATCAGTCATCATGTTCTGTTCACAGAAATCAATACTGGCATCTATTTATATGAATAAACTCTTCTTTACTTGCCAGCAGCATCCAGGCTACTTTATTAGTTTCTAATGAGCATTAAGACTTAAATCCTTCCATCTCTCCAATTCTCAAGGTTTTTTCTTCCTTTCTTGCTGCCTTCTTTTCTTTATTCCATGAGATTTTGTGGATATGTTTGTTTCTTTATTTATGTACAAGAAAACAAAACCAGATAAACTGATAGGTAAAGATGTGTAAGTAGTGTTAAGCACC
Organism: Margarornis squamiger; assembly: GCA_035222235.1. NCBI lineage: Eukaryota > Metazoa > Chordata > Aves > Passeriformes > Furnariidae > Margarornis > Margarornis squamiger. The sequence goes on along the minus strand of JAWWTY010000138.1, from coordinate 14,154,305 downwards.
CACCAGCAGACACAATGTGGAGAAAGAAAATTATCCCCACATTCCCAGATTTTTTCTGCTCCTTGATATTTACTCTCCCAGAAGGACAACAGCCTGATGTGCACTAGGCAGGAAGCATAATGATCTGTGCCAAATTTTATGTGCTTCTGCTTCATGCCATGGTCTGGCTTTTTTTTTCTCCAGCAGATCTCAGGACCATGCAAGAGCCAAGAGCTGCTCTGGTGTCTGTGGCAGCACAGACTACTTGAAGTGGGCTAAGGCCAGTATCAGGCAAGTATTCAGTTCATATTTGCTCTGCAGCAGTCTGGGACTGTCCTATGGGAAACAGGTACAGGATAATTAAGGGCTCCTAAGCCAGCAGACAAGGATATCACAAGGATAAGCATTTCAAACTGAAGGTAGCTAGATGCAGAGTTGTAGAGAAAGCACATTTTTTTATTTGTGGGAGATGAAACCTATTGGAACAATTTGCCAAACGTTATGGCAGATTTTCACCACAGCCAATTGCTAAAAGATGCCTGGATATGTTACTGGGTTTCAGTTTTTTGTTTTTCTCTTTCTTCTTTCTATGAGTATGATCTAGTTTAAACAGGAATTAATTCCAATTTAACTGGTGGCCTGGGTTATGAAAGATCCAAAAGCCACAATGGTTCTATTAAGCCTTCTAATCTATGAATCTGTACTCAGTCTTCAGAACTTTGCACAAAAAGGAGGATGAGGGAACAACAGCAAAGCATTTGGGAAAAAAGGAAACCCTCACAACGCTTACAAAGCAGGCATAAGACTGAGTTTCCCCAAATCCTCATGGGCTGCTGTATCAACCTGCCTCCTGGCCTTCCATTCCTGGAGGCTCCCAGATATTCACAGCCTGAAAATGTTCCCACATTCAACATATAAAAAATAAAAAGGCAGTAAAACAGGTGGAGGAACAAAGCTGTTCTTTTACACTCTGTTTTTAATTGAAGGGATTATAAAACACTTCAGGCATGCTGAGAAATCATGACTTTGTTCCTAAATAAAAAGCTGTAGCTATTATTTTTTTTAAGCCCTTGTTCCTCCTCCTACAACAGTGGTTATTATATGCATGCATTTGCAGTGTAATAGAATCAGTATCATCTCTGTGTCTTATTACTGTTGCAATCCCCTAACATGCTGTTCCTTCCATCCCACATGAATCTGGTAATTACTGCTGAGGCATGCCATGCGTACACTTTCCCTTCCAAAGCAGCATCAGCACTTACCACAAACACATTTCCTACGTATTAGTAAACACAAGCAAGTGGGACAGGGGATGTTGCCTCAAAAGTCAATTCCAGGACATGATCCTTGCTCGCCAGAAAGCTGCACATGACTGAAACCTCATGGACATGAATCAAATGTACACCATGAGATGAGGGGAAAATGTATTGGACTTACTTCTGCCTTCATTTTTGCTGTGTGTTGGAGCGAGCTCTGTGAGTGCTGGCAACGCCGTGCAGGGCTGTTCAGGCAGGTTACAGGAACGTGTGTGTGCCTCTGTGCATGTGTCAGTGTGGGCAGGTGTGTGTGAATATGCTCCCTTCAGAAAAAGATTAAAAAAAAAAAAGAATCAACCTAAGTCTACTTTTATCTCCTCTTTTTAGGCTCATGCCCCCAGACTGTGTTAGAAAGACCTGAAAACAGGATTTGCTACACCCTGTAACTAGTCCAATTTTGCTCCCCAAACACCATATCCTAATGTTTAAAGCTGAAAACAAGCAAAAGCAAAAAATCTCAGAGAATAATAATCTGGCTGCTGGTGTATTAGTGCTGTAAAATGGCAGATCTGCCACACACATCGATCCTGATCTTAGCAATTTTTGCTCCTGAATTCAGCTGGATAAAGAGTTAGAATGGAGCGGCTCTGAGCGCATTTCAGGATGCCAATCTTGTTGAAATTCACACAGCACCACACCAAAAGTATGCTCCAATGTGGGATTTCCTGCTCTTTCCACAAGCTCTCCAAATTTTAGATGGGGAAGTTGCAACTGCTTCAATCCCAAATGCAAACTCCATCACTATTCCTGCCCAGCACTGCAAAGGCATCTGTGTTGGCTGCTGCAGGATGTTACCTTCTCCAGTCTCAAGAAGAGAGATAAGAATAGACAGCACAGTTCTGCTGCTCCTAAAATGTGGGTTCTGATACGTAATGGCTAAAGAATACCACGAGATGACAGTACCACTTTTGCCAAGTCCAGCACTCTCTTGGCAGCAAGCCTTTACATTCTAAAGACTAAGCAAAGTGCACATAGTTCCCAGTAAGATTCTGGCAATAATGCACCCTGCCATATTAACACTTTAAAAATTCAATGTAGAGTGTCTTTTTTTTTTTTTTTTTTTTTTTTTTTTTAATCCTCCCAGTGTGAACCCAAAGTTTTACCTTTCAGATAGAGACCAAGAGCAGCCATCCTTCCCCATCAAACAGACCCGTGCCCGAGGCATGGGGCTTAAGTGAGTCACAATAACCCACATCCAACATATTGCTCCTTTTAAAGGCAGCCGAAGGCTACACCACAACATTGCAATGGGGCAGTGAGACTAGTCCAGCCAGCGGGAGTGATGGCGTTAAATGTGGTCTTGGCTGCTCAGCACTCGGGGGAGCCTTCCAGAGGGTGCAGGGATTCAGGCACGAGACTGCCGTCGCCTGCCAGCCCCGTGTGGTGGAAGGTTGTGAACTTCCCGGAACGTGCAGAAAACAGCAGCGCGCCGGGCAGAGCTCGGCACGGCAGTTTGGGAAGGGGACTGCTGCAGCCGGAGCGGGGGATCGATGCTGGTGCCTCAGCCGGGATTTGCAGCACCGCTGCTGCGAGAGGCAGACTGTGCGTGTGGGGGGCTGCGTGTGTGGGGTGTGCGTGTGTGGGGTGTGCGTGATGTGTTGTGAGAGTGTGTGAGGGCTGCGTGTGTGTGTGTGCAGTGTGTGTGCGGTGTGTGTGTGCGGTGTGTGTGTGCGGTGTGTGTGCGGTGTGTGTGCGGTGTGTGTGTGCGGTGTGTGTGTGAGGTGTGTGTGTGCGGTGTGTGTGTACGGTGTGTGTGTGAGGTGTGTGTGTGCGGTGTGTGTGCGGTGCGTGCGCGCCAGCCGCCTGGCTTGTGCCGAAGAAGCTGCTTGACTTGCTCTCTCTTTTGAGGGCACGGATTTAGGGACCCGGGGCCAAAAATTCTCCGGACCCAGGTAAATCCGCTCGTTACCTTATTCCCCTTCCCGGCTCCGAGTGCCCGCGCGGTCCTGCAGGTGCTGTCAGAGCGCTCCCGCGATGAGCAGCAGCAGAGCCGGGAGCGGAGCCGGCTGCGAGAGCCGCGAAGGGAGGGGGGGACGGGGACGGGGACAGAGGGGGGGTGGGCTGGGAAAAACGTGTCCCCCCCGCCCCCGGCTGACGTCAGCGCGGCCCCGCGCGGGGCACCCGGCAAAAGCGCCGCGCCCGCCGCGCCCCGCGCACATCCCCGCACACAGCCCCGCGCACAGCCCCGCACACAGCCCCGCGCACATCCCTGCGCACAGCCTCCCGCTCCCGCAGCCGGGACGGGACGGGAGCGGCCGGGACGGGACGGGACGGGAGCGGCGCTGCCTCGCAGGGCTCCTGCTGAGGCGGGGGGCGGGCGATGCCTCTCGCCGCCGGGCGCCTGGCTCCCGGGGCGCGGCGGCTCTCGGCCCCTGCCCCTGCCCCTGCTGCCCGCCCGGGCGCACCGAGAGCAGGTACGGGTGCGGGGCGCGGTGCGGAGCGAGGTGCGGGACGCGGTGCGGAGCGAGGTGCGGGGCGCGGTGCGGGTGCCCCGCGGCGGGGAGGATTTGCCGAGGCTTGTGTCCCCCGCCCCAGGTTAAAAGGCTGGCGGTGACCGGGGGCCGGGAGCGGCGTGCCCCGGGACGGGGTGGCGGTGCCGGAGGGGACGGGCGGGGAGCGCAGAGCCGGGGACGCCGGGCTTCGGGTTGCTCCCCGACGTGGCTTCCCCCACAGCGGCTCCGCAGGCTCTTTCCGAGAGGAGAAGGAAGGGAGGAGGAGGAGGAGGGATTCCAGAGGAGTTTGCAAGTCGCTGCCTTTGCAGAGCCCCTTCCCTCCCCCCCAGCCTTCCGACCTGCTTCGCCTTCCCCGTGCAGCCTCTGCTCCCGGCCGTTTTCACTGGGGATCTCTTCTTTCTCTCCTTACCTGTCTCAAAAGGTTTGACTGTAGGTACCAAAGCGGGGATCGACGGCGCATAAAGATGCTGAAGGGTGTTTGGTTGCTCAGTTTGTTAACAGTGGCTGGGATCTCACGGACAGAGAGTCGCAAACCTGCCAAAGACATTTGCAGCAAGAGCCGCTGCCCTTGTGAGGAGAAGGAGAACGTGCTGAACATTAATTGTGAAAACAAAGGATTTACAACCGTCAGCCTCCTCCTGCCGCCACCGTCCAAGATCTACCAGCTGTTTCTCAATGGGAACGCGCTGACCCGCCTGTTCCCCAATGAGTTTGTCAACTATTCCAACGCCGTGACCCTCCACTTGGGCAACAACGACATGCAGGAGATCCGCACAGGGGCCTTCAGTGGCCTTCGCACCCTCAAGAGGCTGCACCTCAATAACAACAAGTTGGAAGTGCTGAAGGAAGACACGTTCCTGGGCTTGGAGAGTCTGGAGTACCTGCAGGCTGATTACAATTACATCAGTGCCATTGAAGCAGGGGCATTCAGCAAGCTAAACAAGCTCAAGGTGCTGATTCTCAATGACAATCTCCTCCTGTCCCTGCCCAGCAATGTCTTCCGCTTCGTGCTCCTCACTCACCTGGACCTGCGGGGGAACCGGCTGAAGATGATGCCTTTTGCTGGTGTGCTGGAGCACATTGGAGGCATCATGGAAATCCAGCTGGAGGAAAACCCTTGGAACTGCACCTGCGACTTGCTGCCACTCAAGGCCTGGCTAGACACCATCACCGTGTTTGTGGGCGAGATAGTCTGCGAAACCCCCTTCAGACTTCATGGAAAAGATGTGACCCAGCTCACCAGGCAAGATCTCTGCCCTAGGAAAAGCTCTAGTGATTCAAACCAGAGGGAAAAACATCCTGGCCTCTCAGACCCACACATCTCAAGGCTATCGCCCACAGCCAACTCTGCCATGAATCCTACCAGGGCTCCAAAAGCCAGCCGGCCACCCAAAACTAGGAACCGCCCCACCCCCCGTGTCTCTGTGTCAAAAGACAGGCAAATTTTCGGACCTATCATGGTTTACCAGACAAAGTCTCCTGTGCCCATCACCTGCCCAGCTGGCTGCATCTGCACGTCACAGAGCTCAGACAATGGCTTAAATGTTAACTGCCAAGAGAAAAAGATAAGTAACATCTCCGATCTCCACCCCAGGCCAACCAGTCCAAAGAAACTTTACCTTACTAGTAATTATCTGCAAGTCATTTATAGAACTGATCTCACAGAGTACAGCTCTCTGGACTTGCTACATCTAGGAAATAACAGAATTGCAGTGATACAAGAAGGTGCCTTTACAAACCTCACAAGTTTACGTAGACTTTATCTTAACGGCAACTACCTTGAGGTTCTGTACCGGTCTATGTTCGAAGGGCTCCACAGCCTGCAATATCTCTACCTAGAGTACAATGTCATTAAGGAGATCCTGCCACGCACATTTGATGCTCTGAGTAATCTTCATCTGTTGTTTCTCAACAACAACCTGCTCAGATCCTTGCCTGACAATGTCTTTGGCGGCACTTCCCTCACCAGACTCAACCTTAGAAACAATCATTTCTCACATCTGCCTGTGAGAGGAGTCTTGGACCAGCTCTCAGCTCTGATTCAGATAGACCTCCAGGAGAACCCTTGGGACTGCACGTGTGACATCCTGGGGCTGAGGAACTGGATAGAGAAAGTCACTGACCAGAACAACCAGCAGTCGAATCCCCCCGTGGTTATCAATGAAGTCATATGTGAGTCTCCCACCAAGCACTCTGGAGAGCATCTGAAATTCCTGAGCAAAGAAGCCATCTGCCCAGAGAACCCCCACTTATCAGATTCTTCTCTCCTCTCCATGAACCAGAACACAGATACACCCCATCTCCTGGGAGCCTCACCCAGTACCTACCCAGAACTACACACTGAAGTTCCACTGTCTGTCTTAATTTTAGGATTGCTGGTTGTGTTTATTTTGTCAGTTTGTTTTGGGGCAGGCCTGTTTGTCTTCGTCCTTAAGCGCCGGAAGGGGGTGCAAAGCATGCCCAGCAGCGCAAACAACGTAGATATAAGTTCATTTCAACTCCAGTATGGGTCTTACAACACTGAGACCCATGATAAAACTGAAGGACATGTTTATAACTACATTCCCCCTCCTGTTGGACAGATGTGCCAAAACCCAATTTACATGCAAAAGGAAGGGGATCCAGTTGCCTATTACAGGAATCTCCATGAGTTTAGCTATAGCAGTCTTGACCACAAAAAGGAAGACCCCACCAGTCTTGCATTTACCATCAGTGCAGCTGAATTACTGGAAAAGCAATCCTCGCCAAGGGAACCAGAGCTTCTATATCAAAATATTGCAGAAAGGGTCAAGGAACTCCCCACTGGAGGATTAGTTCATTATAACTTTTGTACCTTACCCAAAAGGCAGTTTGCCCCTTCATATGAATCAAGACGCCAAAACCAGGACAGGATAAATAAAACTGTTTTATATGGAACTCCCAGGAAATATTTTGCAGAACAGTCTAAACCTGAGCATCCTTTACTCCAAGGAAAGCTACAAACAGAACCAGACTACCTCGAAGTTCTGGAAAAACAAACTGCAATCAGTCAGCTGTGAGGGGGGAGGTGGGAGACAAAGGAAATTTTTTTAATGAGCTCAGCATCACATTTCATTGGGTCTGAACTCAGTGCTGATATCATCTGTCGCATTCTCAACATTTCCACTTTTTTAAATCAGAGAGGGAATGAGAGAGAGAAGGAACCCTTGCAGCATAGGAGGGATATGGTGTTGCTCTTGCAACGTTCCCTTTAAGTTATTTCTCTCTCCTTTTGACCCTTCTGTAGGAACTGTCACTGCAAATGTATCTTTCTGTAATAGATCTTGCATAATTCTTTTTGATTTCAAAGGAAATGAGGAAGGGGGTCTTTGGGTTTTCTGTTGTTTTTTTTCTTTTCATTTCAAAGTGGAAACTTAATGTATTATGTAGAAGATCTCCAAAGATCTTTTTTTTTCCTGGACTGACTTTCTTTTGTAAATAATAATATACAGTACTGCTGTTTCAATTACCAACTATAGCCACTGGGCGTCACTTTTTTGTGTTAAAGTGCCTTTGCACTTTAAGTACATTATTACTTAATTGTTGCTCTTAGCTTTGATAAATTGAACCTATTTTAATGTGTTGTATTTTTGAAATTAAAAAAAAATTGTAAAATAGATCTATATGTCAGCTGCATTAAATCAGAAGGTTTGATTTATAGGAAAGCTGCCCTTCCTTAAATGACTCTAGTTCTAAGACCTTACAGACTCAAATGTAAATTATTGGGGTATTTTTTCCTTCTAGGTTTGTTTAGAGTGATTCACTGAAATCAACTGAGAGAATTTAGCAATGGACTAGAGGTTATCCAATGCCTCAGCTGAGAATAACAGCTCATTAATAAAAGATGTTTAACACAATGTCATAGTGAACTGAACAATTAATGTCCTTCTTAATACATTGCATTGCAGCTCTAACACAGTAATGTTCAGTGGCTTAAGATTATTTTCATACTTAACAGAACATTACTCATAATATTTTATGCATTAAATTAGGTATTTTTATACATTTTGTGACAGAGTTTATATTTATAACTTTTTGGACTGAAATTAACATGTCCTTTTCCTGCTAGATACATGTTTGTTTTTTTCATAAGCAGGGACACCAGCAGGGGTCATCCCACACTTCATTAAATTTGTTAACATACAGGCAAATGAACCAATGCCAAAGGTAAAATTTGAACCTGGGTCTCTGGAGTCCTCCAGATCAAGGTAGCCAAAATTAGTATGTGCATCACGCTAACTTTCAGTAGTCTGAATTGCATCTAGTTTCCAGTAGTCTCTAAAGGAAAAGTAATACTGCAATAATTCTAATCTGCTAGAGAAAACAACCATTAAGTTCATTATCTTAAATTTTATAAAATGTTTTAAGTTAACAGAATTCCATTCCCAGCATTGGTTTTCTTAAGCCCATCAGTGAACAAATGCCATAAGTCTTCTCCTTTCCCATTAACTCAGGCCTGTTTTGCTTCAAGCTTTATGTTATCACCTTCAATTTACATTTCCTTCCTGGAGAATATTGAAACCATTTTTATTAACAAGTGTTCAGTCAAACTTTATTAAGTCTTATTAGCTTCTAAATAATTTTTAGATGCAAACATTATTGTGCGATTTAAACAAACAGCCCTTATTTACAACAAAAACAGTTTTGTTTTGTCTATTCTAAATCCTTATGCAACTGGGATGGTGATCTGCATATAAAGTAGGCCAGGCTTTTCAATTCCTTATTAAAGCAATTGATGGAGTCTGAAAGAAGCACACTGTTTCCTTTTCATAAATAGGTTACTGCACATAATAATCCTTTATTATCATGCGGAGATTGAAGTGGCCTCTGCTGACTGATTTTTGGAGCTTTACTATAGTTAATAATACAGTAGCTACAACTTAGAGAAATTTTCAGCAATAGCATTTAAGCTATAAATAACCACAATCAATGTTGTTCTAATCAGGACTTTGCCAAAAGGAAGTTGCTTTATATTTAAGAGCTAAAGAGGCTTTGCATGTGTATTGCCAAGTATCTGAGTCATTCAGTAAACTGTCTTCTAATGATTTATGTGACATATGGGTACATTAATATGCTAACATGTCAATTCTTTATGTTTAGAGTCCATAGCATCTATGGCTGTTCATTAGATCAGGTTTAAAACTGAAGTGCTACAATGGACTACTGAAGAATCAGTCTTCAAAATGGTCTCACTTCAAGAAGGAGGCGAAATGGTATCACTTTAGTTGAACTTGGAACATTTGACTGGAATAGCATCCGTCTTTGAGCAAGGTACTTGCTTGAAAGCTTCCAGTAGTGACTGTCTCATTATGGCTCCTTTCCCTGGGTAATTAAAAGCATTTGTTACTGTAACACTAAGAAAAGTATAAGTATTATTTTAAAGTAAAGTTATTAACTCCTCCCAGGTATGATTTTAGTATTGCCTGCAAAACAAGTACTGTGTTGGATCTGGCAGCAGCTAGGAGACTATTATTTATTATTCTCCAGTGAACCAGAACCAATTACAGGGTTTTTTCCTCAGACAAAAGAAAAAAAAAAAAAAAAAAAGAGCTAATTTTTCCAACAGAAATGTTTTCAAATTTTTCGTGTTTGCACACAACAGAGGTAGGGAATTGATTCCTTTAGTAACTTTATATCATTTGGTTTTACTGCTTCAGTCTCATACTACTTTCATGTTTGCTTTGGTAGCACAGCCACATTTTACAGAGGTTTCTGTGGCTTTACATTTCGTTAGCTTTCCTAGTGGAATTTAAGGACTAGATTTTATTTTGCACCAGTGCCAGCTTAAAAATCATTATTGTTGTAGATCTTTTAGGTTTGTTTTTATACCCTTCAGCTGACATCTATTAAGCAATTCTTTTCATAGAGTGGCTAGGTGAGAGATATTTTTTTCAGTTACGCTTAAAGAGATTTGTTTAACAGGGACAGTGTGTCGGCAGCTGCTGCATAGAAGGTCTCCACATTTTCTCAGCTGTGCAGCCCTGGAAGCTCCTGCTTGTTAGGGAAGAGCTGCTTGCCTGAGTAGTGGCTTGATAATGAGTCTGAAAAAAATTTCTTTCATAGTTTGAAAAGTTGAACTGTGGAATTATGTAACCAGGTTAGCAAAGTATTTTTGTCCCCTCGGGAAAATGGGATGCAAGTAGTTTTCTTTGTTTATAAGTTTTCTTCTGTGAAAGTGGCCATAAGGACCTTGACAGCAGCAGTAACTGTGCAGGCTGAAGCCCTGTTGAAGCTGTGCAGTTATCTCTGGTGAAAAGGGGGGCAGTACACTTCCAAAGCAGGAATATGGTTTTTTAAGAGACTTTTCTAAGTAAACATTAAGTAAAGTTTACCAATGCATTCCCCTTTTTCTCCACACAAAACAAATGCCACTGTTTGCAAAAGGGTCTGTGCTTTGTCTCTGGCTGCTCGAGTCTGCTGCAGAGCCACTCCAAATGCCCTTTGGGGGGTGGTCCTCCCTTTTGTGGTCTGTCTCCCATCAGATTCCATCTCTTTGGAATGGGCTCCATCATTTGCTCAGTTCCTACCTCACCTCTATTACCTGCCTCCCAAGCCCTCACCATGTAATACTCCAGTCTTTCCACTTTTACCTGTCCCACCTAGGCACTCCTTCCCTTCCCTAGCAAGTTCTGGACGACCAATTTCAGCCTCCCTGCTCCACTGAGAGATCAGCCCTTACCTCCTCTCATGACATTGCTGAGTGCCCCATGTGAAATGAGACACCTGATCCCAGTGGCATTCCTGGGGGCCATGCTGGAGGGGGGTCTGCATAGCTGTTCTCTCTTCCACTTGGGCAGAGAAGAGAAGCCAAGACCCCACAGCATTTCAGCTTCCATGCACAATTAACCGTGTGCCAACCCTGGCCATGCAAGCAGCATTTCTGAGCAAGAACAAATGGAGGAGCTCTCTGAAACTACTGACATCACATCACACTTTGCTGTAATTTTGGCAAGTTGTCTCTAGCATGAGCTAATCTTGCCAAAATTAGCTACTAAAATTTTAAATTCAAACTGGTTGTGTAGCATTTCTAAAGTAAATAGTGAAAAACCAGGCCATTCAAAGGTGATATTTTCCCTCTCAAAATACATGGCATGAACTGGGCTACAGATTCTGCCTGTTTTCTTCCAGGAGCAGTAGAGAGGGTAGATGATGAGCACTGATAATATTAATTGCCACAGAGCTGCAGTCAGCCCAGCCTGATCATTTTCTAGCACACCCATATGCAATATATATGCTCTGTTGAGTATCTGCCATTCTCTACCCTGAGACATTTCCATTGTGTCCATGACAGAAATATTCCCCGTGGAGTTTATAGCCTGCTTCGGTCAAATGCACTGGCTTTTTGTAACACCTTCTTGTGCTGGTAGAGAACTATACAGTAGGCTTTAATTTTGGTTTCTTTCCATCAATACTTGAGTTCGTAAAACAAAAATTGCACTTTTTGAAGTTAGAAGCTGTAATTAATAGTGTCAAAATAAGGATCCCAGCAAGTTAAATTGCCTAAATAAAAGTCTTATAGAATACTGAGCTTGTATAGGAATACAAATGCCATAATTTTAAACTGCTCATGAGTGAAATGAGATACTGGAAATGTTAATGAAACTTCTTAGGTTCTTATAGGATAATCACTGTTACAGTTTGTGATTTTTCTTATTACTGTTTTTGCAGACAATAAATGTCATTTAACAGAGAGAGAAGGAAAAAAACCCCTGTTTTCCAAAGACCTCCCCCAACTGTACAGCTCCAAAATAACAGCTAAATTAACTTATGCAGATGATGTGACACTTCTGATATATTTCCCTCACTTTTTCAAAGCATTCCATAGGAGAAGTACAAAAGTTATTCTTTTCTAAGAGGATCATTAAGTCTGTTTGGATTATTGATCTCATAGCTTTTCTGGGCACAAGGCCAAGCATTTTGACTAAGGTTTTTAATCCTAGCTAATGAGGGAGGTGGATTAATGAGAAGGTTTTTGTTGGGTTTTTTTTGTGTTCTTGGAGGGCTGGTTGGATTTTTTTGAACCAGTAGATTGACATGTTTATGAATACAGATGAATAGATTGTTTTGAGTGAAAGAAATGTTGGAGTGGCAATCGGAGATGCAGTCATTCTAAACACCAAATTGGCTCAAGAGCATGAGTGAAGTTTGAAAAACAAGACATCATAAAAGTGGGGTTTTTCCTGAAATCATGAACACAGAGGGCACCCCTTTGAGTAGAGCAGCAGATTTTGTTACATGCTGTTAACCATTTGGAGGGATGAAATTAGACGCCAGATGCACCTCCAGTATCTTTAAGGACACACTGAAGTGTTCAGAATTTGGTTCTCATGTCTGATTGTTACCCCATGTGCACACATCTTCATTACCACTGGTTATGCACTGTGCTTGGAAAAAGGAAACACGGTGAAGTTTGGAAGAGTAGAGCTGGTTTGCAGTATTTTTGAGTGGTTTGGGTTTTTTTTCTATTTTTAAAAATGCAATGAATTAACCATTTGTGCACTCAGTGCCATAGACTTTTAACTTCTAAGGTCTGTTATACAAACTAACTTCTCAGCAAACTGTTCAGACCAATGATTGTAGCAAAACAAGAGCAACTCAAAACATAGTGGCTGATCTTAAGGAGGAAGGTGGCACTACCATTTAGCAGTCAAAGTAATTTGAGTCCATATTTTCAGTATAACAGAAATTACAGCAGCATTATGAAGTGTCTGCAATATGGCAGTGTCAGGATCCTTTATGGTGACAGAACAGGTATAGATTTGCATCTTGGCAACACAGATTCCTTACATCTTTTCTTGCCCTCTGTGTGCATTGCTCTCCAGAAGTGTTAGACACAGTTGTCTTCTGAGTAGGAGGCAGTACAGCCTTTTTAAGAATGCTGTCTGCATTGGGAAAAGCACAACTAATGTATACAGACCTGCTGGAGTTATCTCTTCCTGAGATAAAACTTATTTCCATACAAAAGCCTGGAAAAAATCCCCCGGAGATCACTGATAGAATGACAGAGTTTATTTTAAAACATCTTGATTTTAGTTCTGAGAGCCTCTCAACTGAGAGGCGAAGGAATTGGAGTTAAGGCAGTTATTTCCCATGCTGTAAACTTTTTTCCTTCTCTCCAGGGATTTGTTACAGATTTGGTGCATTGGCATGAGTGACAATTACCTCATCAAATAAGGGCAATCCTATTGAACTAACCAATTGTGAGTGGCAGAGGGGAGAGAAAAATGGTTATGTCCTCTTACTATCACTTAAAGTGCCATTTGGGAGATTTCCAGACTGAACACTTATTCCCATAAATCTGAAGTCAGCATACTCCAAGTTTCTACTCAAGTCACTAAGTATGAGATTTTCAGTAATGTCTGAGTGATTTTGTCTATCACATCTCTTGCCCATGAGAGGGTGAGGTTTTGCTTGAAATCTTTGATTTATTGTATCTCTTCTAAATTTTAATTCTTGATTATTCCTGACTGTATTCTTGCTGTGGAGGGCAAATGGAATATGCTCAGGTAACTTTTGGTTTTCCTTTATCTTATTTCACAAGTAGCTAAGTTCCTCAAGTACCAAGCAGCTGAGAGACTTGAACAAGTCAAAAGTTTCAGAAATTCAGTGATCCACTCAAGTGAGCAAAGCTTTACCAAAGCTTTACTGCTCCCATCACATCTGCTGTGTTCTGCTGAGATGTTGATTTTATTCAGATGTATTCCAACTTGAAACAAACACACACTAATAAGTGTCTTCTGTGTAAAACCTTATAATATTCAGCTCACATGCTTACTTACAATAGAAAACAGAGAGGAAGTGAGAGGTAGGGAAAAGCCTTTCAAATTTTCTGGGCTTTTTTTCTGAAGGTTTCAGAGTGGTTTATTATGATTACTAGTGAATCAAAAGGAATTCTAACAACACTGTTGTATTAGGTTATTGATTTTTCTTTTTTTCTTTTTTTTTTTTTTTACGTTTTTGTGCAAGATAGTGGGGGGCAGGGGAAGGGGAAGGGAGGAAAAGGTAGATTATAGTTGTCCTAACTGTCAAGACATTAAAAGGAGACTACCAGAAAAGTAAGGACCTGAGTGTTCATGACTCAAAGAGCTTACACAAATGCCTATTTTTTGTGGAACATCTGAAGGGAAATGGCACACAGGCTGCTTTTCTAAAGGCTAAGGGAACTGGACAGGCAATTGCCTCAGAGAGCTGAGAAATCCCAGCCTTAAAGTTATAGCACATTGACTGTAATTCAAACATAAAGCATGGCTCATGTGAAAAGACAATGATAGTGTGGAAAATGCTTAATGCTACAGTTCACACTTTAATTAGTGGCATAGTTGTAGCTTGTGTTTTCTGATACCATATTTACCATCGCATCCAACTCGAAACCTACTTAGCAGAACTGAGTGGACAATTCCTAATTTATTGATGTGGCCTTCTTTTCCATAGTGCAATGTTTACAAATTTGTTTGATGGTGGCTTAAGTTCTCCAAACAATGCATGGGAATAAGTCCTAGCAGTACAGTCCTAATGGATAATTCATAGTGAATGCCTCAAATTGAACTACCAAGGACTTTGTTTATATTAATGTATTTATTTATTTATTTGCTTAGAGAGGAAGGCAGTGGGCTTAGTTAAAAGCTCATTTGCTGGGAACTGAAAAATTAGTGTTCTCTATTTAGTTCTGCCAGTGCCCTTGCACAAGGCATACCTGTGTCCCCATGCTTTAATTTCTGCATCATTAAATAAGGAGGATGATACTTTCTGCCTTAGTCTAGTGAGATTTACTGATGAGAATTGTTAAGTATAATTGTTTTTCAAAGCAAGTGCTTGTGGCTTTATAGCTTAATCCAAATGCAGCAATAGTGCACTGCTTCTTTCCCTGGTGTATGCTTTTCTGATCTAAGAAGGTGGTGTGTACATGTCAGATTTAGTTTAGTTTACTGTTTTTGCAGTTAAAAACCAGACCATAAAGATTACCTTGTAGAAGGAAAAGATACTGTCTCCTTGTAAAAGGAGATGAGATACATGGAATGAAATGGGGGGAAGCTACAGCCTGTTTTTAAGCTGTTGAAAATACACGGTATCCCATTTCCTCAGTTTTTCCTCTCTGGCTGAGTTGAATCATCTTGTCTGTTTCTGCCCTATAGAATCCTTTCAGAAATAGTTCTTAGCATACGAGTTATTTTTTTTATTCACCTTTCTGTCAGTTTGGCTATTGCAGACAGATTTTATGCTAGCAAGTGAGCCAAAAGAGGCTGTGAGTGGCAGACAGCTGCTGAAATAAGAATCTGGCACTCTGGGGAGAGAAAGAAATTCATTCAA
This sequence comes from Margarornis squamiger, assembly GCA_035222235.1. NCBI lineage: Eukaryota > Metazoa > Chordata > Aves > Passeriformes > Furnariidae > Margarornis > Margarornis squamiger. The sequence goes on along the minus strand of JAWWTY010000138.1, from coordinate 14,139,232 downwards.
CTTTCCTTTTCAGCCTCTTCCTTATGCTCTGTATTCTCTCATTTTTTCTACTCCATAGTAACTATAATAATTCTCTTGTCCACTGGGTGAAGACTGTTGGCATATTTTTCCATAAATAGCCCAACTACATAATGTAATATCCAACTATATGTTGGAAAGCCCACTATTTTCCACAGGCAGTCTTCTAGAAGTGAACATGTCATGCCAAGCAATCTGATGCTTCCATGTAACAGAGAGCTGATTTCTCAATGTAGGACTACAAGAATCTGTGTCACAATATCTATTCAACAAAACAGAGATATAATTTCACCTCCCCTTTTAAGTTTGCTTGTGATTAATCAACTAAAACTCACTGTCTAGTTTGGTTTATGTTTAGATATTGTGCCCATCGAAATTTTGAGACTGTTAAGACTAATGCCTTATTTTCTTGCTGATTCATAAAATGGGATACGTGAACAATTATTCCTGATTTCTAGACTATAAGTGACATGAGGCTGGATGTGGCAAGTGCTCTGATCCCATGCACACTTTCATACTTCTAGAAAATTGGCAGTTGTTTAGAGGCTATTTATATAGAATGTAAGATCCATGGTACAACCACAAAATATTTCTGGAAGTGCAGTGTAAACCACCTGTCCTGGACTAGCAGAAGTATATCAAAAGCAGTCGTTCAAATAGTCCATGAAAATACTTGTTTTCTTGTAAGTTCTGGGAGAAATCCAGATCAAGGTACATAAACACTCAGTGATCCTTTTAACGTGTTCATGTTAAATCTTTTTCTCATAAGAATACGAGAGTTTATTATTTAAGTAAGGGTATCTAGATACTCAGTTGCTGTAAACAGTGTTCAGCTCCATAAACATCACTGCAATGGTTTACAGTAGCTGAGGATGCAGCTGCTTTGTTTTGTAAACCCCTTAACCTAAGCAATCAACATTTACACCAATAATAGATTGGGGCTGTAAGCCATGCAGTGTGGTGTTCACTTTCATTTCACTGCTGTAGAACCAATACAGTTTGCCACTGTTTTGGAAATTTTAGTCACATTTGAATAGAAAGAGATCTTTGAAAGTTCACCACCTAGTTCATTTTGGGGTGTAAATGAATAATTTCTGTAATAAAACTCTTCAGTTGATACATTTATATACTTGGTGCTTCACAAACCCTTTTAATTCTCATGACTTGCAGTTAGAAATACAACGCAATGAGACAGAAAGTACATTTTTGTATTCTCCATTTGGGGCTCCTTTCTTATTCATAAAGATTAAAGCTTCTTAGCAGCTCTTGCATACCTATTGTGCCACCCTCAAAGTCTGGATGTGAGTCTGTAATCAATGGTAATTGCACTGTAACAGTAAATGTGCTTTCAGAGAAAACTGGCTGTAGAGTCTTGGGACATGCACAAAGTCACATTTAGAAAGTCACGTTTTCCCAGGGCAGGCCACAGCTGTTTCTTCTTTGTGAGCAATACATTGCCTCCATCTAAAATACATAACCTTATTATCATGCAAATATTTATGCCGCATTAGAATCAGACTTGCTTTTTTTTTCACAATAGATAAGCTTCCTGTATTATTGCAGATAACGAAAATCCAATTTCTGAAAATGTTCTCTTATTGTTTCTTCTTTCCTCTGCTTTTTATTAGTGAAGAACTTGTAATTATTTGCTCTTATTCAGATGTTCCAGAGGAAGAATTGAAGTCATATTTCCCACACATTTGGATTCTGATAATTGAAATTCACTGCTTTCTCTTCTTTCTACTGCCTTTAAATAAAGGAATGTACTAGGGAAAAAGACTCAGCTCAGTCTGGAATGATACAAGTGCAAGTCAGGAATAACTGAAAACAGTTTTGATCACCCTTTGAAATCCTCGATTAAGCAGTTTTGCTAACACTCAAAGAAATTCGCTGGAACCTTTTGATTTATTGCACAATAGGTAAAAAGCTGCTTTTCTTCTTCTTCAGGCTCTTACCCTGCCAATGGATATTTGTTCTGTAAGTAGCACTGACATGAAAAGTCTGAAGTTGTCCACTTTTCTCCCTTTGACCAAAGTTCCCTTGGTAAACAGAGTACCATGAGGAGAGCAGTGTTAATCCCCTAAGTTTAGCTTTGTGAAAAAGCCACACTGAAAGCTGTGAAAGCTTTGAGGAAAATTAACAAAACTTTGCAAGCCTTGCCAGCATCTTTCCAGAACACTTGCCATTTTATGAGATCCCATTTTAATGATACACTCAACAGTTTCTTCTTCCATGTTAATAAAATACAAGTGTGGAAATCACAATGGCATGTCCCCTTCACTAAAGTAACTCCATTTAGCAACATGGATTGCAATGTTGGTTGCAATGCCAGTTCTCTAATCTGTTGGAACTTATTAATTGAATTGATAAATTGAATTTTGCTGCCTCTGAGATGAGTAGTCAGGCTGAGTAACAGCCAGGCTGCTTCTGCAAAGGGGAAATAAGGGACAGAAGAGGAACTGCAACAGAGACACAGAAGCACAGCCCTGAAGAGGTGGTCAAAGCCACCAAAAAGGAGAGCTCTGCCCTCCGAGAAGGACCCCCATACTCACACATAGAGACAGGCTCCTCCAGCATGACATGCCATCTCACATTCCACAGTCAGCCTTTGATGGGCTTCAGCTTAACCAAAGCAGACAGTGGGCACCTGCCCTTTTTGCTTCCCAAAGAATGGCTTGCAGGGCACACACACTAGACTGTTGCACTGGGTTGATGTCCATCCATCCAAAGCTGTCTATGTTCCATAAAACTTGGCTAATTTGGTAAGAAATCTAACACTCTGGTAGAAATCCCATTCCAAAGGCTAAGGAATTTGGTCTGGGGTGCTCTGTGCTTCCACTGACTGGAAAAGTGGCAATGGCACAGACAGCTCTCCTTGAGAGAGTCCTAGGAGCCTGGCCTGACACTCCTAATCTCATTGCACTCAATAAGATGACACTATTATTAAAAAAAAAAAGATAAGTAAGACATCTCAACAAGGGCACAGAGGAAGATAAATATTAAAAGGGTTACATAAGAGGAAGTACTTGGTGTTGGAGGTCAAACAGGAATGCAGTGGTGGAGCTGCTGAGATGCAAACTGGCACCGCAGAGTACAGCCCCTGGAATGTACAGCTGCTCTGTCTGTGCCACAGATACTGCTGCCACCAGAAAAGCACAAATCAGAGGTCTCCCATGGTTTCCAAATGGTTGGGGTTTTTCCATCATTACTCATGCTGAGTGAAGTTCTCCTGAATTTACAGAAACGGAAAGAGGCACGAGGTGAAGTTCTACTGAATGAAACAATGTTACTCTGAATGCAGTCCCCAGCCCCTCGTGAAAGAAAACACATGCCCAGTGCTGTGTTATCAACTAAGTATTGTTTTCTGTGGGATGGAAAACACGAGGGACAATTACCTTAAGTGATTTAGTTCTACTCTGCTGATTCTCCACAACATGGTATATTTTGCCTCCTCTATGACGAACAACGTTTAGAACTCACCGTGTTTTTAAATGGGGTATGTGTGCATGTGTGTGTGTTTGAGGGGAATAGTAAAGATGGGGAATGCCACAGAACCACCCCTGTTTCTAGACTGAGGTAAATAGTAATCTGTCCCAAATATATGAGCAGGACCATTCCGAGCAGGAGACAGGGAGATGAGACTCCCTGATGGCTTCAAAAGTGAAAGAACAAATGAGCCCTGTCTTGCTTATTAACTGCCCTTGGCTCCCAGTGCTTTCTGAAAGCACACATGGAAGAAAGAGCACTGGACTCTCTCTGCCCTGAGAACAAAGTGGGTCAAACAGCACCATCAATTTTGAAGCAAAGTTGCTCCCTTGAAATCAGTGCTTGACTTGTTCTTAAAGATTGTGCACTGAACTACCCTTTTAATGCAGAGGAATTATTATCTCTTTACCAAAAATGGCAGTACTTTACTCTTAGTCCAGTGCAGCAAGAGATTTACATTCCAGTGATAATAGGAGAGGGTCCTTTGAGACATGAACTGTAAGCATTACTGCCTCTGCAGATGATTCTCTATAAGAAATGTTGCTTTTTTTGGCTGTTTGATTTTGTCATTGATGTGGGATTCATGTCATTTAACAGCAGCTACCTAAGCATGAGCTATCTTGTCTAGTTTAATCATCAGTGTTCTTTCTATAGTTAGCAGAAGAAATCAGTCCCACTGCAAGTTGATTCATCTCACCCACCTCAGCAAATTGCGATTGTCTCCACACTATTTATGCCTTTGTGAATTAGTTAGGCTAGTCTTCTTCCCAAGTTAAATTAAGAGCTAAAAGTCTTACTGAACAGGAAATGGATGAAACCTCCAAATCACTTTTTATTTTCAAGTCACGTCTATATGGATCTTCAAGCTTTTTGTAGAAACACATGAATTGTTCATGCTTTAAAGGCAAAGTGAAACTCTTGTCAAGAGAAAAAAAGAATCAAAGGAAAGAAGAAGGGCATATATTTTGTGGTATGCAGCCCCCTAAAAGTCCTTCCTTTCTGCCCAAATTCTCAGTGCTGAGAGCTTTAAATCTCTCCCTCCTATCTCTCTTCTTGAAGATACTCAGTTCAGATAATTCTGTACCAAGTTTTCTGTGTCTATATCCAGATTCCTCCTTTGAAAACCATCTTTTTAGCAAGACCTAGCTAATCCTGGAATCCACAGAGACTCCTAAGATATAGATCCTCATCTCCCTTCTTGCAGGCAACAGGGCTTTTTCAGACATGTGCCTCGAGATTTGTAGTCCTCTTAAAACACAGGTACCCCAGCCACAAATGAGGTTTGTAGCAGATACATTGTCAGTGGCACCAGCAGGAAAGTTACAGGCTCTCCAGCTAAGAAAGGCCACATTTGGATATATCGACATGAAGAAAAATTCAGCAGTCTGTAGAGTAGTAAAAATACTTGTTCATCTCATTTATTTGACTAGATCTAAGAGAGATACAAGAGAGAGAGAAGGTCATTTGGAAGATGCATAGAAGTCACTACCATGAGGGGGACTCGGAGTGGGTTTGTACTGAATAGTGAGCAAGCAAGAGATTCCACCAAGTGCTGGGAATCTCCATGTTGATCACTCTGAGGCAGCACCAGCTAGGTACAGTTGCTGTGAGTATCTAGCAAAGTATTTAAAATTATTCTGCTTAGCCAACCGTGACTTTATGATCTGCTGTTTATCATAACAGTTGCTGCTTATAGAGTGACCTCACTTTGCTCTTACTCACCAAGACAAATCACTCCATCTTTTTTACGTGTCTTTTGAAAATTCTTGGGAGAAAAAGGTAGTATTTTCAAAGGCTTACTGGTGTCTAAGTGTTGAGTCATACCATAAATCACCTCTAACATCTGGTCATAAAAGAAATATGTGTGGTTTTAAGCAGATAATACTAATTTGTTTTTCGAGCTCTGAGCAGCTCTAGAAGGTGGCCACTAGCAGCACAAACATGAAGAACTATTTTACCCAGACAAGTCATGTGAGTTTACAAAATTTGGTGATTTATCTCTTTTTTTTTTTTTTTTTTCAGTTGCTGGTATTTTGTCACCAATCACATTTGTCCAGATAAACAGTGGCTCAGGCAATTAAGGAACACTCAGTTCCAGAAGGACGAGCAATCCTTATGATCCCCTGGGGCCTCTATCCCAGCTCCCAAGGTGAAACTCAAGTCTGAGCAGCAGACTCAGTAGTGGCAGATTTTCCAAGGTGCTCACAGGAAAAGGTGTCTCTGCAGCCATCCCACTTTGTACAGGAGAACTTCTAGTCATCCCTAATGCAGAAGTCAAATAAAGATAAATGATCAATGGGCTGGTGATGTCTAGGCCCCCTCCCCACACAGACTTTCCTCCATCCACCTCTTGTGATCTGTGCTGACAAAATGTGTAATACAATACACAGAACAAAGGCTTTCCTGAACGGTATTTTTAACAACTTAATCACAGAATCAACACCATTAATCTTCATTTGGAAAGCCACGGATATTACTTCCTACAGCAAGTAAATAATCATTCTTTTTTATTACTTGCTCTCTGCAATAATAAAGATGCATATTTTACTCCTGTGTGTTGTGCTAAGCAGACTGAAAGACAATGCAGCCTGCACTCTTGCTTTAGGTGAGAGCCCTTCTTGTCTCCCCGTTCATACATATCCACACTTCTCTCCTTTATAAAATAAACCAACCAGCAATAACTACCTCTCTTCTTCGTTTACATTGGCTCCACTAAAACAACATTTTCAGATATCAACTGATCAAACAGAGCAATTCATCCATGCAATAATTGCACAATTGTGAGCTTATCCTGAAGAACTGTAAGGAAGATAAGGATTTTCCTATAGGAAATGTATACACAAATAGAATGCAAGTGTGGTAAATGCAGAAAAATGCATGTCATTCATTTCCTTCTATGGCAAGAATAGTAAACTGAGAAATCAAGTAACTTTAAGCAGTCCTTTGAAAGTCATACAAATGAGTCATATTAATTACAGAATTGTTTTTTTCTTTCCTAAAAGGGAGTTTATATATTTTTCACAACTCATTAGATTCCAGCAGCTGGTATTTAGAGTTCTGAGAGTCCCAGGTAGAAAGAGCCATTGAAGTGTAAAATATCTATTATTATTGTTGCTCATTGCTGTTTGATAGCCTTCGCTTTCCAATTAAGGCATGCAAAGTATGAAAGAAAATTCCAGCTCTAAAGACAACTCTTCTAAAAATATCAACCCATTATCTTTTTTTTTTCCTTTCTTACTGCAAAAGGGTGAAATGCACCCATCAAAGATAGCATAAGCCAGTTGCACCCTTTTGTTGCAATCCTGTGTCACTAAAGTATATGTAAATTCAGTAGGAGCAGGAATAAAGATTTTATTTGAACAGCAGTGGTTTATTATAGGAAGTTTTCGTGTAACTGAAAATCCTCCCAGCAACAAAGCAATGTGTAAGGAGACACTGAATTTGTTGCTGAAATGAGAATTTTAAATGCTGCAGCATGCTCCAAGCCACTAGTTTGTGGTCTTGAATAATTTCCCTCTGAAATGGCAGCCATAACCATCCCATTTTATGCCATGGCTAGTCAAGAATCTGCCTTTTGGTGTTTATGGAATCAATATATTCTATCTGTATTCATGGAAGATATAGAAAGCCTTTTTGACACTGACTGACTTTATTGTGGCAAAACAGATATATGAAGTTGTCTATTTATCAAGTTCATTCAGTTATTTCCTATTTATTTAGTCTTGTAAAGTCCTTACTCTTCTTACAAGATTTCCAATAGACTAGAAGGTTTAAAAAGTACTGCTGAGTCAATACAACAAAAGTTGTATTAAACAAACTGATAAGGAAAAAAGTATCAACAGGCCTCTGAGATAATTATCTCTGATCTCCAAGCAATTATTTCTATTTTTTAATAGTACTGACAGAATGAAGCTGTCTGAAGACTGAGAAACAGTTAATTCTGCTTTTTAGATTTTTTCTAGTCAGGGTAAAACTACCTAATACACAAATACACACATTTCAAGCAAATATGACAGAATGAGGGCATTATGGCTATGACACTCCACGTATATTTGGAACTGTGGGTAAATTTAGTTGGACTGCTGCAGTTGCTTGAGATGCACATGGTTAATACTGTCCTCTGAATAAGAGAGGAAAGAGCAGAAATCACTTGTTAGTTCAATATAAAATGAGGAAGGAGAGACCCTCTGGAAACTGGATGTATAATTCAGAATCCCAGTCAGCTGTGACAAACCCAAGCCTTCCACTTCCATCAGTGGTGCCTGCCCAGTGCCTCATACAGGACAGAGTAAAATGCCAGTCTTCTGCCTTCCTGAAGCTCTGTGAAAGCTTCTGCTCATCTGATCTCTGAGCCTTATCCAGCTTTCCTGAGCACCTGTACGCTGATTTAAATGGACTTTGGACCTGGCTGCTGTCTCTGAACCTCTGCTTGAAAGCAAGACTGGAAATGCTGAGCCAAGTCGCTGTGCCTGAGAAAAGACTCTGTGTGTCACATTTCATGCCTAGAACAGGGCGAAAGAGCATGCTGAATGTGTCAGGATCAGGAATGGGTGGGAGAGCTGCAATCCTGTGTCCCACAGCGTTACAGAGGTTAGCTGATGCTGATCTGGAGAATAACTCCCCTGGAATACTCATCCAGCTCTGGGACCCCCAGCACAAGAAAAACATGGACCTGTCAGAGCAAGATCAGAAGAGGCCACAAAGATGCTCAGAGAGCTGGAGCACCTCTAGTATAAATACAGGCTGAGAGAGTTGGGGTTGTTTAGCCTGGAGAAGAGAAGGCTCCAGGGACACCTTCCAGCACCTTCCAGTGCCTAAAGGAACTACAAGAGAGGTGGAGATGGACCCTGCAAGGTCGTGGAGTGATAGGACAATGGGGAATACCTCTAAACTGACAGAGGATTAGATTGCATACTAGAAAGAAGTTATTCCCTCTGAGGGTGCTGAGGCACTGGAACAGGTTGCCCAAAGAAGCTGTAGAAGTGTTGGAAGTTTTCAGATCCCTGAACACTTCAAGGCCAAGTTGGAGGGGACTTTGACCAACCTGGTGTAGTGGAAGGTGTCCCTGCCCATAGCAGGGGGGTTGGAACTGGATGATCTTTAATGTCCCTTCCAACTCCAACCATTTTATGATTCTATATGAGTAGAATCATAAATATGGAGTATTTCATATAGAGTATATGAGTAAAATCACGTACAGATATGTATGATACAATTAATATTATTCTCTCTAAGGTATTAACCATGTAAAGAAAATACTATTTTCTTCTATGAAGCTTGAATCTTTTTAGAAATGCAGAAGGAGACTATAACTTCTCACTAATATATGGGATTAGCATGAAGGGTGAATTTACAACTGACTTTGATTATATTTATGAAATCAAGAACTGTTCTATGGAAAAGTAAGTTTTATGAAACAATTGTACATTTCCAGAACAAAGGCTTACAGGTTAATTTTAAAGCATCTTTTAAGAAGCAAGCGGACCTGATTGAATGTCAAGAACCAATTTGTTCATGTGAGATTTGCCACCAGTAAGCTCTAAAAGTCAGTCAGAGCTTAGTTTCTATTTCACAAGTCCTGATCATATCAGTTAGCTTCATGCTGTTAGATTAACTTGCACACTGAACTTTCTGGAGACAGAGGGAAGAAAAAGATAAGGGAAAGAAAAGTGAAGAGAAGTCTAAAATAAAGGCAAAGGAAATGAAAATAATCTGGAGATGGGATATAAGAGCTCTAAAGAATACAGTATTGCTAGGGGGGAAAAAAAAAGGTGGAGCGGGGGAGGATGCCAAAGGATGGGAGGGGAAAACAAACATTCCTGATTAACAAGAAAATGAGAATTTACTGAGACTGACAGATGGAAGGCAAAGCACTGAGTATTTTGTTTTCTCTGGCTGGGGGATAAGACAAACATCAATGATTTTGCCCTGATAGTTAAGTAGTAATTATTTCCTTTCCATTTAGGTGTTTTACAGTATCCTTTACTTATTGATGGAGGTTGTGATCTTTCTGCTTCTTCATCCTGTGGAAAATACTGTTACAAAAGCTGTATTTACTTTCCTTATGAAATTAATTAAAAAAATGTCATAAGGTCAAAGGGAAATTCTGTGCTCGGGCTATCCTGGATCAGATCATGACTGCTAAAATTATTAAGATCCCTAAGGAGCTACAGTAATTTACACAAGTAGGGAGTCTGGACTGTGTCTGTTCTAGTATAGCCTAAAGTAGATACCTAATAAAACTATTACAATTCAAAGTAAGCATTTTGTACTGTACTGAGGCCAATGGAGTGCAGTTGTGTGAACCAGGTCCTGTATTGCTTTGCACTAATAATTAACTTCAATATCCTTTTTTTTTTTTTTAACATTAAATTTCAAAAACATTTCTATCTTTCATCTAAGAGCACTCAGCAAATTTCCTGTAGTTTAATAATATTCTTCATATTGTTTTTTGTTTTTTTTTTTTTTAATTTTTATATAATTTTGCTTTGATCTATGAGACATCTTTTAATGCACATTGCCCAGACCTTAGTTCCAACAAAAGAGCTCAGGATGAAATGCTGCCATGGTTTAATTTTCACCTAGCATAGGCAAGGGCAAGAATATAGCAACAATACACTAGCTTGATTCTGTAGGTCACTTAACCTTATAATCCTCCCTCTTTTCCTAACAGTGGCTAGCACAACAGTTTTTAAAAATCTATGGTATAAACAGTCTTCCCTATTCAGTATTTCCTTACTGGGATAAGTATGGAAATGAAACACCAGAGCTTATTACCTCTTTCAAAAATAATTTTTAACATCATTTTTATTTTTACTCTTGTTATTAATTGACTAGACTACTTATGAATGTTATTAAGTTTTTGATCTGCACAGTTGGGGTTTTTTTTTACATATAAAGGTGTGGATTTTGTTCAAAAATCAAAAGGTTATCAAAATTATCCATTGCTGAGGGAACATTTCCCAATCAGGTCTAATTATAGTGTTTTATACGTTATTACTCATCCTATTCCTTATGCTTCTTAATGCCTTTTTGGACTTCTGGCCCTCACTAAAGTCTTCATTAAGCTGTCTGTAACAACACCCAAATCCCTTTCCTGAACTGAATTATTAATTCCAAATCCTTTGCACTTTCATAGATGCTTTAATACTTTGCATGTATTGATAATGAGTCTCATTTGCTGTCATGATGCTGGTGAAGCTCATCCATCCGCACACGACATTGAATAAGACCACGGAGCCACTAAGTCTGCAAGTTTGCTGATGTTTAACCCAGCAAACCAGTAGGAACATTTCCATCCCACACCATAAACAGCCTTCCTTCAGTTAGTGATGACAAACCCTTATACCTGTACTCTGTAAATTTTGCTGCCTTCCTATTCATCATCTCTTTCAGGATTACTTAAGTATGTTAAACAATGTTGCATCTACTACACAAAGTTAAATTATTGGGTTTATATTTTACTTGTCAGGAAGAAAACTTTAATTTTCTTTCTCTTCACATATAAAAACCCAAGCTCAATGTTTACATAACCTGGAAGACACCTTATCAAAATATAAATGCTATGAAAGTCAGGGAAAATGTATTCTAAAATTTTTATATAATTTTTTTCTCAATTCTCATAAAATATGAATCAGTATAATGATGAATTTATGATTTTTTTTCCCCAGTAAGAGAATATGTTCTTATAAAGAATGAATTTAGACTAAGGTATTATAAAATGCACTGAAATGCGGTATGGAACAACTCAAATGATTTCAGAAATAGAAAACAGCGGGTTACAGTAGCATATCAGGGTGCTGAGACCTCACTGTTTCACTGTGCTCTGAATTTTTTTAAGTCTTCACTGGTTTAATGTTTTTCCACATTTAGGGTGAAAAAAGGCTAAATTATAGTTACAGGTATTAAAGAGACAGTGCAATCTTCAGCTAGTTTAGGCCACCTTTAGCAATCATAACCTGATGCGAGCAGAGCAGAGCTGATAAACTTCCATGGAAACTGTAGTATTTCAGCACTTCTTCACCATTTCTTTCATCCTTAGAAGCCCATTCATTTGACTTGCACCTGTAAAAGATTCTGGCACTTCGGCATATGTTGAGGGGAAAGGGGAGACTTGACTCATCCACACTTCATTCCATACACATTTCTAGGCATTTCCAGTGTTGCAGAAATTAATGAAGTGGCTGTTCCTGACCCTTACAGCTTCCAAGATCCTTTGACCAGCATTGCTACAAGGAGAAGACAACATGCATCATGCAAATGGGGAGAGGGAATCTCAGCCATGCTGCATCAAACATGAGAGGAGTAATACAAAAATTGTAAATTGAGTTTGAAATCTGGTGAGAGGTCTGGCCACCTTCACAATGCATGAAAACTCAAGAATCTCACTAAACATGCATATGGAAACTATGAGACTTCCTACAGCTTCTGTGTGCAACTCCCACAGATGGGATGGCATTTGGTACAGAAGAACAATGTTATAGCAAAATAGTAAACAACAGAAAGATAAGATTTCCCTCAGTGTACTTGACAATGCAAGCAATCAAATGGATTTAATTTACTGACATACCAACAATTTCTATCATTATCTGGTTTACATTAAAAAGTAAAAAAATGCATCTGTAAAAGTGTGTAAGGAAATGTCTCCTCCGGGTGTCTACAGAGCATGATAATGGGAATGATTCACAGGTTTCCACATTAACTGTGTATATTATAGGACTAAGTAAAACTGCAGGGACACCACTCACAAGTAATGCATAATTGCCTGCTATTTACAGCTTTTTGAGTTCATGAGATGTGAATAATTATCAGAATTCTGGGGACACTAAAAAAGTTCATTTTTTAATATTAAGCCATACTTTCCACTGACCAAGTGCCAAGGCCAGACTGTACCCCAGTCCTTTTACCAGAACCTCCTCACATCCTGCAGTTCAGAGCCACTCACAAAGGTACTACTCAGAGTTATTGATGGGGGCACCACCAGGCCTTGCTAGGATAAAAGGCAGTTTACAGCTAAACATGATTCTTTTTTTAGAAATTTTTTTAAATGACCCTTCATAGCATACAGTTAAAAATGCCCTTATTCTTCCCTGACCTGCATGTAGTTGTGGTTGTGGTTCATGCACAGTCTGCAGAAAATGCACAGAGGTGGCACTTGCAGACAGAAGAATCCATGTACAGACTATAACCTTCCTTAATTTGTACTAAGGGTAATTCAAATAAGCTTTATGTAAGTTGACAAGCGAGACTTATGGCACATTTGTAAAGTGAAACGTCTTTGTTGATGAATTAAAATCTATAAAGACTGTGCCTGTGTACACCTGGTTTTGGTGAGGTGTAAGATTCGCTTCAGTCTGCAAAATTCAGAGTGATGGAGAGGAATAGTGCAAACTTAAACCAGCTGTAAGTAAATTAACTCATCCTTCAGAGGCAAGTGACCATTCCCAGTGTATTCCTTTTCCTATTTGCAATGCACTGTTTGCCACCATCCATTATCAAGCATCAGTTGTTTTTTTAAGGCTGAAAATTTCAAAGCACTTTGCCCACCTGCCAAAACAGCTACAGAGCTGCTTTCGAATAAGTGCTACAGATTTTTATATAAAAGATTTGTAAATATAAGGAATCAGTGAGTGAAATAGCAATTTTTGCCCTAGATTCTGAACTGCCCAGTGAGTGTGCTTCACATTTAAAAAGCTTTCCTTCTGCCAGTAACGCTGAATCCTTACATATGCTCCACAGTCTCTGTTTTGCTATGCACAAGGCTAACTGCAAAGATTGTTAAGTGGGAAAAATACATTTGTTTTGGTTTAGTAGCCAGCAAAATATGTTTATTTTGTACATTTATACTAAACTGCACTAAATTACTAAAAGAAAAAGAAGTATGTTACAAATGAGATAAACGATCAAAGATCATATTTGGTGCCAAGCCACAGAAAATAGAGGTGGTTAATATTAAGCTCTAGCTATCATGTAAAAAACACTGAAAGAAACATGTATCACACTAAATGTTGCCATGCTTCTGTGGTGAGATCATTTGGACAGACAGATGATAGAATTCTTTTCTACAGAGGAAGCCCCCATTAACTGTCACCATATGTTAACACATATTTCTATCTATTTGCAGCCAATTAAGAACTGCATTATTCAGTAATTTTCCCCTTATGCTAGCTGGTATGTTAAAAAAAGAAATGAGACAACAAGAAACACTCAAGCTGACGTTAGTACAGCAGACCTCAACCACGCTCACTGTTAGTTGACATTATCTATCCCACCATTTCAGATCTGGGGAACTCAGAGGAGATATTCCTATCCCTCTTGGATGGCACAATTCCAGACTGAATCCTCTTACTAAGCAGAATTGAAGGAATTCATAGAGGACAAAGAGATTGATAAGCATGAAGACTATGGATCTCTACAGTATCTGCCTAAAAGTAATAAGCACCACAGGTTGAGTATACAAAATGGCCTTATCTATCAGAGCAAAGATCACAGTTTCCTTGCACTCCTTCCCTTGAATGGCCACAAACAGATACCTAAAGGATTATATGAACAAGTCAACAGTGCTGTGATGCTTCCTCGGAATATTTGCTCAGCCTCCAAATATTTGTATCACAGAGCTTCCCTAAGCCACAAATACAGAGAGGTGATGACTTCCAGAACTGGGTCTGACAAGAAATGCAGGGCAAGACACCTTCGTAATTTAACGGAGGTCCATTAATGTAAATATGATGGTAGTGGATATGTAACTGAGTAGGCTGTAGAAAATAGAAACAAAAAATCACTGACTCCAATAGGCTGTGCCAGAATGCTACAGGCAGTAATATCAACTGAAACATTGAGGTCAGCAGGGATGAGCAAAGGGAACCACAGTCTAACAAGCAATGTTATTTAAGCACGACAAAAAACTCAATGTCAATGCTGCAAAAATGACATAAGTCAAGTTGGAAACAGTGGCTAAATATGTTGGGGAGAGCGCAATGCAGCAAAAAGCCGTGATGTTTACACTTCAGAAATACTAATAACTGCTCACATCATCTACTAATTACAGTGTCCTAAGTGTGTAAAGCAGCATGTATTCAAACACCACTGCAAAGGGCCAGAGGTGCCGCATTGTCCCATCAGTTTTATAACCTTTGTGCACGTGAACAAGACCTGGTAATTGTCATGCATCCAAATCTGCCACCAAATTGGCACGTATGTCTTTAGGAAAAGACCCTATTGCTGAATTTTTCATTTTCATTCCTTAAGTTTTTCTTTATTAATTGGACCATGAGAAAAAACAAAAATGTCAGAGAGAAGAATCCATTGAAGACCCTGTGTCAGTTTTCAGAGCTTCCAAATTCACAGCATTTCTAAGGAACCTGATTGCTGTTTCCATTATTGTCTCCAGAAACAAGGCTCAGCTCCTCTCAATTGCTGCCAGCTGGACTCTGTGTTGGCTGGATATTCACACAGTGAATTGTAACAGCTCTTCTTTCTTGTGCTTACACAGGGTTGCTTTTGCACAGAATGGTTTTCTTCACATCGGCTTTCTAGGTGAAAGTTTTAAGTTTCCTGTCTTCACTGTTGTTGTATCTCTAATCCAATCCTCCTCGACCAAGGGAAGGTCTTCCTTTCTCCAGACTTTCTCTCTTGAGCCCAGGCTCTACAGTTCCTGAGGGCTGGTATTAGCAGTAAAGACTGAAGCAAAGAAGACATTCAGGAACTCCACCTTCTCTGGATCCTCCATTCCCAGGACACCCACCTCATTCAACACTGGGCCCACATTTGCCTTAGTCTTCCTTTTGTTACTGATAGAATTGAAGAAGCCCTTCTTGTTATCCTTGACATCTCTTGCCAGATTTAATTCCAAATCAACTTTAGCCCTCCTCAGTGCATCCCTGCATACTCTGATGACATTCCTATCTTCCTTCCAAGTGGCCTGTCCCTTTTCCCACATTCTGCAAACTTTGTTCTTCCATTTGAGATTTGCCAGGAGCTCCTTGCTCATCCACACAGGTCTCCAGCAGGAATGCACTGAAAGCTATCCCTAGAATACTGAAGGAATAAAATATGTGTATTGCAAAGCCTGAGATTTTTTCAAAAAAAAAAAAAAAAAAAAAAAGAAATAAAAAAGAGAGAATATTCAAAAGAGAATATCATCTAGCACAATTTGAAGCTTTCCAGATTTGGCACTGTGATCCTAAACTATGGAGTGGACACTTTCTAAAAATACTGTCTATTGTGTATATGTAATACTGCCATTAAAAGTATTTCCTGGCAGCAGGCAGTTTTAGAGGGAAGTTATTCTGATTTCTCTTAAATTAAGTGTGATTTTAATAGTGTTTAAATAGTGGGTGTTTTTTTGTTTTTTTTTTCCAGCAGGAGACGTATCTTAGTCACACCAGTAAAGGACTTGTTCTGTGTCCTGAGGAGCTCAGCTTTGCCAGAAAAAAAATGTACAGCACTTTGCTAGTCCCTTGGTAAAGGAAATAATGCAAGATGTCAAATAACTGGCAGTAAGAACTTTTTCCTGAAAAGGGACAAGAAAACTCAGGCTGAGTTTTTCTGCTGCCACCCATGCTGTGGTTCTGGCTACATGAGGCGTTCCACTGGGAAGAGAAAACAAAAATGGCAAACAAAGTAGTTTCATGTTCTATATACCCATTTTTTTCTACTAAAATAAAGAAAGCAAAATCATTTTAGCATGGCTTTATTTCTCCTCAGGAAAATGGTTGAGTCATTTCACCAGTACCCTGACCTGGCTGGAAAAAAAAAAAAAAAAGGGAAAAAAAAAAGAATTCTGTCAATGTCTTACAGTGGATTTGTAGAGAATTGGTCAGCACAGAGTGAGCATAAATAAAACCAGCTAACAATCACTAGTGTGCATAAAATTTAAAATGCAAACAGTTGTAACTTTGAAGAAATAAACAAATGGTCTGAAAATGGTCTGAGTTTCAAATCACTGAGCCAACATGGGTCATGTGAGAGCAGGCTAAAATGAACTGAGAATTATTCACAGACAAAGAAGAAATTTTTGATAATGGGAATTGCTCTTCTAGTAAAATTCATGCCCTCTGTTTCTCCTGACAAGATGTGTGTTATAAAATAAAAGGGGAGGCCCCTGTGGACAGTTGCTTACTGTGAAAAAAATGTTACTGGGAGTATAAAGCCCTCTTATCTTTTTTTGTTAACATCAGATGGAAATAAGGAATAAAGTATGACTTTCCCCTTGCATTGATTATCGTGTGCTTTTAGCTATCTGTTGTGAACAGAGTGATATCCTATTGATATCTAAGAAATTGTTCATTTTCTTAATAACCAATAAGTCAGCATTTACATTTGGTCTTCTTCCAGCTAATACTGATTAAGATCTATTTGTACTAAATAAAATCTCAAGGACTGGAAGATATTCAGGATCTGCTGGCAAGGTCACACTGGCTGAATAATACATTTGATTTACACTGTAATGAAAAATTAGTGTCTCTCATCTCAGTGAAGCAGGTGAATAAAAGGCAGCTTTTAAACAGCTGTTTGTACTCTCCTGTGCACTCAAGTCCTTAGAGGAAAGTTAACTACACAGAAATGGGAAGCAAAACACATCCTAACTGTGGTGTCATAAAATCTGTCACTTAAATCCTCTTCAGCACCCGAGGAACGGAAAGCAGCAAATGCAACCTCAGTCTTCAAGAGACACTCCACCAGGTGAAGAAACTACAGAAAAGTAATTGTGACTTTCAGGTAAAAGGCTAAAAATCAGAATGAAAACTAGAACAGGCAGAATTTGGATAACCATAAGGGAAGATGTCATGCAGCTTCTTTAGGTGAGAGGTGTGTCCTTCAAGCCTCTTACAGTTCTTTGGAGGAGTCAACAATATGTGGGTAGGTATAATGTGATCCAATAATTGTCCTTGGATTTTTGAAACAGTTTGTGAAAAAGTAAAGCCCTCACACAATAAAACAGTTCTCTTGCAGATCAGTAACATTAAAAACTAAGAAACAAGTATAAAAAGAAATAGGCAGCATTCCCTGCTGATGATTTCGTCACAGAGGTCCAGAAGGATCCATTTTGCAAACACATGCTATTCATCATATTTATGAATGATTATGAAAAGAGAGTGAACAGTGAGATAAAACATTTCCAGGTGATGAAAATTATTCAGGATAAAATAGCAGATGAAATACAATGTTGATTACGGCAATGAATAATAACAACCACAGCATTTGCAATTTACAAGGATTCAAATATTTTTTACCAGGAGAAAAAACACTGGAGTAATTTTAGACAGTTCTCCAAAAATTCCTGTTAAAAGACCAGAAAAGCAAGAAATGTTACATACTAGAGAAAAAAAAAAAAAAAAAGAGAACAATTAAGGTTTTCCCTCTATTCTGAAACCTGTTTATATTCTAAAACTGTAAGGACTTCGGGGATTACTAAGCATAGGCACGTTAGTTATTTAATCACTGTTACAATGGCAGTTAAGCTAACACTGATAATTAGAGTTGTATGTACAAAACTCTCTCAGTCTTTAGGAAGTATCTTTGTACTTTTATTTTGTTACTGTTTTTGGACTGTTAGCTTCCCTTGGGAGTCAAGTTGAGCATCTTGGAAAGGCTGTAACTTAAGAAGCATACAAATCCTACTTACTAGATCCTAAGGAATGAGGGGTTTATGCATATAGATGTATTGCCTGTTTGTGAAAACAAAGAAAAATAATTATTAATACCTTGGCAGATGGCTGTTCTATCAGCAAATCTGCTTCCACTATACCTACAGTCCTAAACTTCTAGGGCTTAGCATAAAACAATTTATCTTGGTTTTGGTAGTTTTATATTAACTAAACTGTCCTACAGTGCTTTGATGTTTTATGTAACATTACCAGTCAGAGGCCTGAAAATCAAAAGAAAATTAAAGTAATTAGCAAAACAGTTAGGTGGTATTTAACACCAGGAATTCAGTAACTACAATACAAGATACAGCTCCAGACACTGAAAAGTTGTTAAGTCCTTTATATAAAGTTCACAAAGGTAATAAAATAAATGTGTGAGTTGGAAAATATTAAATCTGCAGTCATGGAAGTAGGCCTTTATTCTTCAAAAATAAAGTTATGTTTTGAACTACATTTCTGCTAAATAAAATCCCAGACCTTAAAACAAAGGATAGTTGGACTATTTCCTTTGTCTTTGTCTCAGCATTAGAGTAAGCTTCAGTTTCTCCAGTGACTCTGTGCAATCCTGTAAATTGTTGACTAGAAAAGTTTTATTAACCTGTCAGTAAACACTGTAAGAGTTTTCAAGTTCCCTGTGAATTGGAAACTAGGAGAGTTTTCTGAACACTTCAGTGTAATCAAAGTCAGGACTCATATTTTGGCTCTAGGTGCTCATTTACAAATGAGCAATTCATCTTGTGAAACAGAAAGGAAATAGCTCCAGGTTTATGTCACACTGTTATGATGTGAAGTGTTTCTCATTGACATGACTCTGCTCAGACTCAGCACCAGCAGGACTGACAAGGCTGAGAAAGCAGGAGCTGAATTTTTCTCTGACTTTCACATTGTTCTGGTTAGAGTGAGGAGACTGTGAAAAGCAGCTAAATGTGTTTAAACCATGCAAAGCAGAAAAGAAAGACATATGACAGGACAACGAACACTAAGGAGGGAGAAGACTTCTTTATGATAGTACCAAATAATTGCTATTCTCTAAAGACTCAGCATCAAATGGGGAAGAATGCCTCACCTGAGACTATTGTGCTGTGCAGATGGCTCTTGGGAGAAGAAACAAAAGTCTCTTTGATCCTTTGGGAACAGGCAGAGAAGTCAAATATACTAATGCAGGCGTAATCCCATATTGGCAGGTCAAGGTAACCTGGCATGTCTGCTGCATGGGACATCAATATGCTGCTGGAGCACCGAAGATATTACTCTGAGACACCTTGTAACTGGGGCAGTTGTTGAGTGTTTTCCACTCAGACAAACTCTTCCTAAATTTCTGAAATCCCATGGACATGACAAACCTTCAGGACCTTGCAGAGGTTTCTGGTTGGATTTAGTTTTCTTACATCAAGACTGCTAATACCTGTAAAAAGGATAAAGAGTATCTCAAAAGAGACTGCCTGAGAAGCGAGAATGCCTATTAAAAACACAGTAAGGTCAAAGAAAGCAGCTGTGTGCCTTGTTTCAAAAGTATACAGCATTATTTTAAAAATAAGACGACCAAACTATATCTATTTCCTGGCATGTAGCCCTGCAATAAGCATAAATTTAATAACGTTAAGAAATATTAAGGGTTATTTTTAGCAGAATCAAAGTATTGATTGAATTCAGAGACATTCAAATTACCTCTTTGACTCTGTTAGATGTTAAACCATCATATGCTGTGTATTCTGGGATAAAAATTGAATTTTCTTTACAATCCTAATATTTCTAGTGTCCAACATATACACACAAAATACATTTTATAATAACATTTTCTTCCATGGAATAGTCAAATACAAAAGATTTCAAACAAACAGAAATATATCCTAAAAATCTAGATATTTACAACAGAGCTAGGAAGTCTAAAGTCTGTTCTGCTCATTTTTTTGCAAGGTGGGGGATAAACTTGTGCCTTGGTACTATCTACATTCTGTCTGAATAAATTTTGGCAGCGAGGTATACTGTTATATGTGACTAAGAATGCACCCTTTTCCTGTACGGTGCACTGTGCAATAACCCTCCAATTGTTAATTTCATTTTAGAGTTGCCAGAATAAATTATATCCCTGGTGGCAGTTCAGTAATACATTCCTATAAAAGCTAATAGCAAGTCAATAGAAAACAAAAGAATTACTCCTGTTAATCTCAGCATGCCCTGACTCTATTTTTCAAAGAGGAAAAAAAAGGAATAACTTTAAGATGCTTCCTAGGTACTTATTTTATAACGGCATATGTATATAGAGGCTATATTTTTAAAGTTTGGAAGCAAACAGCTAGCATATCAATTTTTTCATTAATGAAAGTTATGGATATGGATCACTAAAAGCATTATACTTGGGTAGTGGCAGCCAATAGTTTAATTCATCCAAAATAATGGAATGGCCACTCTCCCCCTCTATTACTCCCACTGGCATTAGGTCGAGACAATGTCACATCAAAGAGCAGCAGTTAACACCAGGGCAATCTGACACAAACTGCAGCTATTTCCCTTTTCCTTCACATGATGAATTGTTCATTTACAAATGAACACCTTGAGCCAAAACATTAATGCAGAGTCTGCCTGCATCCTACTGTTTGGAAGAATTATGATAATGACAAAAACGATTGATATTACAGAGGTGCCTGCCTGATGTGATTTGTCATTGAATAATTTAATTTGTTAGTAGTTAATATTCACAGACTACAGTCTTTAAATTAAATCACATTTCAAGATGCTCAAATTCTATTAACCTTTGTGTTTGTTAATACAGGTTGTTACTCAAAAAACCATACATTTTGTCAAGTCAGAGCAAATTTCTGTGAAACGGGAAGAGATTTTGATGAATAGCGGTAAAACAAAGCCTATCCTTTTACTGTTCAATAACCGTTATTTCACAGAGAGAAAAGTATATTTAAGGTTGGAATGTCTCAATCATTACCATTTTTGTAGCCGTGTTTTCAATGGTAAGTACTTGCAAAGTCCACACAAGTGAGGTACGTGGGTGGGTGCATTTTGCAGCTCCCTGGAACTCACATCAGAAAAAGGGGATCTCTGAAACACTGTGCCCACAGTTTTGCTCACCTTTGGTGAGCACCCACCCCTACAGGGTGCTGAAATAACGCTGAAATTGCAGCTGACAAAGATGCCACCTCAAGAGTGATGGTTAGGAAGGAAAGAAATAAGCAAAATATTAATTCTATTTGTGTAGAGCAGAGTCCATGTTATAAAGCAAGCAAGATATTAAACGTATCCCCAATAAAGCTGGCTGGAGTGGAATGCTGCAAGGCACAAAAATCCCTTCAGCACTCAGAATGTTAATCCTTTGGTTTATTATACTCGAATATTGAGACAGAATTATCTAAATTAAGGACCTGACCTGAAAATCTTTTCCTCCTCACTGTAATTACACTAGGACATGTGAGAAGGCCTGCAAAGAATTGCTAATACTTGTAATGCACCTTCAATATCTCAATCAAATATTTCAGTCCCTGAATACTTCTGTTTGTTTTGCCTTTGGTAATCCCCCCCATGCCAGAGCTGATGCTGATTTTGTCACAGCTAATAAGACTGCATTTTTGCCTCTTTTGCAGGAATGAATGCTTGATTTGGTTTTAACACAGTTTCCAGGCCTAGATGAGCAATAATAGTGTTTTGAAAAATGACACCCAAACACGCAATACATGAGCTTTAGATTTGGTTACAGGGCACTGTACACATGATTATAACATAGCATAACTTTGAAGGTCATGTTTTCACAGTCTGCTAAGTAGAATCCTTGTCAAAACTATTGCAAAAATATTATCAAGAGTGATGATGATTGTGCTCTCTGTTTCATGGCTAAACCAGTTTATTTTCCACTATACTATACAGAAAAAATCCTGTAAGCATCACAGTGGCTTCACAGATACTTTAGCAAAAGGCGAAATAAGTATTTTTAAATACTTCAGACCTGCAAAGTTAAAGAGCAGGGAATTCTGGGAGCTTTGCTTTATCATGAACTTTGCAAGCAAGAGACAAAAAACTTCTTGCAGTATACATCAAACAAGTCAGGGATGCCAATTACAATATTATACCAGTCTTTCCAGTGCTGCAAGGGATTTCTATAAAAATCTCCTTCAGAAGCTAATACCTGAGTGTTTTATTAGCACTTTATCTCAAATGGCAATGCTCACTCCATTTCACTTCTTGCATTTTCATTTAAATTTCCATGGTTCAGATTTCTTTCTATTCCCCTGAGAACATTTTGATTATAAGGACAGATTCCCTGTAGTACAACAGGAGAAATCAAAAACCCCACAACATTCTAATTAAAGATGGACAGCCCAATTTGTATTTGTTAGTTGACCTGAACTACAAGAAGATGTTTTTTTCCTGTGTTACCAAGCTATTAAACAATTTCTTTTTATTAAAACATGTTGACATCATCCAGAACACATAGATGGCAGAAATAAGGAGAAAAAAATCCTTCTCTTTCTGTGAAAGTGTATGCTTTCCTAATAAGTTAATCAATTTAGTGATGCTTCTAGGGGAAGAGATTTCTATGAAACACTTCAGCAAATCACCCCTTCTTCCATTCATTCGAGCCTTTCATGTGTCATTATTGCTTAGTTTTTAAAGATCATATAAATACCATTGTCCTTTCCTTTTAGCATAAGGAACTTTTCAAATCATAGCTCATGTTCTATTTTTTCATTAACTACTTTTCTAGTAAAAAACCCCAGTGTTAGCAGGTAAGAGAGAAGGCTACTGATAACTGCAACTTAGTATTTTCTCCTCTTCTCTCCATTTCTGAGGTGTTGATGTACCCCTGAAAAAAAAATTGTCTTTATGCTTTCTTTGTCAGTACATTTCCTGTAGGTGAGAATTTGACATTCAGAGGATGTACCAGGGAAACTAATCTTCCTCAGAATACCACCGAGTTCCCTCTAGATGTTTCTCTGATTGCTTCACTGAGGCATTTCTTTATTAGTATGTTTATAGGTTTCCAGACCAAAGATGGTTTTCTATAACAAAATCTCAAAATGTAGGTGTGATAAAATTTAATAGTTAAAAGCCAAAAGAAAACTTCTATGAGAAGGGATGAAGGCCTTTTTTGACCCAAGACAGTAAAAAGCAGCTTTCATTTCACTACCTTGATCTTTAAACTTCGAGCCATAGACCTGATCCAGCAGCCCTTAGAAACCAGTATCACCAAAATTCCAAGGACCTCAGCCCAAAACAATACAGAAAGTCAGCTGACATATATATGTATATATATACAAACATATATAAATATATTTGTGTATGTTTATATACACACATACATATGTGTGTGTGTGTGTGTGTTTGGGTGTGTGTGCATAAAGAGACTCCTATGGTAGACTGATGCTTCAGTAGAGGCTGATAGTGCAAGAACCACACTGAAGACAAAGGACAAGTGGATAAATAGATTTGGGTTTAGGACAGACTGCAAAGAGAGAACTGGCCCTGTGTTGATAGCAATGGAGGCATTTCACACTCACATTCTATAAAATACAAATAGATACCTGAATTGTAAAGAGACAGAGAAAAAACACACAACACACACTCCTCCCTCATGGTGCAATTTCTAGTACACAGTTTTTAATAATGCTGACTTTTACTGATAGCACAATCTTGCCTACAAATAAAAATTGTTGTTTTCTTACCTGCAATGCCATAGTTAGAACAGTGTAACTCTCTCCACCCACCCTTCCACCTCAGCATTTTAGTGATAAAAGCATAAAGGAATTTATGAGTGTGCAGATTATATACCTTCACTAAAAGGTGAATAAAATACTCTGGCATCTGTGATGGCAAAATAGCTGCAACAACTCAAGGGACAGAACTAATACAACTGCAGCAGTAAAAAAGAAAACAAATCACAACCCTCATCAAAGCACAAAACTTGTAGACCGTTCCTAACCCTCTCAAGCACACTAAACATAATTGTTTGCAGAACACAGAAAGCTCTTAGCACAGAAAGCTCACATAGCTGAGCTGTGTCAGAACAGAGGGACTTGCAAGCTCAACATGGGATATGTGTGTTTGGAGAGATTTGTTCAGAGGGAGACTGTTACCACAGAAGGAAGCATTCATTCATTTAAGAGCACAGGCTGAAAGGCCATGGATTGAAACCCTGAGTCTAGAGAATAACTGTCCTTGGGGTTTATCAGCTGTCAGGTGAGTTGTATGTACAGCAGGTGTAGGTCTGAGCAACTTCAGATAAAATGGGCACAGGCACAGAGCAAGACATGGCAGTTCCAAAAACCTTTCGAGTAACTGTTCCTGCAGGCAAAGGATGTTTACTCATGTACTTCAGAGTGACATCACTGTGAGCACAAAAACCTCAGTGCATCCTGTATATCAAGGGGTCAGTGGACTCCTTTAAATACACACATTTGCCTATAAGGTTGATAAGCAGCTTTTGAAAAACAAGACACACAGATGGTTTTCGCTTCCAGCAGTTCATAGGGCTCAAGGACACCACTGACATCTCTTTGATCTCAGAAGCAAATACCATGAAGTCTCCCCAATAAGGAATTCTCACAGTACTCCTAGACTGAATATGGCTGTGAGACACCATCCTTCACTTGGGCATGTTGGGCTAGAAACAGAAGTGTTATGAATGGCTGCAGAAACTGTGGCCCTTGAAACACATATCAGCCGGTGATGCTGTTTTGGTGAAGAACACTCTACATTTGGCTGGCAGACTGAGAAAGCTGTGAGATTAGAAAAAAGATTAGAAGCAGTGAGCTCAAGGGGCACATGAAATAGATCTGATTGTGTCAATATATTATCTCCCATGTATGACTATTTTGTTGCGTAAGACGTACCACACAGAAGAATGAAAGGAACAACTAGGTTAGGGACTGGACTGGACAATGCAGAAACCCTGCAAGTGCATTTTACATGAGATTGGTTCCAAATAGTGAAAATCCTGTATGGTGCCACAGAATGTGGCATGTGGCAGAGGAAACTAAGCTTTGATATTTATTTTTATTTTAATTTTTTGGTTGAGGAATACACATGCCAGCAACAAAAAGTTCTGGCATATGGATTATTTTTATTCATTCTCATTAACTGGAAATATCACTAAGACTTCTTTCAGAGTAATTTTTAAAATCATTGAAGTAATTAATTTTAACTTTGCAGAACTGTCTTCCTTTCTCTAGATTTATTCAAAGGTGGCAACCACAGTGCTGTATTACTAAACATCACCTCCCAGATTTGTGACATTGTTTTGTTCAAAAATTATTGGCTGTTTGGATTAATGAAGCAAACCAGCCATCTCCTAAAGCAGTTTGTGATCAATTTTCTACCTGCATAGAAAGTTCTTTGAAATGTACAAAGTACGTAAATCAGGTTAAAAAACATTCATTTTCTTAAAACTTTTCTGAGCTCTTTGGAACTAAGCAGTTTAAAGTGAGAGGATCCTCATCCTCTGCCATTTATCCCTCCCCCTCTCTTCCAGACTGGGGATGCATTAGAGTTGGGTAAAGTGCTGTTGCACTCTGACAGCTCACAATATATACATGGGTCCTTGCAAACAACACTCAGACAGCCATAAATTAGATCAGTGTATAGGTTGCTCTAAATTACTGTAGGTTTAAAGAAGTTTAATGATGAGAGAATGACAGCCAGTTCTGTGGGAGAATCCCAATTCCTGAGCTGAAAAGACCTTGGCACAAGAGAGAATCTCACTCTTTTTCACTGCTTCTCCACTATTTTAGGAGTCATCATTCTTCCATGCTGAGAGATCATTTTCTGAGTCCTCTGTGTTGCCATAGCAAAAGCCTGATTTTTTTCCTCCCAATGCCTGACAAAAAGAATCTGTGCAATATTACAGAGGAAAAAAGTATAA
This sequence comes from Margarornis squamiger, assembly GCA_035222235.1. Taxonomy (NCBI): domain Eukaryota; kingdom Metazoa; phylum Chordata; class Aves; order Passeriformes; family Furnariidae; genus Margarornis; species Margarornis squamiger. The sequence continues at coordinate 14,113,216 of JAWWTY010000138.1, read as the reverse complement.
ACAACAGCTCTAAAATGACTCCAAGTATTTTCTACAGCTTCACTTTCTGATCTCCATTAAAGTACAATTTAGTCTTATCAAGGGTGTAAAAATGTATCAAAGTCTCTCAGTTGCCTTCAGACCTGGGGATTCTGAAAAGTGCTAATCTTGCCTCATGACTTAGAAAGTTTTGTAAACTGGAAGAGAATGGCTGGTGTGAGGAGGACACACTTTCTCAGGGAGGCGTTTTTAGGGGTTGTATTCTATTCACTTATAGCTGTGGTTAACAGCTATAAAATCTGGACAGAAAGAAATCACAGAGAAAGCCTGCTACACTAAAGTAATCACAAAAGAAACCACAACTTTCTCTACTTGTAAGAGCCTAAATATTGGAAAGTCATACTTGGAACTGCCTAACACAAACATAGGATCTTACACTTGAAATTGCCCCCAAACACTTCAGAGAGTAACAAAACCTGCACACTTGCAATTGCATTAAGATCAGTTTTAGACTAACCTTCAGACCATTGAGTCCTGCACGTACCTGGGGCCAAACATTAGAATTTCACATCACACTATTAATGTGCAATACAATAAGGCCTCAACCACTGTAATCAGTCACTTAGTTCAGTATGTAATTAAACATTCAGCATCACTGGATGCTGGTAACACAAAAGGGGGCAGAATGCTGTAGCAGACACAGAAACACTACAGCTTTCAGAATATACCAATTTGCATTTTAAATAGGCACTTGACTTTTCCTCTGTGACAGTCTCACAATTGATTAGATAAATATTTTGCAGTAAGCCACCAGAATGCAGGGGCATAAATCAAAGTGCGATTTTAGAGACTGAGAAATCTTTAAACAACCAAAAAGGAAATACTGTTGTTTGCAATAATCCATTACTTCCAAAGTTGTAAAGTCTTGATCAAGCTCCACCTCTGTGAAAACTTCAGCTTGGCTGACCATTTTCCACACCCAATCTTTCACCCTTACATTTTTCAGACATGAATGTCCACATGGCGTAACTGGAAAGTGGAATTTCTTGATACTCTAAAACCTACTGGAAAGTATTAATTTATGGCTATGTGGGGAACAACACAATAAAAGTAATATATGTTAAGTATAAGTAAAGGAGAAAAAAATTGTTATTTAACTATCATGCAAGTGTCCACAAATGTAGATCAGAGGATTAAAAGAATGACAATGAAGGCCTGTAAAAATAGGAAAGAATTCCTTAATATTAGACTGGGGGTGAAATGAAGGTGGCTATAAATTAGTAACCTGACTACAGCCCTCATTTCTGTTACCTGCTTTTGACAGTCCACACAAGGGCCAGCCAGATTTTCAGACCTTGTACACAATAAACTTTGCTGCCAAAACATTCCATTAGGGGCAGAGCTGTGACTGTCTGCTGCCCTTGGCTGCACAGCAGCCCCTGCTTGGAAAATCTGTGCCCCAACATTCAGTTTCATTGAACAGTAAATAAGGCCTTTGAATAAATAATTCAGTGTTGTTTGCATTCCCTCCGGTGTTTATCCTTATTGAGAAGTTTGCTGATTGTTTTCACAGGATAGAGAGAATGAGTCAAGGTTGGAAAGGACCTCTGGAGTTACCTGCTCAAGCAGTGTCACATAGAGCTGCTTGTCCAGGATTATGTCCAGATAGCCTTTTAATATCTCCAAGGAGGGAGGCTCCCCATTCTCCCTGGGCAGCCTGTGAGAGTGCTCTCAGTAAAAACTGTCTCCTTGTGTTCAGAGGAAACCTCCTGTGTTTCACTTTGTGCTGACTGCCTCTGGTCCTCTCCCTGGACACGGCTGAAAAGAGCCTGGTCTACACCCCCCTGTCAGATATTTGTTCACACTCATGAGGTCCCCACCTGAGCCTTCTCTTCTCTAGCCTAAGCAATCCCATCTCTCTCAGCCTTTCCTCACAGAAGAGGTGCTGCAATCTCTTCATCCTCCTGACAGCCTCTTGGTGGACTAACTCTGGTGGCTCCCCCTCTCTTGCACTGCAGAGTCCCCAGCTGTACATAATACTCCAGGACTCAGCAAAGAGAGGTCTTTTTAAATTGAAAACTTAAATTCTGCCTAAACTTCAACTACTCAGTAAGTGTGCACTCTTTGAAGCTTGCAATTTGTAAGCTACTTGTGTTATGTCAATTAATTACAAGAGATTTCTGATGTAATTGATTACTTAGACTGTTCTCAGAGGTACTGCATGACTTAGACAATACAAGACATTCTTATCACTTAAAGGGTTTAGGAAATTGAATAAACTACCCAAGACTGTCACTAGTAGCTGAGTCTGTGGCTGGCAATGATATAGACCCATTTTTTGGCAGAAAAAGAATTTTTTTTCCAAAACTACTGTGGATTTCTAATATCTGAGTTGGGAGGTTTGTGGGGTTCTTTTTGTTTGTTTGGAGTTTTTATTGTTGCTGTTGTTGCTTTTTTGGGTTTTACCCTTAAATTTCCCAGCATAAATAAAAAACAATCCTTGAACACCAAGGATTTCGGTTTTGATGATGAAATACCATGCTCATGGCACACAAACATAAAAACCAGTAGATGAACCTGTACAGCTTCAATTTACATTGTGTGACCTTCACTTATTTGGCGTATTTGGGATGTGACTGAGATAGCATCCTAGTAATTTATGAGTTGGTTTATGTGAAAAATGAGTTGTCTGAGAGCTGATCCTTCTAAACACTAAAAATAAACAAGCCCACAGCTAGCTGTGCTAAATTCTGACTTTGAATGGAAAGCTGTGTTTTTCTGAGAGCTGAAATGCAAGACAGAAATGGACCAAAAGGGTGTGCTGATTGTTTTCCTTACGCTGCACACAACAAACAGTATCTGCTTATTTGTTTGTGTTTATTTTGTGCTTATTAGTAGGGATTGCATAAAACAATGGCAGGGCTCCTGATTGTGCTTGAGAGGCATCAGTCCCCCATCGGCTGTGGCAGCTCTATCACAAAGAGCTAAACAATGCGGCTCTTCCCTGGGCCATGACTTTTTTAGGCAACAAGAGTGGATCACACTCAGCACCAGGGCTACCTCAGAATCCAGAGCTGCACTGACCATACTGCTCCTGCTCTTATGAGCTTCCCCCTACCCCTCACCACCTCTGGGTGGCCCTTCTCATTTCCAGTCACTGTGTGTCTTTGTCATTTCATTGTGATCCATCTCTGTGGGGGACTTTGGGAACAGACTTACTAAACTTTTTCCGTAATGTGAATGTACAGGGTTTCCATCCTGAGAGAGAGGTATGGAAATACAATTTGTGGGAACAAAATTCCACTTGTAGAGAAATTCAGAACATTGGAGAGCACCTTGAAAAAGCAAACCTGTCTTTGCTACTTAATTATATGTGAGCCATAAATGCCAACTTGGACTTCTCCAAATGTCACTGAATTCAAGAGGTTGACTTCTCAAATCAGGCCTTTTTATCCCACATTGATGGAAGGTGGGCCAATTTTATGTCTCTCTGAATACCTTAATCTTCCACTAGTACTCCAAAGCATGAGCACAGCAACACTCATAATTAACAATTGTGTCACAGCCTATAAAAGGCTCTCTGCTCAAGAAGCTGATAACTGAGCAGAAATAAGGCAAACACATGCTGTTAAGGGGCCATTGTTCCTACACTGAACAAATATGAACAAAAGCCAGAAAACTTGCAGGGGGAAAAAAAAAAAAAGTCTGTAAAATCCTAATGATAGCTGATAGAAGTTTGGCACATTCAGATGTGACTTCTGATTCTTACATGCATAAGTGACACATTTAATTTCTAAAAAGATCTAAACTGTAGCTTTATCTCTATGCTACTGGTAGTCATATATATCAGCTTTATCTATTAATAGATGATTCCAGAAAAGCATCCCAGTCTTTTACTCTAATTTAAGGCACAGCTGCTATTTTCAGATATTAGGTATTTCAGATTTCTTCCCCTTGTCATGTGGAACATGACTCAGATATTCGCAAACTTGACTGAGAGAAGCAGCACCACTCTCTTACAACTAAAATTAAAACTCTTCTGCACTTAAAGGAATGAAACAAAATGCTACCCACAACTTGCCTGTTCACAGTCTAATGAAAGGTACAATCATTAAAAAGAAACCATAGAAACCAGGTGGGCCAGTACTGTGACAAGTTGCTCTATTACTGTCCTAATCCAAAGGGATTGTTGCCTCTTAAACCATTACTAACAACTATTTAATTAATGCATTTGTTAGAACTATTTCACTACTATATTCTTTAGAACCATCCATTCCATAGTCCATTTATTCCAATACTGAAATATTGCTACAGTTAGAAAACTCTAGGCCAGTAATCTGAAGTTTCACTTGCCTCTTCCAGTACTTATTTTCACCACTGATAAAGAAGCTTAAAGATAGGCAGGAGCATATTTCTGCTCCTTACTCAAGTACCTAAAGTCAGGAGTTATTCATTCAAGAGGCAATACTTTGCTGATACCTAGGTGGATGAGTATCTGTAATGTCCAAATTCAGGTAGCCCATTTAAAAGGCCAGTCACCTCAGATTCCGGGCATCAAAGGAAAGAGCCTTTTTTGGAGAAGGTGCAGCTTCGGTGCTCTGAATTACTCTCTGCTGAAACCCTTTCCTGTTGACTATACAGAATTAGGTAAGCAAAGTAGGCCATACATCTACCTTGCTGTCCTCCTGTTTTCTTCTGTGAAGTGAAGTTAAGCTGGCTGAGGTAAAATTTTCCAGATCTACTACTTTTTTTTTCTTTTTTTTTTTTTTTTTCAAAAAGGCCCTGTGGTAAGTCTTCTTTAGGTATTGGACCTTCAGCTGGCTTTTTACAAAGTACCTGCAATCGCTTCAGATAGTTATCCATGGAACATGGAGCTGTCTTGGATCAGGTCTAGCTCAGCTGGAGACACACTAAATGACTGAGCACCCCACTCTGTGCCCTTCACTCTTTGCCCTGAAGGTAGTCACATTTGTCACCTGATACTTTAATGCTGATGGAAATGAGAGACACTCAGTGCAGGACATCTCAACACTGCCCATTAGCAACTTCACTCTTCAGTTCTTGTCTTTAAATGAAAAATAAAACACCATTTCAAACTTAGTGGCAGTTGCTCAGATCACTCTGTTCCATTCCCAGGAGCTCTCAGGAGCTCTCCATCCTCCAGTTACTCAAACAGAAGCATGGGTTGTTCCAATAAGCTGTAACATGTGCCAAAGCTGTGTAGTAATAGGCACAGTAGCATTTTTTCCTGTGCTTTTGGCAAACCCAAACAGTAATGCTTAGTGCTACCAACAAAGTCAAGAAACACAGACTGGTTCACCACTACTCCCTGTTATTGCAAACTTGCTGTCCCACTGCTTGGGGTGCCTCCCCCCAAAGTGAGGTACACCTGAATGCCTGCAATTCAGAGTAGGAGAACTTCTGAACAGACAGCTTGTCATCCATGGCAATGGAGTTTTACAAAATGCTTCTGAACTCAATCAAGGCTTCTCTTGATCATTTCATTGTGCAAAGCCTAGGAGACTACAATTACTCAATATACTGAAAATTTCATCTCACTGAAGGTGGAAAGTATAGCCTAGAGGTTTTCAAAGCAGGCTAATTCTGCTATTCACTTAAACACTTTAATGAACAATGATGTTTGGTTAAAACTAGATGTGGATTCATTGCCAAAAGTATGGCAAGTCACAAGTCTCAGAATTGCTGTTACTGGTTCTCTGCAAACTTTGGATGATGCTATTTTTGCATACAAGGTATTTTTCTGTAACTCTGTTCACATCTACAAATAGTAATGACATTTCTTCATTTCTCATAATTTGTATGTCTACCTTGTCTCCTAGAAACACCAGCTATTTTTTGCATACACAGTCCCCTAATAGGCACATATTTAACCCACCCACATAGACTCTCTAGCCTTAATTTAAAGGCAATGACAGTCTATTTTACCATGTTTTAGTTAACTCTGGAAAGTCCTAAAGTTAGCTCCAATGTCCTTGGTTCCACACTTGCTATTTCATCCAGGCTGGCTTCTGTCAGCAGAGGGGGTTCATTTGTTGTCTGAGCTATTATGGACTGAAAAGTTTAGGTCCCATGCAGAGAGGCAGTGCCAGCATTTCTGGAAAGTGGTGCATGCATGCATTCTTCACGCAGTTTCGGAGCTCCAAGGGTGTGAGTTACAGCACTTAAAAGTAGAGTCCAGCTCCACTGCACAAGCTGTAGAAACTTTAAGTCTTTCCACAGCATCAGGCAAAATGAAAGCTCACACATCACGCCGAGTATGGCAGCATCATGATTTAGTCGGTCCTACTATAGTGAAAGATAATTACACAAGTAAGATTTACTTCAAACTTCAGAAACACTGCATTGCTCAAGTCAGCAATTTATGCTCTCTTCATTTGGAATGAGAACTACAACAATACAGCCCTGTGATGGCAAACTTGATGATTGCATGCAAATACAGTAGAAAATTTACAGAACCAAATGTATATAAAATAGATGAAAAACTTATGAGTATTTCCCTTTGAAAATTAAGTTAAGGCATAAAATGCAGTCATGAATATAATGACAATGGTTATATTTTTTAACATTACTATCATGAACTCGCAGAACAGACACTTGAGATTTGCCTGCAATTTAGTTTCCATAACAAATTAATTTTTTTGTGTTTTGCATGGCTGATTCAACGAATAGAAATAACAGCAAGGTATTTGTCCAGTTAAAGATATTGCAGGTCATCAATGAACTGATGAAAGGGCTACAGTGACCAGATGAGTCTCTATTTCACAATCTGAAGTCCAAACCATGAACCCTTATTTTTCTTCTGCTCTCTCACCATTACATTTGCATTAGTTCAGCTCTAGTGAAGTCCGTTGTGATGAAAAGGTTAGTGCCCACTGTCCACCAGGACTCTTGATGCTTATTGAGCCAACTCATAATATCCAGGGCCAAAAAGAAGAAAATTACAGCCCCCTGTTCTACCTGGACAGGGCTGCTTTCCCCCACCTAAATGTCATCACTGCAGCAGTGAGGAATCTCAGAAGAGCAAAAAGGCACCTCTCAGCAAATGCCATTCTGTGATTAACTAGAAGTCATTCCTGCAAAACAGCATACTAGAAATCAACAGTGGAGAGTGTGGTTGGAATTTGGGCACGTATTGTGGTTTTGACGTTTTTTTTTCAAAAGGGAAAAATGTTCTTTAGCAAGTTAAATTTCACAGTTTCTTTTCAAGAAATGAAAAGAATTATCCAGACTATAAGCAAACAAAATAGGAGCAGAGGTCCTATTTGTGTGGTATGGGATAGAGAGTATTAGAAATGAAGGACTCTCTTTCACAGTCCTACCTCCAGACTCAGTCCTAAGTTGGACATACGCTCCTCTCATAAATTTTCCTTCACCCAATTTTAAGCTGCATCAAGCAGCTGCATGTCAGCATAAACCATTGCTAGGGTTTGAATTCATAAATATCAAAAGTTACTGAATCTGCAGACCTCAGGAAATTAGATTACATTCTATTTATACTCATGGCCAGATTCTAACCTCTACTTTAACAGCCTCAAATTACAGTATGTTTGCTGGCACAAGTAATTTTTTCTGTTTACATCAGTTTATGTGAGGTCAGACTGCATATGAGAGGAAGAATGAATGGATTAGTGTAAGTTTATACTACAGTTAGAAGATAATGAAGCAGAATGCGAAAACTCCCAAATTAAAACTGTTCCAAACCGAGCTTGTTTATTTAAGATAGTTGAAACAGGAGACATAACAAAAAAAATGTCTGCAAGACAAAATTATCCTGCACAAAAACTAATAGCATCTCAGATAGACATTTATAATCTCATTTTTGCCTTATTATATTTTAACCTGTATTTAAATTGCCATCTGAGAGAGTTACTAAAATTCCATGATTAAATCAGCCATCCCTTAGTTCTAAGAAACCCCATACAAGTACTGTCCATTTAAACAGATATATAAAGCAAAGAAAGTTTTGAGGATATGATATATAGGCAAGTAGTTTTATATCAAGATAATTAGCTCATCAAGCCTAAAAAAGGCTTTTCTAAAAAGTTTTGGTTACAATAAAAATGAATCGCAAGTTCACAATGTACAAGTTAACACAAACACCAGCCAGCTGTTTGCCTAGCAAATAATTGACAGAACATTCTCTACTTATTGTAATTTCACATTCTGAATTTATAGGGGTTTTAAAAATCAATCTACATGGGCGCATCAAAGAAACCAGGAGAGAACATACATTTTCCACTGCCCAACAGCAATCTTTGAAAAACTGAATTACTCCTTTTTTTCAGGAAATAATCACTTCAATAAAATTCAATGCAGGATCCTGGTGGATTAGTGGACTCTTTGAATTCAGATTTTAGTGCTACATATGGTTTGCTCAGAAGTTACTAAAGGTAAAGATGCCTCAGGAAACAAAAGTACCACCCAGTTTCCCTGGAGAAAATTACCAGCTTTCCCATGGTTTATGTCGGGATGGAGATATCTTGAGGCAAGAGGAGCACAGTTAAATAGGCTTTTCTTTCCCTCGTTGTTGCTTTCTGAACTTGTAAAAACACAAAATTTGGAAAGCAGAAATAAACTGAGTGCTTGCACAGCACCCAGCTGAATTATGAGCACTTCAGGAAGTAATTGCTCCTCGTTGCTGTTCTGTGGGAGCAAGCCTCAGGAGAGGATTAGCATTCACAGTGAAACTCCTGCAGCCAGTGCCTTTCCACTGTTACAATACAGGAATTATTTCCTTTAAGGATAAAAATTATAGTGACCCCCTAAAGAAAAGGATAGTTTAAACTGTACTGCCAAAAGCTGATGGAAATGAAGTCTCTATTTCTTCCTGGTAAACACTGCATGACATGCCAGCTGTGCAGCAACATTCCCAATGTGTCCCAGCAGCCACACTGCTGGTTCATGTGTCAAAATGTCTTAGATGCTGATAAAGGAATGATAAAACCTTCACTTTTAAGATAATCCCTAATTTGTATCACTGTCCTGCAATGACACTGTGCTGTGAGTGTAATGCAGGATGTTCATTGTTCCTAAATTCTGATGTATGTACATGATATGTTCCAGAGCTGCTGTCTCTAAGCAGCCCCATAAAGGCTGGCAATAGATAGTCTCTTCAATAAAGACATATTGCAGCTCCTCTCATGTAATTCTGGCTCTATCTACCTTTGGAAAGGACCAGGGAAATAGGAGCGTTGGCTCAATTTACCAACCTCTAAAGAAGAGAAGGCATAGCATTGAGAGCAGCCCTGAGGAGAAGGACCTGGGGAGGTTGGTTGATGAGAAGCTTGTCATGGCCTGGCCATGTGCACTGCCAGCCCAGAAAGCCAATTTTGTCCTGGGCTGCACCAAACCTGGGCAGCACTGAGGGACAGGATTTGTGTTTGAAGCAAGTCAGAAAACACTTGATGTTAAACAGAAGTCAATCTCTACCATAAAAAGATTCAGGGAATTGTTCTGACCTACAGCGAAGTTTCAGAAGTTTGACTTCACTGTTATTTGGAAAAAATGAAAAGTTGATTTCTTAGTTGTGAGCTATGAGCAGAATAAATGAACTGAAATGTAGTACATATTATTCTTACATTTGAGCAGAATATTTTCACTTTGTATAAACAATTAGTTTAATGGCACCTTCTTCCCCTATTCACAAGAGGAAGTTTAATGAGACCTTCAATATTTAAAATAAAGACATATTAGATTTCTAGCTAATTACAGCAGACAATTAGTCCAATTAGCTATCTATTAACAAATGACACTTTACTTAAATGTCATGTTTCAATGAAAAAAAATAAATCTTGCTATTGATGAAAAAAATAGGAATGGCTAAAGGGATAATCTGCATGGAGCTTTTTTTAAACTGTCCTCCTTTTACCTGTTTTCTTTACTGTCCCTGTACCAGACAACGCACTTAATCAGATATCCAAAAAAAGCTCTTTTTATAGGCTTTGAACTCTGCTTACTGTACCATCACTTGTCTCATCAAAGCAGCTGTGTCTGCAGCATTTTAAGAGAAGGGTTTTATTGACATAATATCAGACCCAACTCCAAGGCATACTACATGCAGAACTGATGAAAGCCATCTCTTTAAGGAGTATATTTTTCTTTAGTATGTGTACAGATACAGATCTTAATAATTTGAATGCATTTATTTTTTGCTATTTACTATGCAAATTACTTCCTATTTACATTGTATTATGTAAAAAAACCAAACCAACCAACCAACCAAACAAACCAAAACACCTTTCCAGTTAATAGTATGCATCCTAAAATGATGAATGGTATACAAGGTAATATTGACTGTATTATTTACTAGAAATAGAGAAAAATTATATGGTATTTCTTCATTACTTTAAACTGAAAGTTTTACTTTCTAAAATGAACAATCTAAACATAATCACATTACATGACAGGGAACAAATGTTTAAATTCATTCTGAAAACATCACACACTTAAAAAGAAAAAAAAAATTACCATACTATTTGATTTAGTGGTTTTCCCAACCTAATCCCAAGTATTCACCATTTCCATCATAAACTTGCATGAAATGTTGGTCAAAGCTGCAATGATTAGGCAAAAGAGAACATACTAAACTGAGTTCTTATTTCTTGACAAGAGTATAAAAAAAATGACTGCAGTGAAACAACAGAGAGCAGCTGCTCAAGAGGTTAAGCCAAACTTTCTCTCACTGAAAACTCTGGTCCAGCACAGTCCACAAGTAAGACTGGAAAACTAAAATTCTTATTTCTAATCAAAAGTGTTATGCACTGATATCAAATCCATATCCCCATTTCTGAAAAACAGATTCTGACCAAGGAGATCTTGAAAAAAGAGTACACAATCTTTTAATTGAATACTAAGATTTTTTTTCCCCATGATCTCTTCTGAGAATGTACTAGGGAGGAAAGTAGTGTCATTAAAGTTGATTCTATCAGGATAACAGTCTTAGTGAATATTGGAAGATGAGAAGCTAATAACTGTGCAACTTCTTACTAACTCAAGTCAGATTTTACACCTTCTCTATGTAAGACTGTTACTATATTTATCACTTGTAAGATATCTAGTTTAACAGGAACTTCATCTTCAACAAAAGTTCCTTCAAATTACTATTAATAACAACACCTTTTTTTCCTAATGAATCTGCCCCAAATTAGCTCAAACTACATCATGGACTTGAATATTCAAAAATGATGAGATAAATGTTCCCAAAGTTAATTCTAATCCCATAAAATATTAACTCCTTTATTTAAAAGGAAATTCTTGGATTATTTTTTTAAGAAAACAGGGGTTTTCAGTGTTACTAGCAGTTCATACATCTTGCATGGAAGTAAGATTTTTTTTTGCATATTGTTTACTATATGAAAGACTTGATGCAAAATTTTCAACAAACCAAGGCTCCATCAGGTTTTTAATATCAAACCAAGCGCAGTATTGTTTCACTTATTCATCAGTCTCTTGGAGGAAGGGGCAGGTGTCTCCTCAGCAAGTTCACTGATGACAACAAGCTGGGAAGAGTGGCTGATACCTCAGAGGGCTGTGCAGCCCTTCAGCAGGACCTCGACAGGTTGGAGAGATGGGCAGAAAGAACTGTCTGAAGCTCAACAAAGGCAAGTTTGGGTCCTGCACCTGGGGGGGAATAACCCCAACACCAGCACAGGCTGGAGGTGACCTGCTGGGAAGCAGCTCTGTGGAGAAGGACCTGTTGGACAACAAGCTGTCTGTGAGCCAGCAGTGCCCTTGTGCCAAGAAGGCTGATGGTACCTGGGTGCAATAAGAAGATCACTGCCAGCAGGTCCAGGGAGGTCATCCTGTCCCTCCACTCAGCCCTGATGAGGCACATCTGGAGTGCTGAGTCCAGCTCTGGACTCCTCAGAACAAGGCAGACATGGAGCTCCTGGAGCAGATCCAGCAGAGGGTGACAAAGATGATGAAGGGACAGGGACATCTCTCTTAGGAGGAAAGGCTGAGGGAGCTGGGCCTGTTCAGCCTCCAGAAGACAAAACTGAGAGAGGACCTCACAAATGTCTGTTAGTATCTGCAGGGAGGGGTCAGAGGATGGACCAGGGTCTACACAATGATGCCCAGCAACAGGACAAGAGGCAAAGGACAGAAACTGATGCTGAGGAAGTTCTACCTGAACACGAGGAAGAATTTCTTTCCCGTGTAGTGACCAAGCTCTGGAACAGATTGCCCAGAAAGGGTGTGGAGTCTCCCTCAGTAGAGATATTCCAGACTGGACACAATCCTGTGCTGTGTGCTCTGGGATGACCCAGTCTGAGCGGGGAGGTTGGACCAAATGAGCCAATGTGGTCCCTTCCAACCCTACCATTCTGTGATTCTGTGATATCTAATAGAAATATATATCTTATAATGCCTTGTATAATTACAGTTTAGGGAATCTATGATAGGCAAACAGATGAAGGTTCAGGCAAAATTCTTTTCCTCCAGATTTATCACCTAAATTCAGAGTTAGGGGAATAATAACAATTTTAAAAAGCAAAGCTGCCCAAAGAATTGCATCACTCCTACACAACTGTCTTTCTGACACCAGTGCTAAAATGAAAGACAAATAGATAAAAAAAAGCAAAAATTCCTAATTTGTTGATAAAAAGGAGAGTCCAGAAATGCAAAAGCAATTCTTCATTACTCCCTTAGCAGCATACTGGATGCAGCACAAGCTGCACTTACTGAAGACCCATTTCCAAAATAAGAGCAACTCTTCAATTCAAAATTGATTTCAGTCGTTTTGGAGATGTGATGAAGCCACACACACACAAATCAACCACAGTAATTCTCAGTTCCAAGAAGAGGATTATATGAAAATGAAGTAACTTTTTGAAAGCAAACAAAAAGGAACAGCTAAAAAGGTAACAACACTTATCCATGATAGAAAGACTATTAAAAGACGCTATTATGTGAAGCTGATGGCGAGTGTATAAAAATCTTCAAGACTATATTCAAGGAAGGGAAAAAAAGATGTTGCTTTTAAAACTTAGAATAAAAGACCCTATTAGAAGTAAAGAGCCTTTTGCACAAAGCTGTAGTTTTCACTTAATTAAAGAGGGGAAATAATGCAAAGGAGTTATATTTAAAACAATAAAGCAGGATTTTGAGACCTAGCGTGCTGTCTACATACAGAAATGAACACCACCACGCCTTACAAAAAAACCCTCAAAGCAACCCTATTTCTTAAACTTATCAAAAGGAGCTCACCACAGAAACTTTAGTGTCCATAGATCCCTGAGCTATAAACAGAGTGCTGATGCCCCAAAAGAAAAGGCTACAATATCGGAGCCTTCTGTCAAGCAGAACATTTTCTAGGACCGAATGTCTACAGCAACCTTTTACCCATTTCCACATATTCCAGCTCACTGTTATCAAAAAAATGCAGTAGGTACCTAATGTATTAAAAAAACACTTAAAGATCATCCCACTATGATCTCATTTTGGATGCCTCAAATCTTCCATGGAAACGGGTAAGAGACCAGTGAATCCACTGGTACCTTCATTTGTTGCACATTTCCAAACCCTACTGATAGTTTTGACACAGTTCTTGAGAAACTAATACTTCAGTAAATCAACTCATAAGCCAGTGGCCACGTTCTCTGTTTGCTGTGGCTTTAACGTGATCCCCAGCAATGCTGGATTGATGTACTTTAACTGACTGATGCATCCCAGCACATCTGGCCCTCCAACAGCTGGCTCGTGTACTTAAAGATGAAATCACGTCAATAAACACAACAGAAGCAGCCATCAGGTTCCCACACCGTTTCAGCTTCACTGAACATTCCAGTCCTCCTCACTTATTTATTTATGTCCTGATGCTTTAAAAATGGGAAATTTTCATAAGAAAATCAGAGTATTTGTAAAGGAGTTTTTTTGTTCTTGTTTTATTTCAGCTAAATAATGGCTCTGTCTACTCAAATGGACATATTCAGAAAATATAAATGCAGCAGATGCTTACAAATATGCCCTACTTTTACAGTCTTCTTTGCACATTTTTATTAGCTAGTAACACACAGAGGTTCCATGCAGTTTTTGAGGTAAAAAAAGATCATTTTTCTTTGAAAAGCAAACACAGGCATGTAATAAGCAAGTACGTTTTCAAACAGAGTCTGTGTGTATATCACGATAGGCTCCATTGAGGAAATATTTGAAGAAAGATTTTTATACCCAATTCTCATGGACCTGTGATTACATGGTGATGAAATCTAATTTATTACATTATTCACCAGAGAGGAGTTCTGGTACTTTTGGCAGGTTTCTCAGCATGCAAACAAACAAATGACTGCCTTCATCACCCAGTGTAGAATATGCTGTTCTTTGTTTTTCCCATAAATGTCTACACTTTACAGCTGCTCTGGGCCAGTGATTCAAATGAAATAAGAAAGAAAGCGGAAGTCAGCGGAACAAGGGAAGGAAGAGCCATAACTAGAAGAGCAAAATATTTGTGATTAATGAAGGGTTCTGGTGGCACAGAACTCACAGTAGTAATTATGCAGCATCAAATGTAGTTCCAAAAATAATAGCAATGTACTATCACTCTGCTGAAATGCACTCCAAAGATTTACTTTTAATACTGCAGAGGCTTAGGCGGAACACATGGAAGACAGGAAGACCTCAAGATACATTACTGAGAGTAGCATTTTGTTTGAAATTCAGAATATGGGAGAGACACAGCAAATTCAAGTTGCTCTATCAAAGTATAGGTAAGTTATTGACTAAGTCCAGGAAGATTATGCAAGCTCTCAGCAAAAGAAGGCAAGTCAGCTTATCCTTCAACTATATACTATAACCTTTGCTTTTTAAGCAAATATTAGCATAATGACTTCAGCTTTGTATTTTACAAATGGCCATAATTACAATGGCAGTTTTTCTCCTGCCATAAAACAATAACAAAAGGATTAGAGAGAAGATGCTGCTGGTTGGTACTGTCCGGGATGTCTGCTTTATTTTTCAAGTTGCACAGGTGATCATATTATATAGAATAACATAAGAATGTCTGTAAGAAAGATCCAGAGCAAGTGTGAGGCAGAACATTACAAGCACAGAGATATTTAAGGGATGGGAATGGTACTGTGGTACTGAATAAGATCAAAGAGGGCACTAAGTGTGAAGCCAGATGTATGAACGTGGAAGAAAAATCTACAGGAAACTAAATTTATATAGCTCTGTTGCTTGTGGAACAGTATGTTACACATTACACTATGTCCTTTCATTTTCCTCATGAACAGGTCTTTTTCAAGGAGTATCCTTTCCCATGAACAAATCTGTAGCTGTACCTACAAAGTCCATCAGCACTTCAAAGCTCAGACCTGCTCAGCTGAATGCAGGTACCTACCTATGGGCATCCAAAGGTTTCCTGGGAACTCGGAACTTCCTGAGGAAGCACCTTTTACCAGCAACATCACAGAAAGGAGAAACTTAAAGAATATCAGTTTCCTAAAGGAGATTCTAGGACTCTCCAATTCTAACCTCAGTCCAGCTGGGATCTACTCAGATCACTGAGCTTTTGTAAGACAAGAATGGGAATGTGCATCTTTTTGAAACCACACACAAATAGCGCAAGGTCTTCTTATGAAAAAATGTTGATTGTAATAGCCTTTGTTGTCTAAGATGAAGATGCCATCTCTTCTATTAATTTTGACTACTTCAACTTAATTGTTTTCAGTATTCTGTCACTAGCATTGTTCATTTTAAATAGGTACATCAATTGGAAGTGGCATTAGCACATTAGTTAAAGGTTAGTTGTTCAAGCAGCATGGTGTATTGAAAATAAATATATCCTAATTTCATTAAACAAAAAAGACACTTTTTCTTCTAAATGATTTATTAGCACACCATCTAACATTTCAATTGGCAGGATTTTGATGGCTGAAAGTATAACTTGAAATTCTTAATCTTAATTACATCTTGTTCATGAGAATCTTATTTCTCCCTCATTTAGTCATTAGATTTCTATGTATTTTGCATGAACCACTTCCTTGTTTATGCCTTCAGTTTGTGCTTCATTGACTGCTGTGACTTTTTTCTTGTTGTAAAAGGTTGACAGAGAAGGGGATATAATTTATTAAATAAAAGCCCATAGATCCTTCAGAACAATCGGAAGAGAAATTTGCAACAAATGCATCACACATGATTTGAAGTCATTAGAAACACAGTTCAGAACAAAATGTGATAGTGCCTTTAGATGTGTTAAATTAGCATTTAATTTTAATTTAACAAGGCTGTTATTGTATAGAATTTAGTAGCATTCAACTGTGAGACAAGCACATCTGTGAGCTTGATGAAGATACATTTATTATAATTCAAACCCAGTTAATTTATTGTCATGTCAACATCCTTTCTTTTTTTTTTTCTTTTTTTTTGTCAGTCAAGTCTGTCTGCCCTCAGTATTTCCAATAGCAGTTTAGTCAAAACACGTATGTGCATTGGGTTATTTGAGGCTTGCACAGTGGCTGGTTATATATATATATATGTACACCACTTATTCTTCACTTAACAGACCACAGAGGGTTGGTGTTCAGAACTGGGTGTTCCTCAGAGAACATGCAGCAGCCTCTTAGAAGTCTGATCACAAAACGTGTTCCATCTGGCTGGTCAGTAGAAAACATTCTGTAAATTTCAAACACTTTTTCTTTTTAAAAAAAAACATCGCAAACACTACAGTTTTTTTAAGAGCAAGATATTCTTGAAATTTATTTTTTTTTATATATTTGATGGTATTACCTTTGTTTTAAAACACCTTTCCCCAAATACTCAAGGATTAATATACCTTAAATATCTGCAAATTAATTTAAAATGCTGTGATTTTGGTTTAAATATTACTTCCGGACTTACCTTTTACCACTAAATGCATGTCTGTTTTCATATTTCTGACATGAACTACAGCACAATAGTACACCTAAGAGTGAACCTTATTCTTACAAACAGGAAACATCTTTACAAAAAGGTTGATGAGACAGTCAATACCAAGAAGCAACTGCAACTGTCCTTAATTCTTTATACAGGTAACAGTTTTGTTTGGGTTTTTCTTGCTGTTAGGCCACATTATGGCATTAATTGATCATATTTTTAAGTCATTTTAAAATTGGAGAATAGAATGAGATAGAAAACACAGAAGAATTTTTAAACAGTAAAATTTCCCATAAAACTTCTCTTCCCTTGAAATGCAAAATTCAACTTTCAACTTACTGTGGCATTTATTGTTTTATTTCTCTGTTTATCAAGCTAGCAAGCCATTTAAGGTTAAGGCCCTTTCTGTGCAGTGGTCACACATTCTCTAAAGTTTGTCCTTATGCTACTTACACTACAAGCATCAGACAGAAAGCCTGGGAGCTGATGGGATCATTTCTTGGCCTTTCTTTGCCTGAGACCCAAGAATCACTGAGACAAACCGACTGCCAAACCCTGGGCTCATATAAATGCAACCACATTAAATGACAATAAAAGACATCCCTTCTAATTAAGCCTCATTAAGTACCTTTTTAGCAATCAGATGGTATTGAATTAACTGAGAATAGCTGACCTATAAAGTCTAATTCAGACCTAGCTAAAATCTATTTTGCCGCAGGCTCTCTTTCCTTTTTTGTCATATGTCACAAATGATCTATTGATAAAAACAGAACTTGCCTTAAATAGCACAGCCATTGGGATTTGCAGAGTGTGACACTTAAGTATTTCACCCACTTGAGACACATAAATTATTGCCCAAACTTCTGTGGTTACATTTTACTGCATTCACCGACAGAAACAAACACAAGCACTGAGGAACTCTTACAATTCTTCATCCTATAAGTGGCTGAAACCCACTGGGCCCCACTCTTTCCCAGCCCTGCACTGGTGGAGCACAGCTGATCTCATGCACCCCCACACACACTCTCTCATTCCCCTCCAGGAAATCAACTATGCTGGAAAGAAGGAGAGAACTCTAAGCTGTCAAATTCTGTGCAGCCATTAGTTCCTCTAAGCCACAGGGAATTTGCAGCCAGATTATGGCCACTCTATGTCATCTAAGTGATGTAAATGATCGTATTAGGAAATCTGACCAAATATAATGAGACAATTAAGGGCTTAGTTAAATCTGATTAAGGGCATGGGAAAATTCTCCTGCATAAGGAGACTGCAAAAAAGACCTGTTTACCTGAAGGCAGACCTGAATAGGGAGAAACTTGAATAAAGAATGAAAATGCCAGCAGACCCAGAGCAGCAGGATTGGGAAATGTTTCCATCACTCACATAGAAGCGCAGGGATTGTGGGGTGGAACTCAAAGTGACATATATAAAACAAAATCATAGGAAGATATAACTACACAGGAACTAATGAGTACAAATAGTCCCACCACAACTTTGCCAGATTTGCCTAGTTCTTTGTTCAGTATCATTTTTTTAAGGAGGAAAAAAGTACCATTTTTAAATTTGAAGAGGATGTGTATAGCTTTTTTCTTCATTTTCTGCACCTTTCCGAAACCCTAGAATTGTATCAGTTACATATATTTACTGTGAACCTCCCTCATCTTTCTATTTTGCAGTCTAGGAAACCCAAATTCTTTTTTCTAAGTACCATACAGGACCTGCTTCTTTGGGATCTTTATGCCTGAAAAGAAATTATGACAATATTTACCCACTCTAGCCAGACATTATGGTGAGGAGGGTCATATAAAGGAGTTCTTCCATCTTTGAAATATTTGTCCTCCTTATATGCTTTTGAGATCAAGTTACATGCCTGTGAAGAGGAACATTCTTATTATTCCTCATTTACAAGGGGGGAGCTGAAGTATGAGGATAGACAAAGGTCCAGGTACAAAAATATTTAAATCCCACAGGAGAGACCCATTTCATAGAATCATAGAATGGTTTGGCTTGGAAGGGACCTTTAGATCATCTTGTTCCAACTGCCCTGCTGTGATTTAATCTGACACTTCACTCTGTGACAGAAATGCTTGTTACTGGATAGTAATCCAATCACCAGCTTTGTCTTCTCTTCAGCTGCTTATTTCTAGGAGTAGCTTGGTTCAGAACTACTGTACAAGCATCTTCTGTGGATGATGCTACTTTTTTATGAGCTTGTCACAGTAAGACACGTGAATTTCTGCTGACAGATGAATGTCCATATTCCCCACGGAAGGAAAATACTGAGAGAAATAGAATAACCCCAAACAACTTCAAAAAAGGCAGCATAAACAAATCACCAGAAACAAACTACTTACAATCTACAGGGATAAGTGGGTAGCTACAGAAATAACAGAATGCAATAAAATAAGCTACTTGGTTTTCAGAGCACTACCCTTAGCAATTAAAACATCTCTGTGAAGAACACAACCTCAGGAAATGCCTACCAATTGTTCCCAGCCACTCAATACAACCATTCTTAATGTTTATATTTTAATTGATTGCTATAAACCTCTTTATCAGCTCATAATTCCATAGTTCTGCTACTTTCTGCCAATTAAATGTAACAGCTCTAATACAAACTTCTGTCAGTTTTTTACTTTGTTATAGTAAATTTTTCTGTAAATCCAGTCTAATGACTGAGAATTTGCCACCTTCTACTGCACTTTGACTTTAGATTTATCCAACTTCCTCATAAAGTCTCCTTTGTAAAAGCTGCCAGCTGGAATTGCCACCTCATGGCCTTTTTGCCATTAGTTCGGTGCTATTATTTGAAAAGAATTTAATGGCAGCTCTGTCATTGACTTCAGTAGCACTGAAATATTCAGTAGGAATAAAGCTACTTACAAGGTAAGTGAAAAAAGAATTAGTTCACATTTGGTTTCATGAAAAGCCCCATCTTGACGAGACAAATTGGCATAGCTTTATACATAAATGCCTTCTTTACTTGGATAATAACCTTTCAGAGGATAATAGAATTTTATTGCACTTTTAAAAACAACTTCTACTGAGATTCATTCTGATGACACTGTTTGATACTGCTTACTACTACCAGCAGATAAGACCAACATTTTTCAATTTATTTATTCTCTTGGAATTCTGTAAATTTTTTTTCCTTTAAAATTGGCTTGTCATATGAATATAGAGGAAGAAGATTGCAAAAACGGTTGTGCCTAATACTCCTTATTTCAGCTGGATCTGCACTGTTAACGCATTTGTATGTCATATTGATTGCAGTATTATTTAAGGCAGTGGGTGCTGAATGCTCTTTAATTGCATTCAGTGGCAAAGTTTTGGTCCCAAACTCCTTACAGTCTCATGTCTCTCACCTAAACTGCCAATAAAAAATAAAAAAAAAAAAACAAACAAAATTAACCAAAACAAAGTGCTTTACCTCCAAAACCTAGAGAATTTCAGATCAGGAATGCACACAACCTCCTTTTGGGCACTTAACAAAGTGTTCTGTTCAGGAGAACATACAATCCTCGCATTGCCTGGGTTTGAAAGAACTTTAAAGATCACCCCATTTCAAGCCCCCTGCCATGGGCAGGGACACCTTCCACTAGACCAGGTTGCTCAAAGCCCCATCCAGCCTGGCCTTGAACTCTTCCAGGGATGGGGCAGCCACAGCTTCTCTAGGCAACCTGTGCTAGGGCCCCACCACCCTCACAGTCAAGAATTTCTTCCTGATATCTAATCTAGACCTACTCTGTTTCAGTTTAAACCCATTCCGCCTTGTCCTGTCACTACACATCCTCAAGGAAAGCCTCTCTCAATCTTTCTTGCAGGATTCCTTCAGGTCACCCTGAAGCCTTCTCTTTCTCAGGCTGAACAAACCCAGTTTGTCTGGAGAGAAGCCAAGGCATCTTTTAATGCCTTTGTATTGTTTCAGAAATCTGCTCCATTTGCTTATTATGTGGCCTGGAAGCACCAAGCACAACCCAGGACCTTACTGTGCTAAGGGCAGTGCAAAGGACCCAGTGCCTGGTTCCATCAGCTCCTGCTGAAGAAACAGGAGGAGGGGGAGAGCTATGTAGAAACTGTATGCTAAGGACATGGTGTGACTGTTTTGGTCACAATGGAAGAAAGTGGTGCCACCACAACAAGAGCTTAACTGAGGTCAGATGACAGAGGGATGGCATCCAGTCAAGTTTCTACATTAATTCTGTGTTCTGTGACATGGGACTTTTGGGCAGCATCTTCCTGAGAGGTCATCTCAGTTTTCCCTGTCGAAGATGCAGAAGTTAACAATTTATACCCTCAGAAAAGGCATTGTTAAAAGAATGTGGAAAATGCAAATGTCCAAGTGTAAAGGAATTATCACCATGAAGTTTTCTGAAAATTTCAGCTATCATTGTTAGCATATCATTGTCTGCAATCAGAGCTATGCAATCAGAACAATGCTGTTCTGCCTATCTTCCTTCAAAAGCAGAAAACAAGCTTAATCTACACAAAAACCATCCTGACCTTCAATTGCAAATGTATATCTGATTGTCTGGTTTGGTTTTTTTGAAGAGTTGCAATTAATTTAGATTTTGTAACTGCCTTTTCAACCTTCTGTATATAATAAATTTTTAAAGAAAAAATAAAGCTATTAAAGATATCCTTGATTCATTAAAATTGGGCTTTTGGCTATTTTAGTGATTAACAGGCCTTGAGGGAAGGTTCTTTAAATAGTTTGTTAAAAATCCAAAATTCTTCTAGCAATAGGAAGTTCAGATGCTTTTCATCAGTGATATATTGCACAATACTCACCAGATTTTCAAAGTTCTAACTATAGAAATGAATGTGTTTTGAGCATGTAAGAAAACTACTCCTAAATAAATTTTGCATCCTTTGCCACCTTTAAATATAAATACAGATAAAAAGAGGCCCTCTTTCTTCCCAAGGTAAAAAGAACTGCCACCTTTTGGCAGTGTGAAGATCACTAGATTAGACTTTGTAGATGTAGACAGAAAAAAGTGAACAGTTTTTGGAATATCTACTCAGATTTCCACTGTTACTATTACAGGTTTAACCAGATTTCATCAAATTGACCTTTGTATAACAGTAATTGGAACCACTTATAGAAAAACACTTTACTAAAACCATTATTGTTCTATTTATATCCACCTACCCAGTGTGGAAACTGGAAACTGCTCGTTTAATTTCACCACGACTCCTGAATTTCAGATTGCATGGGGCTTGTCAGGGCACACAATCCAATGCTCTCAGTCAACAGGAAGAGTTACAGAGCACAAAGCACACGCAGCAACCTAATTGGGAAATTCAGATTGTTCCTAGTATCGAAACATCCCCACAGGATATGTTGAGATGGCTCTGTGATTTGTCTTCTTTGCCACTCCTGGTATTTGTGTTACACTGGAGCCTACGGCTGCAGAGCTCCGGGTCCCTTCTCTAACCACAGCACACTCCAAGTGTGTTATCGCACCATCAATCCTCCAGCTCACACTCTTGCAGCAGATGGCACACAGAAAACCAGGGTGTATTTGTGTGGTGAAAAAGTAAATAAAATTACATGACACTGAAATGCTGATGCCAGTGGAAATGGTAATGAAAACCTATTAGCTTTAATGGTGCAAAAAATTATGTTACCAGAATTCATTACACATACATAGACAAAAAAAAAACCAACCAAAAAACAACACCCACACCTTCTAGTACAGTGCCTATATAGTGACCTCTAAAGAGACAAAAAAAAGAAGGTAGAATGAATCTAGGTGTGTAGAAAGATGCATAAAACCACATATATATGTGGATAGCACCTTTTTCCCCTGATTTTCAGCCCCATATTCCTCAAATGTACTATGATGATACACAGCACAAGGGGACAATACTGGATCTGCACCCCTGGCCATGATGAGCAGCCTCTTAAAACTTTGCCTCCCAGAGCACTTATTCTCACTATTTTCTCCTTAGAAAGTTTTCTCCTTCTTATTGCCAATTTATCCAAAATGGGACAGTTAAATCTATTTTAAATCCCTTCTGCTGGGTTCTAGTTACTTTGAAGTTCACTGTATTGTTCTTTCTCAGGAGTGAAACACTTCCTAAGGTTTGCAAATCAGAAAAGGGTTTTCATTTGGTATGAGGCCACATATAACAAGAAACAGTCCTTTTTATGGATCTGGTCGTGTGCCTACAATGCAATAATTTATGAGCTCTGCATCTATCGTGTTCTAACACCTCCAGGGTAGTTCTGAGTCCATATGAACAGCATCTTTACTGCTGAAGGACAAGTGTCCCAGCCCCTCCTACTTTCGATATGTATTATCTATATCAGAGTATTAAAATGCTTGATGCAAGTTGCCACTTGGCCCACTGAGGCAACACCACATGTGCCATTTGTCACCTAAAGAAGTCAGACAAAGAAGACACCAAGGGCAATGGCTTTCCTCAGTTCACTCAGCACACCACAGGAACAGTGAGTCAGGAACAGCACCAATTCTTATGTGCTCCTCAATACCTTCTGAACACTCTTGGCACTTGCAGCACGAGGAGCTCTCACAGCTCCTGACAGAGAGCAGCTGTGTAATGCCTCTCTGAAGTCCTGCACCTGATCTGAGGAAACAGGAACGAGCAATACAGACTGCTCACTGGTGTCACAGCAAACTAGTAATATCAATTAAGGTATGCTCAAAATTACCATGGAAAGTGGCAAAAATGGAGTATGCCCCTCTTTTTCCCCTCAGTACAAAAATAAAAATAAAAACTAGGGCTCCTGACAAACTAGAAGACACTGCTGAATTTAAATGCATGTTCAAGTTCATCTTCTAGAAATAGCAACTTGGAGAGACCTCGGGCATTCCTCACTGAGCCACTAAGCACAAAGGATATACGCCAACAACATTAAAAAATAAAAAGGGGAATAAAATCATAAAGTTTCAACCCTGATAGAAGAAAATATAGTCTAAAAACACTTCAGGTGCTTTCCAAGGAATAATAATTCCGTTACTTGACATCCTGATAATCAGTTCTTTCCTCATCTACTTGTGTAGGTTTAACAGGAAAGTCAAGTTGTATGTCCTTCACTCTGTTATCCTCTAAAAAGATACTTTAATCACTCTTTATTCCACATTTGGTACACTACACACATAGGCACAAGGAGATTAGTAAAATCAAATCTCTTTGTCTTTTAATATATGCAGCAGTGCAAATACAAATAGAGAAATGAGAGGAAAACACGAGGAATGGGAACAGCTGAGAAGAGAATCTCAGACCAGGCAGAAAAATCCTCAAGGACTTACAAAAATCAAACCACTTCAATGAGCCAATCTGTGGAGTCAACTGCATAAAGTGAATTAGTTAATCAAAACCCAGCAAAAGGTTGTGCAGCAAAAATAAAATATTTCCTTATCTGCTTCTCTGTTTACAGTCCACTGATCTCTTTCCCCACAATTTAAAAGAAAGTAAGGAAAAAGGAAAGGAAGGGCACAAAGATAATCAGCTTTTTGCTCAGCAGTAGGAGCAGAGGCAGAAGCAGATGCTACTTCAGGGGTCAACATGCCACCTTTACCTTTTCCCCTCCTTCTGCAGCATATGTGTGAGCAATACCTACAGCAGCCATTAAGGTTATTTCAAAGTAGTTCAGTTTTCCTGGAGGGGGTTGAGGATATTTTGTATTTTCTTCTGTGACTCAGCCAAGCTCAGTCTCTCCTCTGATTTCTGTCACAGTGTGGAGGGCACGTTCTGTGCAGACAAGCACTCCTGAACCAGAATAATAGACTAATTATTCCAAACACCAACTTCCACTGTTTTCTTATGACATAGCTTCTGTGGTGTTAGCAGTGAAATTTCACACTTTCCACAGTACTTTCTTTGAATCATTCTGAAAAATGAGCATGATTTCCCTCACAAATATGTTGAATTCAAATAATTGGATGGATCACAGCAGCTCAACTCCAGGCAGACACCAAGCATAAGAAGCAACACATCTCTCTCACCATTGTGTCAAAAACCACACAGCTTTAAGGTTTGACCAAATGCTAACATAGCACTAAAAATAAAAGCCCTGATTCTTATTGGTTTGGTTAATATATGTGTGAATACGTGTGTGTGTATATATATGTATGTATGTGTAAAAATCTGTTCATATCAGAACAGCCTTTTCTAAAAAGCAGGTGCTCTAACCACAAACTGGGTCTTGCTCAGCCACATCACTGGGAATGCAATTTGCAAAAGGGCTGAGCACAACAGGCCCTTTTGACGTAACTGTATGTATATAGCTCAGACCTGCTCCAGCAGAAAGTGAAATAACCAGCTGTGAGGAACTTCTATGAGAACCTCTCTCCATAAATTTGTTTAACTTCCTTCTTCCTTCCATTCATCACTCAGGTGAGCTTTCTTACTTGTCTGGAACACCTCAAAGTCCAAGAAGTTAAAACCTAAACGAGTGGGGTGCTTTTTGTGACAATATTTCCTGTGTCTCAACTTCATTGCCATAACATTTTCTACTGCAGTCCCAGCCTTGCCATTTTCTCTACACTACCTCTGGCCAACAGGGAACGTCATTAGTTAGAGCAGTCAGTTTTCCCCTTCCCTACAGAAATCAAATGTGTCATCTCTACAGTGCTCTTGGTCTCTGTAATCCAACAGTCACAGTCTTCATACCCCTCTCAAACCAAGCAGGTTCTGCTCATAACATTGAATCTGTGACAGGGAGTTGGTTTATTGTTAATTACAATTTCTCAAGTTTTTGAGCTGAAGGACATTAATGTGGATGTTAGGCAAAGGGAAAGCCTGTTGCAAAATTGTACGATTCCAGCATTGGAGGATACCAGGCATCTAAAGTTCCCCATAAAAAGAGATACTGAGGATTTAGCTCTGATAAAAATTAGGTTACATTTTAAGTTGAAATTTTTGAAACTCTTGCTGTGAATACTTTCTGGGATTTGGGGATTTATTTTTTTTCTTTTAAACAACAGAGCTCAGCTTGTTAACACATATTAAAACCATTGCACAAATTATTTGTTATCTACCAAACATGTCATGCTTCTTTTCCTAAGGAATACCAATATCCTATTGATCCAGCTGAGAACAATAGACATCTTTTTGGATGAAACTATTTATTTTATACTTTTAAATATTCTATATCTACCTTTTCCTCTTGTAAGTCCTATTCAAATGATCTGCCAGTTGGCTTTTTTGTTGTTGCATTTTTAAAGGGCTTACCTTGTCACTCATTAGAACCTTTTCAGTGCAGCTCTGCCCAAGGGTTCTAACCTACATAGCATTCCTGCCATCACTCAGGCACAGAAATCCTGCACTCACCTCATGAAAGACAGATCAAACAGCTTGGGCCAAACCTCCAGCTGGTGTAAAACTGCAGGGTACCAATATTTAAAAGAAATCTTTAAAGTAGAACTTTCTTCCAAAAATGTGCATTACTCACAGCTGAGAACACAAACAGCAATGTGTTTGGAACTTTTCTACTCTCTAAACCAGGTGCTAAAAGCACAGCATGTGCACCATACTCAGCCACCACCCTATTCTCTGAGGTGACTTATTGATTTTGTGGTTTCACTGCAAATCAGGAGCTTTTGCACAATCTAAACTATCCACCTGACCTACATGACGTTGGTGTACCACGAACTTCTGTTCCAGAGTTAAAATTCACCTTAGAAGCAGAGATGCAGAATTTAGCACGGCACAAACAACCAGGCTTTGAAGTCTAATCTTGCCTAAACCAAGATATGATTTTGTCAGTGAAGATTATAACATTTATGCACTTTTCACTTGTCATAACAGATTTACTGCTTATTTTCTACAGCCTTTCCTGGGGAAAAGCATATCCTTGCCATTCTAACATCAGAGTATGGTTTAATGGCTTAAATATAGTATAGCTTCATATTTTAAGTTTTCCTCATATGAAGATAGCACGAGTAGTTGAAGTACAGATTTTGACACACTTCTCATTGGTGCTGGTTCTGCAATGAACTTTAGGGAGGAAGCACAGATTAGTGAGTAGATCAGGAGCCAAGTAGAAGCCAAGATTTGAATCTGACCTGCTAAAAGCCCTAGGACACACTCAGGCTCTTATTAAAAAAGCTTCTTTGGCTTTTTTGGGGTTTAGATATAAATGGACATGATAACATCTTACATACATCTGTATATAGAGTTTTCAGATCCTAACATTAATTTTTGAGTACTGGGAACTCTCCACATTTTTACCAGAGATTATAATCATTCACCTCACCAAAACTCAAGGTGTTTAGTGCGTTGTTTTGGATGAGAAAACAGCATTAAGAAGGAGGGTGTATAACATGAGTACTTCAGTGAAAAAGTATATTAAATAGACTTGAAAATTAGTTAGATTAGGACTACTGAAAGAGAATAAACCATTTCTCAGAATTTCTACTTAAAAAATACTGAACTAATTCTGATCTTACCAGTTTTCCAAGTGATTGTCTAATTCTACTGGAAATGTGAAATATCCTGTTAATTGGGAATAAACCAAGGCTGTGTTGAACAGAGGGGTTGTGGCTACATATTTCTGCAGAGTGATTGCATTGCCTCACACAGTGGTGCATTGTTCCAGCACCTCGAACTCAGCAAAGGGTGAAAAACATAGAAAAGGCAAACTCCTTTTGCAGAGGCAGCGTCGTGGAGCAGAGCAGATTCTGAGCATGTGTTTCATGTGCATAGTTCTTCTTTTGTGCACTTTACCATCATGCTCAACTTTCCATTGCTGCACTTTCCCTTACACACAGATGGGCATTTTATGGAATTTGCTAAGGACATTGCAAGGCCAGAACAAAGCATGGCCATGAATCTAATTTGGTTTGTGTTGATGGCACCAAATTTTTGAGCAAAAACTTTCTTTTTTTTTTTCCTTTCCAGATTGTGTTCCTTCATGCCCATTTAGAATAAATAATTTCTATTCTTTACATATCTCATCTGGTATGCAGCTCTGAACTGCTGTCTGACTCTAGATTTGCATAGTAAGCCTTTCTGGATTGGAAACTCTTCCAATACATGCTCATAGAAATTTCTACCAGCCTCAGGCTTTATTCCACACACAATAGTCAGTCTGATGTTAGGAATACTTATGCCACTATTTATATCAAATCTGAAAAAAAGTAGAAATGAGCACTTCCAGTACAAGAGATCTGATTTCTTTGGACCCCCTTCATCAAGGAACACTTGGTTGCAGCTCATTTTAAGCTTTCACCTCACCTAAAATTCAAAACAGTCAGGGATAGCAAATTCCAAAATATCCCAAAATGGAAAGTATTTTTTCTGTTCTGCTAAACAGTTATGAGATATGAAATCAGTAAAGTTTTTACTGAGATGGAATCTGATGGAGACTTTTCTGAACACAATCAAATCAACTGATTGTGCAATCCTAACACAGTCCAACACCCAAAGAGCTCAAGTTTTCTAAGGAAGAAAATTTCAAACACACATGAATTTCTTTTAAAGCTGTAAAAAACCTGTGCTCGCATACGACTAGAACTACCGCCAGCCCTCCACACCCCTCAAATGGACTATGACATGTCCTGTCTTCTGTAAGCCACCCACATGTATCGTTTGTCCTGTGGCCTAAGTCATTCCAAAGCATCTCCTGTTTTAGGAAGTCACTGGCTCCCCTGGCCAAAGAAATAAAGCAGCCAGTGGAAGTCATAGAAAGAAACATTGCACACCCTGTTACAGCCAGTTCATGTCTTTCAATATTGGTAACAACTGCAGCAAAATAAAAGGAGATAATACAGATGGATTTGACACTCCTTTTCATCAGGGCAACTGTGAAAGGCTGCTCTTCTCTTTCTCTAAATGTCATTTTAATGTTGCTACGCTTTACTGCCATGAATTTTGATAAGAATATGCAATTTGCTCAAATGCTTATTAATGGACAAGGAAATCCAGACCTATTTATGAAAATGAAGGTAAGAAATCACGTATATAACATCTGAGGCTATCGAAAAGGGTTGCACTAATCTGACTTGGTCATGTTTCACACCTTTCATGTATAATTGTTTGATTTAGTGACACAAACTTGCAGCTCAAAATGAATTTGCATAAAGACAGATACACCTCTGCTCGCTAATATCTCAACAGACATGCCTAATTTAAAATAATCTGACACTGAAGTGCTAGTTTCATGTATTTGCAAATGTCATCAGTCACGTTCTTTCTACTTTTAAATAACCTCAGTTTCTTTTAATAGTACCATTGCTTTAAAACAGGGAAACAACACCACATTCTTTTAAATTCCTAAAGAATCATTTGGATTATCACAAAACGTCCTGCCTCAAAATTTACTTCAAATGTTTTCAGCTTGCATTCAAAAATCTTGAAATTCTGAGCACACAGGCTAGGTCATATATCCTAAGTGAGGGAAACATCCAGTCTGTGAATCCTCACCAGGACACGTATATAAGGCAGATGTTAAGCTGCCAAAGTCCAGGATTCCTACAATTACACCTCAGCAGAAATGTAGGGGCCTAGAAGGCATTAGAGGTGTGTGGACTCTATATGCACACAGCTAAGATGGAAGGAATGGGGCTCATGCCCATCATCGTACCTGTGTGACCGAAATGTGCCTTAGAGTTACAAGTTCCCTACCCCACATATGCATAAACTTGCATATTCCTGTGACCTTCATTTCACTCTACTGCTCTAGAGGATACTCCCAAATTTGAAATATAATTTCCACCCAGATTTTCTGACATTGGTTTCTCATCTCTTATCAGCGTTTGATGTTACGGTGCCCTCTTCCTTTACCTTTACAACATGAAACTTCTTTATTTCAATTTCTGTTGCATGAAATATAAATGCAGTAGCAAATAAGAAGTAATCTAAGGTCAACAGAGAAGCAGGCAGTAAAATAATATTTTTAGGACTCTGAAACAAATGAAATGGATCTGCTCATATAAACTTTATAGTTAGCTTATTTCAGTGCCCCTTCTTAATTAACCCTTTAGAAAATAGACAAATGTATCACATAAATCACATACTCAGCAGATGTAGGTCTCAGAAACAGAACTCTGTACAGATCCTCAATGGTTGCACTGGGAAAAGCATTGTCAAATTTCACTGTCTTTTTAGGCTGCATAAATGCTTCCAAAATATAAGGGAAAATATTGCCTTGTGTTCTGTACTGATGTTTACTCCTATACAGTGAATCATCCTTCAAAGTAGCATTACAGTAGATGTATATTAAAAAACATCAATGCAAAACTCCATTGCCTTCTATAGGGGTCAAAAGCAATGCTGAATATACTGTAGTGTAGCAGAGCACAGAAGGAAGAATTCTTCTTCAGTGGAATCTGTTCTCAGCACATAAAATGCCCAGTAATAAGAAAGGCTCAATTTTTTCCCATCACCTTTTGTTCTCTGGTTGTTTTTTTTCTTGCTATTCCTCCTACTTTTTTAAGTCTCCTTAGGCATCTGTAGGAAAAAAATTACCCATAAAGATCTGTGGTGGCCACAGCAACTGCAGAGCAATGCCAGCTGCAAGATCTAGGTCTGGGGGCCAGGCTGTTCCTCACTTTTCAAACCATTTAACTCCAGCAAGCAAGCACACCAAATGTGCAAGCAAGCACACCAAATGCACTGCAATATGTTAATCTAGCCACTGCCCTGATTTAATTGGCCCAGAAAATTGCTCGAGGTGTTTGTGACTGCAATTAAGGCTGAGAGTCTGGAAACACAGTCTTTGGTGGTGGGGGGATATTTTTTATTATTTTTGAGAAACCAAACTGTCTCTCAGCTAAAACTCATGGGCTTAATTAGAGAGTGATTAAAGTTACTTGCTGCCACTTAGCTGAATTACACCTCAGCAGACATATTTTAAGTGGCAGGTTTAAAATTTAGCCTTTTCCCTCTCTCCTTTTTTTCCACTTCCAACAACCAGAACTTCCTCAATCACTCAACTCATTCAGCTCAAATTAGAATAATTGTACACGTTTGCCCTCATCCTCACAACTAGTGGATACCTCCTGTAATTTGGCTTAATGAGATGAAATTAATTTTAAGAAAACAATGACCCTTGCGTGCCACTGTTAGCATGCTGTGGGTTGTGACCCTGCAGCCAGATCTAACAGTTGCTATGCACTGGAAATATCCAGCTACATGTACAGACCTAAAGACAGGGAGGTGACTGCAGCAGAGCAACAGGTAAATTGCTAGTGTGGTCCACAAACTGGAGATAATACCTTATATGGAAAGATAACAGTAATTCGTGTAGCAGCTATGGGTGACACACTGGGGTCCCTGTCCATTTAGGCAGCCAAATGGCAACAGATTTTTCACAAGTGCTCAGCCTGTAACAAAGCTCTGCACAAGCCACAGCTAAGAAGCACAAGGCTTGTCTGCAGGCATCTCATGTTTGCTTTGCAAGGCACCCATGCAGCATGGAACAGTAGGTCAAACACACTCCTCTGAAAAAATTAATCAAATACACGCTGAGCGTTACCTGTAACAGTTTATCTAAATTAGCAAATTCTCAACAACACTGCCTTCAATTTGAGTTATCCATTTTTGCATTTCCTATCTTTCTAGGCAACAGCAGCAGGCACAATTTCAATACTTACATGGTTCATTTTCATTACGTTGGAATGTCATCATGTTCTTATTGTCTGATTATTTGGGTGTAGTAGGGCCAGCAGAATGTTGGGTTTAGTGGTTATTTTTGGGAGAGGTTGTTTTGTTTTAATCAGACTGTTCTCCAATCCTGTTGTCACAGCAACAGTGGACATAACTAGCTGACACATTTTTTCCTCCAAACCTTCAGTTCTCTTCAGATTGCAGATTGAATTTAATAAGCCAATTTAACAACCTACCTGAATCTAATTGCCAGTTTTCCTAATAGTATGACATTATTCTTTTCAGTGCATTCTGAAAGATTTCAGTAATTTTTTTTTTGCCTTTAGACTAGAGTAGTGGGTTTTCTTTGCTTAAATATGTGTTAGGTGCTTTTCTCCCCTTCAATTTCAGATAAGTATTCACCCTTGTAAATTTAGATCATTTATTGCCATTTTAAAAGCTTTTCAGGATGGAAACATTTAGAGCTCTTCTGTGTTTCACAGTGACAAGGCTGGATTTCCAATATTATACAGTAAGGAGCATATGCCTTTGGAGTATTCTTTAAGGAAAAAAAGCCATTCAACCTACCAGATTTCCTACTGACTTTATAGGCTCAACTTGTATTCTAAGTATGAACATATTCACCTCAAAACAAATACACTTAGTGCAGTGCACTCCCTTGAAAAGAACAGAACAGTTTCAAGCTGGCCTGCCCATGCTACCACGCCAATATACTCGGCGTTAACACATGTCTCTTAAAAAGCCCCTGGCACCAGGTGGTAACAGCTCCACAGCATTCTCGAGGATAACCACGACACTGAGGAGCTGCACTGCTGGAATTGATACAGATGGATCATTCCATGCCACTCTCACAACGTTCTCCATAACCACACAAGATTAAAAAGCAACACCCATTACAAGACCCTTATGTCACAGTCTTGTAACTTTTACAGAAACAATTTTTCCATAGTGAAAACCATAATAAATGACACTAAATTCTTTTTCCTGTAAAAGAAGTACAAATAAATTCAGTATTTTACCTCGGATTCATCAACTGTTTCACAAGGAACAATTTTATCCTTTCTGATCCCAATCTAAAAATCCAAACCTGTGTAAGTTTGGAAGTTAGCCCTCTCAACTGTAAAAATACAAGGGTCTCAGGCAACGCTGAGACATAACCTGAGATAAAATAATGTAAAAGTTAAGCAGAAGGTAATAGACCAGGTTTTCACATGATGCGCAGCAGGCTGGTGGCACTGGTGATAAGCTGCAGTTATCAGCTGCAGATCTGATCACTTCACTGCACAACACTGCAGTGCACATGCAGGGTGATGTTCAGAAAACATTTCAGTGCTGGCAAAGAAAGAGGCTTTGTAAGGTACATGACAATAATCTGTTGGCAAAGCACTCTTTTGGACCACCACAAATACAGCCCGGGAGAGAGCTGGGGTGCCCCAACCACGAGTACTGCAGTAGCTCACAATGATGGGGAGTCCCTCACAGGGCTGGGCTGTAGGTGAAGCAAGCATTTTAAGAGGGACTTTCAGTCACAATCCATCTAGAAAATTGAAATAACTCTTCTCATTAATTCATGCAATTCAGCAGTTCAATGTCTATTTACTAGTTTTATTTTGCATTTAATGTAATTTATGCATATTTAAATAACATGTATTCTATGCTCTGTCTCTTGGTGTAACTGGTATCAGAGAACCGGAGGTAGCCAGAGGTAAGAGATACAACAGCAAAGATAAACCATCTCAACATTTTCAGTTGTGTGGATTTAATTACATCTTCAACATTAACTTGATTTAAGCCATGATGCTAATATTTCATGTGAAGCTGTCAGTAATCCTTAACCATCATTCTGAAGCCCTTTGACAGTATTGTAGATGAAGGAATCAAGATTTTGCATGAACCATTATTTTATCAGGACACCCTGCAAGAGAAATCACGAGCTGAGCTGTGTGGTGCAGAGACAACAAAACACCCAGGTTCTCCTCCCAGGCCCTAATGTACAAACAAAAGACAAGGCTGGGGAAGAGCCGGTAGACACAAGGAGAGGGATGGGAACATTATTGGTCAGGACCACCCACCACAGCACCAGCAAGCTGCAGCCTAATTTGTCAAGGGACAAAGGAGATCTTAAGGAGCGAGCGAAGTGTTCGGATGGGTGTGTAAGCTGAGCTCCTCCCATCTTATGGTCACTCAGAAATCCAGGAAACAAAGACTGGGAGACAGCTTTTGAAGCAAAATAGAACATTAGCTAGCAAGAGAGAATCCTGGGATACCAAAGGCAACTTACAGTCCTCCCACGCACCACAAGCAAATACAAACCCTATTTTGGTGTAGAAAATAGATATTTTCCTGACAGAAGTACTATTTGGCTACATCATCCCTCCTAATTTTTTGCGAGTATTCTGAACACCGAGTAATTCTCCTGAAAGTGGCTTCACAACAGGGGCAGCTGAGGTCTACTTTGTCAGTGACCCACAGACTGTAAAAGGGAACCTCTTAAGTACTAAGCAGTAATTCTCCAGTTAATTTTATACAAAAAGTAGTTCCTATAGACACTGACTAGATGTGTGTTCATTTCTGCTACCATAAACCTTAATATTTTGTTTCCCTTTTAACCAAACTGGTTGGTAACTCAATCATACTCATATGTTTATTTACCCTCTAGCTTTTCCTGAATGGCTACACATAAAGTGTGTGCATGTGTTTGTGTTTGTATATATGGTTATAGAAGGGACTAGAGGTTAGGGCTTCAAAACTATTAAAAAAATCAAAAAGCTATTAAAAACTTTGCTTAAATTTGGCCTACCAAAAAAGCAACTTCAAAATTTGGTGTGCAGGGTAATACATGGGATTTTGTAATAATAAGGAAAGGAGCAAATAGCATGGTCTCAAACCAGTTTATCATTCAAGGTCTAAATCAGTTTGTGACATTATCTTATGAATTTCCTTTTTATGAGGCTTGTGAATTTTTTCTACCCATGACTTTTTCCTTTTTCAAATCTGCGGCCTATTTGTTGTAATAAATATTTAGTCACACAGAGCCACTATACTGTGAGCATGTACAATTTTCTTCTACTGAACTACTAGTATTGAAATGTATTTGAAAGGTGGGGGTTTTTGGTCAATTTGTAAGAAAAATATGTTATATACACTTTTCTAATAACAGTAAGAGTGGACTGTGGGTTTGCTAACCAGACCCTGCAATGATAAAATGCTGTCCTGAGCAAAAGGAATAATGGCCTTGAACAGAAACAGCCAAAACTTCTCTGAGACTTCTGCCCTTCCGAGGAAAAACGATTATGCCGTTTACCTCTGAGGCATCGGCATTCGACACCAAGTCACTCCTAAGAATAAGATTAGATGTGGTGCTTTGTGCTAGCATTTTTCAAAAGGAAAAATTGCCTTTTAGCACACAATACTCTTTTCACGTCAGAAAGCGCATTGTATTCCTGGAGTATTAGATGATTTGATAAGGGACATGTGTGAAGTCATTCTGAGAGTATCTACTGTGCAGTCAAAACAAATCACAGAGGGCTTTGCACAGAAATTCAGGTTTCTTTTAAACTAACCAGTTCAGATACTAAGAGCTCTCAGACATAGACGGGTGGGTGGGGGGGGAAGCCTAACTTAACCCAGTTTTGGACAGGTTTTTGCAGTCTGTGGTGATCTTGGTGCTGCTGGGATAAGATGCAAAGTGCCCGAGCTACTTGTATCACACAGTAGTCTCAAGCTTGACTTTGGGTGCTGTTTCTTGGTCTTCCCTGCTCTTCTGTGTTGGACTACTGGACAACAGAGCCCCTGTAAAGCTGATTTAGTTTACAAAATAGTGTATGGATCTCTGCTTTTGCAGAGAATTAATTCAAATCAATATGACTATGATGGATCTTAATGATGTTTCACAATGTGTGCATGTGTACACTTAGGAATTAATTCAAGGTAATTGAATGGATTTGGATAATTTGATTTTTAAATGAGACTTGATTCCCCATACTAGTGGTTTTCATATCTGTTTTTCCTGTCAGGCTCCACTATTAAGGCTCTTCAGCTTTGTGTGCTATTACCTTCTTCGTTATCCAATTAAATAAACACTAATCAGCTTATTTAATAAACTAGATTATAATGTCTGTACTGGCCTGAGTTTGTGACAGAGACAAACACAGATCTTTAAGATGCACAATGTGTTGTGTTAAGTAAGCAATGGGCTACATATCACCTGTATGTGACAGTCCTTAGGAAAGTCATACTTCCAAAAATCCAGCACAACAATAAACCAAACCAAACAGAGAGAAGGAAGAATTCACTTGTAACAGGACATTACGCAGAGGGCTCACACAGAGGTTGCTTGGTTCCAGGTTATAATACTGTGCTTCATAACCAGAGCGCTCATAAATTTAAAATAAAGGTGTATACAAAACTTTGGAGAACTAACCAGGAGCAGTACTCACTTTACAATAAGGCACGAGGAAAAAGGTTGGAATTTAAACTTTTATAACCTTTTTTTCTTTTTGTTTAACTTATCAATTCATCTGGAAAAACAAGTGGACCCAATATCTTTTTAAAAAAGAGATACAGCACAAAGAAAAAAAAAAATCATTTTTTTTTACTGAGTTAAAACATCTCATATTTAGCCAGAATGGGTTTTTTCTTGGTTTATTGTTTCAAAAGAAAATCCTCAAGCAAGCAGTTAATATTTTTTATTCAATCTGACCCAAACTTATTTTGTCTTGTTTTCTTGTTCACTTTCTGAAAAGAAATCCAGATTTTCAAACACCTTCAGCTAACTTATGTCTCATTGTTAAGATGTGTCTAAAGATTTAATTACATAAAAATCCTTGGAAAAGCAACTTTTTAGCAATGAAGCTTTAGGAGACCAAAAATCTGTCTCTGAGATTTACTGTAGGGCCTTTGCACAGTACTGGTCCATCACAGAGGTCAATCTCTCCCATATGATGCATCTAATGTTAGATTTTTAAATCTATATTTAGAGACCAAAATCTTTGGCCTGATTTTTAACAAGATGAACAGTTCTTGCCTAACTGCAGAAACTGAAGTTCAAACAATTTGCCTTACACTCTCTTCTCTCTCAATGTCAAGAAAATGAGAAATAAATGTAAATGTAAAATGGGAAATAGAAGAGTTCTGAGCTTCCCAAATGCACTGTGAGGATAAAATGTCAAGTCTGATGAATCCTACTGTGATGTACATTGTGAAAAGTTTATCAATAATATATCAGGAAAGGATTAGAGGCAATGTCACTGTAACAAAGTGGATTAAAATAGTTCTAACTGCTTTGAAAAACACCTTTCCTTCTCCATCTGCGCTATCTGCTTATACCCAACCAACTACTATCTCTCATGCATATATCATTATTCTCAGCAAGTAATGAACTACAGACAAAATATTACTATCTTTCATAATATTTCTTGCATTAATTGACTAAAACTCTAAGGGAAATGTCATTGCTCTGTGGAAGAGCTGTGGAGCTCTGAGGTAAAACAAGCCCACTGGCTTCACTAATGACAATGTAAGGTGACAAAAGCTGCAGTTCCTCAGGATCACTACTAGAATCTGGCAGTCTATTTGTCCATCACATCCATGCACTTTTGTTCTGAAAGATGTCCTTTTGAGATCTAAGATCTTACCTGGGAAACAACAATCAATCCATGTAAACAGCCACAGTGTCTGTAGCATCACCACTCACCACTCGAGTCTGGACTGTGAAATACTCACCAGAACTTGCTGCCTCTGATGGGAATCTGTTTTGGTTCTGGTAGCTGAGCTATAACCAATACAGAAAAAAGAGAGCAATTAAGAAGAAAAGTTTTCAAGGTACTAAATATAACATGTGAGCATCAAGGCTACTGATTTTCAAATGAAGTGAGGGATTGGCAGGTAGGATAAAACAACAGATATACTGCGACCTTAAAGTTAATAAATTTCCTTCTCTCCTTCCCACCCTTGTTCTGAGCTGTTGCAAATGATGTGAAATAATGGTTTTGACAGACTTGTCTTCCCCCTAGACCAGGTGTGTTGATCTCCCTTAGGTTCTTTAAGCAGAGTGAAGGCAGATTTTAATCTTCCTGTGCCCACTGTAGCAGCTGTACAAACTTCATTAACATAAGAATGGTGGTAAGTACGTGCTATTAAATTGGGGGGGAGGGGGCAGTGTTTTCTGTGCCCTTTATAGCTCATTGCATTTTATATATTATGAGTAGGTGCTAAATTGGGAATGAATAAATGCATTTCAAAGCTGCACTTGGCATCCAATGTATGCCTGTTCTTTACAGATGAACCAGATTTTTAGATTGACAATTTTTGCATCTATTCAGTGCCAAGGCAAGAGCATTGTTTAATATGAATTTGAGAAAGATTTAGCAAGGGACTTTTTCTGGGGGAAAAAAAAAAATCCATATTCTTGAAATGCTTTTTATTGCAGTTTTCACTTGCAGAGAACTCAGGCTATGGCATGTAGCATCTGTTAAATCTGCTACTAGTGTGTCAACATGGTGAATTTTATTTTCTTTCAGAAGGATTATGAGTTCCTTTTCTTTCTGAGGTCTTTAACAACTTTAAATTCAAGTGCCTTCCTTAGGTTTCTCATGATACTTCCTTTCACTACCGATGTCACTACCAAGAATTTACTGAGTCACTCTCAGTAAATGGTGAGTGCAGGATTATTTTTTTATGAAGAGGAGAACTGAGACAGTTGATCTTCTGCATATTTAACAATTTATTTGATGTCAAATTAAGAATTTGCAAAAAAGTGTACTTTGCCAGGCCTAGAAATCATCCCAAGATAAGGCCTACTCTGTCTGCTGCTCATTAGGGATACAGACTCTGTCCCTACTCTTCTAAAGCACTAAAACATAAAATTGAACTGGAAAACTGGCATTTCATCCATTTCCTTAGTTTGTTCCTTTTCATATACACACATGCACGCATAAAGCATTTGCTGTATGCTTATATATATGTGTGTATATATATATATCTTCATGTATATATATATATATATATATAAATAGATATATTTATATATAAATGTAGGCATAAATAAGTGCTTCTTTCCTGCACCAGCTGTCATCTCTGAAACACATGCCTGGCCAGGAAAGGAGACAAATGCTTTTTGAAGCAGATACATCTTCTATTTCCATAGTGTGTTGGCAGGAGGTGGTAGTAAGGATTAAGAAATTGGTTCTATTCTTGCTAAGAGCCAACTGGCTGGGAGGATGCTTTGGGGCATTGTGGATGTGATACGTTGGTAGTTCCTGAACTGAAAAGAAAAAATGGATTTGTATGTGAATATCTGAAATCTCTGCCTATTCCATGCTTATCACACAGCTACCTAGGCTTCCTCTTTGCAAGGATGCTGCAAATCATGTCTGACGGCTCCGAGCCAAAATATGACAGGCCTTTCTTTCCACTACCTCTCTGACATATGTACTGCACATCCAGGCTCTTTGCAGCTTCTTCAAAATTCAGAAGGTCAAATTTTTGCTCTCATATGTCAGCACACAACTCTCATTACCCCGATTTTAATCTTACTATGATTTAACTTCTGCATAACCTCTTTGCAAATAGCAATGTGTCATAGACAAGGAAATTAAAAGTTAGACAGAGCCTTTTTGCCAAGTACCAATAAATTCATTAAATTGCATTTCCTGTGCTAAGATAGGGAAATCAGGAGTATATCAGGAATCAATATTCTGAATTCGTATTCATATCTCCCATCCCCATTTCCATTCTTCACAGGAACTGGGTTCTGCATTTTCAGTAGTTCAGTAAACATAAAGACCCACTTAGGTGTGCTAATGTTGCACCCTCTACCTCCTGCAATCTAGCACACTCATGTTTGTTCCAGACCATGGTTTGGTCTTCAGTCTGAGCTTCCACTAACTGAAGTACAAAACACCAGAAACATGGAGCATCTTTCATGCTATAGGCAACATATCTAATATGACAAATAGCTCAAGGGTGAAGAAGTGAAAATTTTGAAAGAAGCAGAGGAATGACAGAATAGAAAATGATCTACCTCTCTCCCCCATCTGTAGGCACATCTCTCCAAATCAATCCTGCTATTAGTTAAAAGCAATGACTGGCCAGCATGAGCATATGTCTGCAGACAGCCAGCTCTACCAGCACATGTGAAGCACTTACTTCTTCAAAGACTGTTACAAAAGCACTGTTCACATCTCTACCAAGACCCAAAGTTCAGGGTAATCATGGGAATCTGTAGCCAACGTCCTCCTTTCACTGTGGATAGCCTGAGATCTACCCAAATTCATCTTTGTGGATGGCTAGAACTTACTTGGAATCATTCTAGGGAATCTGTATTAACCTTTGTCACATCACTTTGCCCAAAAGCACATGGGCATATTTGAGATAGCAAAGCAAGTCAAGGGCCACCCACCTGCCAGGTAAGTGCCACTATGAGGACCACCTTACTTCAACAACAGGTGATAGTCAGCTGGATTATCCAACAGCACAGTGCTGCAGGCAAGCAGTAATATTAGCAGGCAGCAAATTTGGCATCAAACACCACTGTGTGGGTGTTCCTGCTCACCACACTTGAGCAGCCCTGGAGTTCAGCTACACTGACTCCAAACCTGCAGCACTTTAATTGAAAACAGCACCAGGTACTGTCACAACTGATCCTTGTTGACAGTGATCGAAACGAATGCATGAACCAGTGTTATTTGAACTCAACAGACAGTATCCAGAACTGAGAACCAAAACAATTTCCCATGTACAACAGAGTGGGCAAAATGGGAAGGACAGGCATAATGACTGCTGGTGAGTGGGTATTCATGTGTATTCATTTGTCAGAGCTTTCAAATGTCATAACAAAATAGAAGACATTGACATTTTCCCAAGAGCCTATAGAAAGTTCTTAGTCTCCAATTACTGCAGAGTTAAGCTAAAAATGGGGAGAGGAGTAAAGTGTTGGGGTTTTTTCCCCCTTAAATTAACTTTCAACTGCTTCTGAAAAAGGATAGGCATCAGTTTTCAGAACTGACTGCACTTTATTTTATTTTTGTTTAGTTCACAGAAAATGTACATAGGCAGGTGCTCTGAGAGTTACCATGGCCTTTTTGCAGGAGGCAGGAAAAATGTCCCTCCATCTACCACCAGTTAAAATTGATGCCAAGTGTACTTTTCTACTGAGAAAAATTGGTGGTAGCTTGAAAACAAATTACAACTTAAAATTTCCTGCACAGTAAGCAGTGCTCTGTAGAGAAAGAACATGTTGAAGAATTAAGAAGCATATAGAGTTCAAACAAAATCTCCAGCTACGTCTAACCTTTGAGAGAAACTGATAGGAGGAAACAGAGCTATGTAGTTCCTCAGATTTACACAGACGAGGAATTTCCTTCCTTCCTCCCTCCCTCCCTCCCTCTCCTTCCCTCCCTCCCTCCCTCTCTGAAACTCTAATTCTAACATTGCTTCCTCCTTGAAACCAAATTGCAATACATCCATATTGCATTCCTGTGGTCATTCAAGTAGAAAAGTAGAGCTCAAACTAGCTGAATTGAGGGTTTCCATGGGCTTAAGAAGGAAGAAGGAGATTGCATAGGATGAGCTCATGGGAAGTTGTTTCAATGTTTTTTCTTTGCTAGAATGGGGTGGGGAGTTGTTCAGTTTGGGATTTATTTATTTATGCTTCTGTTTAACAGCTCCTTAATAACACAACGTGGGGGGGCAAATCACCCCAGCTGTTAAGGATCAGAAAATAGAAACCTTCTTGTGCTCCAGTGAAGTGCTGGAGTCAGACATTCATTCTTGGACCAATTAATTCAGAAGCACCTTGTAAACAGCAGGGACGTCTCCTAAAAGGCAACATGAGCATTTAATGCAAGATGGTTCCTGAACAAGACACCGATGGCTTTTCTACCTGTCAGAGGATGCTCTAATCACCAGGCTGTAGGGAAGCAGCACAGCTCTTTGTTCTTCTGCTAGCCACTCTTGAAGGAAAGCAGTGGTATCCTCTTCAAGATGACAAACCCTATGAAAGCTGCTCCCACACTGCCTGAGACTGGAGTCCTTGAGGAGCAGAGGTGGGAGAAAACCTTACTTTTTTGCACCTCATAGGTCCTATGCGTAGTCTCATGCCAACTACACAGTCAGGACTGAGACAGCTGTAGCTCTCAGCAACACATAGACCCAGTGATGCAGAATTGAGTGTTTCATGCAAATAAAAAGGACACTCAGAGGTCAAACAACTCTGTATGGAAAGTTAATTCAAATATGCAGTTTACTAGCCTGTATCCATGTCCCCTGGATAGCCCCGTGCAATGTAATTGGATCCTGGACAAGCAAGATCCATTACTGCTGGGGATACAATGAGAAGACAGAAACTAAAAAGTGACCTGCTAAAGGCAATTTTAGAAGCACAGCTTGTATTCAAAAATTCACATGAAGTTTCAAGTAGAGTTTTAGATTGAGGCCATGCAGATCATTACAATATTTGCTTACTAGTACATCCCAACCTTTTGGTGACCTTGGAATATGCATTCTGCTGAAATTAAAACCATTACAGAAAATATTTCAGAAACATGGAAACACTCTCAAAGGCACTGCATGCACACCCTGGCCAGGTAAAGGGAGAAATGGGACTCTGCATTTTAAATTCCTTTCCCCTTAAAGCAGCAGAGATACAACCCTGCATGATTTTAAAGACTGCAATAAACACACTTTGAAAGGCAATTCTTCAAGGGGACGCTAAAGCAATGAAATGTTGGCAGAAGTAATTATGCAGAAATATTTTTGCAAATAATGAGAAATATCTACTTTCATTTTGCCATTTCCTGGCACAGATATTTATAAGAAAATCCTGTTTATGTCACTGCAATTTCTGTGTGTTATTCAGTGGTTAGAACAGAACTTGCAGAAGAAATGAAAAATTGCTCATTTAAGTTTCAGGTATTTTATGTTCAATTAAAACTTTGTTTCAGGACTTTGGTTTTAGTCCCTCTCCTTCCACCAAAACATCTTTCCTCATGGCTTCTATGCTATTATAAATGTGCAAAAAACCTGACTTTTCTCCCTGGTGTTGGACATTACAGATGAAATATTCCAAAATGGTTTTCTTAAGCTGATCATTCACTTTGCCTCTTAACAAATTGACAGATACAACTTTTGCCATCACAGCCACTCCTTTTCTACAGAATACACTTCTCAGGACACCCATGGAAAACAAGCGGACAAAGTCTAGACAATTTATTTTCCTCCATCTGAGTATTGTCAACTGTGCAATTTTGGAATCCTTTCAATCGCTAACCAAGTTTCATGTTCAATGTGTGGCTGTCAATTCTATGCTCCTTACAAAGGTCTTGTTTGGATTTTAACATTTCTGTTTTAAGCATCAAGGAAATGTAACTTCATAGACATAAATCTTCTAGAAGATTTCTTAATGAAAAGCCTAATAAAGGGAGCGGACTACTCAACCACCACCTAGACAGCAATATCCTTTAGAGTGCCAAGTATGCCACAGTAAGCAATGTTGTAAACCATATGACTTGGTGTGACTGTAAAAGAGACTGACTGTTCCTCTGTCTTTGTTAAAAGAAATTGTCCACGCTCTGGACAGGCACAACACAGAATGGAGATTCATATGGAGAGAGGG
The DNA here is from genome assembly GCA_035222235.1 of Margarornis squamiger. Taxonomy (NCBI): domain Eukaryota; kingdom Metazoa; phylum Chordata; class Aves; order Passeriformes; family Furnariidae; genus Margarornis; species Margarornis squamiger. The sequence continues at coordinate 14,070,174 of JAWWTY010000138.1, read as the reverse complement.
ACTATATTCCTGCAGCTTCCAGATTGAATGACAGATTTTTACACCTACATGCTGAGAATGGTGGCCCAAATTCCTGATTCCAGCAGAAGCGAGGACATTGATGAGTTTATTTTAGTGATTGGAGTTGCTTCTTACATTACCAAAAATATACCATAGAGGTATTGCAGGTTACTGGAAAGTGTGATTTTAAAATTTATTTTATTCTCCTGAGCTTTAATTAGTCTGCAGCAGTCATTCTTGTCCTTTCACTTAAAAAAGTAAAGCCATCAACAACATAAGTTAAACAAATACATGAATCAGGGCTTGGAATGGTCTTGATAGGAGTCTATAAAATATCAAGCAATGATGTTTCTGCAATTTACATATGGGTGATGGCTGCTCTGACCTAAATTGACAGCTTAAAATCCAGCTAGAAGTGTGGCACTACTCCTTTCTTTAGAGGACTGAAGAACATTTTTTGTGGTGGTGGTTTTTTATCCAAGCCCAGCCAAAGATGATAGATGCTGTGAGTCTGTATTTTTTATGGCAGCATTCACCTAGGATGCAGATATCCAATATTTAATTACTGCCTCTGAAAAGGAGGAGCATTCTCAGTTACTTGGAAACTGTTCTGTCCAACCACTCCTAATGCTGCCACTGTATTCTCTTTATCATGTTTGTTTACATGCATAATGCCCTTCTCTTCCCAGCTTTATCAGATTTTATCTACCTTGTACCCAGGCTAGAAGAGCCTGTCTCACACAGACAGCACCTTTGCTATTTGCTGCAGGCTAGAGAACCCTTTTCATCTGAGAGCTACCTGGCATTCACAGTGGCTGAGGCTCAGTCCTCTGTCCCCAGGCAGAACTCCAAATTCAGAAATGACAGTCTCCTGGCATCCCTGCAGTGTGCCACCAGGGACAATCAATGAATAATAGAAAAGTCAGTATTTTGGGGGACTGGGGCTGTAATTTTCTGCCAGAAACTCCAGGTTTACATGCAAAGGGTTTACAAGAAATGAAATACAAAAAAAAAAATAAATAAAATTCTATTTTCAAATCCTATGTGAACACTTGACTAATTCACAAACAAGGTTTCCCAGGTATTATCCCACACAGAGAAAACAGCAAGGAGAGAAACAGATGCAGTTTAAGAGTCTCCTGATTTCTCAGATCCAACTTTTGCAGTTGATCAGCCATTCCATCTACACCTTCCTCAACCACTGCAGCACCACATAAAGGAAGTCAGCACAAGCCAAGTTTGGTTGCAATACACAAAATCAGTTTAGCCACAGAGGATGGCTGGGAGAGCCTGGGCTGCTGTTCCTCCTCCCAAACACAGCATGAATTATGCACACGCTGCCCAATGGTGCAGCAGGTCCCTCTCCCCCTTGGCTCCAGGCGCTGGGCCTTTCTCCTGCTTGCTGTTCCACGACATTCTCTCTGGCTGTACATATATGTGGGCAGAGAAAGCCCACGTCCCATTTTACTGTCTAAACAGGAAGGAACGGCCAGAGCTGAGAGCTGCCTTTGGGAAGAAGGGCCCGCAGGCAAGTCCTAAAGCCTCAGGCAACCAAGGGAGCAGACAGGCTGAGACAAGTGGCCATGCAAACCAGCCAGCACTCAACAGGGAGAAGGGAGGTTTGGAATTTGGTCTTGATCAGAGTCCCTCAAATCATTACAAGAGCTGTATCTCAAAACAAAGAGTTCTACCAGTAATTTGTGTGTTCTGGGAGTTCCTGTACAAGATGACAGGGAGAGATCTTAAGGCACCTCAAAATTCAAGCAGAGACTTTACATGTTATAATTCCACTCTATCAATGCTTGTCTAGCATCATAAAAATCGAGCCCAGTTTTGAAAGGAGGTCTGGCATTTGCATCACTTCAAAAGTGTCTTGCATTGGAATCAACATTAAAGATGCTGCTAAAGTCTTATGAGATAATAGTGATAGGTTAAAAGCCACGCTTCTTCACCAGCATCAGCTTTTGAAAATTTAGGTTTATATAACAAACACTTTGGGTCTCTTGGCCCAGAAAAGATCAGACATCCCTTATTTCTTATTTTTCTGGATACAAATTGTTTTCCTTATTGAGAAGTTGCCGAACTCATACTGCTGAGTGCCATGCAGCAACAAAAGAATTCTTAACAGGACTGAAATTAATTTTTCTTGATTGAAGCATCTCAAACCCCTCAATGCTTTCTCTTAACTAAGTATACTTCAAAAACATCCTCTCGATTTAGAAAGGATTCTGAAGTATGTTAGAAGTAGCAAGGGAGGAGTCGTGGAGGGAATATTCTCTTTTTGGATTTAACAACTTCTGGAAGATGCCTGAGATAGTGGATGACAAAATGTGATGGGTTTTACAGCTCTGTCTTCCTAAATAGCTCAAATCTCAGCTTCACAGCCTCAGAGAAAACAAAATATCTCAAATTCATCAGACTGTATAATGAACCCTGAAAACTCTTATTTCCTTAATATGTTTATTATCTTCAAGGTAAAACCATCTTTTATCTTGAACTTAGTCTACATTCAACTCATTTTAGTCTGAGGGCTCAAACACAGGATTGAGTGTTTGCAAGTAACTGCACCAGCAATATCGACATGCATCCTCTGAGCTGCTGGCAAAGAGTGATGCAATCACAAATTGTTTCTGAGGACCTAAACCTAGATGCAATCAAAAAGCCTAGTGCTAGTTCCAGCTAACCCAGCTGGCTTCTTTTTTCTACAGCAAAAGAAGTGGCATAAACTTGTGGCTGTAAAATGAAAGTCTCTGAAATTAAAGTTTTGTCTTAGCCTGCAGTGCAGGAGGGGTAACAGAAATCCAACTGCCTTGCAACACACGTTACACCGCAGTGCTTTAGTCTGAAGTTACCAACTGCAACATCATCAGGTAATCCACACATGGCTGCAGCTTGCACATTACAGCCATACCTGGTCCTTTTCCATAGGTACCAACACAGAAGGCTGTGACTCACCAGCAAAATACAGATATATATGAGGTGCTACCTCATAAGACAGTGTGACTCTACCTGAAGCGTTCTACAATCTCTGCTTCTAAGGGTAATACAGCTTTCCTTAACATTTCTTCATGTAGCTATTTCTACCACATTCTCCTCTCTATACCATACACCAATTACAGCATAACAAACTGTGCTGGAACAGTCCTGGAGCAGGAGAGACCCCCTGATATTCAGCCTATTCATACCCACTGTGACTACAACTGAACACCAGTAGCCTGACCTTTGAACATCACTTAACAAGGTGAGTACTGAACTCTCATTTATAGGTCATGTATACTCATGCACACAACATAGAAAATGCATGCACACACAAAATGGCATTGTAGAATGGGCACAGTCAGACTTTACAAAAGATGACCATCAGTAACAGTTAATAAAAAATTATTTTTGGTGTTATGCTATTACAAAGATACTGGTAACTTTTGGAAATTGAGAAAAGCTGACAATTATTATTAGTCTGCTCACAGAAATAACAACAGATGCTTATATAGTAAAATGAAATATTCTAGTCAAAGATAATTCTAAGAAATCTGCCTTCTGAAATACACTGTCAGGTTTCCAGTGTCAAAAAATAACTGCCTTTAGTCATAAAACTTCAAAGTATGTTCATACCAATTTTGTGATTCTGACACTGCATCTGAAATCACTCTTCTTTGCTTGTTGTGTACTGTTAGGCTTTCTATCCTAATTTTGTTATTTACTGCTATTTAAAGCTGATTATTTTGCTCATCTCTGACCCCAACATCCCATAACACTTAACAAAGACTCCTATTTTTCTAAGAAATACAAATCACACGTCTGAATTAACCATAGTTATTGAAAACATGGAAATAAACATTTAGTACTTGACAATTTGCAACTTTTTTTTTTTTATTTGGCACCTATGGAGGCATACATGACTGTAAATAAAATTTACATTGTAGTCATAAATTGGTAGGTTTATTCTTCACAAATGGAGTCTTACATGCACATCCTACTTTACATGACAAAAACCAACCCAGTGTGATCAGTGTTAACTGAATCCACATATGAGTGAGCCTTTTGAGGCTTTATCTCAAAGGATCCCCCAGCACCAGCATTCCGGAAGTTTCTGCAACCTGTACAACGAGGATGGTCACAGAGCCCTGGGGCACCTGCAGAACAACATCCTCCTGAAAGGTTGCAGAATAAACAAAAGTTCTCTTGTGTGTCCAGTTTAAGTTTCTAACAGCTACAGAAAAGGCATTCTTTAGTGCACTGAAGGATGTTAGGCAAAATAGTGACCAGCCTCAAGTTAATTCACTATCTCAACATACCTGTTAAGATCCATATAAACTGACATTTTAGCTTTCCTATAATCATAATTTCTGTAAGTTTTTTGTGATGCTTTCTGATTTTTTTCCTATAAAATTACTCCCTGATGTAACTCTCTTAAAACAGTGAAATGAAAATGAGCTTGATTTGTCTCACAAAAATCCTTAACTCCAACTATAGATTGTGTAGATTGAAAATATACTACTGAGAAGAGAGAGAGTGGGGGAAAAGCAAAATGAAAATGCATTCAATTCTGTATGTGAATGAAGCTAGCTAATACATCTTCCTGTAACCGCAGAAATACCTTGTTGTGAGGGCATTTTTTGTTTTAGTTTCATTTTTTAAACTCATCTTTTTCTTCTGCCTTCAGACATGTCTGTTTTCCCTGGGGCATCTTCCCGTAAGGTCCGTCCCGCACCTTGTTTGCTCATTAGCAGCATGCTGAGCCCACGCGCCGCCGAGACAAACCTCTGCTCAGCAGCTACAGGTGTGGGGAGGACCAGCACAACACTGCAATAAAAGCAGAGCAAAACAAAGCAAAGCAAAAAAAACCACAAACCCCAGCTCAGTTCACTCTCCAACTTATCTGAAAGCTCTGCTGTGTATTTAATAATTAAACCTAGCAAAATTCCATCTTGCTATGAGATGTTACCAAGCATATGCACTGTGATCTCTAACACAAGCAAGGGAAGATATTTTGTTTAAAATGTAATTTAATATAAATTATAAGACATTTAGCTATATCCTTCTCCTCCACGAGGTCTAATACTTGGCAACTATGGCGTTATGTTTTTAACAATAAACTGGCTTATTCCCTGGGCTTTTTGTGAAAAGTAACTTTAAGGCCTGATGAACTTCTAGGGGGAGAAAAGGCAAAGAGAAAGCACATCTCTCATTCCTATATGAATCAGTAAGAATTCATTCTTTGTACTCCTGGCACAGCATTGTGTATTAAAAGACAAATCATTAGAGACAGGGAGCTGGTGTTTCAATAGACCACCTCCTCAAGCTGACTTTTTAAAAGTGTCATAAAACTCCTTCCCCCCCGCAAAAAAGAAAAAAAAAATTGTTTCCCACACTTTCCAAGAACATGTTGGAGAGAGTGCAACGAACACATGAGACGTAAATCATAAGAGCAAGCCAACACAAAGAGCCAGAACTCCAATCCTCTGATAATTACATCAAATACCCAAAAAGAAACCTTCTTTAACCAGAGCCTCTGCATTCCCAAGAAAGAGAATAGAATGGCGAGTGAAGCAAGAGAAATATTATTAAAAGAATAATACTGAAATTTAGTACAGAAACTGGGATCACTTCAGGACAGCTGTAAATTCTTCCTCACCTAATCAGAGAACTCCAGATTCCTCCATCATTCCCTCTGTTGCTGTGGGCTCTCAAACCTGCCCATGCAGCTGCTTTACGCTCCCAGTCTCTACCTGCAGCTGCTTCACCTTCTCATATATTCTACATTTCTCTTTTGAGTGACTTTTTTACAATCCAGAAAAGCAAGAGAAAGATCTTAATGATTTCCCAGCAGCTTCCTCTACCTCACAAATGTCCATCTTGCAAGCAATGTTAATTTTGCATGCAATTTCAGTACATGAAGCTACAGAAGGTCCAGTGGAGCCCCAAGGTCATGTTTCTAATGCACCTTTGCTTCATTAGCAGGGTGAGATTCAGTGCTAGAAAAAGGCAGATCTCTTCTATATTTGGTACCTTCTCTCAACCAGTACAGGATAAGACTTGGTTCTTTTTGCTCCCTTGGGAAAAGTATGTTTCTATGTTTAGTTGCTGTGATTAAAATGCAGCAGAAATCAAGCACAGGTGCCACATTCCAGCACGATGTTTTGTAGAAGTCATATTGCTTGATTTGCAAATAAGCCTTGCTAACTCAGTGATGGGTGGCAGAGTTTGCATTGTGATAGTGGTTGAATTGATCTGTTCTGCTTTGCTGTTCTTATCCTGATCAGCCCAAGGAGATCCCGGTTGAGGCTGTGCAGTTCAATATCCCAAACCTTTTAACATGGTAATGTAATATATTCTATCTACAAGTTTTCTCATTTTTATGGAGTACCATCTCAATAATGATTCAATGAAGAGAATTTTTGCTGCATGATCTTCTCATCTGTGACAGGGAAGACTACAGAACAAATGAGTGGACTACTCATAGCCAAAAAATACCATATAAATATCAAAAAACTGAGTTCACCTCCTGTAATGTGCAAAGTCTTACAAAAATACAAACTTTAATTCTAACAGGGCAATGGTGCTGTTATTGGGATGCTGGTTCAAGAAAAAAGAAAACAAAATTGTCACAGGGGATATTTTTAATATTTACTTCCTTTCATTTGCTGAATCAAAAAGCATTAACATAGAAAAAGTGACAACACGCTGCTTAGTAATGCCTTAGAACAACTTGCCTTCACGACACAGTGCCCTCAGCAGCGAGCAGGGTGTGGCAGAGGAGTGGAACACTGCAGCTGGCTGATCCCTCCAGTGAAACTCCACTGGGTGGTACCATCAGCAACAGTGACAGCCAAGCATCCTTTCTGGCCCCTGAGCCTAAAAGAGAATATGGCATCAGCTCTCCCTGGGAGTTCCAGCTGCCTGTGCCTACCAGCAAACTGTTTTCCATGGAGAGCACCTTTCCAGCCTGTCACAGCTCGGGGCTTTCACCTCGCCCTCTTCTGGCTGCAGCCCAGCTAGAAGCAACCTAGAAGTGTGGGAATACACATATATCCCTAATCTGTATATACAATGCCTTCAAAATGCAGCCTTCGTTGCACAGAGGGGCAGATTCCACTTTACAAATAGAAAAGATAATTCTTTTACAAGCTATCAGCAATGCAATTATCCCTTTGGTGGAAAGCAAACTAAACAAGGCCAAAGACATGCCTGTATTTTGTAAGAAGTAACATTGCAGGGAATGATAAATATGCACCTAATTTGTTCAGAATAAAATGTTTTAGTTACAAAATCTTAAGTCCTCATCTTCACAAACTGACTTTTTATTTACTCAGAAATAAATTTGAAGTGGAATAGAAAAAGAGTTCTACTTTGCAGACATACCAGCTACAATATAAGCCAATAATGTAACTGTACCACAGGTATTAAATTTTATTTTTTTCCAGTCCAAACACCATATTTTTTATTTTCCATTTCAATACAGACAGACAGTGATGGATTATTACAACTGTAAGTCTATACTACACATTCTGTGTGGTAGCACACAATAAAGATTTTTTTCCTTTTTTTTTTCCTGTATATGTGCAGCTCCATGCCCAATTATTTGTGTCAAAATGACAGTACAGTGAGTTTCCACAGTATTACCTATGCTGCAAAATCCTCTGGTACAAGTGATTTTTATGCTCTTTGAAATCTTGTACTTGGTTTAGGGATATAGTAAAAATGCATGACTGAAAAATGCTTTCAGAGATTTATAATCTATTACTTGGTTGCTGAGGCACATCTCAGTGGCAGAAATAGGACATCTGATGCCCTTCAGCTACTCTGAGATCACACAGAGCTCCTGCCTGAACATATCCATAAGGCTCAGAACTGACTTCCTGAAATTAAAGAGCAAGCAGAATTAATATGGAGTCTGCCTCTTCTGCCTTGTCTAATGATGTACTGGGGAATTTCTTTGACTTCAGCTCTCTGTGGACAGCCAGCCAGCAGTGCACTCGCTGTGGGTTCATCACAAAAATGCTGGGTATGTGTCTCTGGTCCATACAGTGAATGCTGAAAATATTCTTTTCAGCATTTGTTGCATCCCTCCCTCCCTCATGTGCATTTTGGCTTTGTACCTTCTCTATGAAAGTGAATACACAGGACAAGATTAACTAGACTGACTAAGACTTCAGCCCTGCCAAATATTCTAAAACAGTAAGATTTGATGGGATTGAAAAGAAAATTAAACTGTCCAAACCAGTTCTGCCTTCCAATCATTACAGCAGTAACACTATTTCACTGTCTTTCCCTGTCTCCAGTTAATTTCCCTGTCAACATACTTCAGACACAAACTAAAACTTTACACACGCATGCATTGGCATTACTTACAACTTTTAGTACCAGTGCTCATGTAACAGCAACAGGAAAAATATTTATATTCAAATTCAAATGCTTGGATAAGAGACACTGCAATATAATCACACCCTAGCACAGACATTCATTAGCAATTACATTTTTTGCAGTTTTCTAAAATGCAAGTCATGAAAATCAAAAGCACGTAATTAAGAGCAACATTCAAACAAGAGTTTTATTTATATCCAGTCAACATTTCAGACACAGATAATTGCAGACCTTAATAAATATGATTTGATTTATTAAAGATGTATAAAATAAGCATGGTGGATATGCAAAGTTGGTTCAATTTCTTTCAAAAGAAGAACATGCGTTAAAAATCAATTAGGGAAGGGACAGATTGGTACAGAGAGCCAATAAAGGGATGCATCAGCACGGAACTATTAATTAAAAATAATATTCCTTTTTATTTAGTTCCTTAATTATTAAATGTTTCATAAATGAATACTCTTCTATTTTAATCAAATGCATTTGTATATTTGCAAGTATTTCACAACTTGTGGAAATAATAATATATCATGGTAATTTGAATTACCTGGTTTTGCTATGCTCTAACTCTGTTTAGCTTGGATACACCATATATTTTCTGAACCAGCCACTTAGACATCAGGTGAGAGGACAATAAATTATCATCCCTTCTCTTTTCTTTTCCCTCATTCCATTTCCAAAGGGCATCACTGAATTTTCATCAGTCCAGGATTTACATATCTACAATTTATATCCTTCTGCTAGCTATGAAAGCCCCACCAGTGGCAGATGTATATCAATGTAATATAAAATATTGTTGTTGAATACACAAAAGTTAAAAAAATAAAAAAGCCCCAAAGCAAGCCATCATCTCTTTTTCTCGCTGGTGAAACAAAAGCAAAACCAAAACAATGCTTTATTTCTAAAAGAAACATGCCAAATACACATAGGCAGATTTCTTTTTCAGGAAGGAAATGCCACTTTTACAAAGTGATTTTTGAGGGGTTTGCACAGGTTGTTTCTTCAGATTCATGCTCTCTGGCCAAATTTGACAAATTCCTTGGTGCTGTCATTTTTCAACTGTATGTTTATGGAATGTAGAGGTCAATGGTTAGAGGGATGAATAACCTTGATTAGTTTTCACTGTTGTCAAATAGCACAGTAGATGGGGTTTCTAAACTCCTGTGAATATCCAAGAACTATAACCCAAACTAACTCTTCCTCCTCCACTGCAGAAAAAAAGGGAAAAAAATAAAAAGGAGGGGGAGGTTGTAACACTAACTTGGAATTTTTCGAGCTCATGATTTTCTGGAGAGAAAAGGGGAATTGAGGAAAGGAGAACAACTCTTCTTTTTTTATTATTTTTTATCATGAGGTTGGAAATGCTGAGTCACTTCTGTTCTATATTTCTGTGGCTGCAAACAGAACACATGCTTATGTGCTATGAATTTCACAAGGAAGACACTGGGAGCTTTTATACTGACAGATGCTGAAGCACCTCATTTTATTCATATTAATCTTGAAATTGGAAGTGGACAAGTTGGAATAGCAGTGCTGGCTACAAGCATCTGATCTTAGATCCAGAGAGAGTCTAGTCACAAAGGTCTGGCATGGTCCCAAAGGTAATAACCATTTGACAAGATTCAAAGCTTCCTAATTTAGGCTTGGTACCAAGTTAATTTGGCGAGATTTTATATGGTCAGAAAAGACCATGCAGTGCTGTTCTATTTAATTTATAAGCTTGGATCTCACCTACCTTGAACTGCATTGAACTAATGTTCATGGCACATGCTTTCACCAGAGTCTCTCTGATTAGTTTCTGGAAGCAAACAGGAAAGTGCTAGGGGCCGAGAAAAGCAAAGGATCGAGCAGTTTTAACAGCATTGCTCTGTCAGATGCCTGCAGAATTACAGCAAAATACAGTCCAGCCATTTTTTGGACATGTACATGGCCTATTTTCTGCTTAAACCCATAAGCAGGCTGAGTTGTGGCATGAGCTTTGAAGAGAACAGAATCTCAAAACCTGTTCCAAGCATTTTGCAAAATGAGAGCCTTTGGTAGGATGTAGGAGCTCCTTAATGCTGATCCTTCATTGCACTTCTGCAGTACTATTTTAGACTCTTTCTTAGTGAGTTGTTTGGTCTCGTAGTATGGAGGGCAAAACAACTGTACTGGTCTCTACAGCAGGACAGGGTCTGTGCCACTTGCTACATTATTATTATTATTAATTTTCAATATTTTTTATTTTCAATAGCATTTTAGTATGTTGCCACCACCAAGATAGGAATTTCTCACTGTATTTACAACTGTTACGGAGATTCTCTGAAAATACACAGTTCTTTGAGATAACTCAAGCCAATCAAAGAGATAAGAGAAACAGGATTGATACTGAGCTATGACGAAGCTTGGGGAAAATGAAACAGATACAATCAAAGAACAAACATTGTCTTCTCTCATTCTGGCTTCTGCTGGAGTCTCTTTCATGCATTATCACTGAAATACATGTTAGAGGTATATGCTTTAAACCTGAAATTTTCTAATTAAATACAATTGGTGAAAATAGAAATAAGTACTGAGCAACAATGCAACTATATCTGACTCAACTGAACAGCACTTGATTGCTCATTGCTCTCCACCTGACACCAAAGGGAGTTCTTAGAGAAGACTAGGTCATGAGACTGATTCTGGGAGAACATCCAGATACCAAAATTATAAAATTCTGATTAAAAAAATAAAAATCAAATCATTGAAAAGAAAAAAATCCTTGGTTTAGACACTTCTGAATAAAATGTGCAATAAATTTGGAGTCCTGAGTCAGAAACACCTATTTTTTCATCAGTCATTTGTTTAGTGTTTCTGTTTACGTAAACAAGCACATGCAAATTATATGAGATGAACAAGCAGGTGACAGTGACTGAATTCCTGTTCTAGAGATTTGAGTATATCTGAAAGTAATCTTAGCTTTAATTCTTCTCCTGAAGTTATTGATGCAACCAAGGATGCAAGAGCTACTAACAAATGCCAGTATCCCGTCTATAAAGACCTGAGTTATGCTATGTCAGAAAAGCTGCTGTCTGTGGCTCCCAGAAATGGCCCACATTAATTGCTGATAGGAGAGGAACAATCAGCATCTTTGCATATCACATCCTCTGTTACAGAGCACTCAACACTGAAGAAGACATGTAGGGTGAAACTAAAGGAGCTTATTTAGGTACTGAAATGGAAGTTGCAACTCCATGTCTGATGGGGGTCAGGTATTTGGGTCTCTCTCCAGCTGTACCAAGAGAACCAGGTGTGAAGTGGCCATTAGTAAAATTAGTTTGGAAATCCTTCTGTCATAATAGTGATGTCATGAGACAATATTCTCGTAAGAGTATCAAATAAAGGTGTCTAAATAGCTTAAGCTGAGGTCTGCTAAACTTGGAAAAGGATTAGATATTGTCATCTGTGCCAGCAAAGGACTAGACTTGGCAATGGCCACGGCTCTTCAGTCTTACGTTCTCCTTTGGAAGAATCATCCCACCACAGGAAGAAAAAAAGTAACTGCTGGAACAAACCAAGCATAAGAAAGTAAAACTCTGTGGGTAAGACACTGGAAGAACACCTCTAGAAGAAACATTGTCATATTTCTTAAGTTTTCATGAATATTCAGTACAGTAAGAAATTCAGTAAGGAATTACTCAGTGGTGCTCTGGGAATAGCAGAAATAGTTCTGTAAGTATTCCAGGAGAAGAACAATTTGGCATACATTATGTAAAAGAAACTTCAAGTAATCTTTTAGTCTGAAAGTACTGGCAGACTTCCAAGGATCAAATATTTGGGTAAAACTGTGTGCCTAGGGACTGATCAAGGGTATACTTTTAATGATAAAATCTGACTGTTGTGAAGACTAATTATTATAGACTTAAAAAAAAATAAAAATGCAAGTATTGCCAGGCTGTGAATGAAGAAGCTAAAGATTATCTGTTTATGCAAAGGACATTTTTGTTACTTTTCTGGATACTAAGTTAGCAAAACTATTGCTGTATACTTGCATCGAGATAAAATGAGAACTCTGATGCAGGCTGGATAATTATAATGCTTCTTGACTACACTGCATTCTGAGAGCTGCTACTGACAGAAGTGACATCAGGAGAAAACCATCATGTTCTTAGAGAGCCTGGCTTTCTAGTTTGTAAGAAAGAATACAATGGTATTAAGACACGTCTTAATAAGAAAAGAAGAATATTTTTCCTTTATGCTATAAATACACCATGATAATTTTTAGCCTCTAAGAATTTCCAGCAATTCAGTTAATGGTTCCCTTTTAGGGAATAGTGAGACAAATAAAATTATAAGGAGTTTTCCAGACATAATGATCCTGCTACCCAAAGTACTTAAATTCTACCTCTTTCTTTAAGAAACGGGGAGGGGGAGGAAAGGCGTAATATTTGGCTCACTCTAGAATATAAGAGATTTAATCCTGCTCCTCTTCACTTCTCAGCAGTAATAAAAATAACACTAAATCCATACTAAATCTTGAAACTCATCTCCAGTGGAAAGAATCAAGGTCCAGGCAAAACAGTCCCAGTAAAACATCCCTGATCAATTCCTGACAGACTCCTCTGGCAGTGGACACTGAGCAGCCCTTAACAGAAAGATTTAGAAAACTGGGGCTCCTTCTGTAGATGGAAAAAGAGATGGAACTGGACCCCTTGAAAAGAATCAAGGCTGGCATGTGTGGTAGTCACGAAAGGTCACAGGACAAACGACAGAATTAAATCAGACGTGAAGTTGAATTATACATGAGATTAAAGTAATCTTGGTGTTATAATAAGAACTGCTGTGCAGTGTCAGGCCAAAGGGCCAAACAGCTGTGAGAGTTGCCAATGGGGCATGTCCAGGGAAGAGCATGGCAATGACAATGCCTTTGATGTATGGCCATGATTACTGCATGTCTGAGCAGCTGATTGCATGCGGAGCTAAAAAAGTTAATGGGTATAGGAATGTGACTTTCCTGAGGTTAAAACAGGCAGTGTAACATCCCCCAAGCCCTCCAACCCCTGCCTTTCTCTCATGCTTCATAATTACAGACCTGACTAAAATACAACCTGCAGGTTAGGAGACTCTTAAATGATCTGTCACATTGTATTTGTGACACATTGCACTATAATATGGCACTTGTAGTGAGGACACCACAGGCAGGTTGATACCACTGACTCCTGGTGGGAAGGGCTGGATGCCAGTCCTTGTTGATGACAAAGGAACTACAATGTGTATGAGAAAAACCCACAAAAAGGTTGGGACCAAAGTTTTGTACTTAAAGGGTCTCTTGATTATTTTCTAAATTGAGGACTGTTATTTATGTTTTTATATTTCTTTTACCTTGTTTTGTAGTGCCCAGTGAAATACTGTCTATCACAGCTGGGGTATAAATAGGATGTGTCAGCCCTTTAAAGTCAGGCAGCTCTGACAACTGGACAAAGAATTTTGAATCACAATTTCACAGATTTGCAACATCACTAGACAAAAATGAAAAAAAAAAAAAGGGACAATATAGACCTTTAGCACTCAAGTGGACAGACAGCAGATGTCACTTTAGTGTGTTCTGATATAGTGGTAGCACAAGAGACCAACTTCTTCTCCTGACAAAATTCTACATCATAGGCAAAGTGGAAAAACCTGTCATTTTGATAAAAAAAAAATATACATGGATTTTATTTTTTTTTTTTAATTAAAAACTTTTGAGTATATCATAAACCATCTCTCACTTCTGGCAAAGAGTGGAAGAACCACTCTGTGTTTTGAAAGAGTCTGGATTCTTTCTGAGTCTGGAAGAGGACTGAGATTCTATTAGAACAAAATATATTGATTTCTTAACCCATAACGTCTTTTCATTTTGGAAATATCCTTCCATATCATTGTTTCCCCCTTTTCAAATAACAGGGAAAAATATATTTTAGGTGAAACCTTGGTTCTTCATCAAATTACATGACATTTAGACATGTTTGGTAGACAAATATCTGTTATCTTGATAGTTCTGTTGAGAGGATGAGGTCCAAAACTAGACCAAAATATATTGTTTGTATAATTAATAGTTACTATGCTTTCTGTGAGATTTATGTTTGGATCTATAAACTGTATGTAATGATATTACATACATATAATTAACATATGTCTTAGCTATTGGACTATCACAGTAGTTCTCACTTGGCCACAACTATTGATAAAGAAAACAATGAGACATTAAAAAAATCAAACTAGAGAAAAAGAGAATGTCAGTCCTCAAAGTAAACTGTGCTTCCCTAATATAATGCCTTACTCAAGGGGCATTTATAATCAAAGAATAACAATGCCAAAGGAAATTACTACATATGTGAACATCTGATGCTGAAAAGAAAACTGATTGATAAGAACAATATTGAGACTTAAAATCACCTAATCACAATCAGTAACTTTTAGTCTGTAATCTACCTGCATAACTAAATGCAAAGGAAAAAAACCCCAAAAGTGCACTGGTTCATTCACAGGAACATGAAGCTGAAAATCAAAATGCATGATAGCAAAGGCTTCAGTGCACATTTCTTTAAAAATTAAATAGCTGAAAATTAAAGTATCAAAAGTCCAGACAAAGGGGTATTATACTCCACAAGATCTGCATTTGAACTTTTTGTGACAGAGTGGTTTGATTTCAGATGTGTGAAAAGTTTTCCTCTGCCAGCAACAATTCTCTGAAACAGTTTCTGCTGCTCTGCTGATGGGAGAGTGTCAAATACTCCCACTGGGGAACCAGAGAACTGTAGCTTGCCCCTACAAGCTTGTCCCCAAAGTTTTTGGTTGCACCAGAATCTTCTCAAACTACTTTTTGCAATCCTGTAATAAGTAAGTAACAACACTTAACCTAACCCGCCTTTTACAGATATTTCCCAAGTGGGAAATGCTGAGTTATGACACTGATGAGTGACATCAGCAGAAGTACAGCTAAAAATTCATCATTTTATTGCACTAATAAATGTGCAAATTTCAAATACAACCATTACATTCTAAATGTAAAGTTCTTTTAACTTCCCTGTGCTGAGAACTCCAAATGTGGCACATAGACTGTGTCAACATCACCTTTTTTTGAGTAGACAGAGCTCTTTTTAAAGCAGCTGCCTGAGAGGCTGAAGGGCATGGAGTTCAGTGTGGACAACAGAGCTTCCCAAATGGCAGGATATGCTGCCAGCAATACCTGGGAGAACTAACAGGGAGGAAGCAAGACACATCTGCACACACTTCAGTCCCTCTGAGCAGCACAAGCAGTCACAGACAGCTTGCAACTGCTACTCCTCTGAGCATCAGATTTGCCCTCTCCACCACAAAAAGGACAGAAATTGAATCCGGGAACGAATTGTAAAGTATGTGGGATTTGTGACAGCCAGACACAGCTGGTTTAAAGAGCAAAAACTGGTGTATTCTCTGTGGCACTTTCTGGAAGAAGCATTCATAGTAGTCAATCACCTTTGATGGTCTTAACGACCTGAATGTATTTGGGCTTGGGACTAAAACATTTAAGTAAATTAGGAATGGAAGTGAAAAAGCAATAAAACACCATGAAAAATGTGTCCTTTGCGAAGAATATCACCTTCAGAAAAGGCAAAAAGGGAATCAGTGATGCACAAATTGATTTTATGATAATTATTTAATGCAGAAGGACATGAGGGTCCTTTGAAGCTGAAAATGATTCTAATCAAGGTATAATTATCTGTTTTCATCCTAAATCAATTTCCCTCATAGGCTTTAGCTGGAATCAGTAAGGTAATAAATGTCAGACCTGTAAATTCAACACGAGAAAGTTCATAAGCATCTGCTCCTTAAAAAGATTTATGTACAAACTTTGTCATTCTTTCCCTGAAAGCCTGATGATGGATGTGCCAAGGTTCATAGCTGTGCCTGACAGGAGTGGACACTGTAAACCATAAGAAACAGTGTCCTATTGATGAAAGGCAAACAGTTAGCCAAGCCTAAGCTCCTGGAAAATGATTACACCTTGCGTACAAAGACAGCTACAGTTTACTTTGTTATCATATTAAGAGGTTGGTAAAGCCACTGAAGGGTATCCAGTTTCCCCAGGGGAAGCACAGCAGACTGACAGCTCCTGGATTCTAACAGAAGCCTCCAGAGCAATATGACAGTCCAGAGAGGCAAACGTCACACTTGGTGGACAATAATCCCTCTTGAGGTAAACTAGAATATTTTGGGGGTTCTATTTACTGGGGAAAAAACAACAACAACAACAAAACCACAAACAAACAAAAAACCCCCACTTAATATTGACCAGGATAAACATTTTTATCTAATTGAAACTGAGCATGCAGATGGGCACCAGGATGCAGAGCAGAACCCACAGCAGGTCCCCACAGCACTTTTAAAATCTGCAGGCACAGTTTTCATGACCTTGTTTATAACCATAACCGCCTATCTAGCAGAAGAATTTAGAGTTCTGCTGGTTTCCCTGGCAACTATTAGTAATGCAAGAAAGATACAACATAGAAAAAAATTTCATTTTACTCAATCGTATTTCCAATAACTGTTAATTTCCCTCTCATACCACAGGGAATTTTACAATAGAATTTTTCCTCCCGTGTCAAGGTTGGCAACAGTACCAGACAATGCAACACTCTACCCCAGTAAAGGCCTTTTCATACCTCTTTAACCATCACGTCCGATTCTGCCTAGACTACTACGAAACAAATCCTAACCTTTTCAAGCAGCTTTCTGCTTTTCATCTGTGTGGGTTAGCTCTGTTGTGTTTCTGGGGAGATCGAGGCAGGGAGGCAAAGCAAAACGCAGATACTTCCCTGTGTTCTGCTCTTAACCTTTCTCTCAACACACTCCTGTTCTGTAACACATGGCATTTCAGCAGTGGTGTGCAACAGGCACGCTCCAGAAGAGGCAATTCAGCCTAATTCAGCAGGACTGAGCTCTGTTTATTCTCCCTCATTATTATTCTAACACCAACTGAATTTAGTTTCTGCACAAATGCCACACTGAAATCTTCTTTCCCCCCACTACTTGTCCTCACAGCCTGCCTTTGCTGCTTATACAGACTCACCTTCTCAAAGTGGATGTCACACTCAAAAGGGAGACGAGTTGCTGAGTTGTGAAATCTGTGTGGGTTTATCCTCTGGTTGGCAGAGTCAGCATTTATATGGACAAGAAATACTTGGTCACATTGTAAAGCTTTCACCAGAACCCAGGGAGGAGCAGAATACCTTGAAACCTATAGATGAAAGGAAACATTATGTGACAACCACAGCTGTGAAAAGCAGGGCAAATCCACCCTCCACATAAGTAAATAAAATCAGATGTTGGTAGAGAAGAGGAAAGAGTTAAAGATAATAGATAATGTGAAGATTAAGTGAGTCTCTAGCAGGCAATGGAATTTCAGCCCTTAACTGCCAGATCTGGAGTGGTGGGAAATAGTATTTAGATTTCTGAAAGACTGTGTTTACAGCAAGATGAAAGGGATAAAACATGGAACTAAAGAGAACTTTTATGTGAGGGGAACAGAGGTAAAACTAACATCCAGAAGTTCATAAGGTACTTATAAAAAAAATAAATTACAGTCTCTATATAACTTTTCAGCTATAAATTACAGCTTTACATTTCAATATTCCCTCTAGAACTTGACAAACATTTTTGTATTTTTACAGAATATGTGGAGAACTCTTTACTTAAACTTTTCAGTGAGCAAAAACCAAATGCAGACTCCAACCTATTTAAAATCCTGTGTCTTCACTCACAGGCTTTCCTTTCTGTGCATGCCCATCCCATTAACGTAATTTCATCTCCAGACTAATTGAGTCAAGCCAGATGCAGTCGACAACAGTGTAATACACCTACTCTTTCCAGGCATTTTTAGCGAATTGGGTGCATGAAGCCTGGAATATTATTAGCCTTCTTTAATAAAATGCACCAAAGAAAACTGTCTCATAGTGATATAACTTGGCAGCTCCAATTTTCAAAAAGTTAATCCACAGAGAGCATAAAATTACTTCATGAACATGGAGTGAAAACAGAATTGGAAAGAAGCAAATTGTGCCAAACTGACCCTCTGTGACCCAAGTCAAATAACAACCAAACCTCGCGAGTGCGTTTGCCACTCTCAGAAGGGATATTTGCTTTGTCCCTACGTTTGACTTAGGGATCTGCAGTTCTTTTCATACATCTACAGCCCAGGGCAGACTGGTGCAGAGATGTCTGCAAGCCCTGTTTGCTGCAGGGGAAGGGCAGGAGTGAGGTACTAATTGGCACAGCCAGCACCAGCACTGGGCTGCCAGCTGCTGGTTCCACTGCCAGACCCCCTTCTGTGCCAGGCAGGAGTGCCAGCTCACTGAGTGTCAGGTTGGACTCTCCACCCACCATCAAACTGGGCTAGACAATCCTGTGCTATGCAGAACTTCTAAACAGACATTGTGCTATTTGTTATTTTGGTCAAAAAAGACCCACCACTGGCAACCAGGGGCCCAGGAAATACTCTCAACTTTTACCTACCTTTTCTTGAGTGAAGATATGGCTTTAATGTTCACTGGAAAAGCAGCCTTGAAACATAATCTGAGTGGCTCAGAAACCTGAAAGTCAAATGAAAAAATAATCAAGGGTAAAAATACAAACCCATGAAACATTCAATGCATGGAATTTGTCAACACATATATGAATCTGTATTGCAACTCCTGTAAATTCAGCCCTTTAGAGGAGGAGGGTATAGTGTAGGCACTACTCCCAGCACACGTTTTGGAACTTTATTGGTATGAAAATACTGTTCAATAGCTTCAGTAACTCTGCTGTCATCTCAGAGACACAGTCAGTGGGGAGCACACAGACAAAATAATACAGACATCCATTACTCCTTCATCTAACAAGTTTCCAGTTGCAAACTAGACTTGTGAGGTTCCTGTCATGACAAAGGTTGTGGACAATTGCTGTGTGAAAACAGACTTAGAGCAATTCCCACTGTCTTAACCCAGCAAGCAGAAATGACTGTACCAAAGATCAGATTGGATTTGATCTTCAGCTCTCACTAAAAAGTGCTGCCCTCTTAACAGCCATAATTTGCAGGTCAAAAGTGATGACAAGTGCACTTTTGTGGCCTCTAACTGTATAACAAGTCATTATATTTAGGTTTCTGATTGCACTTATTCAGATGTTCAAACGACAAGCTCCATTTAAAAGTAATTGTGATAACGAAAAGGGACTAAACCACTGAAAATTTCTCAGCATTTTGGTATTATCTAGAGCGACACATCATTTCATTATGGCAATGCTGTCCAAGTGGGAGAGAATCCCCATTTGGATGAACTAAGAGAACAAAAGAAACGCTCTGATGAATTTTCATTCAATGACAGCAGTTCCCCAGTCTGTTCTCCACATGTGCCTCTCTTCTTTGGCAATTGTTGCTTATGCAGAGAACTGACAGGGCAGAACCAAGGACTTACAAATCAGTTCCTTAACCACACTCCTCTGCTCTTGATACTGTACACAGAAAAGGACAATTCAGTCTGGATTTTCTCTCTACTTTTCTTCAGGAAAATACATATTTCTTTTTGTTGCCATAGATACATAATGCTTATTATAATGAAACCCAGCAATTTTAATTAGCCTCATTAGGTTGTAGAATCATAAAATTATTTCGGTTGGGAAAGACCTTAAGATCATTGAGTCCAACCACAAAATGACACAGGTTGGAAAAGGCAGTATAGATATAAACCCAAACATATCTCTACTTGAAAGGGCAGATCTCCACAGATGCTGGGATACACGATAGAGACTCCAATTAACTCCAGAGCCCAAAACAGTCTAATTGCATTTTCCCCTCTTTGAGAGACAATTCTTCGGATCAAAGAACATTTCTACTTTGCTATTTGAAGAGTTCTTACAAAAAAGTACTCCTAGTGAAGGCTAAAATTTTTTGACAGCGGTCAAAAAGTTCAGAAAAAACACAATCAAGGTATTGAAGCTTTCAAAAGGTCCCTAAGGCACAGAAAAAACAGTATTGGGTTATGGGTGTTGCAGAACACACATTTTTATCAAATAATGGAAATATTAGTCTTACAAACTACCAAGTCTGTTAGATAAAGAACCCATACAGTGAAATTCATTCAGCAATATTTTTGTTCAGCTGTTGTAAACATTTTTGCAAGAAATAGCATTTCTCTTGAACTTTTCCTTTACCTTTACTGAAAATAAAAATTGGCACATCAAGACTGCAACTTTAGTTACTACATCATTATTAATAATAACAGTTATGTTGCTACTTAGAGCAAACCAGCAATTTTTGAAGTATAAAAAGATTAAAACCTTGGCTAATAAATATTTGCAACAAGGAACTAGGATTTTATCCTGTCAATGATATCAAGCATCTAGCTCAGTTTCAGTAATTTTATTTCTCCTAATAACAGGAAGTGCTTCAATGAATTTAACTTTGTTAAGTGGAGACAAGCCTTGTTTTGAATGTTATTCAATGCATCTGGAAGACTACTAATGAAAAAAAAAAACCAAAAAAAAAGGGGGAAGAAAAAAAGAGGCATTTACTAGTGCTCTAGAAATTGCTCATCCTCCTGAACTGATAAAACAGAAAGTACTGACTGTGTCATGGCTGTTGAAGATCTTTAAAAAATTGCTCAGAGACCAGGAAGAAAAGCGAAACCGCCAGATGATGTTAAAGAGTATCCACAAGGCAGGCCAGCAGAAGTACAGCAGGCAGCAGAGAGACACCAGGCACAGACAGCAGGAGGTATATCATGACTAATGTTCATCCAACACAGCTCATTCTCAGCATATTTCTGACCCCAAAGCTTTTTTCTGGGGATCCCTGGAATTGGAATGATTCAGTCTCTGCTTGATAAATCATTTCAAATATAGGCAGTTTCCTCTTATTATGTGCATCTGGTAAAGCACTGACATTCCACGTATAATTTTTTTTAATAGTTCAGTAAAGTTCAGCAAAATTATAAACCAAGACATGGAGAGGGAGGGGTCAACTTTTGTCTATGAATTTTGGTGCCTGGGAGTCAAGATTCCTCTACAGTCATTGGAGGAAGGATCCAGAGTAGAGGGTTATTCAGAGCATCTATGCTAGGGGCTTGGAACTCCTGCCACTCACTGTGCAAGATGTGTTGTGAGAGGCACTGCTGGTTCCACTCTGTGTCAATACTCCCTGTCTGTGCTTTTGTTGGCTGGGGAGCTCGTGTGTGTAAAAAAACAGTGAGGCATTTATGAGTTTACATGAAACAATGCACCTCTAACATTTGCAGTGAAGTTGTCAACCTGCAGCGTTGATGAAGGCAGAAGCAAACAAAAACCAACTTGTTTTGATCTGTTTGGAGATACTGAGATAGCGTAGAGCTGTTTCTGTAAATATTTGAATAATGTCTGAATTCAGTGGCTCTCCCAGTCCTAAGTCCAGTTCTGACCTAATTGGATAGAAGGCTTACACAAGCCCAGGAAGAGGCTGGCAGGTACTGTGTGTTTCCCTTGTCACACATCAGAGACTGCAGCAGAGGGAGGTCAGGCAAACTGCCCAAAGCCAAGGAGAGTGAGATATAAATAGGAACTGAAATGGGGGTAAACACTCACCCATTAGCTTGCTAAAAGCTAACTTCCTTATGTCCCCTGTCATTAGCTTTACTTGGCTAAAGGAGTTGGCTTTCAACACAAGTATCTCTCCTTTAACCAAAAAATAAGGCTTCATTTAAAGAACCAGATTCTGGTTTGCTCTGAGAGACACAGGTCCACTGGTAGAAGTAGAAAGAATAAAGGTCACAGGAGGCATAATTGGAAATCATGTGTCAACTATGTGGGGTAGTCTTGTTATTCCAATTTCACTAGGGAAGGAAGGAAGGAAGCAGCAGGAACAGCTTTAACAGGTAAGCTCTAGTCTTCTGTACAGCCACAGTGAGAAAGAGCAGTGCAGTTGCCATCAAGAAAAATGACTTGGTAAATGTGAATGCAAAATTCTCTAGAGACTCAACAAGCAAGTTTCACACAAATTACATTCTGGAGGGAGACAGCAGGATGCTGACTTTGGCACTATATTTGAAACCAAAATGAACAAAATTTTACTTTTAGCCCTCAAAACCAAAGTAAATAAGATAATAACTATCACAGCATATATCATGACTGAGATAATAAGATATGGTAAATAAGATCTACCGTAACAAGGAAATATATTTGGTTAAATGTAAAAAGGCAACAATTTAAGAAGTCTTTAAGAGTGCCTGCAATAGGGAAAAAAACACATAAATAAAAATAAGAGCAAGGAACACTCTCAGTGGACAAGTTTTCCAGAGAATATACTCCATTATAGTACATCAATTTGTAAACTTTCAGATTATGTCCCAAATTTGATGTTTTGTCCTTTTCAGGAGGAAACAAGTCTCAGTAGCCTCTGGCAGTGGTGCATTTTACCCAGAAGTAAGAATGCAATACAGATGTCCTATAAGTATTACTTTAATTTACAGTCAAATATTTGTAGATGTGCTTGAGATAAAAAATACCCATTAAACTTAGTCATGAAAGTGCTATCATAAGAATGCATTTTTTTCATTCAAAGCCTACTTAGGAGTATCTTGTGCCCTAATGCAGCACTGCATCCATGGGCTTATTGCGTTAACCCAAGTCACTGATATAATAAGCATTTGGTTTAGGCTCTATAAATTCTGACACTGACTTAGACTGTAAAGAATTTTGCCACATTAAAAAAGGAAAATATAGTACTAATCACCAGATTATGCAAAATCATACCCATGGATATATTTTTATAGTGTAGCAATCAAGTCATCACTAGAAATTGCATTAAACTGAGACGAATATCATATCCAAACTGGTTTGTATTTACTATTAAATTTAATATTTACTGACTACAATTACTGTTTTAAATGGGTATAAATAACAGAATATGTGGAAGTGCAAATTTGAGCACTGTTATTCTGAAGATACATCTTGTTTTCTATGTTTTATAGAATTGTTTCCAGTAAAGGGTTTTAAAATATGAACGAGAACTCTTCCCTCTTAACTGAGCTTCTTTAAGAAAGGAGTCTTCAAAGCTATGGGACATAATCTTCACCTATGAAAACACAATGTCCTTATGAATAAGTTGCTACAAATTTTCACACAAATCAGTTGAATTTCAGATCTACCTCAACAAAATACATCATTTAAAATAACATAAAAACCCATTAATATTATCACAAACAATGAAACAGCATTAAGGGGATTGGGGACAGTTGTCACACTGTGCATAGGTGACAATACAATTTGCTCAGACTGAACCTTGATTCATTCCCTTCTACAATGATGATGAACTTCAAAATAACAAAGTTTAAGTTGAACAGGAAAGCTGAAATATCCATGGGTTTCATTTTACATCACCAGCGCTCAAAAAATAGTATTTGAAAAATTGTGTATTATTACATGACCCTATTTGCAGCAAATTGTGATGAATGAAAATCCATGCTATACACTGAGATAAAGTACTATATTTTGAGAGAGTTTCAGAAGTTATATGTCATTTAGCAGCATATAAAATGTTCTGCATAGTCTATAAAGACAAACTTAGCCCAGTTTTCTGTTACTTGCTTCTCATTGCAACATGGTGTGACTTGTGAGTGAACTCATCTTCAAGCCCCAGGTATTTCTGAGGTGCACGTTACTGGAGGCATGGGTTATATAATGAACATACAGTATTTACAACAAAGAATATAACTGTTGTCAGTAGACTAAATAGTGACTAATTTACTAATGAAATGCCAAAATGTATTAACCTATATCACACAAAAAAAAAATAAAAATAGTATAAGTCTTAAAGCTTGTTAAAATTGGATGCTCTGATATTTTTTTCCCAAACAGATCTATAATTTGATATCCTACTGATAGAGAAAATAAAAGAAGAAAGTGGGTTTTTTTTTCCTTTTTTTCCTTTTTTTTCCCTTTTTTTTTCTTTGATGATAAAGAAAGATAACCCTGGGATGGAATACAAAGGTTCACTTGAAAGGATCCATTTTTCATTCATATCAGGTTTCTTTTTTATATTTTTCTTCTTGGAGGTAATATCAAGCTATAATTTGTTCTTGCACACTTTGTAGGTGCTTTGATAAAAAGTGAGGGGAAAAAAAACCCTTAAAAAAACCCCAAACCAACTCCACTGGTAAGATCAGCAAAGGTTGCTTTGGGGAAAGCAGGATTGTCACATTCCTGTCCTGAATTTCCCTTAGGGTATGTAAATATGCTGACTGGCACAAATCAGCAACCCCTCATTTCACACAGATGGATCAAAACATAGTGGACTTCTTTTGAAATTTTACACTTTACTTACACATGTTGATCCCAAATGTTCCTGGAATTTCTGGACATCTAACTAGTCTCAAAAACATACAGCCCTTCTATCATGCTTCATCCATGACATGCAGGATGTCTGACCCCTCTCTGTCCAACTACAGGTTTCCTCTTTCAGGCTCCTCTTTTCTACTCTTCTCAGTCCAGCTCTTCTCTGGCCCCATTCCAACACTAGGTCTTTTTTGAAGCTGTATAACTTGAACATTGAAACCTTAGCAGGCTCTTAAGTAACAATGTTTACACTTTCCCATTTCACCTGCCTTAGAAATGCCAAAATTAGGTGTAGTGTTCCAACAAGTATGCCCTAGTGACAACTGTGGTCATTCTGTCATCAACATTTTCTCATTGCTCTACTGAACCACTGAGAACTGAAAAGCCTCCTCTAGAAGGAACAGCCATGACCTTCCCATGCACAGGATGCTCATGCATTACTGCATTTTATATAACACATCACTCCGTTCTTCAAAGTTAAACAGGACTTTTTACAAAACAATAAATCTTCCTCTACGCATGATTTCCAACTTTGTGCCCACTGCAGCTTTAATACTTCATACTTTGTGCTGCAGTTTTCCAAAGAAAATACTGAACAGTTCTGACTTTCTTCCAAAATTTCACTAATAATTCTGTTACCTTTCAAGTAAATGAGATTTCTCTCTTGCACGCTAATTCAGAATAATGGACAGGTTGAGATTATGTTTTGTACTACTTGCAGTTTTAATCACCTGATTCACCAGTGGCATCAATAGTTGTGTTCTGCATTACTGAGTCTGTTTCTTCCTTTTGAAACAAAGAGGCTGAATTCACACTCAGGAAAAAAATAACATAGTATAAAAAAATAAAGTACCCAGTAATTAAAGAGTTAACATACCCAAAAGAGGAGGGGGAGAAACTATAAAAGGAGAGCAAGCAAATGAGACTTAAACATAAACAATCGGAACAACAGTATTACCCCAAATCTTTGCAAAGAAGTTACACCCAGAAGAAAAATAAGTCAGTTCTACTATTCTCTTCTGTATCATTTCACCTTAGAGTCCAAAGCTCATAATATACCTAAGATGCATTACAGTTGCCATTGTTATCTTAATTATCATTCTCTAAAATATTTGAGATGTGGGGATATTTCATCTTTGCAATGTGCTTTGCCCTCTCAGTTTCTTTTAGCTTAATACAGTAGTTATTTATTGCTGTCCCTCTGATATCCTGTGACAGGCAGCACTCACAGAATTAATGATGGGCTGGTTTGCCATTTCAGTGGCTGCTGGCTTACTGATGTTAAGACCTGTCTTCTGAATTTTTGTCTCCAATGAATTATAATCCAGTTTGCAGATAAGACACTGAATTTCTATGCCAGTTTCAATGACACCAAAAAGTCTTCCAAATTATGACATCATGTAAACAACTAAAAGTGTGTTTTCTGTTCTCCCACGAAATCCCTGCCCCATTTCTAGCACACATATACATCAAGTAGCATTATCAGCATAAGTTATGATTTCTCATTAAAAAAGGCCAAAGCAGGTCAATGTAAAAGATTGTAGTTCCATAAAAACCAGCTTAATTTTTTCTCCTGAAAAACAGATAATTGCTCGTGATTTAAATCACTGATAAAAGCAAATATCAGATTACTATAGCCCATAGCAACCAAGACACTCAGACTCAGATTAGACAAAAGTTCATGTTTCTTTTTAACCGCTGAGGAAATTAACTTACAGGCAAGTTATTGACTTCTGAGACAATAGCTGAGACTGTAAGTTCTTCCTTTGAGTCACTCTTGGAGTAGAATCCTGTGGTGTCAGCCTGACACTCAGAGTCAGAGGTAAAACTGAGCATGAACATATTTTTTTCCAGGCTAAGCACTATTTGAGCAACTCTGTGTTTCTGAGTGACAAAATAAGTAGGCTCAGATCTATAAATGTATAATATAGCTACCAATCTTCAATTCTGATGGAAACAAGGAACCTGATATCATGTGCATCTGTCTTTACCATTCAAAGACATGGTGTATGACAAGAACAACAAATGAAAACCAAATAGAACTAAAAAAGTTCCAGATGGTGTAGTCAGCAGTTTAAAAGGATGAGGCAAGAAATCATTTATCCAGCACAGTTTGACTTTAGATATGCTCTTCAAATACTGGAAGTACAAGTGCAAACAGAATCAGAATATCTTCCTACACTCCATTTGTTATAGGGACAATATTGGAATGACTGGGGGAAATCTGGCCTGTGTCATGCAGAAGGTCAGACTACAAGATTATAATGGTCCCTTCTGATTTTCAGATCTATGAAGCCATGAATAATTTAAATAACTTCGCAGGAGAAACAGAGGAGCTGGAGTTTGGCAGCTGAGCAGGCAAAAAAAAAAATTTCACCTCACCCACCAACTGAATTTAAGAAAGATTTGCAATTTTCTGAAAAAGAAAAACGAAACACCAAAACCAAAACAAACAAAAAAACCACCAAAAAACCCAAACAACGACAGCAGAACATTTAAACAGTAAATAGCTGTTTTCACAGCCTTACCATGGTCAATATAGCTGATTTTGGTGTTCAAACTCCTTACTACAGAGAGGCATTCAGGAGTACAGCCACATGGAAACCTGATTAAAACAGGAAATTCCACTTGGCTGAAGATTTTTCTTATGTTTGCAAATGAACAACAGCAAAATGAACTGTGAAATGGCTTATTCGGTAATTGAGTTACAGATCCTTGGCCCTAAAAACATGAAGCCATGGTTACATATCCACTTTAATCTGGCATCACCCCAGAATGCTGCTGAAGAGGAGCATCCGCCCAGAGATCCAAGTAAGCATCCCGTCCCCATCCCCTGGGAGGGCTGGAGCAGCTCCCCAGGAGGCCACAGAAGAGCTGGTGTGAGCACAGTGGAGTCAGGGACATCAGGTAGCCGTGGCAATTGGCAAGACAGGACTGAGTTTATGTCAGATTTAAGGAATGCCAAAATCATGGTCTGGTCTCTACCAGTTGTGTTCACTGAGAAACCCAAGACGGTGGCTTGAGGAACAAGAGCACTTAATTTCTCACTCGTATTAACTCATATTCTGCAATCTGAGTAGTGCATGTAATGACCTAAAGAGATCATTATTTTTGTACTTGTGACCCAAAGATTCATTCGGTTTAGCAATTCCTTCATTGCAATTCACAGTGCGTCATTGCGGAGACTCAGAAAGCAAGCTGCTGAATACAAACATTTGAATTAAAAACCCCAAACTCTGTCAATAAAGACTTGTTATGCAAACATAAAGAGAAAACAAACACTCCTGTCTTCTTTCTCCAGAGCAACTCTGTCTTGTGTGTTGTTAGAGATAGAAATATATTAAGAATTCTATCAAATGACATGTAATTTTTAGCTATGTTCATATCATAATAAAAAGAATAATGCCCTCTGTGGGGAGACGAACACTTTAAAAGCACCATATTTTGAACAGGAAACCCTGGAAGATAATGCACAAGAGAATAAAGATTAAGATAACGTTCTCCCCTTGGCCTTTAAAGGACACATAAGAAGTGAAATAGCTTTCTCAGGATCCAGTTTGGATCTATGCTATTGATTACTACTATACAAGAGCATGTAATGAAAGACCTCCAGGATCCTCATAAACCACTGGCAAAACACATGGCAAAAAGCATGGTCCTGATAGTACACCGAATCTTCAGAATGTCTTGTTTTCACAGCAGTTTTATGTCTCCATGAGCTCCTCTAGACCTCTCTGTGCCATGTTTGCCAGGTCATCTATCATTCAGTGATCAAATAAAGCCAGGTGCTGATCCCCACAGACTTGATTTTTCACAAAATTTATTTTGACATCCATACACAGAGTAAACACTATCTGAGAGCCTAAATAAAAATAAAAGCCCCCTTTTGGTCCACAAATATAACTTAAAGAAATTTATGTCTAAAGGAATCAGCAATATTTCCTCACCTTCAGAGAAATAAAAACATACCCATGAATCTGCCCATTTGAAACTAGGAAACTGCTTGCTACAGTCTTTCATCTATTTCTATTCATAGTTGTTAATTTTTAAAGAGACCAAAACAGCAAGAGGACAGAACAGTCAATCCTGTCAGATTCAGAGGAAAAACACATTAGTCACCTCCTGAAGTGTGGCTCCTTATTCCAGCCCTCCTATGGCTTATTTAGCAAAGTCAGAGTTCTGATTTCTCTCCCTGGCCCAAATGCTGGGGCTCCCACTCCATCTCTGCTAACCATGCTCGTGCTTCAGCTTGCCAAAGGGAAGCAAAAGAGCAATTCTATCCCAAAAGCTCCCCTCTACCACAGAAACTCGGCCTTCCTAGCCACAAATCGATTTTCTAGCCCTTCCTATTACAATTCTAACTTAGGGATTCCTATGCTCTGTGGACACGAACACACAGAGGAATCATAGCCATGGACTTGCAACCCCAGCAATGTGGGAAATGCTGCCTCAAAAGGCCACCCAAACCCCCTGTGATCTCCCCCATCCTGCAAAGGGCTGGTAGGTGGGATAGGAGGTGCTTTTGGAGCTGCCTCAGCAATGGTGTCCATATTGTAGAATCCTTTTCTAATGTTCTCCAAACTTTTCTTTGCTTTAATGGCAGAATCCACTTCATTTAAAATCTATTGTATGGAGTTTATATGAGAAAGACTAAGAGGTCATTCCTCAAGCCCTGACAGTTTGTAAAGCCCGAGGGACTTCACAGAAGCAAGGTTACTTTCATGAGAAAAGTTTCAGAAACAGATTTTCTTGAGATTCATTTTCATCTTTTATATTCAAGAGTTCCCCATGAACTCATTAATGCTTTTAGCCAATTATTCAGACTTTTGTAATTCAGAAAACATTATGTTCAATAAAGGTCCTAAAAAGACTGGAATGCCCAGACTTTGGTAAAGCATTTTCTAATGAACTGCACTGGGCCTTTTTTTTTTAGCACTTTCCCCCCCCTCACATTTTTTATAATTATAAGTCCAGTTTTAATAATACAGGAACTGTCCTAGAGGTTTGATGTCCCAGATATGCTGTCTCTGTAATGAAACACTCTCTCTTTTTCCCTCCCGTTCCAGAGCCCATTCAACATGTTATCGAGCCTTGCCCACCCATTCCTCCCTACTGTCTTCCCAATTCTTCACTTGGCACTGGTCTCCCTGAATTGTTCCAAGGTCTTTCCACCTCTGAGGGTTTATTATTTCTCACCTAATTATTGCAATAAAGTAGAATGTCTCTGCAGAAATTTGTACATTGGAAGAGTAGCTGCCTCATAATAGCAGAAATAACAAACTGCATCAAAAATATTGTCTCATATACATTAGTATTTGAGGTGTGTGGGTCTGTGGGGGTTTGGCCCCAGCTGGTAACTCAGCCCCACGCAGCCCCCCACTCACTCTCTCCTTACTGGGGGTAAAAGTGAAAAAAACTCATGGTTTGAGATAAAGGCAGTTTAATGGGTAAAGCAAACCCATGAATTCATTCCCCACTTCCCAAGGGCAAGCAGGTGTTCAGCCATCCCCAGGACAGCAGGGCTGCATCACAGGTAACAGTGACTTGGGAAGACAAACACCATCACTCCAAACATCTCCCACTTCCTCCTTCTCTCCAGATTTACATGCTGAGCATAATGCCCTGGGATATCCCTTGGGCCAGTTGGGATCAGCTGTCCCAGCTGTGTCCCCTCCCAACTCCTTGTGCATCCCCAGCCTTTTGCTGCTGGGGTAGGATGAGAAGCCAAAAAGCCCTTGGCTCCACGTTAGCGCTGCTCAGCAATAATGAAAACATCCCTGACTTACAGCACTGTTTCCAACACAGATCTAAACCATAGTCCCATACCAACTACTACAGAAATAATCAACTTTACCCCAGTAAAAATCTGCAGAGGGTTTTTACAAAGGGGGAAGGGAGGGGCAAAGAAAGAAAATTAAATTTATTTATGCACAGAAATTACAATGTAGCATGGAAATAGTGTAACAGAACTTCTACCATTACAGGATTTTGAATTGAAAAAACATCCATGATACACTTAAACCACAGTCCGATAAAGGTCCTGACATGGATTGTTATCTTACTCACTTACTGTACAGAATTATGCAGGGAGTAGAAGATTACTTTGTGATATAAAAAAGAGAATAAAATGTAACCTGAACCTTTGCATTTGTAACCACCTTAGTTCAATTCAAGAAGAAAATATTTGTATGCTGCCCAAATAATCAAAGTGGAATAAGTGTTGCTACAAAATGGAAATACTACAGAATGATCAATGGAAGAGAAACCAAATAAGAGATTTCTTTTTAGACTACCAGTTTCAAGGTGAGAAACATTCTAAGTACTCTCTCACTAAATTAGTCATTATGTGAGATCACACGAGAGAATGGCACCTAGGCTGAAAGAGAACAACAATTTATTGCCTGAAAGATTACCTGTCAGAATAAAGAACAACACAGCATTCCAGTTTCATAAAAATACCACAGAAAGGAACTGTGGTTTGAAAATTATTGCATTCTAGATGAAAAGTAAGGCTATAAATGAGCAAAAAGAGAAGGATTTTTTAATCTCAAAGACAATAAAAGTAGAAAGGTGTTGTGTTGGGGTTTCTTACAGCAATGACATGATTGGTACACATTAAAAGAAAATCCTCCATCATAAACTATATTTACATCTGACTTGGCTTTCTATTCTCTTTTTGCAATACCCCATATACCCCACTTTGCAGCTATTCCAGAAACTGCAAGGAAGAGGTGTGTGATAGACTACCCAGTTATATTTAATTTGTTTGGCCAGTCCTAGCTGTGAATATCTGACATGGTGGTATCCAGTCACATCTCTGAGCAGGGCTGCAAAATCACATTCACACACAGGCTGCAGCCACCTCATTTTTCCTAAGAATACTGCAAAGTCTTTACTTCGACACATCCTTCGAGTCTCCCAGATCCAAGAGCACACCACAAATCTGCATGGCAAAGACATCACACAAAGCTTCATTAAGAAGAACATATTTCTCATACTCTCATAATTGCTGTAAAACTTTTACCTAAAACAAGGAACGTTACAAATGTTGTTGTAAAAACAACCAGAGGTGCACTCTTTAATCGCTGTGTATGTCTGCTTCCATAAACAGCATCATTTGCTCTCTGCTCTTTTAGCCTAAGTGACAACTGTAGCAAAAATAATTCACCTTGTTTGAGATGGATGATGAGGATTGTTGTTGTTGGAGAACAGTCATATTACAGCCCCCAAACTAAATCTGACTAAAAATTTCTCCCAGTTTGCTGCATCCTGCCACCTAAAATCTAACCCACAAAAAAATAAAAATAATACTGAAGCTTTTCAGCTAAAAGGCAATGTAGACACGTGCTTTCCAAAGAGCATCTTGTGCAAAGATCATATATTTGCTACCCACACAGTCTTCCATTTTTTCTTCCTGGCTGTAATTCAAAATGCCAATTTTCACACAGCCTTCCAGTCTGGATAGTCGCTTGCTAAGTGACCATCTCATCCCACATATTCCTTTCTTTATTTCTGTTGAGATGATCTGAACACTCTTGCCAATTTTCCTCAAGTTTGTATAGAACTGTCAATATTAGAAACCCATTTTTTATCCACACTTAATTAGACATAAGGCAGCTTCATCAGAGACATTCTTGGTTCTTGGCTTTCTGAGCAGAGAGACATGGATAAGCCAAGCTACTAATGTGATTTGAGAAGGGTTTCTTTGCATGGAATCCTGTGATATTGCAGATGGTGGCAAGACATGAAATAAGATAATATAACAGTCTTTTATTTCTTTTAATAGAATGTTTTCCCCACTGCATTCTCTTTGGTAATTGGATATACTGAATCTAAAATCCTCCACTGTATAAACACAATGAATTCATTGGATTTACTGTTTACCAGAACTCATAAATGAGGCAAACTCTGTGAAAGATATTTTAGGATTAGCATCTGTAAGCTAGATGGTCCAAATGCTAATGAGGACATTCTGTTCATGCAAAATTTCATACTTAGTTATGAGAGTTGTGCCTGTGCTATTTGCTACATTGACTCCCAGCCCTACCTGATATACATCAGAATGCAGATTATTTCTCATTAATTCCAAAATTCAAGACCCCTTCCCTTGTGACCTTTGGAGTACAAGAAAAGCTACTACTTTTATTTCCTAGAAAGACACTCGTCAACCAGTTAAATGTCTACTGATCTCTATGGAGGTCAGATAAAGTTAGAGAAATAGGTGTTATTGCTTTAAAACAACACAGTATTGTATAATCTGTTCTGAAAAATAGATATAAAGCAAAAAACTCCAGAATAAACTCCCTGAGGGGATCCTCTGTTTTTCATATTCACAGAACTCTTCCACAGAGTCTAAAAAGGGGATAAATCCAGCTTTAAATAATAATTCCTTAGTTAGCTTTCAGTTCATTTGTATTTCTGGTAAATGAAAAAAGCCCCAGACCATCACAATCCATTAGCAATGTGGGCAGGTATTACCAGGTGTCTCAGAGCTTTTATGGACTTAAGGATATTTTACCCTTTAGACACGTAAACAAATGATTTTTTAGGCTTGTCCCCATATTTTTCCTCATAGAATTTCCCTTCACCCAGAGGCTATTTTTATTCCATATATCCCATCTCAATAACTAAAGCATTTTTCATGAAGTGATCTTGCATTCTTACAATTTTCAGGGTTGGTGAGTTTTTCCTGTAACTTAAAAAAACATGAAGTATGTATTGCAGACAGATCTTTAAGAAAAGAGTGAATGCATTTTATAAAGTCAGACCCTTCAGCATACTCTGGAAGGCCAATTATTTTCATGTTTGATCTTCTGTGGTGATTCTCCAGATTGTCAACTATGCCAAGGAGATAAAATATTTCCTTGTTATGTTATTCTTTATCCTTCTTAAAGCCTGAAATACCATCTTCTGAATTACTAATCCTTTCCACTACAGCAGTTGCTCAAAGATGTATTTTATTTATCAGACACTACTATGTCCTCTCAATCTTCCTTTTTGCTGGTATCACTAGGACTGGACCTATGTAGAAACATTTCTGCATAAAGAAAAAAACCCACTACTTTTTGTAGTACATCAAATTATGCAGACCTGCAGTGGTAGCAGAATTACTTATTGATTATCTACAATAAAGAAGGACTGTGTGGATCAGATTTTATTGGTTTTTTTTTAAACCAGATTTTTTTCCAAAATATGTTGTGAATTCACAGCTTTAATGCAATGACTTGTTAGCAGCATTACCCATAGCCAGGCAAAATTCAGAGCATGTCTGTGACACCAGAGAACAAGAATAGATGATACGGTTTGACAGAAGAGGGAAAAAGCCTATTGAAAAGGGGAGAAAAGATTAGGATAGGTTACTGATTGGTATTTCTAGTGCTGGAACTGGCTTAATTTGTGAACTTCCATAATTATTTCAAGCGAAGATTTCAGTCTACTGACCCCTTGAAGAACCACCAACTGTTTTTAAATCATGCTGCTATGAGCTTTTGAGAGCTGAGCACAAAAACAAAAAAAAGAAAAAAACAAACAAAAAACCCCAAACAAACAAAAAAACCCAACAACAACAACAACCAAAAAAAACCACCCAAGAAATATTACTCAGGTTATGAGATTTTATATTTTATAAGGGAAAATAATGAAAAAAATTACTTTTTCTTAGCAAGATGCTTAGAAGTACACCACATTCTGTGAAGAAAAGGATATTGCAGTGCCTTACTGAACTAATTGCCATAAAGAGCAAGATTTATATTTTTTATTTGTCTGAACACTGTCAAATCATTCTGCTAAGAGTACTTTCTAGAAAATTTATTGGTTCTAAATAGGAAAATGAATCCCAGGATTTATCAAACTGAATAAAATAATTTATTAGTCATGGTCACGACAAACAGCTTATTAAGTCAACGCAAACAGTCCTTGCGCAAGTTTTAAGACACTTTCAGCTGTGTTCTGTCTCAGATTTTGAAATTCATGTCCTCCCACACCCCACCCATAAATTAAAGGATGTTCTTTGGAGCTGCAAGCTGCTGACCCATGTCTTTAACATTAGCTCAAGTTAAGGCTGGTTCCTGAGGGGACCCGTAATAGCAGCCTGCGAATGAATCCCTGGCATTGCTGTGGTGACAGGCACAGGGGGTGCGTGTGGGTAAGGGCTCATAGCCATACCAGCTGTGGAAAGATTAGCACCTTGCACGCCCCTAAGGCTTGGGCAGAAAATACTAATTCCTGACTTTGTTGGGTTTACAACAGACATGGAAGTAGGACAAGTGTGGCTCCACCCTGATCTTAGGGAAAAAAGTAAGTAATTCTTTTCAGTTTGAACCTTTTCTGTGATGAGAAGACGGTCATCAAGCCTACCAGGAAGTTTCACCCCAGGCCAAATTTAAGCCAGACCTAGTTCACCTCCACTGTGCATCTACACACATTCTCAACTCTCCTGTTGTGACAGGTGAGCACTTCAACCAACCTACCTCCTGGGGCAAAGTTTCCCAGATTTTGGAACACCTCACTGAAGCAAACTAGAAAACAGCAATTGCTATTAAGATAATGCTGTCACCAATTCAGGAGCCAGTTGTTCTCAATACTCAGAGGTGCAATTATGCATCGTGTATTTTTCTACCATGAGAGAAGGTCATCCTGACATCTGTTTATAATGAAGCTTTGGGAAAGAAAAACGTTTTAAAAAAGATATTATCCGCTTTTACCATTAATTGATCTAGTTTAGTACACATGGTAACTGCACTCATTTGCTATAGTTCAGTATTACTATGACAATTCTCCAAAAAACAAACATTTACTGTCTTTTCTTATAAATAATCTAATGTATCGAGGCAGTTGCTTGAAATATTAATTTGGCACCAGATAGGTTTAATTGTGGCCCATTAATATAATAGTCTGTTAATTGCTTTCTTTGCTGCAGTATCAAGGAAAAAGAAGTATATTGAATGCAAGGGGAAATAGACTTGTTATCACATCTAGAGGATTAGCTGCTATACAATAGAACTTTCTAGTCATTACACTTTGTACAACATTCTAAACCACAATGAGTACTGTAGTGTTAAGTATAAAATTGTAGCTGAACCTTGCAGTTTCATGTTTTATTGTCTTTTAAAATGAGTGTTAGTATTAAATGCAATGATAACATGGAAAGAGAATATTACAAAAAGCATTTGGCAATAGATACAGATGTTGTAGTGTGGCAATAATGCAATTATTTGAGCAAAAGTGTCTGCAGGTGCAGGAATATAACAGTCAAATAAAATTTGGAACAGTCTGTTAAAGATTAGGAAATAAGATCAATGTGTCAACAATCTGACCTTGTAAATTAGATGGTCATATTTTTTATTGTTGAGCTATAAGATGTGGAAAAGGGTCTCTGTGACAACTCCTTCCTTCTGTCAAACAATAAATTGATCATGATACTTCTCTACTGAACACAATTTTGGCTACTAAAAAGTATTCAATACTTTTATGCTCCTGTGAAATATTTACCCTACCTCACCCAAAAGAGCAAGAAAAGCTGTTGATTTTGATAAATCAAAAGCTTTTAAAATTTCCTGCCTACTTCCAGATAAGAATAAAACCTTACTTGCTGTGTATTTTACAGTAATGTCTTCCATCATTCCAGATCAGTGAGTAATTTTCACCATCTTGAACCACAGTGAAAATCATAGCCAGTCATTACATTACCAGGCTCACATCTCTTTCTCTAAAGATAAACTATAATAGCAAAGACAGACACCAGTGGTGGCAATATCCAGGATTTTCTCTTTAGTGCATGATTGCCAATACATACAATTTTCAGGGTTTGGTTTTAAAAGGTCAGATGATTAAATACCTACTTTGAACATGCAGTTGTAATAGCTCCATATAGAAAGTAGATATTTCCATAATAGCAACATAAGAATGATTTCTTGCCCTAAAAGTGAAATGGAAAAAAAAAAAAAAAGAAAAGGGAAATGCCCCTGCCACTTCCATTTATAACTTCAGGGCTCATTTTCAGACCTCACTGCTGAAGGTGCCACAGTTACAAGTCATCCAGCATACTTAGTAAGGACAGTATATCTTCAGCCTCCCACTTCACCTCACAGTGCTTTTGGTCTGTAACTTTCAATAGTCATTGAACGTGGCCTTTATTCTCCCATTTCTACCAAACCTCTCAAGAGTTTCAAGAAAGCCATTTGCCTGATGAACCTTCACACAGAGAGGAGAGTAGGACACCTCAGAGGAATATTGTACTTGGTTGGGGAACCATAATGTATGCAACAGGAGTCTATTAATGAGACATCGAGATGCTTAAATGAACCTTTGAACATTTAGGTACCAATCCCACAAGTGCTGAACATTGTTCTCTGCTCTTATTGTCACTGTAAAAGTGAAATCCATCAACAGTGACTGAAAATACCCACCTACTAATGCAGGCATTCAAATCCACACTCTAAGCTTTCTGCTCAGATGCCTCTATTTTAGAAGTGATTTTTCAATCCTTCCTTCTCAGCTTGTCTGTAACATTTCCAGGGAAAATTCTTTCATTTCTACTCACTCTTGCAGATTTTATTTGCCTATGTGTGTATATGTATTTATCCACCTGAAATTGTTTTACTCACAGAACAGCAAAAGTATTTAGCAGCTTCAAACAGAATTCAGTAGGAACTGAGTAGATTATGAGCTTGGTTCTGAACTCTTTTGACATGGGAAAATTTGTGCAGATCTCAACTCTTTTTCATAAGCCCCCACTATAATTTAGAAAGCTACATGAAAAGGTTCTGTCAGGACAGCATACAAGGCACATATGCTTATGCTGATGTTGATGGATTCTGCCTGTGGAGGAATAAATACATGGAACAGAGAATCAAAGGCTATTATGAAAGAAAAGAACTGTGCAAGTTCAAGCTGATGAAACAAAGTCATCTGTTCTCTTACTGGACAGTCTTCTAACTAATGGCATTCTGCAAGAAAACAGGATGCAAGGGAAGATAGAAACAACACATGTAAAACCTTAAACCCAGCCAACTGATGTTTCAAAATCCACATGCCACACGATTCCTGTGCTGATTCAAAACTCACTGACCTGTCATTTAAAGACATGTCAGCCTCTGTCTTTGAAACGGCTTCCCCTTGCACCCACACCTGGTGAGGGTCAGTCTCTGAAGGGGTGGTTGTTTCCCCTTTTCTGAATCAGTTCACAGAAAGCATTGGACTTGTATTCTTCAAGGCCTAAATTATTCATCAGTTAGTGAGCTGACAAAAAGAATTTCATTAGGACAAAAACACACGTTGGCTCATCTCCATCAAAGACACAGGGCTTGCTTTGTGAAGAGGAGTGTCCTGGAATTCCTCTGATGTATGTCTATGCATAATATTTAGATTAAAATATTGATTTATTAGAAAAACCAAGATCCCCACCTTAGTCATCTCTTCAGCTTTATGCATTCAATACTCCTACACACTGGCCTGAAAGCAAAGTAATCTAAATATGAAATTTGAAGGTCAAATTATCTAAGTAAGCAAGCATATCTCAGGTTCACTGAGTGGATTAATATCCATGGTAAATTTGCCTTCAAAGGTTTGGTCTTCCCTGTAAGGGAAATTCCTGCTTCTGATGTAGGAATACAGATGTCTTTTTGCATCAGATCACTAGTCTTATTTGGCCATTGTCCCATTATTTGATTCTTAAAACATAAAGGCAAAGAGAAAGGTTTCTACACTAGAAAATTATTGACTGACATGCTCACAAATCAGGAATCATGAAGATTACTATAACACACAAAAGTGGAAAAAAAATCTTTTACTTGCTCTGATTATTTAGGGTTTAATGTGTGCATGTGTATATTAAATAGTTCACTTGGATACTATTCTGTAGCAGTGGGCTCCATAGCTGAAAAGATTTTGTTTGTTCAACATGTTTCTTAGTTTTCTATGGATGCTCTTTTTTTGCATTCTGGCAAAGTCTGGTCCACAAATAAGAAAATGCTATTACCATTCGGCAAGGGTATTAATCAATTTTTTCAGTCTGCCTTCTAAAATTATAATCCTTCTTTGTGTTTGTGCTGACACAAAAGAAGTTTCCTCCAAAGAAAAAATGACATTTCTTTTTCTGTGTTGAGACCTGAAGTTCAGAACAGCGATAAGAGGTTTTAAAGTTCAGAAAATTTTGTTCCAATAACAAATAACAACATCAGGTATAACCAGAATGTATTTTGGAATTCATTCCTCTTGCAGAAATGCCCATGGGAAGAGAGACTGGTAACCACACTTGGATACCGTAGTAAAGCAACACTTCAGCAACTGCTCACTCAAATAAGGGTGTCCTAAAAGGGTGAAGATTCCTTCGTGGTTCTAGCAGAGCAGTCACAACCACCTTGCTGGTTTAGCCCTGTGTTTGTGGATACACTGTATGTGAATCTCATTAGACAGCAGAAAACTACAGTTGTAGTAGGAACCCT
Organism: Margarornis squamiger; assembly: GCA_035222235.1. Classification (NCBI taxonomy): domain Eukaryota; kingdom Metazoa; phylum Chordata; class Aves; order Passeriformes; family Furnariidae; genus Margarornis; species Margarornis squamiger. The sequence continues at coordinate 14,031,043 of JAWWTY010000138.1, read as the reverse complement.
ACTGAGAGAGCACCCAGATGGAACTGCATTTGTTCATCTCCTGAAGCTTCTGGGAGATGGGTGGAGCACTGAGTAACCCCCAGGGACTGAATGTCACTCTGAGCATCAGCACCAGTTCCACTGCATTGATACAAAACTGCTTTGAGAATTACCAGTAATGATTCCAAGAGTATCTGTAGTGTCTAACAGGAGCAAAGATACCATTTTGAGATAGAAACACACTGGTTCTAAGGACAGTCACTGGATCCATTGTCCTTTAATCACTGTTGGGCTTGATAGATTATTTGTGTAAATGTTGCTAAATAAATAAATAAATAAATACATGAGTAATATAAATCCTACTATTATTATTTTGCACTGTATATGCGTGTTAGGGAAAAATGGACAACTTCTATCTTAGCACTGAAAAGATACAGTATTGGAGAAAACTTATTTTGGTAGAATTAGCATTGACAATTCCTGCTCGCCAAAGTTCAAAAGGAAGATGTGTACATCACTCAGTGTATTCACCTCTCAAACCTGTATCAGTCACTGGTATTCTTGGGAGATGAAGCATGAAATTTGATTTCAAAGCCTGTAAAAGCACTATACACCGTGTTTAAAACTCATTCACCTCTTGGTGGAATGTGGTCCCAAACTGACCGAAAATTTGAGGTCAAAGTCACTGAAGTTCTACATTTTCTACCACACTTTGATTTCTGAGCACTTATTTTCCAAGATGACACTCAACATTGTAAAAACATGGGTGAGACCAGCCAGACACTGAACAGCTGAAAATAGGTGACCCAGTGCTTTGAAACTCCAGCCATACTCTTTTGTATCCTCAGATCTGAAAGTGCAGCCTTACATACAGACAGAAAATGAACAGAAACCAGGAGGTATCCCAAAAGCAGACTGATGAACAAAGCACTCCAACCTTTTTTCCTCCCCATTCAAATAGAAAAAGAGAAATTACGTCTTGCAGCAAATATTTTAGTAATGCACAAGATTTCTTCCTCGAGGGCCATGACCATACTTAAATTTTATTGAACTAATGATGCATACTTTTTTTTGTTTTTACTATTTGTCCTCTTCTTTTTGCACAAATCTCAAAGTGTTGACAACCTTCAGTACATTTTTCATAGGGGAACCTTTGTCAATGTCTTAATTCTGTAAATTCTTACACTGCATTCACATTCCAGCAATCAAATATCAAAATTCATTTTCAAGGCCTTAGCGCTGCTCCGTGTGAACTTTCCAAGAACAACTCAGACAGCTCTTCCTGCCACTTCATGCATAAATTATCCCATCAAAGAGCTGGTGTTTATTCTGAGGTCTTTGAAATTCTAATCACTTGTATACACCTCCTCAGGCCAGCCTGTGCTTTGAAATTTGGATTACTTACAATTGGGCCATTCATAATGCAGGGCTATAGAATGCAACTCGCCACCCATTTACAAGCCTCTGTACATCCAACATATCATCAAGGATTTCTAATTGACACACTTCTTCATATTTTTTTTCCCCAATGTAAACCTAGTATCAACTATTTGAATCACAACACAGACAGAAAAAATTGCTTTAAGAGAGTGTGAAACACATGCAAGTAATTGCTTTAAGAGAGTGTGAAACACATGCAAGTAATGTTGTTAGGGTTTCTATGTGTTACTCAAAAGAATACTTGCAGTACTTATTTATTTGGTGTGAATTCTGGCTGTGTAGGCTCAGAAGCTGCCATTATATATGAGCCCTGGCAGAAAGTGGTCAGCTAAACTGTTAATTCCAAATTATATTTCATCCTACACCATTAAACAGTAAAATTAAGTTAATGTCCAGAACGATACAAAACCAGGTTTTGTACATGGTTTCTGTGAGACCTGATAGGGGCACCTTAGAACTTTTATTAGCCAGTCTCCTACAGGCTGGCAGAAGAATGATTCCACACTGAAGGCCATCAACAGCTCTCTAGAGAGTCCCTTCACCCTTCTCCTGGAATAAAGGCCAGTGACTTTACACTGGCACTTGTATAAAGTGGTAATCTGTGACTAAAGCATTGTCAGTTCTGTTTGTCTACACACAGTTCTTCCTCACAGCTACAAACAAAGCTCTAAGGCTTTTCTCTACACACCAGGGAAATCAGTAGCAGTCTTTTGACTCATCAGGTGCAGGTTTGAGTGAAAATCCAAGTCCTTGTAAGTCAAAACAATTTTTTAGAAACCAAGTCAATTCCTCATGCAATTAGATGCTATGTTGCATATGCTTTATATGGCATAAAAAAGATATGAATAAAAAAGATAGAAATTTCTGGAGGTGTGCCTGATAGACTGTGTCTGATATCGTTTACAGGACTGGAATACATTTTAATTCTGTCTGGAATAGACTAGAGCCAAGTATAGCTTCCTGCAGCTTCTGCACTCCCAAGGCATTTCTCAGCAACCTGCTGGCTTTGTCATGGTCTGCACATTTTGGAAGAAAGGAAATGCTGCCTCTGTTATTGACATGAATGTGTCAAAGTTATATCTTTACAAACATTCAGTTTCTGGGAATTCCTAATACTTTACTCCAGGAGGACTGAAAGAGAAGAGAGAAAAACTACGTGTTTCTCTCCTTTCAGCCTCATATCATTAGTGGTACATCATGTATGCTTGAAGTTTTATTATTCTATTCTGTTGCATTTTGTGACTACACTTTGTGACAAATTGATCAACAAGCGGTCAATTCTAGAGAACAGCACAAAATACACAGGTACACTTCTAATTTTACGTGCCATGTTTCAAACCTGCACAGCTTTCCTAAGCAGTTCCTAATTCAGATGATGGAGAGTGGAAAAAAAATTATAGGACTGTGCTCTGTCTTATGAAAAAAGGGTACTAAAAAATTATTGCTAAAAACCCACGGAGTATTACCCATAATTATCCCTCCTGATGGTATATTCCTCGCCTTCACGAGCATGTATCAATGACACACGTGACAGTGGGAGTTCTGGCAGAGTAATAAGGTGTACAAGACCACATAAAGCGAAATAGTAAATGTACTGGCAGGAAGCCCAGTAGGTTTAATCATATTTCTGCACTTGTGCAGTGTTTATATAACCAAATGTGGAGATAATGACAGAGAACCTTTCTCTTTCCCATTATATGGCTATTCACACAGTTTAGGGTATTTCATTTGTGGATTACACGTGTGTTATTATGTATCATCAAACACTGCCTTGGCTCTGTCTTACCGAGTTCCCAACACCACTGAACAAACTGCCGGTCCCATGTGCCATCACTGCTTGTGTGACTTACAACTTACTGCTTCATAAACAGCATTTCATAGATTCAATCAATAATTCAGTGGTAGAAAATACAGTGGGGAAAAAAAAAAAATCAAAGAAAATTTGTGGTTAATAAATACTGTATCGTTTATTGCAAAGAGAATCCTCACGAAAACTCCTGTGCACGTTAATCAAAGGAAAGCACTCTTGTCATTACTATGAAATATACTTTCTGAATGTAACTGAGAAATTATTAGTGGGGTTGTTTTAGTGCAGTGCCAGGGGTTTTTTCCATATATACTTCTGTCTTCTTAAGTCTTTTTATTTTGATTTTCATGGAGCTGTGGAAACTTCCACCAGTGGAGGATGTGATGCAAGGTCAAATATAGAGCTTTGATTGTAAAGGAAATTGAATTAGATATTTACAGTACAACCAGACCTAGAGGAAGTATTTGAATAGGGCAGTATTAGCCAGTGCATATTACAAGATAACCACAATGCAGACTGTGGCTCATTTTACAATCAATGCACTTCATTCCTGTGATTGACACAGTGATGAAAATATGGATAAAAAGGCTTTTGCTATTTGGTACAAACATCCTATCTGAGAAAAAAAAAATATTTCTTTGGCCAACCTTTAAATCCTAACTCAGGTATATCACTGGAAATATGAGATATCTTTAATCTCCTGCGATCTTACAACATAATACAAATCAACCTAACAAGGTTTTCAATTATTCTGCCAAGATCTACTGCTCTGTAAGTCTATAATCTCACTGGTTGTCACATACAGACTTTTTTAAAGTAGGGTAGGGTAGCATTATGATTTAGGCTGCCCAGCTTAAAAAAAAAAAAATTAAAAAAATAAAAAAGAATTCCTTTCCATACTATTCCTGCTCTATCCCCAGTTATAATATAAATAGTTATTGTGAGACAGTGTGACAAAAGATAGACCACAGTAGTTAAGGGCAATATACACTGATGTAAAAATGAGATTTTTTTCAGGAGATGATCTAAATACCTGTCAGACATTAATCAGAAAATACAGAACTAGGGGAAGATTAAGGTCATAGTCCTACAATGCCTCAATTTTTTCAGAATATTTTACCCATACAGAGTTTAAAGGATTGTCCTAGAGGGTTATTTCTCTTTAATTCTGAATCTATTATCTGACAGAACAGTTAAATAGGTCAGCTTATACCACCCATCAGGCAACATATCTTTTTCTTTAAAAAGTGGAGATGTATATTTCCATTAGAGCGTATTATTAGGCATCATTGCAAGGTTATATTCACACATGTATTAGCTCAGTGTCAAGCTTCAACATATTTTTACACCAAAGATTAAACAAGGCTAAACAAAGTTAACAATACTGCAAGAGCAAGGAACTTAATGTTCCCTCCAAGATGTTCTGATGGGGAATCACTATGCACAGATGAACTCTGGAACTCAGTTTAGACAGATATTGATCAACAGAAAGAAAAAAAGGGCATTTTTTAATATTTCAACTAGTTGTTTGAGTTGTTGGGTGTTTTTTTAAGCAAAGTCCTTACCATTTCTCTGTAGAAGAGATATTTAGGAACATAGCTCAAGGTTTGTTCCAAGTATTAAGCCTGCTTGTTTTTTTCATTTGGGATTTAGGATTGTGACCTCTCAACCTACTGACAATAAAGTAGTGGAGTAAGTAGCTTGTAACACACTTGAACTCTGAACATTCCAACTCTGTGAATATGATTCAGATACTTTGAACAAAATACTGGAGCAGAAGAACCTGCTGGAAAAGCCCAACAACACAAGAGCATTCTCAGCTTCTGAAACCAGTGAGAGTCCCTGCCAAGAAATTTTTCAGACTTTGGAGGGTGCTTCACATTGACAAGGGCAGTAAGAAGGGTTCATAACATGCTTCTTCATATGATCTAAATCAATGTATTTTAAAAGTCTACCTTAATGCAATAAACCCATAAGGGAGTGCCTTAAAATAAACCAAAAATAATCCCCTTTAAATTTACTATGTAATTCAAAAAGTGAATTATTGCAATAATATATACCTACAAAGAGAAGTGAATTCCAACCAACCATAGGTTTACAGAATGAGAACTAAAAATATTTAACCACTCCTTTCTGCCCCTGCTGAAGATCAATTCAAACAGGTCTCTTTTTACATATGGCTGCAATGGAAAAAAAAAAGTTTATCAAGGGTGTCTGCTGGGGAAACCAGAATCTGAAATCCTCAATAACAAAACTGGAATATTCTGTGATTCCGTGAAAAGTTACGATTTTGCTAAAATATGTAGAATATTAGAATGAACTCATGGTAAGAGTCTTTTTCTTCACTGAGGCACCAGCACCTGTTTGCAATGAGCTTAATGGAAGCACATGAGAAGTCCCCAGAGACTGACTGCCAAACTGCAAGATCTTCTGTTGTTCAATAATCCCATTTATGACCTCATATTGTTATATAAATTCACAATTAAAATATCCCCTGTAGTAACTCCTTTTTTTAATCATGAGCTTTACAAGAAGGAATTTAAAAAGAGAATGTTAATAAACTTGAAACTCGAAATTAACACTGTGTGCAACTAATTCAGAAAACAAAACTAAATCATAAGCAAAATGGAGGGACACATGGCTTACAGCACACTGTTTTATCTGAGGACCAGTTTTGTTATACCGTTGGTTACACATCAAAGTCACAGATTGGCAGCAGTTCTTAATACTCACTGAGCATATTCACTCTGCATTGCTTAACTATTTTGTTTTCATGGCTGGGAAAAGAAATAGGAGAACTTTTCTCCCATGGGGCAGGAAAAGAGTTGTAGAAGTTGTTTAAATGAACTAAAGAAAGATGAATCATGCAGAGCTTTATCCTCCTGCAGGGGGTCAGAGATGCCAATATGTACAAACTGGGTATACATCCACACAGAAGTGAACAGCATGAAGTAAATATCATTTATGAACTAGTCTCCACTGAAATGATTCAACATTGCAGGGTCTATACAGAATTGGTGCCTGTATCTCTATATACATATACATGTAGATTTATTATAGGGTAGAACTTTTGGGGTATGCTTGGGCATTTTCCTGCAGTAGCTTTTCCACACAAATGGGGCTTCTCTCTTTTTTAGCAACTCCTCTCCTTTCTAATTACAGAATCATAAAATCATGGACTGCAAGGATAGAAAAGACCTCTAAAATCATCAAACACAGCTATTATTCTCTTTCCACTCAGAGCTTTCCAGATAAAGTCCTTTCCAGTGTAATACAAGAGGAGCCCATGTAAGTTACAGTGTGCTGCAACATTTGCAGGAGAGAAAACTGTCACCACACAAGATGCAGACACAGCATGGAATCTTTTTTGTCTTCCAGAGTGAATGAAAATTTGGTCTGGCTTCAGTCACAGCCTTACATATAGAAAGTTTGGTTTCATTTGGTTTCTTATTTCCTTAACCAAATCTTCTCTGCTCATTTTAATCAAGACAGTATAGACTTTTAATCTTAATGCAAACACAGCAAAATAATATTTTTTGGTTTGTATAACGGCCATACCTGGGAAAACCATCCCCAGACTCTCTTTGTAATGACAGCCTTTGCCTCAGAATGTTACAGACTAAAGTACAAACTGAAAGCAGAAGCTAGTCAAGATAGACAGGGTCAGAGGAGTGAAAGACAACAAAACAAATTGGGTTTGGCAGAAAAACAGAAGCCTCAATTTGTCATTTGCCTGAGCAATAAAGGACAGCAGTGATAAGTGGTAAGGAAGGCAGGAAATGCAGATAAGTGCTGGCTGGGAGTGCTGCTGCAGTGTGGGAGAGCACGAGCCCCACACTGGGCGGGGACTTGCACACCCCAAGGCGTAACTCAGCAATTTTCTGAATCTTGGTGATTCAGGATAGACTTTCATTGCTGTCTCAACGCGTATGTCTACAAGTGCTCATGTCCAACTTTATCTCCCTTCACATATAAATCCTTAAATGTGCATTTATTTGTTCTTTGCCCCATCTCTTTCACAGGTGGGAGCACATTTCTAAACTGGAGCTGCGATTCGGGTTTATCTTTCCCAACAGTCAAAACTAAGCTGGTAAATACTCCACAAGACTGAAGAATAATCAATCATCAGTTGTCTGGTCATGCATGGAAAGGCTCAGAGACACTTACTGGAACACGGGTTCTACATTCCTGTATGAGCTTTCAACTCCAAAGCTTTGGATCCAGCAGTATTGCACTCCCAGTTACCTGTGCAGTGCAAGCAGTAGGCACTTAAACTGATACTGTTTTAGGAACATCTTCTCAGCTGTGACCCTCTTATAAACAATTTTTTTGGTCCTCACTCTGTCCATAACAGTTCTCAACACACATTCTACCCCTCAGCATCCTGTGATTACAAACAGAGAGAAATTCTGAAGATTCACAAGTTACAACAATGGCTTCTCACAGTCTCTCAGTGTTACCTCCCTCTCTTTGCATCATCCATCCCTTTGCATTTGTCAGTGTTCTGGGTACATTCAAGTCTGACTCTGCAAACATTCATTGAAGGAAGGATCTGTTGAGTGAAGCAGTCCTGAAAGGCAGTATCTTTGGGATCAGTACTTTTTAGTCTTAATTTTTGCCCCGTATAGAACAGGAGGAATGCCAGACACCAAGGAAAGGGAAGTCTGTTCTGAAGAAGACAAAACCCATAATGAAGCTGCTATGAAACAAAAAGAGATCCTTCACTAACACATTCTGGGACTCCAGTTTGATTCATTCTGCTGTCTTGATCTGTTGTGAGCAAAGAGGTACTTTGGACAGAAAGGGGCTGATAAGCAAATCCCAAACTGTGCCCAAGCTGAGACCGAACAGAATTCAACTATTGCCATTCAGTGTGAAGTCAAAAGGTGAGCACTGAAAGTAACAGCACTGCAAAGAGCTGAGCATCCAAATCTGGAAAGCCCTCAGAATGCACCTGAAAGCACTTTGACATGTGACAGGACCTTCATCACCATCCACCCAGGTTCTAAACTGGTGGCTACCAGCTCTGATGACAGTACAACAAGTTATGCCAGTTGGGAATCTGCTCCACTGCAGGGATGTGTTTTGTAATTGCCAAGGCTGAATCTGCACTACATGAAGGTTGTTTTGCAGAACTTCTACCATACTGTTCTCTTTATGATGCATGATTTTCATTACTCGGTGCCTCTGATTCCAACATATGTTTATGGGAACAGCCTGCTATTTATAACACTCAAAGCAGTGGCTCATGCTGCACATCACTGTGACAGGCAATTACTTTCCATTGAGTAATTAATTATTAACACAAATATTTATTTAAGGATGATTACCTAGCAAAAGTTCTAATTATTTTTACTTCAAGAATGGAAGTAGTACAAGCAATTGCTGCCATTATGTTTTTAAAATATTTATATGCAGCCAATCTAAAAAATGACAATGCGCAATAAAATAGTATCTCTTGAATAAAGACAAACAGCTACCAATTTATTGTTCAGGTAGTAAAGCCAACAGGTGATTCCTTCAGGAATGAAAGCAAGGACCAAGGAGGGGAAAGAGTTGTGCAGGCAACTCCAGGTAGAACAAGGGAAAGTAACAGAATTTAAAACTTTGTACACTAAGGATGTGTAACAGCTGGGGAAGAGGGAACTGGCACTGTCCCCTCCCAGCTAAGTGGGGCTCTTGGAGCAACCTAAGCACACGTGTGGCTTGGTGGGAGTGGAAGCCACACAGGAGGACACAGCGCTCATCTTAACCATGGGGAAAAAAAGCAGCACCATTTCAGGACAGCTCCAGAGCTCCAATTCTCCATCTTTTAACCCCAGTTCTTTAGTAGAAATGGAGAAGAAATTACTATTGATTCAGACTGGCTTAAGTTGAAGAAAATGATTGCAGATAACTGATCAGAGGTTCTTTATGATATTCTAGGCTTTTTAAGGCAAAAAGAAACCCTTCTTTTTGAATCTCTAGTTGGAAAAAATAGGTTTTTCGAAGTTTTCAGAATAACAAAAACTACAGAGAAAAAACAATGATTTTTGTTCAAACCTATTTGCAAAACACCCAAGAAACACAATATTTATATGTCCATAACATGCAAAGAACCCCAAACCAAAACAACCAAACATTGCTTTGTCATAATTTTCTTCTTTCAGTACACTAACAAAATAGAAATCTTTTGAAATTTCCTACAAAGCAACTGCCTTTTATAACATCTTTGGTTAGAGGGCAATTTGTAGAGTTACAGCCTTTCAAATGAACAGATGTTCTGTTTTCCAGGGGGAAATCATACGGATATTAAAGCAGCTACAGAGGGATGAACCGTTTGTACACAGGCCTGGCTTCTCTTCATTGTCTCTGTGCCGCTCTGCTCTTTCCAGGGCTGGGCAGTAGTGTTTGACAAAGCAAACATGGCAGACATACCTGCTCTTCAGTGATGATAAGTGCCTCACAATGGGATTGTGCAAAAGGAACAGCTTCACTTCCTCTCTTTTGGTTTCCCAAAAATGACATCAACAGTGGCTGAACTCAATTCAGGAAAAAAGACCAGAATAATCTTTCTCATGAGAAGGAGTCATAGAGTATCTACATAGAAGTGGAAGCTGTTCCTTCGGAACATCTATCTGAGTATCTTTACCTTTTATACATGCAAAACAAGCATAAAATAAAACGGAACAAGTGCAAATGCCTCTCTGCAGATGTTGCACTCTATTTACATACAGCATCACTGCTCAGCAAGACATATTCTTTACAAGCGCTATCAAACAGACAGCACTTCTGCACAAGGCAGATCTGCTCTCTTATGCTATAGAAATGGTGCTTTAAAAACTCCAGAGCAAGTATTTACACCTCCACTGGCTGAAACTTCAGGCAGGGCTGTTTAAAGCACTATGGAAAAGATGCTTTAACATACGTATTATGAAACAATGTTCATCATCAAGTATGTTTTGCCCTCATTTCCTTCATTCCATCAGGAGGATTAAAAAGTTGGGCAGTATTTCCAGCTAGCTCAAAATGCAAACTGTGAGACAAAAATCAAAGCAGAACACAACCCTCACAGACTCCAGCAGTGTTTGGCTGTGCTGACCTCACTTGAATTAGCAATCTTTGCCTCAAAAAATCTGATGGTGTCAAGTTGCCCAGGAAATCTGACTCATTTTTCAGTAACTTTAGTTATTAATTGTCTTTGAAAAATTACAGTTACCAACTGTGATTAAGCTACTACTTAAATAAAAATAAATCAATAGGGGCCAAGTACGACTCTAAGCTCATATTCACTCATTGTTGAAAGCTCCTTTAACGTTTTTTGATTTCCTCCTCTTCTGCTGCTGGTTTGTCACAGGAATCATCCTGGCACTGTTGAAAGGTCAAGTTCATTTTACAAAACTCAAGCTGCAAGCAGCTACAGGCTCCCCTGCTGCTGTGCATGCCTTTCTTCTGTTCTCCTTTAAAGAAACACTACGGTACAAAAGCAAAATACAAGTTGTAATGCCTCCACAGTTATTAGCTTCATATGATGATGTAGTGTGTGCATTCTCTCCTTAAGGTGTGCCACAGAAGGGAAAACGGAGAGTGGGAAGCTTCAGCTCTGATGAGTTCCTGCTGAGTGTGTTTTTAATTCCAGAAGAGTCAATAAGGTCCAGCTTTTAATATTGACTATTTAATTTTTTTTTTTTCACAAGAGCAATTTCACCAGATGGGAAAAGAGATATTATGCCTTATTTAGTCCTTATTCAGCTTCCACCACTTCTGAAAGTAAGAGTGATATTCTCCCCCTTGTCTACAATAAAGCCAGGCTTTTAAAAACAACTACGTAAGCATTTCAAAAGTACCACTCTCCAAGTGGCTTTTTGAGCAGTTCCATTTTCATATTCACCTTGGACAAATAATGTCAACACAAATGTTTTTAGTACTTTGAGTAAATTAAAAACGAATTATTTAGGGGAACTCAGGAGGAAGGAAACAGGAATTCATTAATTAATTTTGACTTATCTGATTTGTGAGTGGTTAACTCAAATGACAGCAGCTTGGAGCCACAGGCGACCAGCTGAGCTAGATATAACAGGAAGAAGCTGAATCAAAAACGTTGAAGCAGCAGAATAAAACACAGCCAGTGGCACTCTGGGTCAGAGTCCCTGCACATGACAAACCCTGTTTGTGACCCAAGGTTGAAAGCTTTCAAACCAGCACAAAGCAGAAGAGTGAAATACATATTTGAAGCCTGAATACCAATCAATCCAATGCAACCAGGCACAGCACAGGAGACTCCACTCATGCACCCATGTGCTGTGCTGGTGCTTGTGGTTCCAGCAAGTTCAGTGAACAGGAGAGAGCTGGGAGCCTGCGCATCCAAATGGGATATTTGTTTTCTACCTTTAGAGCTTGACAATCTGCCAGGTAAGTCAACAAACATTACCTTTCCACACTTAGTACTTTTGCCAACCTCAGATGAGAACATAATTCAAAAAATTAAGTGAAGGGGAAATAAATCAGAGATATAAAAGGTCTAATTTTATACACAAATGTTTATAGAAATAAAACAAGTTGTATCACTTTTCAGAATGGACATTCAACCTTTCAAGTACTACCTCTTGACTGTTATTTTCACGTGAATCCCTTAGGTTTATTTATCAGCAAATATATTTATATCATAGTGAAAGCAAAATTCAGTCTGTCTCTGGATACTTCAGAGGAATAATTAAAACATCTCAAATATGGGCTTTAGGAGAACATTTCAATCCCTTTTTCAAAAATAACTCTACAGCAATAACCTGAGGTATCTTGTAACCATATGACTAAGATGGAATTCATTGGCCTAAATAAGGTCTTATGAACTATAAAAAGAATTCCTTTCTCAGCAGAAATGAACATAAGAAAGTTACAACTGGTTTCTCCTTTCCTCTGACTTCATGAAAATTTTCAGGAAAACACTTTCAGATTTAATTTTCTGTGGTAGTTCTCAATAGATAAAGTGTTTACTGTTATCAGGGCACTGATATAGGAACGTTTTGAGGATGTTATGTGGAGAAAAAGTAAGATACAAGCAATTCCCCAATCAATTATGTTAAGTCAAGTAGAACCAAAGTATTCATAGTCCTGCCTAAAAACAATGCAGATCTCTGCTTAACTTTGGTCATGTGATGTCTTCTTACAGCAACAGTGCAAAGAACATCCCCCAGCACCAATGAGCCAGAGTATTACCACAGGACTTGAGAATTTTAACAGCTTTCTGCTACGTGCCACTCTCACATTAGATGCAGAGTCTAGAAAGGGTACAGAAGGTTAAATCTAGCTGCAATAATGTGAAAAAAACCCATCCCACTGTTGCTTAATGCAGCTCTTTACAGGCAATTCACTATCAGAGATGAGACAATTTAAAAGATGTTTTCACATTCCCTTTTTAACATTTCTTCCCTCAATGGAGGTTAACACTCAAACACTAGGTCACCACTAAATACAGAGTTCATTATTGTTCAATTGCTATGTGATGAGCTTCTTTTTAACAGTAATAAATAGAATGGACAGGTAGGACATTTCTTGAAAGCTTTAGTCACTCCATTAATGCCACGGGGAAAAAAATTTAAATGTGATCAAATAAGGTCGGTGGCACTTAATGATAAGAACGAAGTCTAACATGTTTATCAAATGCAGACAGTGCACTCAGAAAATCTTAAACTTTCAGCTCTGAGAATTAGCTATGCTTTAATAGCATTCAGGGACACAAAGAGCCGATGTAGGAGCTGTCTGTTGAGTCACTGAGCGTTGATTCAGTGTGAATGCATTCACCTCAATGTCCCAGCGTCCAGTCGGGAATGAGTGGGAGTCCATTAACATACAGAGAAAGAAGCAGGCGTGCTGGTGCACTGTATCATCTGTTCCACAGCTTCATATTTTACCTATAGGAATTGTGGCACAATGAATAACTTTTCGGGGGCCTTAGCAGCAATCAGCAGTCACACTCTGCCTGCAAAGAAAGCTGCAAATTGGTTTAAAACCACTTCTTAGCATATGCAGTGAAAACCATTACATGCTGTCAACATGTTCAAGTCATTGTGCTAATGAGATGAGACAGGTTGTGTGACAAAGAAAGCTGCATGTTTCTCAGTGGTGAGAAGTAATGAGTTCATTGACCAGTGCAGAGAACTTGGATCTCAGCTGTTCTCAAATTAGGCACCCTCCCATTTGGCAAGATGCCCATCTCTGCATTTAGGCTTTCTGTTATATTTTAGGTTTGTGGGGCTTTTTTAGTCTGGGTTTGGCTGAAACAGAAGGGCATATTCTGAAGGTTGGGGCGGAGAGCGTAGGCTTTCATCCACACCAGTGGGCTAGCAATATCTAGCTGGGCTTTATAGGCCAGTCATCTTACACTAAAGAGTCTCAATGATCATCTTGTCTTTGTTTGATCAACTATTTTAGCTATATTCTCTAATATCAAACAACTAGCTTTGATAAAGAAAGCAGCCAACTAAACTTTGTCTGCAAGGAAAAAAAGAAAAGCAAATGTCCTTGAAGACTGTGCCCATTTCATGCTGTGATTAATTAAGCAGTTATAAGTATGGTTGGTCTTTTTAAAGATGTCATAAGATACAGTAACTTCCCGTTATCTGAATAAATTAAGAAAATCTCTTCAGTCTTTTTTTAAAGGACTAGAACAGCAGGACAAAATGTTACACGTTTGAGAAATTGGAGAAGTTTTCTGTTCTCAAACATCACTGAAAAGCAGGATGAGTCAGATGGACATGCCCAAGCTCAGGACATAAATATTTTGACTATTTCTATATTGGATCAGCAACTTGTGTTGCCAAATAATGGAGTTAGCACTAATGACTTTAGCCCTGCAACACGGAGCTGTTCTTCCACAAACCCCAATGTCTTCCCAACAGCAAAACTTACATGGATCAATCAACGGATTGTTTGCTCATGTAAACTTGGGACCTCAAATCTAATTAGATATAGGGGAGAACAAGACAAAGCAAAACCTAAGAAAGTAGCATAAAACTAAAAAACAAATACTAGGTCTCTTCAAACATAACAAATTTTCTTTAAACTATCAGACTGAACACACAGTTATACCTCTCGGATATTCTCTCAGCTTTTGAAAAGATAACCCAAATCTCCTGTCACTTAGCTATTAAACAAAGAAACATTCACCTGACTTGAGAGGCTTTAGGCTAAAATCAGGAAAATCAAACCCTAGTACTTTGCCCTGGCTGCTTCTGATATATTTTGAAATTGTGACTTATCCCTCAGACCAAGCAGAAACACAATTCTGTCAAGCTATCTTTGGCCCCGACAGATAGGCTGAAGTATTTCAGGCTTTCTAAGTCACTCTTTTCTCACCACTATCTGTTGCAGTGACAGTATGTCTTTAGCATATTTTTCAACTAAGAGAACTATAATGAGAACAAGAGCAATGGAGCAACATAATCAACAAAATTTCATGTCAAACCCACTCCTCTTCTTAGCTATTTCCCTATGCTTACTACATACATTGAGAAGGAAATCACCTATTCATCAGGAAGTTCATATTACTTCATCAGGTGATTTAGTGATGTCCCACTAAAGCTTTGAAAATCCTAATTAATGAATTTACCATGGGAATAAAACTTGTCCTTGTTTCTGGCTTCCTACATAGTTTGGCAACAATCACTGTTTCAGATAAAGCACAACTGTTTGCAAGACCTATAATGAGGAAGGACAGACTGCAAAAAAATCTTCCCTATCTATTGCTTTTTATCTTTTTGTTTTTCAATAAGCATTAAACAGTAAGTGCTTTATACACTGTAAATCAATTATGAAGAAGCAAAAAAAAAAATAGAGCGAGTCACATAGAAAAAAAATCAATGACTTATTTAGAATGAACACAATGAATCCATACAGCTCACTTAATCCAAAAATGTCATGCCACCAATTGACTGAGCATTTTTAAGGTAGGTGGTCGCATATTAACAATACAGATATGCCAAGTTTACTGGAAACAATTCACTTACCTCGCACAAGGGCTACTCTAGCCAGACCATCACTTAGGATGTCAAATATCTATAACTATCTGATCCACTTAAATGGCTTAGGAAAATATACAGAGTGGAATAATCAATTTCCAGGGGCAGAGAAGCATTCACTGTGGACAGCATTTCACAGTCCTTACTGAAATACATAGCTTTTCTATAGCTACTTGTATGGAAGAAGATGCAGAACCTTTCTGAATGTACATAACAGGATTGCTGTTTAAAAGCCCACAGGCAGTCACAGAACAATACAGAGGAAACCTCACAGATACAAAATGAACACCTTTCATGCAACACAGTAAAAGGTCCCACCATGGCACTGATTCTCCAGGTTCACCCAAATCACTACCAGTCTCTAGATTTTTTATTTTCCAAGAGTAACAGTAGCATCTGTTCCCTGGTCCTTACAACCCTTAATAGCAAATATTCATCCTTCCTCTTAAGAATGTAACTTGTTTCCTCTCTCCATCCTGCAATACTTTTATCACCACAAGAGACCTTTCTCTGTAATTGCTGTAAAATAAATGACAGGTCTCTTAGCCTTTTGTTATTATATTGGAGTCAAAGACAGTCCTGTGAGTATGGATGAAGAACATACAGTTCTGTTCTGCATACAGAGCTGAGAATCAGCATGCAATTAACACAACCTAAAGTTTACCGGATGGTTTCAATACAGAAAGACTAAAATAGAAATAGAAAACAGAAAATGTTCTGTTCAGCACTTTGATACAAGTCACAATCCAAATTAGGTCATTAAATGCAAGCTGTGAAACTTAACTTTGATGTGTAAATCACTCGAGAGAAGGATACTAAAGAAAAGTTGAGGTAAACAACTCGATTTTCTAGTTTTGTCTCCTCAGAGCTCTCTCAAGAAGAAGAGAGAACTTCACATTTGGAAGTTCTTTTCTTCCTATCGCTGTGTCCATGGATATGTTCCCAACCATAGATAAAAGGACAAGTTTTCATTAGGGTACAATTAGGCATCCAACTCCATTTCTATTAACTATGTAATGAAGAATAATAAAGCAGAAATAGGAACATTAACATTTTTTGGAAGTAACAGATCATTCTTAATGGAAACTCTGTGCCTTAATTCCCTATGCATAGTAATATAAATGTAGCTCATTTTGTCAGTTCATGAGGAGAAAAAGGACAAACCTTAAAAAAAAAAAAAAAAAATTAAACACCCCATCCCACCCTACCCACAACTAATCAAAGCAAAAATGAAACACTGGCTTTCTGGAAGTTAGTGGGGATTTTACTTCAGTTGGGGAAAACTTCACCTCATAACCCCTTATTTACTTATTTTAAATATTTTAGCAAGTACAGATTTACATCCAAATTTATACTTCCCAGAAACAGACCAGAATTGTGAAAGGAATCTTGGTCAGAGCTAAAAATAACACTTGATCCAATATCAAATGAAGAGCATGAGCATTTCTCTATTGACTTCAGGAGATTTTGGATAGAGTCCATTTGGAGATTGCACACTGAGAAGGATTTCAATGCTAACCAGAGTGTTTTCTTTGCCAGAGGAAGATAAAAATATATTGAAAATAATGATATTTCATCAATTTGAGCAAAATTACTGCTCTTCAGCTCTGGACTAGAAAGAAACTTTATTTTCTTTTTTACAACCAAACTAAGACTTCGTTAGAAAATAAAATAAAAACCAAAACCAAAACCAAACAAAAATAACAACAAACCCCTTCCCCTCACACACCAAAACAAAGACACCACCTCGTTGTTCTTACTGAGAGAACAAGAAAGTTATTTTCTCTGCAATTACATGTTGGTTTATGCATTTACTAATTTCCTATTACTAATTAGGAAGAAAGAATGATAGGAGATGATCTGTTGTATTAGGCCAATGGTCATAGATTTTACTGAGTATCAGTCAGTAATAAAGTTTACAAAGTCAGGGTAAAACCTATACAATAAAATTGTATGTCTGCAGGTAGTCTCCTCTCACACAAATTAGTTAAAGGCTGACTTGTTATAGGGCTTTTTAAGTTTTGAACCACATCTTCTTTTATGAAAAAATCCAACTTCTATGGCTGCACAATTCTATTTTGCTCTTCCTACAAGTGTCCAATCCCATTCTTGAAGAGTGCCAAGCCCTTGGCTTCAGTAATGGGAAACCACCTGTGTGGGGCTTATAGAGCAAGCACAGGGGCCTCACACTCCTGCTGAGACAAAGATTTTCAAATCTATGGCAGAAAAAGAATTACATAGCTAAAGAAAGGGCACGTTGTGCTACCTATTAACAATGGTTTGTGGGTTTATTGTTTATTTTGCTTTTATCTAGTTTGATTTGGCAAGCTTGTTCATTACTCTTCCCTTCATTCACATACCCAGTGAGAGGAACAGAGTCTGAAGTAGCTTTTCTTTATGCCTTTTCTTTTATGGCAAGGTATCAACTGTTTTATTAAAAGGCCTCCATTTCAGCACAAGTCTCAGAAAATATTGTGGAAAATAAGTATATGCCAATGTCAATATGACTTTTTAAGTTATTAAATATCTTGTTCTTTTCTACTTGTGCTCTTCTTATTGCTGCCATGGTCCTGAGGAATGCTAAATGCCCCTCTTGGACTGCTGTGAAAACTGGAATCAGACATTTCACAGCTTTCCTCTTGAGCTGCAGAACTCTAAAATGTGAAGGATTCATTCTCTCTCTGTTTTTCCATCTCTGCTGGAGACAAGAGAGAAGATTTCAACCATACAGCTGTGGATCACTTTGAAAATCTTTCTGGCAGACAGACTGCTGAATTTCAGGGGACTTTCTCAGGAAACATTCTTGTTATGTTCTCTGTGCATCAATGCCCATAGTCTCCTTCATTTTTATCTTTCTTTTCTCTTTGTAACAAAAGGTAAAGTCATTCCTGACACGAGTCCCTTTAAAACAAAAAAGAGCAACTCCTCCCTTGCTTCAGCTTTAGTAATAGGAATGCTGTTTGTAGAACTTGTGAAAGATGGAGGTGAGGAAATGACTGCTGTACTAGATAAACTGTGGTGAGTTCAATCAGCCTGGATTCACTTATATGCATATATATGTAGATATACGTACACACATGTACATCCTTTGAAATCACAAGATGCAGTTTTACAAGACTTTCCAATTTCAGTCATAGCTTCGACCAGCTCACCTGGTGAAGTCTAGAGGTCTGCAGTCCTCCAGAATCTTCCTGGAATACTTTTGGAAGACCATTCTCTTTGCTCCTATGTCATCTCCTGGCTTGTCAGGATGAGAGCATGTGCTTTGGAAAGCTACTCCACCACTTTGTTAAATCCCTTCCAATCCTTTGGTTCTGGACCATTTCACTTCAGTGGCTTGCCACAATACATTAATTCTTTCTAACCAGGCTGAAAAATAATTTTTACCAGCTCTGCTGGCAACACATATTATTTTCACAGCTTCTCACAGCTGTAG
Source organism: Margarornis squamiger (assembly GCA_035222235.1). Lineage (NCBI taxonomy): Eukaryota > Metazoa > Chordata > Aves > Passeriformes > Furnariidae > Margarornis > Margarornis squamiger. The sequence continues at coordinate 14,012,385 of JAWWTY010000138.1, read as the reverse complement.
TTTAAACCATAAAGTGCCAGGTACCTGACAGGCAGGCATGGGGTCACAGACACATGAAAATACACTGTGAGAAGTACATAAAAGGCTAAAGACAATTTATTAGTTTTGGACACTGTACTTGGACTTTCAGTGTGGGTGGTCTTCTCTGCTGCCTTAGGAGAAATACTGCACAACACTGAATGTGTGTCTAAACTTGCTCCTGTATTATATATCCTTCTAAATTATTTAGTCCCTGCTTGGAAAACAATCTGATTCTAAATCCTTTAGAATAAGGACTCAGCTACCAAAAGTGGAAGAAAAACATGTGCTAAAGCAAACTGAGGAAAAAACTAAATTATGCAACAGTCTTGATGTGCTACACAAAGTAAAAATTAGGTTTTTTTAAAGACACAAGTAAATTTCCTTTGTTCCTCACAAGGAGACTCAGACAAAAACACCATGAGCAAACTCAGAGCCTCTCTTAGCTGTGCAAAAATCTGAATTGTTGCTAAAATGGACCACAGGATCATCACTATGCTGGACATTGAGCCCTAGATCCACAGTTGGGATATGCTGCACATTATCATTACAGACCATAAACGCAGTATCATAGTAATTTTGTAAAATGCATTTGCTTTTCCATGTTATTCATAGACTTCTTGTTCTATTTGCCAAGCAATTAGAGCTGTAAATCTCCACGAAGCCTCATAACATTCACTTACCAAAGTAGAATCATGAAGTGCATAAAATGATTCAGAGAAACTCACCCTCTTTGCTTCTTTTTCTCTCTTTGGGAAAACATGCAACTTCTGCTCCAAACTTGTTTTACTGTTTAAAATCTGCTTTCTAATAAGCCTGTGATAAGCTGTGGAGCATTTTTGTTCAGTTTTCAGTTTGTCTCATGATTCACAGCACATTTTTGCAAAGTATGGGAATTGTTTCAAAACCAGTTGTCTAATCAAAGTGGAAGTCAGTGATCAGATCCTTACACAAAGATAGGAGCAGATCCACATCCTGAGAGAGCATGGAGGGGAACAGTGGGTTACACTGCAAACCGTGCCTGTTCCACAGGACCCAGAGAAGGATTGTCCCTTCCTATTTCCAGTCTGTGACAGAGGCACCTGTGCTTGCTCTGGGCAGTGTGAAGGGCAGGGGCAGGATGAGGGATTATAGCTAAGAGAAAGCACCTGCTTTCGAGCCTGCTGCTCTGTGGTGGCACTGGCAGATTTTCTCCTGCTCACCCACAGAGCCAACACAGAGTCAGCAGCTGCAGCTGGAGAGCTGAAATTATGAAATTAGGCTGGGGTGGCCTATTGGCAGCACTGCATCAAGGGGGCAGGAGGACAGGAATAACTGGGGAATGAAAGAACCTATTCCGTCTTCTCATAATTTCATTATTGTGTAAAACACTGGGCAAACCGGACATACAGAAAAAAAACCCCACACTAATCTTTCTGCTATTTAAATATTCCAAAAGGCCTCTGATTATCATTCTCTAGGCTGAGATAGCCCTATGGTCACCAGTAATAATAGAGGCTGTATTGCACTGGAGTGTACACTTACACAAGAAAAGATGAGCCATATCCCAAAAGGATTTGAGGAGTGCAATGGCAATTCAACTAGTCTGTGGAAACAATACTCATTCTCAATAAAACCAGATTCCCTTAAAATTATACATACATATATATGCATACATACATATAGATAAAGAAGTAGGGATGATCTGTTTTGAAGTTCTTACTGTTTGAACATTTGCTTTCAGACTGTGATGCAAAAAGATCAGACTCTAGCTGTACAATTCACAGGAAAGCTCTAGTCTTCATAAAATTGCAATAATCAAAACACTTCATTTACATTCAATACGGAACCTGAACACTTTTCTGCACTCTGATGAGAGAGGCTGGGCTTCTGTATTTTCTACATTTTCTTCAGAATAAGACATAATTTCTCTTTATAAAATCTGTCTGGAACCTTCAAGCATCTGCAGCAAAGCTCCCTACTACCATAGATTCTGACTTATGTTTTCCAAGGACAGCTGTCATGGGTTTTCCAGAAGATTAAACCTTTTGTTTTACTTTACATGTAGAGTAAAATGCACTTGTTTTTAAGCACAGAGGGAGAATACGACAATTTTAAAAATAAAACCAATTTCCACTTTCCAATTTGCCACCATGACACAGGAGAATCATTTCACTTTGTCTTCATGATAACTTTAGTGACTTTTCCATCAAATCAGGGTTTATGCAGGGCTGAAATATTGGGAACTGCTGGGCAGTCTACCTCTGGAGAGATTACTGCTGTAACAACAGGATATTTTCAGACCTAGACTGCTTGTATGAATGCAGAATACAATAATTATGGATTTCCTTCCTGTACCAGTTCCCTGGAAGAGACAATCCAGGTTCACAGTGAGAAAAACTGATGAGCTATTTAAGATTAAATCCTTCAGATTTCCTATTCAAGAGTGCAAAGAATCCAATCTTCAGTTCACTGGCTCCTCAGAATACGAGATCAAGAAAACTTCACGTTTTGTTCTTTTACAAGACACAGGCAAGCATGCACACCTTCATTTCACAAAAGGGCTTGAAACACAGAGAGTTTAGGCAACACATAAAAAAAAATGAGAGCAGATCCTAGAGACAATTGTCTGTTTCTCACACCCACAGCTCTGTGAATGCCCACCATGCTCAACCAAAATTCCATCCCCTCCTTCTATTTGCACAGGACAAACTGGGACCAATACAAAGCTCCCAGAGTAGCTGGCATGATTTCCTCTGTCCTAAGTGCCTTTTTCCTGCAGGGCAGCCTGTGTAATTACTGCTTAAGAGATGCTCTTTTGCCGAGGGTTCACATTTGCAAGAAGAAAAGTCACCTCTGCCAAAGGAAGAGTAAGGAGGCAGCCCCGTGGAAAACACCGTGGACGAAACCACGAAAGGAGAAGAACAGCAGCTCCAGAGCATCACTCTGCAAACCAGCCATTGCTTCCAGACCTGCAGTTTCCCCGGGGTTCAGGCAGATTATTCATTACAAATATTTACCTGGCAAGTCTTGGCATGTTTCTTTAAGATCTATATTGCTTGAGAATATTACTGACAGAGAACGTATTTTTTCAATATAAAATATTGACTTTCAGGTAAACTTGTCAATGGGAGGGCTAAAATGGAAAAGGTGACTTAGAGACAAACCTTCTCAGGTCCTTCATTCTTTTGATATAAAATATATCACTGATATAAAATATAACACACTAACCCAATCTTTTTTGGCCAGGCTATTCTTTCATTGTTCTCTGACTAGAAATTAGATTAATTTTCTCAGGCAGCAGAAAAATGGAAGAGTATTTCTGCTTTTAACAGAAAAAGCAGAAACGTTTCTCTGACTCGGAGGTTTGCCAAGACTTACAGAGTCAGATGCAATCTTCCTGAGAGGTTTGGCCTACTCACATTAAATTCCATAATCACATGCTTCTCTGAAATGTGGACTTGTCTCCTCCATTTTCTAAAGCTGTTATGTAAAGCTGTATTTTACTTTCTGGAAATAGCAAGAGCAGGAAATTTGTTTCATAAAGGAGGATATTTGGCTAGATATTTGAGGACAGGAAGCAATCCTGTTGAATATTTTCCTTAGCAATAGACGTGGTTTGTTTTGGGGTTTTTTGTTTAGTTTGTTTTTTTGTTTGCTAGTAGCCTGTATTCTGGAATCCATTCAATTATATTCAGAGGAGTTCAAAGTAATCCACCAAAAAGATCTATCCACATTCAATCTGACATTTTTACACACACACCCATACATATGCACTTTGTACGTTTAGTCTTACTGGACCTTCCCACATCACGGCCTTGACTAAGGAGAGGGTGCTAAATCTGGCATCAAATTTCAGTCTGTCCAAAGTGCACAGTTTGGGGATTTGCACATGACAGAAATTATCATTCTGGAGAGACTGCAGAACAGCTGTATGTGCTGTTGTCATCTATCATGTCCTTAAATCTGGAGTTCTGTCACAAGTGGATCACCCTCAAGATCTCATTTGAAAAGCAACCAGTGCACTTTACCATGCAGCACTCAACTGAAAAATATTTGAGAGAGAACATACTAAATTAGTTATTGATATTGTGCAGTTGTTCTCCAAAGCTAGAACCAAGATGATTAAAGAACAGAAGGGTATTTATTGAGCAAAAAAAAAAGGTAAAATTTGCAAAGAAAACAGCAAGGACATACAGTGAAAGAAAAATTTCTACAAAAGTGAATAATATTGTCATACATAGCACTTCTGCAGCTGATGATCCCTTTTTTAGTGTTGTTTATACAACAGAATACAAACATGTAGTTACACACGTTCAGAGGAGGTAATGACTGTGCTGCTGAGGCACATGGCACTGACAAGTTAGACCTCGGCTGGAGTATGTTTGAAAGCAGAAAGATAATAGGGAATAATAGCCATTAAGTTGCAATAAGATCCAGCAGCAGCCTTTTCAGACTCATGCTGCTTCCTTTTCTTCCAGCATATTACTAAAACTCCTTTCAGGAAGAATATAAACATGAAATTACTTTGAGCTGTTGCACCCTGGACAGAGAGAGCCAGCAAGAGCTCTCAAAGCTCAGAAGCTGTGCCTGACAAGAGGGGTGGAGAAGAGAAGAAGTTTCTATTCATTCATATTTCCTTCAAGCAGATTCTTCTATCAACATGATGTGGTGGAATGTAATCTCTCTTGATACTATTACTCCTTTGGTTTCACAATGGGTGAGACCCTCCTGTCAGTAAAGACGACAGGAATTTCCACTGTGATAGTAATTGCTGTCATCCTGTTCATTTGAGATTGTTCCTTTAAGCTGGGGGGGTGTTTAATTTTTTGTTAAACAAAATTAATACTGGTTTTGGTTTGTTGGGGTTTTTTGTTGTTTTTGTTTTTTGTTTTTTTTTTTTTTTAAATAGGCTTTTGCAAAACAGCTTCAGTCTCATTGGTTCCTACTATTGAGTATTGACACCTTAGCAAAAATAGTGTGGAGTTGACAGAGAGGAAAAATATGTAGTTTTCTTCTAAACAAAATTTTGAAATATTATAATGCCATCAGTGAAACAGAAGATACAATGGACTCAGTTTCCTTTCACAGGTTGGGTGGGGGTTTTTACCTAAACATTACACACACACACATTCATTTATTTATTGTAATATTCTTGTATTGCATACCTGACAGACTTCTTTGGGCCCCCCCTCAATGGCAAACACACCCCAGCATTGGTACTACAGTCTTAGCTTTGCTGTCTTGGCTTCTCTTCAGAACCAGCAGCATGTGTGACCTGCACTGTGCTGGCTAACAAGCTGTGCCACCAACTGCACTCTGCAGAACTAAAAGCATTTGGTAACTTCCGAGCTGTGATAAAATTCTTCTCTCTTCCAACACTTTCACAAGCTATCTAACAGTATTGCCATTTTAGAGATTAAAAGTTCTACAGTTCCATGATTAAACGCAAGGTGAAAGATCAGTAGGAAAAAGAATTGAAAATTCTCCTCAGCCTGTTAGATTCAGTGTCTCAATAGCTGTCATAGTGTAGCTGCTGGTACTCAAAGCCTCCAGGTACCCTCCAGCCCCCAGCTTGCTTAAAAATAGGTATGGCAAGACCAAAAAAAAGCAAACCAAAACCAAAAGGCAGGTCTATCCTGTCTGATCTTTATTTCAGAGCAGTTTGCATTTCCCTGGATACCAGGATATCAAAGGATATTTTTATTAGTCTTTGAATTTCAGCTCTACATCAGGATTCCTTACATTAAATCTAGCATGCATTTTTCCTCAAAGCATCAACTTTCATCTACTTTCCATTTGTGTTTTGACAAGATTAGGAATATTACTTTCTCATATTTTTCTGCTTGATTATTAGAATTATATGACTTACATGACTTACACTAATATTTATCAGCAAAGGTGAAGAAGCTACTCTGCCTTTTGTTATGAATCTGCATTGCTGTTTTCTGTACTGACTTATAGGTAATAGGATTACATTAAGACTCCAGCATTGTTTATTGTATTTGATCAAATTTGTTTGCAAATGGAAATATTACATTCAAGCTAGATTGAAATAAATCATCTCCAGAGATCTGAGATGTTATTTACTCATAGGAAGGTTTCTATACATATTAATAGCTAGTCAGTTCTTCCAGGTACTCATTTTACTTAATACTTTCAAGACAACACCTGCAAAATATCTCCTGTTCACACATATGAATGAATTAATAGTACAGCAGCCTTTTGCAGAGTTGCATTTCTGGAAAGAGCAAAGCCACTGTAAGCACCAGGCTCCAGTTCAGTTTAAATTAAAGCTTAACTATTCTGATTCCAAACTGTAGCTTTGTTATAAAATAGCAATCAGTGATAATAAAGGCAACAAAGCATGAATTAAAACAAAGCTGTATAAAACACTGCCTTCATATAGTATGACTACAGACTTATTTATGCTTCAGAAACCATGAATTATTTTTCTCACAAGCAATAGCATTTAATTGTCCCATCAAACAAATATGGAAAATTACAGAAATGCAGTAATAGAGCAAAATCATATGAATGTCAAAAATATGCAATTATTTGAACACAGGCTATCTGATTCATGTCTTATGAGGCTAAGACAGCTTTGAGTCCAGATCAGATTCCTACAGAAGTCCATGACCATCTCACATTAAAAAGCTCACCTTTAAAACTGCATGAACAGTTTTGGAGGATGAGGTAAAATTATGCAGATTATATTTAGAAGACTTTGACCAGCAAGTGCTGCCTTACAGACCCTAGTGCTCCAAATTATGTAATCCTACCTTTTCCTGAGATTGTCTACTAGTTGAAAGCATTTTCTTCATATACAACACTTGTAAGAATCACCCACATTTGACAGGGGTATGACCATTAGGTATGGACACACACCTACAATATCACTTCCCCTCCATTTTCTGCACATGAATGAAATTTAGCTTACACCTCTTTCTAGTAACTGATACTATCATCCCCCCCCAAAAAAAAAGTAAAAAAAGAACAAATAAAAAACCAAAACAAAAAAACCACACCAGATTACAGAAAACAGTAATACAACCCTTTCTTTTGTTTCCCTTTTCAAAGAAAAGGCATTTCATGTTTCTTATCTTCTTCCCAAATAAGCTTTACAATAACTACTTCAGAGGAAGTCAAATCAACTGATTAGTGCCATTCTGTCTCCTCAAAGTACATCAAAAACATGAATAATAAAAGCTGCTGTTAATGTGAAGATACTAGTATGCCCAAAATCGGTATGCAGGGAGATATTCCTTGTTTGCTCATTGGCTTAGAAAAAATATTAATAAAATTACTTTTTTTTTAAAAGAGAAAATCACTGAGGGGTTTTTGGTTTTTTTTTAGCCCGTGAGCAACTGACACCATAATGTATTTTCTGCACTCTGTGTAGCACCTGGCAGTACCTCCTTGTAGAGCTATAAAAGAAAGTTGCTTGTACAACTTGGAAAGGAGGCAATTTACTGAAATTAGGTAATTCACCACTTGGGAAAAAGCACTCTGTGCTCTCCTTGGAAAACCCCCCAGCCTCTCTAAGAAAAGGCAAGGGCATTCTTTGCCTTGTGGTGCTCATTAACCAAGTTGCAGACACAGCTATACATTTGGTGAAATGTAAGAACAGCTACACTAGATCTCACAGCTCTGTGCCATTTCCTCCAGTGTGCCATTCCTGACTGTAACTAACACAGATCACAGGTAGCAGATCCCCCAGTGACCGTGTGGCAGATGATGTTTTAGCAACCTGTGCACAAAGAAGGATCTTCTCCAGACTAAAAGCATGAAGACCTTACAACAGTTATTGACAGACCTCAAACCAAACAGCTTCCAAGCGGAAAATGATTTTTTATGTTTTCTTTGGCTTTGCTTTGCTTTCTACCAAAGCTAAACTTTCTGCAGGAAAACTTGTGGGTTTAAGTTTCATTGGTAGACTCAGAGCTATTTGCAATATTGTCCTTCCCAGAGACTGCTTCTGAACTCCATCTGCTTCTCTTCCAGCTTGGCTTACTTCCAGCAGGCACAGTCCCAATGTTTGGAGGAAAGGGGAGAGGGGTTTGCACAGACACCTCTCCCTGCTCTCCTGCCTCCAAGCTGCACCAGGAGGTGCAGGTGGACCACAGCATGGGATGGAAGCCAAGGAAACCCCTTTCTTTTTGGCCTGAGGGCTGTGCAGTGTCAAACATTTCTGCAGCTTCAGAGGAGCAGTACTGCTGGGCAGCAGCCAGGATCCTGAGAGCTGCCAGCACTGTGGGCAGAAGAACAGAAGAGATTTACGGGGGTGGATTAAAACCCTCCTAGCTCTCCCAGTGAGATCTAAGTCCAGCTTTGAGCTCCAGCTTTCTCTTACTGACATCATCAATGTGTCATTATCTGACCCAACTGTTCCTAGCAGACTCTTGTTTTAAATAATGCCCCTCAATATCACGATTTTTCTAACCAGGAACCTTATATCGCCTCTTTTTTTGAGAAGTGCAGCCCCCTTCTGCAAATGGTCTTTCTACTTCCCTTTAGAAATAAAACTAGAATTAATTCTGAAAAAGTTACTGAATGTTTTCTTTTTAGCAACCTACTGCACTTCCAGAATTCTTACATTTTTCTGCCTTAATGGTAACAGGAGGTATTGCAATTATATGATCATCCCAAGAAGCAAAATCTGTTAAAATTTACCCATTATCCATCACTCAGGCACCTTTGCTGGGGAGCCAAAGTCCATACCAGTCCTCAAGGTGATCACAGCCACCATGATCAGTTATGCTTCCTCTGCCAGCCTCCCCACTGAATTGCAAGGCACAAGTGAAAAGCACTTGAGAATATGATTTTCACTCCTTCAAGGAGGCTTTCAAATATTATCGTCTTAATAATCCCAAAATGTAATTTAATTTGCAGTGGAAAATGCATTCTTTCATGGATGCTTTGCATGTATTATAACCAATTTTGCTTAAAACTGCATTCTGTGATCCCTGGGCATAAAAGACTAAAATGGCACAGTATTGACAGAAATATTCTCATGTTTTAAGTAAAAATATTTTGATTGCAAATTTTCTGCCATATACAACACCAGTTATACATATGCCAAATATGGAATTCACTCTGAATTATTTTGCTTCTTATGTCTTACCTTTACATTAAGCATAATTCCCTTTGCACCGTGGCCTGAGTTTAAATTTAAAATTCTCACTTTATAACCACATGCAGCAGCAGTCATACTCCATTCTGCTGAGTCAGAATATATGCTGTATCCTGTGGCATACTCCTTGACTCTTCAGTGTCAGCACAAATGACTATCCCTTGGAAGATTTAAAAATCTTAATAACTTCATCACTCAAGTGTTTTCAACATTCACCTACAGCTCACTTGAGTTTGTAAGGTGAAACAGATTTTAACATACAGGGACTAGTAGCTCTGTACAAGGCAAGCAAAATGAGCATCATTTATTCCCCTGAAGACTTTCAGCAGAACCTAAACACTTCCACTAAAAACAAAATTAACTGGTCTGAATTTTGAGAGCTCCATATGCTACACTTCACATCTGTGCAACTCCAAAATTTTGGATGAGACTTAAACAATCCCAGGAGTTTATTTCTCTTTCCTCCCAGGCATTATGAATCCATGAATGCCTTGCTACCTCAGTAACACTGGATTCATCATTATGGTCTGCAGAGACTGACAGAACCTACAAATCTTAAGCTTCTGTCTTAAGAAAAGCTGCCCAAAACATCTCCAGTTATGACAAGTGGCAAAAAAAACCCAATTAAAACCTCAAAGATTAGTCAGCTTAACTTAACAATTCCCATAGGAATCCTTTTCTGCTGAAATCCCGTATTTTAAAAAGTGGATTTCCCAATGTCTACTAACATTTCACCTCCCTCTTCAGAAATAAATGATGTGTTGTACATGAAGAGAACCAGGTATAGTTCTACTCAGTTTTTTTCTTTGTAAAGTTTTCAAAGCACCTGGAAAACTCCATCCCAAAGTGTTTAAAGAGCTGACAACACTGTCTTTAAAAATTGTGAAGGGTTCACAGAGTAAAAGGATCATAAAAGAGTCAATGTAGCATCTATCTTCAAAACTGGTAAAGATATGGAACACTCAGATAGGTGTCTCGAAGAGACTCCAGTAGTCTCCAGTGTAGTCTCTAGTCTGAAGATTTTGAGAATTATGTTTCTGACCTCTAATAACATATCAAACTTCTTCTAAGGCTTTTCCAAAAGTTGGTGCATGTCTGTCTCCCATTCAGATTTTCTGATCCCTAACAAATAGTGTGACCTCACATTGCAGTCTTCCTCTCAATGTCAATTTGTAGACCCTCTGACAAATGGACTATCACATTACTCAATTAGAATACAGGAGTCATCCTCTTGTGGTCAACTAATTTGTATGACATGTGGGTATTTAATATCTTTAAGAGCATTCAACAGCTTACAAGAAGTCAGCCAAGAGGTCAAAGACTTATTAGAATACAGACAGCCACATTCACACTGAGGAGAATCACATGCATTTCATTTCTTTATGAACAGAAACTAAACCCCAAAGTTCTTAGCTATATATAAGATCTGAGCATATACTCAGCCACTTCTGCCTCACCCTTGCCGCCTGAAGCACTAGTCACACACACAGTTTCACACTCATGGTGTATCAGAAATACAGATATACCCTCTTCTCCCCCAAGTCCTTACTAAACTGCTTCTCTCCAGTTAACATAAATTCTATACTTCCCTAAAATGTTTGACAGAAACAACCATTTTCTGTTTTAAATAAGGGAAACTTTTTCAATACAGATCAATGGCCAAAACAGTCTTTTGATTTGGGGTCAGTCAAAACTTCTACTGTGTTTCACTTACAAAGACAGTATTTTGAAGCTCCTGTAATTGAAAACTTTTTGGGCAACAATTTTGATCAAAATTAATTCCATATGTGCTGCAGCCTGTGTAAATAACAAAACCAATGGCATGCAATCCCAAGGGCTCATTTGTTTTCACCTCAAATAGGTAAAGACATTATCTTTCAGAGCATAGAAACCTCTCTTCTACTTCATGATCTACATGAGAGGGATAACAAAGAACTGGGCTCCCAATAAAGCATGTAGACTTGTAAATGACCTGATGGAAATTAAGAATGATTTCAGCTCTACCTTTACCCTCTCTGAACACTGAAAGGGGCAGAGGAGTCCTTGACAGCCCATGCAGTGCCAAGGCTAAATCCCTTCCAGTCCAGGATTAATCCCTGGGGTGAGGAAGCCAAAAGGCCAGAGGAAGTTGCCCAAATCCATGATGTTACGAGGCACAGGAACTTAAAGGGCTAAACTCAGACAGGCCTCCTCAGTCACATTTGAGACCTCATTTATCTGTTTCCCACAGGCTTGGAGTGCCCTGTAAAATCTGAGACTGTGTTCAGCCTGTGTCACCCAGGAAAAAAACACAGGTCAGATTTTGATTTCACTTTTAAATTAGTTTTCTTTTCCTAGAAAATCTGCTTTTGTGATGCTTTCCATGGCCCACGGGGTGTTGTAACAGTAATGTATAGTTACAAGAGGACTGCATTTGACTGCCACTAATACTAAATGACATTCAGAGCCATGGTGATGCACAGTGGTCCCTGGTCCTTTTCTACATCTTTTTCCACAAAGATAACACAAGGCAAGAGCAAAAAGGAAATTTGCAGCATGCAAACTCTAGTTCATAGGTTTGGCTCATGGATGTGAAGTCACACCCAAAAGGATGATTTTTCCCCTTAGAGTAAGAAAATTTAGTGTAAGAGACGAAGCAATGAATGCAATGGTGTCTGTACTCCTGGAGCACACTTCCCACAGCTTGTCATAAAATGTTACTTGGAAATATAAATCCAGGATGACTTGAATGCTGCAGAGATCAGGGAAGCAAACAGGGAGCAGTAACAGCAGTACAGCGAGCTGGTGAAGGATAGCAAAGGAGAAACAACACTGTGTGGGGCACTACAGAAATCACTTTGGCCACTCCATATATTCAGTAGGTAAGTGCCCCAAGAAGCAGTTGGTGCTCTGCATTTATTTTGCCTGTAGAAAAATTGGAATCTTGCCTCTTTAAAAATATTGAGAGCAAAAGGCATTGATCAGGAAAGAAACACAGCTGAGAAAAAGAACTAGATTGGGCTTGGGAATAGGTAAAATAGAGGTCAGGGAAAGACTGCTGCTAAGATCATCCTCCTGACACGGTTTGCTTTCTTAAACAATTCCAGCTTCTCCCATTACCAGGAGAGACTATGGGGTTTACTTCTTCTCTTTTTTTTTTTTTTTAATGTACCTTTTCATTCTTTCTTTGAGGCACATTATGAAGTATTATTTTACAGGCGGGAAATGACCTCAAAATTACTACATTTTCTTAAATACCTACAGAACAAGAAGCAGGGACTCAATCTGGAGGTTTCTGCAGTCTCTGTGTAACTTGCTGAACAGTCAAACCTTACATTGTTATGGTCACATATGCCTCTTTCCATGGACTGTGACCTGTCACCTGTGACTGTGACAATACACATGGGGAATTTAAGACCACAGATGATAGAAGTGAGAATCCTTGTTGTAGTACTGATCTGAGTTTTTTTTGTGAGTTTTGTATGTGTTATTTGTTTTGTTGGTTTTGTGGTTTGGGGTTTTTTTTTTACTTCCTGAAAATTCCTTCCCATCAAATCCAATCAGCTACCTGATTTTTAAATCTCAAAGTTGGAGCAAACTTTGCTTTCTCTCTATTTCAAGAATACTGATTAGCATTGCTGAAAACAGAACCCAGCATCTGTCTACAGATATGCAAAATTGAGTTGAACAACAACATGAGAACGATTTTATGTTTACAATGGCATAAATATTATTTAGCATGCATATACAGCAGTGTAGAATCACTGCAAACTTTTTCTGTCTTTCCATAAGCAGTTAAAGTGCTGTGATTGTGTGAGAGTCTGACTACACGCTAGTATTTTTTAAAATAAGTTTGACAGAAAGATACAGCCTTGTAAAATACCAAGTTCGATACAAGATCAAAACAGATGTTCTGGGAAGAAGAAATGGACTCAGATTGATCTCTCCATAAGGAAAAGTCTGAAATATGATCTCAGGTAAAATATAGAGAGACGTGAGAGACAAACAGTATGAATGCCCCAAATGAAAGAAAAGCTTCAGTTTCCAAAGTGTGAGACTGGAGACCACCTAAGCCAGAGCCACAAAGCTACAGGGTGACCAGACCCTGTTCTACTGCTCACAGAAATACTTGTCACACACACGAAGGGATCCAGCTGGGCTGTGCACAGCACATGAGGCACCAAGGCTTGGGAGAAGAGGAAATACAAAGTCTAGGCCATACCAACATCTTAAAATTTTTATACAGGACTTTGAAATCCTTATTTTAACATATTTTGAGGCAGCAATTAGCTTGGGTTTGCTGCCTTTTTGTTTCAGTAAACGTTCATATTTTTCTTTGCACAGTGTGCCTCACACAGTGAAGAAAAAAGAATGAGAAAAAAGGAAAAGTTAACTCTGCTATAATCAATAATTCATATCAGTGTTGCATGGTTTAAATAATTAAAAAATGGTCCATTTCCATTTGACACCGCTATTATTTCCACAGGAAAAAAAAAAAATAGAAAAGACTTGCTTTCCAAATCTTCCTCATGCTGATTTGACTTAGAAAGGAATATCCCTAAATCCATTTATGCAGAACAATGCTGTCAAAATGCTGTCAGTGGAGTCAAAATGCTGGGATAGGCAACCGAGCCTGAAACAGCAAACGTGGGTCTGCATCACAGCAAGGGAGGCACATGGCATGTCCAGTCTATGTTCTTATTTGGACATTTTGCTCACATAGCTTTGCCAGTGTTCACTTAAAAGTCACCAATCAATGTTGTATGAAAAGAGTGTCAAATTTTAATATCAAAGTAAAATATCAAAATAGGAATTAGTTATTGCATAAACATATGAAAGTCTTGTAGTCTGATGTATTTAATATGAGGGGAAAAGTTCTATTGGCATAACCAAGATTACAAGAACAACAAGTTCCTCAACAGTATTTCACAGAAATATTATTCCTGATGTAACAAAATATTCCTTAAAAAGTCCAGCCAGTTATATCTGGGATTGTTTGCCAAGAAAACAATTCACACTGCAATTTGAGAAGGCTGAGGACCTTGTTCCAGGGGTTTTTTTAATTCTCTGATGAGTGGGTCCTCAGTCTTTTAGTCCTTTAAAACCACAAGCAAGTTGGAATTGTATCAGTGACTGCTTTTTTCTTCACTTGAATGATTCACAAAGGTGATAGGTGACATATCTTAGTTATTGCACTACAGGCAAATTTTTTTGTCATATTTGAGCCTCTTTCCAACACTTTCCAGAGACACGATATTTCTAAAGGAGTTCTCCATCATATCAGAACTCTCTAATATGTCTCCATTCTATCTTAGGTATTTCAAACCTTGTGATGATGCTGTTAAAAAAGATAGTGTATTTTTATATTTAACTCACTGCAATCCAGGCAGAATTCATATGTGACTGTGTAAACTGTGACCTGTTTTAAGCATCTCAATCAAATTCTACCAGAAACTAGAACACAGGTATTACTACCACTTATCAGGGATGAAAGGCACTATTAAAATTGTATTAGAAAAAATGGTTAAATAATCATGAAGTTCATAAATCTGCTTTTTTTAATTATACTTGCAAGCAAAATCAGACCAAAGCAGCAACTTGTCATTAACACTGTCAAAAAATAACAGGCTGAACTTGTGGAATAAACTGATTTACCTGTCTGCTCGATACTGATCTCCTTCAGTGTGGTAACTAATTTGAACACTTCCCCTTTAATTTGGCTTTTGCTTTTAATTTTCACTTTCATTACTTTTTTCATTATTTTCAATGAAAATTCATTTGTAAGCATCTTGTTCCTGATGCATACATGACTGTACAACAGAATTAAACAATCTATTTCAGTAACTGTGCCTCCCACTAGAGAGACAAGAACTTGCCTATGCATTGTACCTTGTGGTTTCCCTCCCCACTGAAGTGAAAAAGACCTACCCAAAGCCCACTGAAATCCAAACTATTGCTTAATTCATATGAAATAACATAAATGAACACTTATTATTTCAGTCTACAAATTCTACATCCAGTATCTGCATTAAACTAGGTGAGAGTGCTTATTTAGAGTTGAGATCCGAGTGTTCATATTTTCACTGTGGAGATGGGAGAGGGAGGTGGGAATCAGGGAAAGACATTGCACAAAGCTTTGGAAAAATGCACAGGCAACAAAAATCTTCTCTTCCAGATTCACTCAAGGCACAGCATAAAATATCCACTTACACTGTTTTCCTCCTGATAAAAGTCAAGACAGAAAACAGCTACAGTATAAACTGCATTTAGAAAGGCTTTATTAAGAGCTTGCACTTTGCCTGCACAGCTCCAAGACTTGGTGTTGAGACAGAAGGGCAGCAATTTCAGAAAAATCCTAAAAGTGAGATGGTTTTCTGGTGGTGGCTAAAGTGTATGGGAATCTGACCAGAAAACAATTATGGGTAAATGAAAACATTTACTTGAAGATAAGATGCCAGCAGTTGTGAAAATTATATCCTATGGATAAAATTACTAAAAATATAAGATAAACAGAAATTTCCACTAGAGATCCACCCTAATGAATTTACAAATCACACAGTATACCTGACTGGACAGGTGAGAGTTGGAGTCATTCCTTTCTTGGCAAATATAATGACAGACAAAGGTTAAGTGCTTTAAGAGATAATTGCTTAACAACTTACTCTGCAGTACAAAACCTTTCAAATATAATTTTGGATTATAGCAGGTATGGTAGAGATATACAGGAAATTAATTAGATGTTTAAAATTCCCTTTGTAAGAGCCCAACTTTGGTCAAAGAGATGTGTTTCGATACCAGAACAATGGCCAGCATTCCTTATTCACATTCATCTTATAGCACTGAGTGTGTATCAATATTTCATAATTCACCTGATCACATTTACTATGAGAATTTTATATGTGTATCTGGGATGCATATTTTTTCACCAGCACAGGAGTAGGGTTTTTCATGGTTAAAAAAAAAAACCCAAACAAAACAAAACACCAAAACAAAGACCCTAAACAAACAAGCAAGAAAAAAAAAATAAATCACTGCTACCAGTCCTGTATTCAGCAGCTATCTGATGAAACTCTATAAAAATTTGAAATTCAATATCCAAAGTGGTGGGGTGAAATGTAAAGTCAGTGTTATTATTTTGCTGCTGGACATGACACAACATTTATAATTCTGCTAAAACTCTCAATAAAAACAGCATGAGATAGATAAAAGAAATTGGAACTCTTGTAAAAACCTGTTTTTCTGAAATTCCCCTGGGAGATTCTTAGCTGGTCGTAGCAGCTGAAACAACTAGTGATGCCCTGCATGTCAGTGGCTAAAGTGAATGGTTGAAAAAATACTGAAAGATCAATAAACAGTTTTTAATTCAGTAAAGAAATGCTGTGGACAGGCTTCTCTCACTCTGAATTGAGGAACTTTGGAGAATTATACCTTTCTTCTCATGCAAGGGAATGAGGTTTCCCTTGATTTGTAAAATGAAACAGCACCAAGCCATATCCAAAGCAGGTTTCAGATAAATCCTTCTAATGCACGCTTGCAACTTGGTTAGCAACAGGGACCCAGTGCCAGCCAGGCCACACTGGGGGATGGGAGACTGTTGCAAGGACAGGTGTACAAAAATGTAAACTAGCCCAGGGCTGAAGAGAGGGGTCTGGAATGAGAATGCTTTAAAAGGAAATAAAAGATCGCTTACTGGAGATCTGAAAAGGGACAAGCACTGCCCACCTCCAGCCTACACCGCCTTCACTGAGCTCCTGCAGATGGCTCAGGGTGCTCAGGGGGGGCTGGTTTGGCATCAGTCCCTTTCCCAGCACAACTCCCTGCTAAGCTGCTCATTTCCCCTGCAACTGTTCCTGCAGGGCAGGGGGACACCAGCTGAACAAGCCCCTCTTCAGCTCACACAGCCCCTCAAAGGTGCACTCCCAGCCTCAGCAAATTGGCGGCAGCAAATCTGTGCTTTACTGACTCTCGGGCAGGTCCTCCTGCAAATGGCATAATATTTGCTGCTGTCCACCCTCACTGGTACTCACAGTGATGCCATCAGGCACTTGATTCAGCATGTAGGAGCTGTAGGAACTACTGTGGCTCGTTCCAATTAAGGTACAAACATCCTGATAAAATTTATTTCATTCTTGCAAGTTCACACATATGCTGGAACAACGGCCAGGCTCACTCCTCTGTTGTAAGTGCAATAAAGAACCTGTTTTCGTTTTATATTCCCATTTAAAATGGCAAATACATGACAAAGTTGTTTCCATCAGGAAGCTAATAACTCAGAAAGTAGTTGGGTTTTTGTTTTCTCCTTTTACAATAACAGGAAGCTTTCATTAAATGCACTGGAATTTAACTATCACTTTTATGTCTTGTTAGGAACGTATTGGAGTGTCAGAATGTACAAACCAAAGTTATTAACTTACTTGATGATTTGACTTACTTATTCTATTAGCATACTTGATGAGAAATATTAAGAATTCCAATAGAGACTGGAATGGTAGCAGAAAAATCTAAAATCCCTGTGTCTGCTTTCCTTGAAAGAAATTACATCTACCTGGGGAAGTGACTGAATAGCACACTGGGGGATTCATTTCCAGCAGATTTTCTGCAAAAAGGATGAGAGGGATGAAAACGTAATATAACCAGCCTTGAAAACAAAAGTAATTTTAAAATACCTGTGCCTAAATAAAACAGCCAAACTCATGCCTTTTTTTTTTTTATTTTAAGGTAGTAAAGATAGTTGTCTCAATTAGTAAACAAATAATTAATTAAATAAACTCATGAACCCCACTACTGAAAATAGGATTCTATCTAACAGTACAATCCTTTGTCAGTACTTAGGTATTTAATTTAATTATTATTAAGGATTGTGTTTCAGAAATTTCAAGTCACTCTGCTAGAAAGAAAACATTACCTGTATGCAGGTAATGCAGACAAATATGCAACAAGCTGTGAAGCAGAATCCCTCACTAGTGCATTGCAGAGGTGCCTGAAATGCATTAGCCCAGAAGCAGCCCAGAATTAAGTGTAACTCTGCCATTTTTGGCACT
Organism: Margarornis squamiger; assembly: GCA_035222235.1. Taxonomy (NCBI): domain Eukaryota; kingdom Metazoa; phylum Chordata; class Aves; order Passeriformes; family Furnariidae; genus Margarornis; species Margarornis squamiger. The sequence continues at coordinate 13,994,235 of JAWWTY010000138.1, read as the reverse complement.
GCAGAGACTTCTGCAGTGTTTGGAGCTGCACCAAGTTGGGTTGGGATGATTTTCATCCGGTGAGATACAGCAGTTGTCCATTCCTAGAATGGAGATTATATGCACTGTTACATTTAATTAAACCTGGGGCTCAGATTCTCTTCACTGTTAGGTATGTGAGGAATGAGAAATGCATGCAGCATGCCATGTCTTGGGATGAAGGGAAGGAAAGCAGCAGTGCAGGCAGAGTGTACTCTCACAGCAGCCAATCTGAGAGAATATTGCTGACAGATTTAGCTGCTCAGAAAGAGCTTTCCCTCAACTGCATTTGCTGCTTACATGAAGAAAGTCACCTCATAATTATCAGTTATGATTCTGAAATCCTAAATGGCAGTTCTCCTTCCCAAAGTTTTTGTTTGATAACCTCAATCCAAATGTAAAATTAAGAGTGTTACAATGTTTAACTTAAAATAGCAATTCAGTCCTGGAATTGGAATTTACAAAAGAAATTGTGCCAAAATATCTGTGTTTGAAGTCTACGCTGAGTCATCCAGCTGAAAGTCGGGATGCTAGTTGGGGAAGTAATATACCAGACAACACATAAAGGATGATAAATGCAAACAGGACATACAGGGAAAAAACCTGGAAGAACACCAAGTACCTCCTTAGACAACAAAATGTACTGTCACTGCCTCTTGCAACAATTTTGACGTAGCTTGTTGTGCAGAAAGTTGAGATGTTCTTTATACAATCAATATATAATGACAGAGAAGGAGCATCTAACTTGAAAGTCAAGCACAGATAGCCAAGCAACATCTGGTCCACACAAATTATCACAGAGCTGGGCAGAGGAAAAGGAATCAAGGCCAGAATAAAAAGTCTTCGATCCATGCAAAATCATTACTGGTCTGACAGTAAATCCCTCGGGTCACCCAGGCAATCAGAGAGCAATAATGAGGAGAGGATACCAGTGGTTTGCAAATAGCCATCCTTCAGAACAGTAGCTCAGCATTTTCTGGCAATAGCTGCATGCTCAAATGCTTCCCTCTCCTTTCTTCAGCAGGCAGGTCCCAAAGACATTTGGCACTGGACAGGGAGGCATAGGGAACACAGCAGGTTTTGTCCTTCTGCACAGCTGAGTGACAGATTTCAACTGCATGAGTCTTGTAACTTATCCCAGAATTTGCCCAAAGTAATTCTTTTCCTTCTTATTGTGCACAGTCATAAACACAATTTTGAACTCTTAGTGCACCACCCAAATGCTCATGTAGTCTTCAGAAAAAAAAAATAAATTGTATTACTGTACTCTAAATAGCCAAAGCTCCTGAAAACACCTCTCAGATAAATGGGAAAAGACAATATAAAAAAAAAAAAAAAAATTCAAAATTGCAATGTATTTTTGGTTGCAGAACATATGTTTCTATTTGCTAAAGAATTGCTTTGTCCAATTTAAAAAGCCGGTGTTCTGATTGCTATATGCTACTTTCAAGGGATTGCTGGAGACTAGACTTGCAGAAGGCTATCCTTAGGGAAAAATACTCCAGTGCCAAGTTTGGCTCCTGATTGCCAGTCAAGATGACTGATATGCTTATGGCCTTCAGATAGAATCCCAGCCTTAGACAGCTGAGGAGAAAGCACAAGCAAGTGCTTTAAGGTAAACCTGTAGGAGCAGCTCTTTCAGAAACTCCTTTGCTGTATGTGCAGCTGAGTAAGGGCAAGCTGCAGGAACCATAACCTCCCAAGCTGCCCCAAAGGAGAGCATTTCTGTTATGGCTCAGAGCTGCAGAGCAAAATAGGCTAAAATTGTGTGCCCAGGTGACCCCTCCTCACAGTGGGACAGGCAGGGCAGGCACAGAATTAGGTCGTCTTACAGCAGCCTCGGGAATGCTGTAACCTGTGCCAGAAGCTTCCACAGAGTCATTTACAGCACACTCCTCACTAGCTGCTCCAGGGGAATAAAAACCTTCACAGTTAGTGCCCACTTGGGAGGTCAGTGCAGAGCAGCCACTGCACTGTAAAGTCACAGCCTGACTGATGGTGCAGCAACTTCCACATGTACGAACCTCTGAGTGTCCCAGGCTGACTTAATGGCTGCAGCCCTGAATGGTTTTAAAAAGCTGCCCTTCCTCAGCTCAGAGGGTACTTTTCTTTCCCTTCAGTCTGTCCCAGCCTTTTGACTTTCAGTTCCTCAGGGCCGGGAGTGTCATATTTAAACAGTGACACTGTGCTTGTGGGAGAATGTGTAGCTGCTACTGTAATAGTAAACACGAAAAGCAGAACTGGCAACACAAAAGCTTAACAAAAACATGAATCATCATTTCCAATTCCAAACTACCTAAATAGGGTAAGGCAACTATTTCAAGGATTCTAGTCAAAACAGCTCGTCAAAGCCTAGAAATATGTGCTGCCTCCACTTCACAAACCAACTGAACATTTCCTTTTGTTTGCAATCCTTCTCCAGAAAACCTCGAGGTGCCAATGGATAATACAGCAACTGCAGGACTGGGGGAAAGGCTGAACCAGTACATATGGGACCCTGCACAGGCAGGTGTCATAGCAGACTCTGAGGCCAGCTAATATGATCACATACAACTACAGTTGTTACTTTACCTGTCACTTTTAATGCAGATATTTCTATACATACACAGTGATGAAAATGGGGAGCTGCACATTGCCTTCATATAAAATACACAATGCTAATGATTGAGTGATCATCTGCTTCACCTTGCTTCCCATAGTCAAACATGGATGGATGAATTGTTACCTTATTTATTATTTACATTGCAGTAATGACCTAAGAACAAATCCATATACTTTCCTGCTAGCATAGACATTATTTGTGACTGTGTCTTTAGTATATCATTCTTTTACAGGCTGCTGTGAAGTGTTTAATGTGAAACTAAAAGAACTGAGAACCTCAGATACTGAACCCACTGTGATCACAATGAATAAGCAGATGAATAGTTAATAGCTTTGCCCAAGGCCAAACCCAGGGCTGAAGGCTGTCTTACTGCACTTGATCATTAAGATACAGGATTTTGAATTCACAAGGCTATCTATATTTCTAGAGGAGAAAATTAATTAGCTTGGCATGGGGGTCACAACCTAACAGATATACCAAAAACTGTGCTGATAGCACAATACAGCAGTGGAAGAGCCAGGGATTAAAAGCAAAACTTGTGTTGAGTGATAAAGGTTACAATAACTACTAATTGTCCAGAATAAATCAAAATCATCGGAAAAAAACAGACTTGTATCTGGTAAGAAGAGCTAATATAATCATACAGGGATTGGTTTGACAAGCAGCCACTGATTTTACTTATTCCTTAAATAAACAAGAAAGAAAAAGGGATATTTCTGAATTTCTGAAATGAAACCAGATGTATTTTGGTGCTTTCTCAAGCTGGTTGAAAGAATGCTGTAGAAACATTTCATAGGATCCTGTTTTCATGGCAAAGTGTTAAAATACAGGTTGACAGTTTCACCTTGACTAGTTAAGGCATTTTCTTCTGAAATGTTGACCTTTACATTTTATGTCAATTGAGCATTACGTAAAAAAAAAAACCCTTTGTTGTTTAAAAATTGAGGGTTTTTTCCAGTATCTCCCTTTTGTGAAAAAAATTAGTTTTGCAATATAATTAAATGTAAAGTCTATTTTCCATGGTTTAGAATGTTCGCCTGTTTATTTTTTTCCCTTAAAAATTCTCAAGGTACAAGTTTCAATTCCACTTGTTTGCTCACATGGTCAAAGAGGTCATGTATGACCACTTCAGGATCAGGGCTTTTGAAGTTCATGTATGTTCAAGTCATTGAATAACCTGGAATGACTGAAATTAAGGGAAATGTCCACTAAACTCTGGACATTTGAAGCTTTCAGCAAAACCAAAAAGTTTTCAGTGCAAATACTGTTTTAAATCAGCATGGAAAAATCAGAAGAAAGTATTAGCTACAATTTTATTTCTGGAGTCAGACTACTTAGAACAAATCTTGCATTAGGATATATCAAGTGTCTACTGATGCAAAATATTCTTAATAAAAATGTCTGGTGTATAAAGGGGGAGAAATTAATAGAAAAGCTTTTATATGGTTATAGTTATTATTTAAGGATGCTAAAATAAAAGGATAATTACTTTTAGAATGTAAGTTAAGTTCCTGATATACTTCAAAGAAGAGGGCAGACAGGTGAAGTGCTTTTGACAATATTTTTCCCGTGCTTTGAGCACATACTGCTAACAATCTAATGAGGTGCCTTTCTAGTATGAACTGTAGGTCAGAAAAATCCATGATAAAAGTAATGATTCTCTTTTTGAAAATCCATGGGTCAAAGAGGAGGCCTGACATGCCTACATAACAACTTTGCTCTGTAATGGTAATTTTGGCTATGTTCCTGCCTTTCCTGCTCCAAAGTGGTACATTGTCAATCTCCTCACACATCACTGATGACAGTAATTTGCTTGCCTGCTAACAGATGAAAAGCTTTCTGCTATAAGCTATATTTAATAAAATCCTCTCTCTTTGCCTCTTGGGGCCATTATTAGCAATTGAAATGTATTTATTATGGTAAAAAAGGTGGTGCCTCAAGCTGAGGGCTGTTGTCACCCTCACATTCACTTGAAACCAGTGCTGACAATACCCAAGCACTGCATCTGGCAAATGAGCAGGTGAGGCTACCAGGACACAAAGGGCTCCGATTACACCAAGGAGAGAATCCAGGAGACAGAGTTTGTTTCCACACTCAGTGTGCCAGCCCACCCAAAGGCCACCATTCCCCACCTTTTCCACTCTTTGAAAATGTCATATACTACATCCCATTCATAATTACTATAGAAAAGCATATGTCCATATGACTAACAATTCTATACAGGTTGTTCATTTGCTCTGCCAGGGTAACCCAATACCTTGTAGAGTATACATAATATCTTTGCTCTAATGAAAAAGTTACCTCAACACTTAAAAAGTTACTACAGCATCTTTTATTTTCTCACACAGAGAATATCCAAAACATCTAGTTAAAATATTGGGACATGATTACAGATGGTAAAATGCATGTCTACATCTTCACTGTGTGCCCCAGTCACTTGGGTATATTTGCATTTAGACACTTCCTGTGTTGTCAGTGTTGCTCCTTTAAGGTGAAATGTCTCATACTTCCCTTTCAGAGAAAATAAAAATGTTTGAAGTCTCGATAACCTCAAGAGTCAAGAAAACCATTTTCTACCAAACTCTCCTCTCAACTGGCTTGAGCTGCAATGCCAACCTATCAGCTGACAAAGCCCACAGCAGAGCACGCTGCCTCTCATTGATGGTATCATGAACAAAACTCACAGTGCTGCTGCTCTTCTCTCTGCCTTTCCTCATCTATTTTCTCCACCTGTGTTCCAACTAGACAGTAGTTTCTCTGTGAATGTGGAAATGAAAGATAAAATCATGGCCAAATTCAGTTGTTACCTCTGACAATGGCCCAAGAAAACAGACTCTTTTCTTAAATTGAGCTTCTACATTGGCTTCCCACGCCAGCTGCACAAGCTGTTTTGTCCTGGTCGATGTTGACAGCAGCTATAAAAAGCATAATATATTCATTTTCAAATCTGTACTTATAAATAAGACTTCCATGACAGTTGGACCAGACATTTTCCTGTCCTAATTGCAACGTGCTTAGGGAGGAACAGGAGAAAAAGAGTCCAAAACAAGCACTTCTTGGCACTGCAGTTCTACCCTTGGCTTGTCTGCTCTCTAACCCTACTTCTCTCATTCCAAATTGACCTATTAAAGGGATGACATGCAGCAACAGCATTAAATGAGAAGGCACCCATCATCTTCAAAAAAGGAGAAAGAAACTTTGGGGTCTAGTTTTCTAAGTAAAAGACACCAACATTTATCTTTTCAACAATTATCCCTGTATTTGTAAAGCAAAAAGCAGTGGAACAGTTTGGGAATTTAATAAAGAAAGATGAATTCTGATCAAAGAATTCATAAGAAATATACTTTTTCCGAATGCAAGCCTGTTCTGATGAAGTTCTTTGTTGTCATTGTGGTTGGTTTTTTGGGGGTTTTGGTAAGAAAGTCTCTGTTAGCAGAGAGGTTACCACATGGAAAGGCGGGGGGGAAAAACCCAACCCCCTCCCACAACTAAAATAACCAATACACTCATCACTTGGACCTTGGAGAAGAGGCATCCAGATTCATCTCTCTGCTTGTTTAGAGATTGTAAACTACCTACACAGGTTTTCTTCTTTCTTAAAGCATAGCTTTTTCCCTCACCCTCATGAAAAATGTAGATCTTCATTTCTTCTCACTTCATAATGGAAATGTCAACACCCTGCAGATTGGAAGAGAGCATCTCGTCCGGCTTACGGACAGCCAGACCCAACGTGTACCAGGGAGCTCATTAATAGACCCACTTGGGTGGCAAAATACATTTCTCTTATCCAGAGAGTAGGCCATAACAGTTGATAATTTATAGTCACCTCTTTGTGACAAAGATCAGCCCCTCCCCTTCCAAACTGTCTGAAAGACAAGGCTATGGAAAAGTGACAACAGCTCCACAAGTACATTTCCTCTAACTCCCTTGTGTCTGACGGTTCAACTTTTAACACCAACACCCTCAAGGGAAAGGATGGGAATCTCTTTAATATTCCTCAGAATCCCAACTTCTGACATCTCTTTGTTCAAGGCCTGCATAAGGCAGCGCTACAAGGCTTCACAAAAAGGCAAATACAACACAGGAGGATGATGCACTTTCCCTTGAGCAGTGGCCCTTTGCTCTGAGCCTCAGATTCCCAGCTGCTGCTGAATGATCAAGAGAAGTACAGAAAACAGCTTGCTTTTTGTCTGCAGGAGGCCAGGAGATTAGCTGCTGTCTTCTATAAGCATCAGTGTAATTGTGATCTTGAGGAAAAGTCAATACATAACTATATATATGGATTAAACTAAATCCTACTTATCTGGAAACTGAAGCAATATCAGCTGCTCCACGTCTCAAGGGGCATATTTAGGCACAAGCACACATCTCAACTGCTTTATAATTTTCCTGAGGCATTTCCTTTGTTCCAAGAGAAGCCTCATATACACTGCCCGCATTTTAAGGTGCAGAATCATGATTAAGGTAATGAGAAGAAGGTTGCAGTAAGTTAATATTTATTTTCTCCTTGCCCGACTATTGTTATTCAAGTGGGTGTTGGATGAGCTAATTGGTAATTTCAATTCAAATGCCATCAAGGGTGCATAGATGCTTATTTACTTGTGCACGTAAGTAAATAAAGTAATGTAACCTCATTCATCAACTAACTGCCCCAAAATGATGGCTGTAGAATTCCTGGCTGGATTACAATGCCTGCCTTCCCACCACAACTTCAGAGCCTGTTGGCAGGAACTAAACAGCTGCCAGTTACCTGAGCTGCTTCTGTGCACTGCACAGCACCAGAGATGTTGTGCTGATGTCCCAAATGCTGAACAAAATGACCTAATATAGCAGCAAGACTAACTCAGCCACACTCCAATGTCAACGATGGTTGTAAGGAAAACAATTACAAATGTTCAGCTACATATAACCAGCTAAATTCCTTTCCACAGTGGGATCATTTTCCTTGTTTGAGGAACGGTGAATTACAAACTGTCTCACCTGCAGTCACAGAGACTCTGTCTAAATTAAGTTTTCTCTCTGTGCTATGGAGCAATAACTGTAATTTAGCTAGCTCAAATGTCAGAAAGGAAAACATCCCTCTGAAAGCCATTCACATGTTGTATGCATGTTAAATGCAAATTGCTTAATCTGTTGCCACCACAGAAGCCTTTGCATGTGCTGGAGCTATTTACTCACACTCTAAATCCTCTAATTAAGAACAGCAAAATCATGATAAAAATTATAATTCCTAGAATCAATAGAACATTTCATACTTACAGCATCATGCAAATGTTAACAAATTGACCCATGTAACTATTTAGAGATGGAGAAAAGTACTATTGGCCCAAACCAAAAGGCAGAAAGTGAAACCAGTACAAAGAAGCCACCATCTGGATAAAATAATATTGCTAATATTGTCAGTAGGACTGCACTCCTACCTGAGTAATTCCTAAGCACTGACATTCTAGTGGCTCAGCATTTTTCCTTAAAATATCATCTTTGTTGCATTTTTATAAGCTAGTCTTCATAAATCTTCTTTAATAGCAATGACTGAAACAGAAAATTATGATGTTAAGACAGTTATTGCAAGGAACAAAAAAAACCAGACCACTTAGAGCGGCTGAAGGCTCTGGAACCGCAGAGTATGTTCAAAAATATGGAAATATTACATGGAAAAGAGATTAAATTAGTTAATTCATCAAAGAAAGTCAGTAGGGGAACTGCTCACAGTCTAAAGTACTAACAAGAGGATGGTCTCTGACAGTAAACCCCTTATTCATTCCACCAACAAAAAGATAATAAGATCCGAGAAAGTTGGAATCTAAAACTGAAATTGGATGCATACAGAACCCTTCCCCCAGAAGAAATTTTTATAGGGCTATCTTTTTCATGCTGAAATAACACATAAGGGATTTGTAGACTGTTCTATCACTTGTTCTTGACCTAGTTAAAACCAACCCACTGCCACCAATAGTTTTCCTGCAGCCAGACATCACCAACAACAGAGTTATTGCCATGCATTTTGACCTCATTCCCAAAGTGAAGTTAAAGTCCTGCTACATATTTTCCTATTGGGAACAACCATGTACTTAACACCAAAGAAGTAAACATATACCTGGGATAAGGTTTCCCAAAACCTTTAATTTTCCCCTAAATTTGTTTCCTAATTTTGTATATTAAACAAAATCCAAGTCAAATTACAAAGTTAGAATGTTACAATGTTTATACCCTGCGTAATGTGAAGACTGATTACCAAACTGCTAGTATTAAAAATAGCAAAATTTAACTTACATTTTCTTCTATTTTCAGACATACAATTAAATTTGTGGCTTAGTTTGAAAGAAAGAAATCGTGAGTCAACAAAAGCTGTACTGAATGTTGCCTTTCTCTGGTCTTGAAGGATTTCACAGCAGGAGGACAGACTTCCCAAAAGTCAGTGTAAGTGCAATCATAGCACAAAAATGGTGAAATGCTTTCACCTTTTCAGTCTGAACAAGCAGGTTGTCTGCTGTGGGAAAAAAATGCTTGCTTTAAAAAAAATATAAAAATTAAAAAATTAAAGATGCTTGTTCCCCAGCCAGCCTGTGGTGGAGGCACCTTGGCTACATTCACCATTTGGAAAGCATTTCCCTCATTCACTGGGTCTTTACAGTTCTAATACACTTTGAAACACTAGAACACACACAATTTCTATATTTATGAAGCAAAGAAAAAGATTTTTCCTTCCCACCAAGATTTTCAGGAGCAGCACTGGGTTGTTAGACCTGTGAGCTTTCCCACCTAAGGGGGAGGCCATGCATAAATGAAAAATGAGCTGAGCACCCAGTGGTCAGACGTGTTCAAGAGGAAGGATCTGCTCGGTTCTGTCTGCACACCTTCCCACCACAACAGGCCTGCCTGAAAAGGCATCTGCTCATGTTTACTCCCAACACACTTTCCTATTTGTTCCTCAGAAATGGCAACACTTGTGATGGTTCTCTAAACCCAAAAAGCTGTTTTAATACCACTCAGCAGCACACTAACCCTCTGAATGGAAACATCTTCCTCATGGGATATCTACTTCTTCCTGAAAAAGTCCCAGTGATAACAGTACATACTCATTCATGGCACACTATTCTTTTCTATCTTAGACCTTAAAAATGGGAGGATCAATAGAAGGTGGAGCATTTTTACCCTCCAAGAAGTTTCTAGTCAGTAAACGATCAACCTTGCAGCACCTCAGTAAAAAAATAATGACTGTTCTTCCTTGTTACTCTGATAAGGAGTGACAGCAGGGTAAGAACATTCTCAGGAGTGTCCAGATGCACAGGCTTCTCAGTTTAAAGTTATGGAAACTTAATTTTCAGGTAGTCAACTAAATCATTGCGAAAGCCATGGTACAGAAAGGGAAGAAAAGCAATCAAACATTTATGGCAACATCAAAAAGAAAAAAACACACAAAAATTAAAGGTTTTGAAAGGAATGATCCCTTTTGAAATAAATCTTCTTAAGAAATTTTCAAAACATGAATGGAGGTAATGAAGGACTGGGATGCTTCTAGTTGCCAGGACTTACTACTCACTCTAACTGTGTACAGGGATCAAGTCAAATATTGCAGCTTAAACAAAAATAGAAACTGGATTTGCTACAAAAACTAAAAATCATACTACACTGAACAGAACTCTGCCTTATGACACTGCCGAGGTTTGTGAGTCTTCCTCCTTTGGAGGTGACAGAGGAACAGAATTACTTGGTTGAAGACATGACAGTTTACCTATGGCACCTTACCTTTGTTGTTGTTGTTGTAAGTTTGACAAGATGTCTTGTAAAATAATGTCATAGCACAGTTATGTGGCATTCCCATAGGTATTTGATCAGTTTTATCTTCTTATATAATAAAAGAAAGAGAAGAAACTTGAATGTAGATTGTCCCATGGGCTTACTTTTGTTGAACAGGGTGGGAAGAAATAGGGAGAGAGGAAGAAATCACATTCTGTAAAAAAATGCAAACCCACTCAATTCTATTTTAAGCATAACTTCTGTAAAAAGAATCATCTCGGCACCAATTTGTATTTAATATAAGTCTCATGATTCAAAACCAGATTGATAAGATGGACTCAAAGTACATAATTTAGTAAGTTTATACATAGCTATGTGCCTCTGCCATGCAATCAGCTTTGAAACAAAATTGGGCGTTCTTATCATAAATCTTCCCACCTGGATAAGTGAAGAGATGCAGAAAGCACTTGCTTTTCTGACCAGCTTCACTGGGGGAGCATTTGGGCTTCAACTGTTCTCTCTGAAAATGATTTTATCCATTTTCCTCCCAAGTGCACAGGAAGATCCTCTAAAACCCCACTTCAAACAACTAAATCTAAAAATAGTCATTCTAGTCAAAAAGAGACAATATTTTTTCTTGCAAGAAAAACCTAGTAATAAAATCATAACAAGCCAAATATCACAGATTTCATTGTGGGAGCTTCACTTCATCACAGCAAAATACACAGTCACAACAACATACAACGCAGCTGAAGTCTTACCAACTATAAACTCAGCTATCACAAATAGATAGAAAGTTCAGTACAAATATAACAGGGAAAATATTGCAAAGAAAGACTGACTGAAAGGAAGACACTTCTATGTCCAAAATATTAAGCAGAATGAGGAAGAGATGCTTCAAATTACACCTCTAAAATTTTTCCACTAGAGAGTAAATTAAGAAAGCTGTATAGCCCAGGGAACCAGGGAGAGACAGATGGACTGAAGGCACACACTCATTCCTCATGCCATGGAGGTACAGCTCACCAAACCTCAAATGGACAATAAGGCAAAATACAGGAAAAACTCCTATACCCTGACAACAGCAATAATGGGAAGAGTATAGAAGAAAGGCCATGAAGGACATCACTGACATTTAGTCAGAGGAACACAGTGACACTAACCTATGGATTCAGCTCCAGTTGGGTTTTGCTGACAGGCTGGAGTGCAGGGATGGGAGGGAGGGGTGCACATCATAAATCAGCATCAGGTCGATGTTTTAATGAAGCTGAAATTTTAAAATTAATACCATGGATCTAGCATTCAAAAGACTGAGGTGGATTTTCTTTCACTACAAAACTGTTTTATTCTGCATCAAGCATTTTACTTTGTTAGAGTAGCCATAAAAAGTTATATTTACATTACTTTACAGACACATAAACAAAACAAAAACAATATGCTGCTTAGAAAGATATCACTAATGATCCTCTTACTGAGACTGATGAAGATGAGGACTTTACAATACACATGAACTGAAGATAAGATACAGGATTAAAACTAAAATACAGAACAAGATTTTTTTTTAATTAATTCACATGCCACCCCCATTGAGTTGATGTATGTGGGAGAGGTGCATTAAGCCTACAATGTTCTCACCCAGAAAAGAGTCAGACCTTAAAAAGTGTCTCTTTTAAGTAGGTAGGTAGGACAGTGTATTACAGCAAGTTCAGAGGACCTGCTCCATGTCAGACATTCACACTAAACTTCTCTCTTACACAAAAATAAGAGCACACACACACATCACTGACTGCTAATGTCTTTAAAGCAGAGAAAACAAATATGGGCAACAATGCATGTGGAAAATTGTATTGGCCTATTCACCCAATCCAGTTCAAAACAAATTGAAAAATCACTGTAAACTGGCACCTAGGTTCCTAATGTTAGTCTCTCATACAGAGACTGAGTATGAACAAAATGCAAGATAAAGGCTCAGAATGCCTGCATTAAAAAAACCTACAATACTTCAGACCCTTAAATAAATATTTTCAAGCCTAAAAAACTGCAAATTGTAGCATAGGTGCTATTCATTTACAGTAAGGAAGGATGGAGTGTGACTTGTTCTGGAAGTGTCCAGATGAAGACTCAGTTGTATCTTTTTATTTTTGGGGATTTCTTGCCTATGAACTTCTGCAGCCAACTTTCAATCTACGTAAACTTTTATCATTCACAGTAGTTGGATAATGCATCAACAACTGTCTTTCCACAAGAGCAACCAAGACTATCTCAAATGAGATGGACTATCCCAAATCCTCAGTGAAGCTGCTGCTTCTGTGGACCAGATGGACACATGACTCATCAGAGCTCTCAGGATCTACCTTCCTTTCTTGAATCCATCGTGAAAGGATGGGCAAAGTCTTATTACATTGCTAAGGAAATCATCAAGCAAAATAGCAACTGCATTACAGGTCTGAATGTGATTACATTCATTACAGGAATGAATGTGACCCACAGGGACATTCTCTAAGACATGGGGATGTCTTAGCAAGCGCAAGGAAAAATCAGGAGATACATCTTGTTCTTTTTGATCCTAGTTTGGTTACAGCAGGTCAGGCACTGAGACAAATCCTAACATCTCTGCATCCGAGTCTGGCAGCATCACATTAAACAAAAAGTGTGTGGAGAGCCATGCTTTTGTAAAATTACAGATCAAAACTGAAAACATTTACCAAAGGAGAAGCAGAGGCGAATGCATGAGGAACTGGGGGAGCCAGAGCAGAAACTGGCCCCAAGCCACAGGCAAGATTTCTCTCACTTCAAAGCGGAGGAGAGCAGTGGGATGATGGAAGCACGATGTGCTGCTGGCAGCAGCGTCTGTGCAGGCTGCTGTGGGTTACACTGCTCTGCCTGGCTACCACGTCTGAGCGCATGAATCAGAGCCTCTCTCAGGATTAAATAATTTCAAGCAATAAATTCTGTTTTCTAATTTTCAAACAGCATGATCCCAGAGCTTGGGCCAGAAATCATCAGTCACAGCGTGGCCTTTGCTGCTGGTGCCGCAGCAGAAAGGGATGGTGGTGACACAAAGGACATTGGGAGCAGCATCAGCAGTACAGATTTTTGGAACTGGTCAGCTAATATCCACACTTCTAGAGTGTCAGTGGGCCCCAGATCCACGGGGTAAATGGAAAAAAAGGCACAGATGTACCACCTGACCTTTTAGTTTTTTCATTGGTTTTGTAGGTACCTTCTGTTACATTATGGACCACTAACTGAGAAACGCAGATGGATTTGAAGACTGCGTGGCTCTTCTTCTAGTCCTACAATAAACAAATTGAATGCTTCTTAATAACCCACACAATTTTGATGGCAAACTTGGGAGAAATTTGGGCCAGATTTTTCACCCAGTTTTGTATGCCAAACATTTTACAGACTTTTATTTTTGGAGGGAGGGGGTGTGTGTATAAATTGGCATTTTACATTGAAAAATGCCTCCCACAAATCCTAACGTAAGAAAAAACTGATGGTCAAAAATATCCCCTGCACTTGTCAGTTCCTTCTACCACAGGAATTTGGTGTACAGTTTAAAAAAAAACAAAAACAGATGTCTTATGGGTTCTAGTGTTTAATATTGGTAGATTTGCTGGTTGGCTAGAGGTTACCTTCTAGCAGATGTCATTTTCAATGCTTCATATTGCTGGATTTTTACCCTTTGGTAGCAAGGAAATATTTACCAGAGAAATCACAGGCTTTTCATCAGTCACAGTGGCACTGTAGGGCCAGGATCCAGCAAATGATGGTTATGAAAAATATGATCAGGTCTGTCAGTCCACAGTCTGGGAGAGATGAGCTCCAAGTCACCCACCCACAAGCATAACTTCACCCCTTGCAAAGATATTTCAGCCTCAAGATATTAAAATGCAGAGCTTGCAACAGACTGAAACTGAGACTTCAGGCTGCCCAGAGAACAGTTTCTAGTTTTACAAGTAAATTCCATGAATTTCCCCTCAAGTTTTACTACTCAGTAATTCAACTTGAAAAATAATGTTATTATTGTCTCAGGGTATCTAGGAGGAAAGGTACACAATTTGGATCAGGAGCATGTGCTTTTTTCCTCTAAAAATCATCATAATTTTTATGTTTGGTTTTTATTTGCAGGTCTCTTTGTGTCACACTAGAGAATGCTTTGCAAAAAAAAAATAACAACTAATACGACAAAAACATATGCTTTGGTGGTTTTTTTTGTTTGTTTGTTTTGTTTTTTGTTTGGGTTTTTTGTGATCAAAAGCATTTCCATAGGATCATAAGATGATTTGGGTTGGAAGGGACCTTACAGATTATATAATTCCAACTCTCCTGCCATGGGCAGAGACAAAAAGGATGTTGTTTCTGTGCCTATGTATTGAGAAGTGGTACCTGATGCTGCTGTTGGACTCCTTTGTGGTAGATTATTGTGTTGATATTAAACTACTTCAGCTAAACCTGTTCACTAGCAGCCATCAGGAACTTCTGAGTTTCCAGGCAGAAATTTTTGCCTCGTTTATTTAAAAGGAGGCATTTGGCTTTGTCAGCCAAAATGAACCAGAACACTCAGGAGTGGAGAGATGCCAAAACTCTGTTGTTAAAATTTGCCATGTAATGGCAGCTTTAACTACAACAGTGTTTGCTGACACTTACCCCACCACTAATACTTACAGAAGGCCAGAGATGTGCAAAGCAAGGAGGGGGAGTTGGGGCCCTTTTCCTTGTCCTGCAAGAACCTACAGAACAATTCCTTTTTCTGGTTGGAAAACTGGAAGTCATAACCCAACCATGAGGCAGTAAGCAGCAGAACAGGCAAGGAATTTCAGATGTAGCACATAGGGAAGGACACATTTCATCTGGCTCCATCCTTTACCGGCTGCATTTTGTGGGCCAGGTGATGAGTCCACCATTCAAAAGCTGGTTTTGCTCAAGAATACATTCCTGGTTTTGCTTCCCTTCTAAGTGTTTTTGAAGGCAAATCAAATGAGTCATGAGCTCACATCAAGGTAAGGATACATTTACCACTGAGTGGGGAGAAGAAACGATCACAAGGAAAGACAAGGACAGAATGTAATCCTTGCTGATAACACAAACAGAAAGTACTCTGAGACAAATCCATTGTTTTGACAATAGCCACCACCAAAGAACTGTGTGCTTCACTGGTTTATTGCAAAATGAAGCCCAGCCATTTCACACAGATCGGATCCAGCAAGGTGACAGATCAGCTTTTGGCTATGTATTTAGCTATGAAGTTGGTGAATGTCTCTACTACACGCATGACTGTAACAGGCACATGAGAATAAAAATAGCTGTCTTACATATATTCATATCTATTGTCTGCTTTTGAAACCCTGAAGGACAAATGAGAGTTGTCATCTCTTTTTCCTGCCCCAAGTCAAATGGCTTTGAATCAGTAATGAATACCAGAATTAACAGCTCTGGATTAGCCCAAAGATATGAATAAACTCAATGTTTACAATGTTACAAGCCACAGCTTACAAAACAGATATAGAAGACACAAGCAAATCATGCCTTACAAGCACAAAGTGATTCTGAGGGATTTTACTTAAGAGTAAAAGGAAGGAAGAAAGCAGGATGTCCAAAGAAATGAATATGCAACTTATAAAAGCAACACAAATTCCCATCTTTGACATATTCCTTATACACAAAAATTTAAAATGATTTTAACTTGAAGGTACTGTATTTCAAGGAAATTTACCTGAAAAGTAAGATTGTCTAAGAGGAACTTTTGAGTTCCTCAAGTGAGTTTTTCACTAATGCCTAAATAGGCCACATGTTTCAGAGCAAGTTTTAGCTTCCATCTTTATTTATTTACTTTAAAAAAGGTATTTAGCCTCTTGCAGCTGGCATTATGTAAACTGCATCATACAGCTCACTGCAGCACAAAACCAGGTATTTTCTCCAAGGGTGACTGATAAGCTATAAGTCTGTCTTGCCCTGTTTTAAGAAATACTGTCCTGTAGCTGATCCACCTTGCACACAAAGTTGGGATATTTCAAGCACTCAGCTCCTTAACCTTCATGAACAAAGCAAGGATGGAGTGCACAAGTTAAGCATACATAGGAAAAGGTGACAGTCATGTCACCATACAAGCAGCAAAAAATATCACCCATACAGCTCAACAGTCCAGTGATAACAAGGTTATTTATTTCTGGGCAGTTCATCCTGAGGCTTTTTACTACATTGTGACTATTAAATTCATCAGCAGGTTACCCTCAAGGTAGAGTTAATTAGAGAATCTACTTGCTTTCTGTCACTGACAGACACAGCCATTTATAACAAAGCAAATTCATAAAAAATTCAACAAACTGGGCATTTATAGCCAAAGAAATTTCATTTTAAGTAGGCATATTTACGTTCCACAAGGTAATAGATACTTTGTTAATTGTCAGTACTTAATTCACACAGTTTACTAAAGCTATTGGAGTTAAACTGGTAATATTTTTTTCTTCTGCAAATAAATAGGATTTTTTTTCCTCATTCAGATAAATTATTAATTCCTTAAAGAATTTTTTTTAGGCAGTGGTACATTGCAATTTGAGATTGAATGTGCAAACACCACATAAAAGTGTTAAGCAATAGTGTTGATGCGAGGGAAAAGAAATCCCTGAACTCTTCTTCAGAGGACTATTACTATGACTCTTTGGCATCCTATTTCAGAGCTACCACTGAACACAGTGTTAAACTGTTCATTTATTTTGAAAGAGATCATTCCAGATTAGCTAGACCCAGCACAACTAGGAAATTACTTCCGAGTATACTTCCAATGGCACAAATAAAGCAGTTCCACGAGCAACAGTGTGAGTGAAAACTGGTTCCTTAGGGGCTCATATGCCACAATTAGATTCTTCTGGGTCTGACACAGAGCAAGACTGAAGTGATGCTTTCTTAAATGGGGTGTTCCTCCTCTTGACATTCTAGAAAACAACAATGTGAGCCCATGACTCAGAAAATCAGCTTCTCCACCAATCCACCTAACGTACAGGATGGATTTGAAACTCTTGTCAAGTTTGGTAGAAATTTTTTGACACGTCCAAAAAGTAAATGTGGAGTGGCTGTTCATTGCAGGTGATTTTCAGAGGTGGATGTGCGTCAGGGAGCTGATATAGATGAAACAATCTCTTTTCTTTACCCCCACATTGAAAAAGTTCTCTTTCCTAGAGACTAATATAAAAGTTAAGTTTTGATCCCTTGGTCTAAAGAGGTAGATAAGACATATTCTTGATCTTCAAAAACCTCTGGAAGTTTGCTGTAGATTTCTATAAATATTTTAGCAAAGAAGAGATGTTTCTTGTCCTTTTCCTTTTTAAGCTAAAGGCTTGCTCAGATGAAACACCTTATAGAGGCCTATTTTGTGTATATGTAGTCATTTTTGCATGGTATTTAAAAAGAAAAAAAAAAAAAAACAGGCTCTTTCATTTAAGTTTACTTCTTGAGATTGCATTCCTGCAACCCTGTACAACAGGGAAGAAAAGTGTCAGTCACCCCATCAAAACCACATGTACCATTAAATAAAAAAAAGAGCAAACGATACACATATCAGTTAGCCTTGCTTCAGCCAAAACAGTCACCTTTGCAAAAATCAGAGAAATTAATTCACAGCTATTTCTTGGTGCTTCAAGCTTACTTCCACAAACAAAATGATCCAAAGATCCGCAGACATACATTAATTTCCAAAAATGAAGCATCTCTGCACACAAAAAAAATACACTCAGGTGGAGGAATCAAGAATCTGAATGGGATTGTTCATGAAAATAAACATGGACAGTTCATGAGATGAGAGAACAATTAGAAAAGAAGAATTCTGGTGTGGCCTGCACAAGGTCTCACAATTTTCCATTTAAAGGGTGGAGAGCTGTATGATTCCATTACAAAGGGGAGAGCAGAGTGTAAATGTTTTCTTTGCAATCCTTCCTCAACATAGAACCTTTCCTACTGCATGATGACAAACTAACGTCACAGTCCCTAATTTATGGATATGAATTCATATTGAAAAATTTCTCTTCGAATTCAAAGCCAGCAAATTTTCGTATCTTCAGTGCTGCCTTTGTAAGAAAGAGAGAAGAAATGACATGACTTGTACAGAGGCTTCCCTTGCAAATTGACAGCAAATACTGATAGTAAAGTGCAATCTCGTGCTGAGGTGCCCAAAACAGCCCAATTCTCTGTTTGCTATAGTTCTGCAAGAAGAAGAAACCTCTTTGATCAATTTTATTGATTTCTGAGCTCACAACACGTGTAAAATTCTGCCACCGTTTGGCATTTAGCCTTATTCTTATATTGCAATTTTAAGTGCTTTTTCCTTGGTACCAGTTATGGACTGTCCCTGTTTTGTAAGGAAAGTGGCTATAGAAGGACAGTGACTGTCAATCAAGTGCTCCACAGCTCACAAAGGTGCCTTTGGACACTCCCCTCTCCCATTTTGCTATTCTTTTCCTTTTAAATGTTACCAGTATTTTGCCTGTAATTTGCATTAACAGTGATATGGTAGGTCAGTTTTACAGACCTCTGATCCTTAATGTAATAATGCCATAAGCAGTGGAAGATACCTATAAGGTGACCTGTGCATTTAGTAACACAACAGAACTGCTGTCTGAGACACAGCAAGATTGAAATACACTGTACTGTACACTTTCCAAATGGGGAAAAATAAAAGTACCTGTAACATCAACCTGGAAAAGACTTGGCAACACAACCACCGAAACAAGAGTTACACAACAAAGTAAGTGCATTTTTAGCCACGCTTCCACTCACTTGTCAAAAACCAACTCGATTAATACCCCTATTTCCCTGCTGTGCACAGCAGCTTGTATTTCAAGAAAAGACAAAAACATGGATAAACTTGGTTTGACTTTAGTGCCACCCTGAGAAACACTGATAAATTATTTTTAAACAATAGAGAAAATAATGAAAAACAAGATTTGCCAAATCTGCAAAAACAATATTAAAATGGAAGTTTTTACATGGAAATTGAGGTCATATATGCAGCATCTCAGTCTTAACAAAAGTGACAAAGAAGCTGGCCCTTTGATCAAAAAACGTTCTTCTCCTTTGATTCAGACCTTCCATTCTTTCAGTGTGAATGGTATTACGTTACACTTCAAAGGCATTTGTATTCAGTCTTGGTATTAAACAAAAAAAATAAAAACCCCACAACAAGACACTGTGTTGACTTATCATCACTAATTAGATTATTAATAGTAAAAGGAAATAAAAAACAAGCCAGCAACACTATGAAAGAACTAGTGAGAAATAAAACTAGAAAGATATTTGGAAAAATTCATCACTGTCATCACTACTGGAAGCAAAGATTTCCTCCCTCACACAAACCATGTTTTAACTTATGAGACTGGCAAGCGAGATATAACGTTATGTCACGGATTAATTTATTACACTAACTTTAGGATTTGAATCAAATAATCCTAGATTTCCATGCCACCCATGTCACATGCTAGACAGCACAGCAGACACCAGGATGGCCTTTGACCATTTAGTGAGCAGCTCAGTTCAACAAAAACAAAATGTATCTCACTGTGGGCTTTACAGGCACTAAACAAGGGTTTTTGAATTGACAACACTTTATACACAAACTCTCCCAATTTTAATTCTTTAAAGTATTAGAGGATGAGTATTCTTACAGAGATCTTCCCTCTTGGTAGGCAAGAATCAAGTAACTATCTATGAATTCAGCTGGTACATATTACAGCAGGAAAAAAAATATTTTCTTCAGTTATTTCTTTACATTTTTTAAAGGCAAGAATGACCTCCTCTTTGGCATTCACTGTCCTAAGTAGCTGTGACTAGATGGATGTGTACTGAAAAACTGTACCCTAACAGCATGAAAGAGATTTCTGCTGGTAGGTTTTATCTTTACAGAAAGCAGCAAATCCAGTCCCTGAAAACTGTTCCCCTTTGCATTATTGTAGACCAGAAATAAACTATTTCTGAATAAAATCCAAACTGTTTGTAGTTTCAACTACATGCTATGCTCAATTACACAAAAGAAGTACAGGACATTTGGTAACCCCATGAATAAATCTACTTCACATTCTGAAGGATTTATCACTTTTGAAAGTCATAATTAAACAAGTACACACCATGGAGTAACTCACACTTCTGTAAGTGCTACTGCCCATTGTTCAGCAGTCTATTACAAGTCCCACCTTGGGACAGCAGCAGAACAATATCACTATAACAGAGAACAGATGAGACAATTCTCCTTATTCAAAGCCTAAGTTGTGTTTCCATTGCCTTGATCCAATAATTACACTCATCTTCATACTATAACTGAAGGCTGTGGCCCTTGTACATTGTCATATTGTGTTATATGATATCTAATAGTTTAAGTAGTAGGCATATTGATATACTTTATGAAACATAATTTTTATTTTATATTTATATATTCCAAAATGCACTTTAAATCAGGCAATGATTAAAGAGTCTAAAATTCACTTCAGATGCTGAATTGTATCAACAGTATAAATTTGGAATCCTAGAACAAAAACACCTCTTCTAAAAAGCCAAAGTTGTATTCTTACATTCCCACAAACAAGTACTCCATGCAGCTCCTGTTTTATTAAAGACAACACTTAGACAATGACCTAAGAAAACAATTGTCACTGTGAAGAAGATATTTAGTGTGGCCTCCAGATTTACCTTCAATATTTGACAAACAATTGATTTATGGGACCGAAAATAGATTCACCTAACATAACAATTGTTCCTTGCAAAGATCTATAAAGCAAACACTAAAATATAAGCTGGCAGCTGTCATTCAGATATGGATTTGGAAGATATGTCATTTGACATATTTCACTTTCAGATATCTCTGGCTATTGAGAGGGTCAGTGAGGTCGCTCACTGTTAAAATAGTAGCTGTCTTACAAAAATCTTATGAACATAAGTTTTCATGTGATTTTAACACTGAACATTGTATCTTTCTTTAAACAAAACCCCATAAAATCAAGGTGAGAATCCTTTATTTTGCTAGAATTGATAAACTAAAAGATTATGCTTTTTATTTATTCTCTGTCATAAAGACTATCAGATTCAGTCATCTCTTTAATACTTCCTTAGCAAGCATGGGATTTTAATGTTAAAAATCCTTATTAATTAAAATTAAAATAAATTAAAAGTTTCCTGAAACAAAATATGAGCGAGAGGAGATGTGTGCTGGCTCCAGGCACAGGACCCTCCACCAGCATCCCAGTGAACCTTGTAATTGATTTTTCTACAGGTCTGCCTCAGTTTGCTGCAGACACCAAGTGCCTTCAGAGGGACACGACACGAGGAGAGAGCAAGAGAACTCAGCGCTGGGAGCTCAGCTCTGCCATGTCTCCAGGAAATGCCTCTGCAGCTCAAGGCGGGTGTTTGTGGAGTGACAGGGAAGAGAAAACACCAAGGGGAATACAATGTTTTCCCTCGAGCATAACCATTTCTTCTGTACTAACAATAGAGATCCTGATCTCAGATCCTTTGTCACGCCTGGGGAAGAGAAAGGAGAGGAAAAAATATTTGCAGGAAATAGTTGATAAGTTTTCAAGTCAAATCTTGAGTATTTATGTTACACCCAGCACTGGAAGCCAAGTGCATTTTAAATTGGAGGACTTGAATCATCACAAACATTTAGGGTTAAATCCGTATATTTCAAGTCAATGGTTGGCAATGGATTTCTCTTCTAGTGCTAAATCAGGTCTTATGGCACTGTGGCACTCAGGCAGAGAATTGGAATATTAATCAAAATATTTTGCAGTCTGCTTCTCATTAAAATTTCTGTAGGTTTTTGTGCAGCTGTATTGGATTTACTATTCCAAGAGAGCAGCAGAAGATCCCTCAAAGACTTACAAATCATAGTGTTCTCTGTCACTGGGAGGTAGAAGGAAGTGAAAATATTAAGAACATAATCTGAAATTTTCCTATATAGAGCATATGAAATTTATTATGTTCTAGTTACTGCGAATCAATAAAGGTTTCTGCAAGGATAATAGTATTTCCTTTCTCCCAAGTTAGAATTTCTAAACCTCGTAAGCCTATGAGTGTGCATCCTTAACAGGGTTTTTTTTCTTATTATTTCTTTCCTTTCCCCTGCAAGAAGACTATGAGAAAAATAAACTCATGGGATAAATTCTTTAAGATACTGCAGTTAGGCTGAAAAAGTGTATATCTTATTTTTTACAATATTCGACACAAAGAGATTTCATCATTTCTCCAGCCCTTTTCAGTGCAACAAGAAGGATCCTTCATTTAAAGGCAAAAGGATTTTGATAAAGACTGTAGAAGTAATCAAAATAGTAAGATGAAGATGACAAACAATCATATATTATCTACCCTCCAAAAACCTCAAATACTTGTGAACAAGAGACCAAGTTCTGAAAACAGAGGAACATTATAAGCACCAGATTGGATACTCCTAAATACTTTGAAAAATGTGCAGATTTAAAGATGGAATATCAAGTTATTATTTCCACCCCTTTAAAGTAACCATTTCTGTTTAATACTTGCTTCTATAGAAAATACATCTGGTCATGAAGGTAGGACATGTCACTTCAGGCTTTATTTCAGAGAATAGCTAAGACAATTCAGGATTTCTATTTTTACCTTTGAAAATAAATAATTTATACACCAGGGTAAATATTTTCATAATTGGGGTTTATTTCACTATATAAACCTTGTAATTTTTGTTTAGTTTACATCTTTAGTTTTATTGATACATAGATGTAATAAAACTTTCTTCATTAGTAGCTTTAAAAGCACTTAAAATGGGGAAAATGTCTGGAACTATGAACATCATACAAAAATAGATGAAACCACAGACACCAACCAGCACAAATTTCTTTTAAAGCAGCATTAAAAAGGGAGTTTCCAGAGTTTAACAGAAAAAACAGGAACTTTTCAAAATTCTTTCAAGCACTGCCACAGCTTTTAGCATTTTCATAAAATTAATTTGTAGAAGACTGTTCTAGTAAAATTAGAATGCTTTTTTTTTTCCTCCTGCAGCAACACAGTCTGTTAGGGATATTGATAAAATGAAAGACACTTCTGAACTATTAGTCAGCAGTGCTAATAGCTTTGCGTGTGTGAAGATTAGCTACCATGAAGTATCCATGAGCATTTAAAATTCAGCTTGTGCTCACAATTCCAGGTCAACTTATTTAATTTCATTTATTAAATAGGTGAAGCATAGGTAGATAGGTTTGAATTACACTGGACACAACACCCAAAACTAACATAATTATTAGAAGGATGTAAATATCTGGGACAAAAGTATGGAAAACATACCATTTATAACATCAACTTTCATAAAATAAAGGGTTTCATCCAGACTCCTGCTCAACAAAACACAGAACATTAATTTTTCCTCTCATCCATTCAAAAGGATAAGCATCAGAAGGTTGCAAGCCTATTTTCCTGCTGTCTGAATTCCAAGGACATTAAGTGCACACATAAAAGGTAAATAAAATCTGTGTCAGTACTTATCTACCTAAATAATCCTGTCAAAATCCACGAGTCTCTTCCAATGTAGCACTTCTGCAAATTGCCACTGAACCAGCTCTGTCTCCACTGACAGGATCCGCAATGCTTTAGTTTTAGGATTATTCTGGAATCACTCAGGTTGGCCAGCACTGGGCTTTGCCAGGGTGCATCTGCCCCTTTAGCCACCCTTGGACAAACTTCAGTACAAACATTCAAACCACAGTGCAGAGCACAAATTGCTCTCCAGCCACAAAGCTTTTCTTCAGAGTTTGGCCACCAGTTAAGTTGTGGTCATCAAACTTCTTGCAACTTCTCCAAATTGCTTAATGGAAGCCCCTATAAATGGTGAGCACATAACCTGCAGGGACCACTGGTGATTCCTAACCTGCCACTTCCAAACACACAACGCTGTCTGGGAATTTTACCTTTCTCTTTTCTGCTCAGTTTCAGGAGGGGAATCTCTGTGGAGAGGAAAACAAAAGACCTGTTCCCAGCTCCTTTGTCATCTCAAGGAAGTGACCACAGAAGACCATTTCTACTTCATGGTTTCATTGTATTGTAATGAAAACCAAAGGACAAAACTGAAGGTCTCTGAAACCACGTGTAACTCCAACGCTCAGCTTCTTAATACATCTGTTGCATTTCAAAAACCAGCACTCGGCCCATTCATGGCAAACTGCTGAAATACCTAAAAATCTTTGGACCTACTTTATTTGCCATATATGCTGACAGTGTGGAAATCCCTGGATTTTATGTAAGCAGATGAAATGAATGCAGTTGGTGTAGACTATTTCAAAACTATTTGAAATAATATTTCCATTTCTGGGAGTGCAGGGGAGAAGCACAATTGATAGATTGTTTATAGAAAGAGATTTTAGCTAAAACAGATGCAGCAAACCTCAGTGGGCAAAGGTAATAATAACAACAATGCAATATCTTTGCCAACAGCCAAATGTTGCTTAGAGAATTCTTTGCTAAAGAAAACAATCTTTTTTAATTGAAAGGATGTCTTAATACTTGAGAAGAAAGAGACAGAACCAATTTCAGTAATTATTAACTTCTTACAACAAGGGATAATGTGTAAATCAGGTGGGGATTTTTATTTATTTATTTAAATTTAGGCAACACAGACATTTAAAGGTAGAAATGAACAGAATGTCGCTATAGATTCTTTCAAAATGCCATAGGGAGGCAAGGTCCAGAAAGAGGCAGATAGATGAAGCTGTGCATATCGAACAGCTCAGGCTCTTTAAGCCTCACCTAGCAAAATATCTAAATTGGCTTTTGGTCCTAAATAATTATTCAATGACTTTTTCGTGCCATTTTCCTTAAGACTAGTGGGGAAACTAAATGTTTCCGCTCATCCCCTCTTCCACAAGCAGAACAAATGAGGAAATATAAGTGTGACTTTTTAAATTTTAGTTTTCTCAGGCAAGAGCATTTATCTTTCCCCCTCAGGGTAGAATAGGAAGCACATGTGTACTAGAGCAAATGACTCATGATAGCAAGGGAGTAACATAATCACCCATTTCCACTCCAGTGGCTGCTCCAGCCCTTTTCTTTATCACAAGATGAACAGGGCAAATGAGGGAAGACATGGAAGAGCCACGTGTGATACTGCCCCTACCATTCTGCAAGGATTTCTCCCAAAAGAGATGAACTGAAGGAAAGAAAAGGCAGTATCAGAGATGTCTCTCTTTCCTTCACATGCAACTGGTTGGATTCTCCCCCATTTTATCAATGCCAGCAGTTGCACTTTTAATAATCAACTGAAAAGACACAGATTAAAGCTCTTCTTTTCAAGTTTACTGAAAACAAGGCATGAAATTAGAACATTTTACAGCTTTTGCATTGCAGAGTTTTTGTCAGAATTCAGCATGAGGCAACAAACAAAGGCATAACTTTGATTTATGTGCACTGGTGACTTTTCCACCACAGTAGTAGAAAGAGCAGGAGCTGAAATTTAAGACAGCCAGCTAAGG
Source organism: Margarornis squamiger (assembly GCA_035222235.1). Classification (NCBI taxonomy): domain Eukaryota; kingdom Metazoa; phylum Chordata; class Aves; order Passeriformes; family Furnariidae; genus Margarornis; species Margarornis squamiger. The sequence goes on along the minus strand of JAWWTY010000138.1, from coordinate 13,968,399 downwards.
ATAGAGCCTCACCTGGGGAAAGGAGAGGGGAAAGAAAGAAGAACAAAGGAAAGCAAGACAACTTACTGTAGCAACATTAGGGGAAAGTTGGGTAATTTGCTTTGTCAGTGACCAAGCTGTGAGAAAGTCACACTCAGTAAAAGACCTTTTAGTTCTTAGGATATTAAATTACTTTAATAACAGCAGACATTTAGTTTACTTTAAATCCTTCTGTTAAGCTCCTAAGGAAAAAATTCAATAAGAAAAATAAATGATATTGATTTTTTTTTCTGTCTTTACAGCTAGTGGCTCTAAATATAACCTGTAAATATTCGTTGAGGTTTTTGTGGTATGTCTTTATTTTCAAATACGAACTAAAAAGCTTTAGCCTCACTATATAGATACTTAAAATGTCTAAATAATATAGTATGAATGAATCTCATTTCCAGGTCTGGGCCCTGAGGATTCATACTGGAAGACCAGAAAATTTCTTTATTGAGACACTGCCAGCTAATACGGCAATGTGCCTACTACATTGGCTTTTGATACTAGCCCTAGAGGTTGTGCAGCAAAGTACAACAGAAAGCTAGAGCTTGTTCTCCCTTTTTAAAGGCAGGAAGCCTTTTTAGGGGAAAAGGAAAAAAAAAAACTTTTTACTTTTTGTTTTGTTTGTTTTTGAGTTCTGAGAAGATTATATCATTCCAAACAAAAAAGAGAACAAAAGAAAGCAAACCTTTGAAAAATCTGCCCTTCTGCCAAAGCATGGAATTCTTCCCATCACTCAAGAGGGGAACTCTTCTAGGAAATAGCAAACTCAACTATATGTCACTCCTAGGATTGAGGAATCAAATTCAAAGTTATGCCTCCCAAATCCAAGGAAAGCAATCAAATTACAATCTGTGAGCAGTTAAACCAGATTGCTCGCCAAATAAAAGGGCTATTATCTTGTGCACACAACCAATTGTTATTCTTCCTATATCAGCCTTCAAAACACTTACAATTCAAAACTTATTGAATAATCTGATAATCTTCAATATGCAAACTGTTGCTTACCTTAGCAATGCACAAACACCCCACTATCTCTGTTTTAAACCAGTAATTAGCTTCATGTAATTAGCTTCTCAACCTCATACTGCAAAGAAGTTGCTAAGGCTGAGAACTCAGTTTCTAAGCAAGCAGCAGTTGCACTGATTACACACCTCTGTTACAGACAGGCTTATTTGCAGAACTACAAACAGAATCAAGAGGAATTTCTTCACTCGCAATTTAGGTTTAACATTATTGGAGACTGGATGTCAACACGCCCCTGAAAATGGAGCATGGTAAAATAGGGACAGCCATGGCCTGAGAGCAGAGCACAGGAGCAAAGGGAACTCAGTCACAGCAGTGGAGGAACAGGAGAAGGAACAGGACAATGAATTGCTGCTCTCAGTTGCCTGTGATCCATCTTGCAGCCCTGCATTCTGAGCCGAATTTTCAGTTGTGAAGCCTTGGCTCTGCACCCTATGGCCACGAGAGCTGCATTTGTGATGCTATCCAAATTCCTCAGCTGCTCACAGGATACTCACTACACGCAGATGTAAGCGAAGAACACGGCACAAGGACTACAGAATGCTCCCGAAAGGTCACGCTCAAAACAGACACAGAGCTAAAAGACAAAACTGACCTTCTGTGATCCCACGTGACACCTTAATTACAAGACTATCTTTTCTTGTGACTGCAACAGGCTTCTTGTGAAGGTTATACTTCGTGGCATATTTGCATGCTTTTTGCAGTGAAACTAAATGGCAATGGTCAGAGATATTTGTACAAAATTACTCAACCATTTTAACCACCTGCCATGATTTTGCTGCAAGTGTCAAAGGTGCATTTTAACATAAAACTCTGTAATAAACATGAAAGTAGTTTCCATTACTCTGACTTAGGATGCCTATCAAAATGAATCTTTTACATTTATGGAAAGTATCTATAGCATTAACTGTGACAGAGTGGCTTTTTGACCTGCCACACTCGTGTGTACACAACTCAGCTCCCTGACTGCTCATTCCAATCACAAAAGATATGGATAGCATTCAAACTAAAAACCTGCACTTTTATTTCCTGCATAGCTTAATAAATCTTACACAACACTGATAGAGATGATAAACTGAGGATTTGATATATTTCTTGTGTCAGCCCTATTGTTTGACAGAAAGCAGCTAAAAACAACACTTGGGGGCTGCAGAGAAAGACTTGCTTTTAATTTTGGATTTCACCTCTGAAAGTGGGAGAATTTAATGCAAAGTTATTCTTCAAATCAACAGACCCCTTGGAATGGCCAGAGTTCAAGTCCACAGTGAACATGAAGGCCAGCAGGGAGCTGGGGCTGTCCTCCCTCCCTAAATACCTACCCACAAACTCTGCAGCAAATGATTCCCAGCCCTCTGGGCTGAGCAGGGCCTTTGTACTCTGAAATTTCAGTGTACTATCCAAATTGATTAGGGAGGCAATCTTTTAGTTTCTGTAGCTACCCATAAAGAAAAGAATTCAAATTTAAAGGGTGCAGCTCAGTCATGACAGAATACAATTGAATCCCTCATTTTTTATTAAAGCCACTGCTAGGAGGGTTTTAACACTCTAAGTTTAGAACAGTTGGCAAAGAGAAAATGATCCTGCAACAGGATTTTTTTTCTCGTGACTTCCTAAGTCTCCCCTCCCTTCCTCCCTCCATCATTCTTCCACCTCACAATTATTTTGCATATCCTTATTTTTAAGCATCTACCACTTTTCCACAACTCTTGACCACTGTAAGTTCCTTGTATAATCTTTCTGAAAAGATTATACTGATGCAAACCACATTAAAGATCATGTGAGCAGTGAGAGGCATCACGGTAGGATAAGGCCACACAATATTTATGAACTTTGGACTCAGCATGTGAAATACCACTGAAATTATGGAAAGGTGACATGCAAATACAGAAAAACTCATATATACCTTACACACAGAAACTGTATTATCTACCAAGAAGAAACCTAAAATATAAATCTAAAATCTTAACCAGTATCTAAAAAACCTTTTAAGCTATTTTATTTTGCAACAATATGAATAAGCAGTAATAGTGAAGACAGGTAAGTTCTGAAATGTATTTTCTAACAAAATAGTGGGATCCAGTTCATATATTCACCAAAAAAAATAAAATTAAAAAAAATATTCAGACCTTGTACACAAAAGCTGCATCCATTTATCTAAAACTGCTTCTGCTCAGAACAGCTCTTCCCAAATCAAGACCAAACAACCTGTATTTTTATTCATGCCTGAGGCCAGCTTAGAGGAAGGAAGAAAACTAAGTTTCAGTGTTAGTCTCCTAAAACTACTAATGAATCATCTTGGACCAGACCTCTCACATCTGAAGTGCAATGATACAGTAACAATGCAGACAGATCTTCTCCTCATACGAGAACAACAGCAGAGCAGGAGACCTATTCATCACAACAAAAGCAGACCATTTTGAAATCTCAGTTTTTCTCTGGCCTGTATAAATCAGAGAGAGAGAGACTTCAGCTGAAAGGGATCCCCACACTCCCTTCCAAGAAGGACCAGCCCATCGGAAGTAATGGATAAGTACAAGTTGCAAACCTTGGCATCTGCTACTCAGTACTTGCATTACATACTCATGTTTTTCTAAAAGGATGATTATAAAATATAATATTTCAGTCATCAATTCTCATGAGGGTCTTTTTTTCAAAGTTCTTGAAAAAATCTACATGATGTCAAACCACTTTTATCAGTTCATCATCATCATCATTCATGACACTATGTCATACCCGAGATACACAAACCTGATTGCCCAAAACACCATTATATTGGACAATGTTCATAGACTGTTTCATTATTCTGCTCTACTTTAATTTCACTGTTTAGCAAAGCTCAGTGCTTGGAGACTAAAATTTAATGTATTTTAATTACATGAGGTTCTGCTCTGTTGAGCTGTTACATGAGAAAGTGAAAAAAACGAGGAGTCTTCCTGTAAGAAGAATATATCCAGACTAGGTTTCACAACCTGTTTAAAATGTGGGCTGTGTAAAATTCTGTACAGGAACCTTTTTGCACAACATGATTCATAAACATGAATAATGTTCAGCAATAATTCCGATGTTATTTTTGCTCCCCTGCATACACTAAGTAGTTTATTGTTAATATTGCTTTGCCCTGATACCAAAAAAATGTTTTGTCATTTTCTTCCTATGTTTTTGTGTCTGTTAAGTCAGATTCCTTGTATAATGTCATAACATTGAGACAACTTTAAGAATTGTCACATACAAACCTGAGAGAGCTGAGGGTGTTTATCCTGGAGAAAAGGAGGATCACACTACAACTACCTGAAAGGAGGTTGTAGCGGTCATTCAGTCACTCTGGAGTTATTTAAAGATGTGCAGATGTGGCACCTGGGGACAGTTTTGTGTTGGACTTGGCAGTGGTTGGACTCAACGATCTTAGAAGGTCTTTTGTAATTAAGATAATTCCGTGATTTTTATATATATATATGTCAAACACACACACTGGGAATGTTTTCAAAAATCTGCTATCCACAAGTACTGCCAGTTGCAATTACATTAATGAGTGTTAATGAGGTAATTTTAGTTTACATTCAAGAACAGTCAGATAAATCAACAGCAGCTACACACAGACATATGATATTCAGCAAATTTTTTTAAAAAATAAGGAAAGCTTAACCAGGTCTGATCATGGATTTGTCAAAAGTAAGGTTATCTTGCACTTTCTGAAAGAGATTAGATGAGTGTACACAGATTTCAGGACGGTCATCCATCATACCCTGAAGTAGTCAGCACAGAACAATACATAGAACACTATAAGATTTGTTTTATTATATAAATCTATTTCCTTCAGTCCAGAAAACATCAGCGTAGACAAGCAGAAAGAACGGATATCACAGCAAAGATTTAAGATCTAGATGTAAATTGACATCAAACAAAAAGTTTTCATAATTTACAGAGTTGCATTATTTTTTTTGAAAGGTTGAGCAAACAGACCTTAACTTTGATAGAGACAAACTATTTGATACGTCACAGAATTCATCCCTGTTTTAGCAATACACAAAAAGCAGCAGAATTATATAGAACTTTGCTATGACTCACAATCACTTCCATTTACAAACATGGGTCATCAGTGCTTCTATGATAACCTTCCAGTAACATTTACACCAAGAGCTTCTCTTAAATTTCGGTCTGCAGGTCCCAGAATTCTAGTCCTTGTCTCCCACTTCCCAGAAATGTGCCTCTAGCAGTAAGCTATGTTCCCCTAACAGAAGGACAGCCTGTACCATTTCTGATGCCAGCAAGTCAGAAGGCCCAAAAGAAAGCAAAAGGGAACAAGATTCTCAGCTATACAGAGGATCTCAGTAAACAGAAGCCAAGATTATTCCATAGAAGCAGAGTGCCCTAAACTCTTTAGCCACAGGATCACACTCCTTCATCAGATCAAGATGTCCTTCATGCCAAGATGCAACTTTAAGTTTGATACCTGGCCCAAAAATTTGGTTTAGCATAGAGTTTCCAGCATTACTTGAGACACATATAAGAAAAGAATAACTGCATCATTTCTACAGGTACCTTGCTCAAGACAAAGCAGAGTGAAGTTAAAAACCAATCATCACCTCTAAAAATATATTAAAGAAAAATGAAATCAATTTGATGTCAGGAATTTATTACTAAGATGCACAAGCAGTTCATATCCTTGAGAAATCTATTTTCATGCCTGGTCCCACTCAAGATGAAGTAATTTAAATTTGCCAACATAAAAGTTGTGTTTTCCTTAGTCCTGTTCTCTCTCTAATGTTGCACCACCCTGTGTTCTTGCCATGTATTTCACTGATGTGAACAGCCTGCTATTTAACCTAATTTCTCCAACTTCTGAACTTAGGAAGTTAGAATGCATATGACAGCAAAATAGAAGCAGAAAGCATAAGCAGAGTCTAGTTTAGATCAGATTAATATTAGTCTTTCACTCTACCTGAGGGCTGAAGGCTGCATCACACTGCAGGCTGCTGGCCTCGGTGCTGATTGCTCCAAGTCTTTCCTGTCCTCCATGGCACTTCTCAGTGGGACCAAAAACACACCAGCTGCTGATGGCAGCGATTTAGTCAAAGACCAAATTCTTAGTTCTTTGGGCATCAAAGGAAATGGAAGCACTGAACTTTGTGAGCTGCATTTACCAGCACTGTTAAATGCCAGGTGGGGTAAATGTTCTCTGTGTCTTCTGCTATCCATCTCCATTCTTTGCTGGAGATGGAGTACTGAAGAGTTTTTTATCCAAGACACTTATTCAGCAAGGGCACTACTGCTCTTGATGCTAACAGTGTGACTTGCTCCTGAATTCTTCCAACCAAGAGAAAAAAAAAAAAAGGGGGGGGGAAAAAAACCCCCACCACTGAATCACAGTCCCTTTTTCTATGTTTCTGATCAAGTTCATACTCTCTTTTGATTGTAGTCTCCTGTGGGTACTTACTTCTATAGAGTACAGCACTCTTTTTCTTCTACCAAAAAATGTATTGTGTAGTATTTAGAGAGAGTCTTTGTCCTCAATATCAGGGGGAAAAGAGAAGGTTTCATTTCATCTTTGTAGGATTGCCATTAAAAAAAAGGAAGGAAAGCCAAAAACCATGACTGGAGAAAACCTGAAAAATACAAAAGAAATGAGACTTAGCTCATCAGAGATATTTCACTGACCTTACTGTACTTTTTACTATCATTTTACTGGCAGCTACAATTCCAGACAATTCACCATATCTTCCTTGGCATCTTTCTTACCCTTATTCAGTGGAGCTTAAAAACTTTGAGTTGTTAATAAATAAATAACTACTAAAGGACACAGTATCTCCTTCCTGTAAACTCTTTTTATTAGGCATAGAACCATTTATTCATGTACTAAACTAGGACACTAACTAGTAATAGTCTTCAGATTTGCTGCTTGAGTGTGCTGTTGTGTGTATGCCAGTTAAGCATAATTGTCAAGTCTTAAATTACTCAAAAATAGTTTTAAACTAGATTTAAAATTTAATAGAAATGTCTATATTGGCACCTACAGGCTTAAGAATCCTGTGTTGTTGCTGTTGTGCCTTTCAAATAAGGATAGAAATTAAATTTTCAAAGCAACAATCATGGGGTTTTTTACTTTTAAATTGTGTTAGTCTTTTATATAGTAAGTCACTGTATGGGAATATAATTTAAAACAACTTATATAAAAATGAGTTGGGGCACCTTCCAAACCACACATTTTAAGTAATAAATAGCATTACTATATTACCACACATATAACGTAGATCTTTTAAAAAACTGTGCTTTTTAAAGATAAGATTTCATAAACCAAATGGTGAGATAACACAGGCTTCAGTGAGGTTTTCTCCCTTCTGAGAAAAAGTGATTTCCAAGCTGTTGACAGAGAATTCTTACTTAGTGACATGAGAATAGAGGGAAAGGAGATAAACAACAAGACATTATTCATTCCGTATTAATTGAGAAACATGGACAGGTAAGTCATTTCAGATGTTTCAGGTCCTTTCCAGAAATGTATCCCTTTTCTGGAAAAATCTGCCTCCTCTTCAAACAGCCAGAAAAATCATCATCCATTCAGGTTATTTTCTCAGTGCGCCCCATACTGTTCTCCTCTCCTTCTCTGTCACTCCAGATTAATGACATTCTTCTACTGCCATCTCCTTTCAGATCTTTTAGGCACTTCCCCCACCTCTTAAATCAGAGTCTCCTTGATAGGACTCTGAATAAGTTGTCTGTGTGTGCTCCTATTCCACCTGCCAGCTCCTTCCCCGTGGCCAAGTGTGTGGCAGAGCTCCTCAGCTGGAACAGCAGCTCTGGAGCAGGAGGCACCTGCTCAGCCACCTCTATCACAGCCAAGGGGCCTGCTCTTTCCAGAGAGCAAAGAAGTAAATCCAACACTTCAGTGTGCCAATTTAGAAGACATTTAATCCTTTAACTTTGTTCCTGATAAAAATTTAGTTGTTATGGATCAAGTTTGCATTGGCAGTTAGTTAGAAAAATTCTTTTCAGACCAGGCCTCACCATTTCAAGAACTGAGCAGTTGTAGAGATTACAAACTGAAGGATGCAATCTTTTTTGTCCCTCAGGGATTTGATTTTCAATGTTTTGAATTTTATATCAGAACTTGAAACAGTTTGACTAACACAAGATCTAGTTCTAAATGCTGGTTATTGGACCCAGCTATAAGGCTGTGTCCATCACAATTTTGAATTAAAAGTATTTTTTTTTATAAATACAGGAATATGTTATTGAATGAGCCATCAAGAAAAGGCAATTTTAGATAATCATACATCTTGAATCTCTGAAGAGTTTTTGTATAAGTGAGAAGTATTGGCAAGGATCAAGGATGTCCTTTTTCTTCCTGCTTTTCTCAAACATACAGCATATAATTTTTATCAGCCATTCAATAAACCAAAGAATGTAGGGCAATGGTACACTGTGGAAAACATCATTTGCACTAAAGTAATTCTTCTCCTATTGTGTTATAACTGTATGCAGTTTTGAACACATGGTAAGTTAAAAAATTGTAGGGCAGAGAAAATGGAAAAAAGTAATTTCTTACGTGATGGATGTTATAGCATATGCAGGCACACTGTCAGACACAAGAACATTTTAAAAAAATTTCAATGGTATAGCAGCACAGAAAAACTCATAAGCAAGATGTTTCTGTGACAAAGAAACCTACTGCAGATAATCCAGCCCAGTCTAAGTGTTGAACCATCCTGTTGAAATGCTTACCAACAGGCCATTCAAAGTAGGCAACATACATTTTTTCCCTGATTATTAGAAATAGGATTACAAACATCCTAGTGGGCAGAAAATGTTTGCATGTTCCACTTATAAAACTAAAAATTAGATAAGAAATTCAGAAGGGTACAGATTCTTAAATCCTCAAAGTTCTGCCATTATAGAGTTTGCATTCAGGCCCTTGCAAGCCAGATGCTTCATAATATGTTTCAGCTTGCCAGCACTTTCAACTCTTGATAAAAGCTGCAATATTAGTACAGAATTTGTCCATGTGTTGAAGTGTTTTTGCATCTAGAAAAGGACTTGTACACAGGCTTATTTTTGTTCACAGATTGATATGTTTTGTTGAGTCTAGGCTTTAATGGCCTGATGAATAGGAAACACTTTGAAAGCTTCCAGACTGTTATCCAATAGATTTTATTTAAAGGAACATAACTGCACTAAAGACTGCTATAAAAATTAATTTCTGACATTTCAGTTCCATAAACTGATAATAGTCTTTTGAGTATTCTTCACAATTCTTCAGAAACCTAGAGGGTAGGTGTCCAAACAGACAAAACGTCTACCATTTTAATATAGTCAACTTTCGTTAGAAACCAAACCCTTTGTATTTTTAAATACATTATGTGGCTCCTATTTAATATCAAGTCCACAGCTTGGTATGAAAAGCAGAGCAGTCACAGTATTTAGCACTCTTGAAAGTAGTGGAGTTAATTTTATGAAGAAAAAATATCAATTAACTCTACTGAATTCAACCTACAGCACATCCCATACAAATTCCAAGTGTAAATCATCAGGATACAATTAAAACAGATTTGCATACAAATAGGCCAAAGCATCAATTCATATTTTTTTTAAATGTAAATTAGAAATGCATTGCTATAATAGACAAAGAAGCCAATATTCCTAAACACAGATTTACCATTTGCCTTACCATTACATTGCCTGCCAGGTTTAGATTAACTAGATCTTTATCTCAAGCAAATTCAAAGATGTTAAGGCAAATTAATTTTCTGAAAAACAGGCCAGCATTACTAAAGGCCTCAGTCACCATTGTGTCAAATCAGAAAAGAGAGAAAAGGCAGCAAGGGAAAAGGAAGGCCCAATCAGTTACTTAAGACAGGAACAGAAAGTTGATACCTAAACCCAAAGTAAGTTTTTGCCAGTGGTGGATGAGCTGTGATGTGTTCTATTCCTCTCACTTCTCTGGGGGTGAAACAGCTTCCAGAGCTGGGAGGGGACAGTGCTCTGTACTATTGAGTTCTATTGCACATTCCCAAATCCTAAACAGTGCTGCTTATGAGGAAATGTCAACAAACCCAAGGAAATTAGGTCTGACTCTTTTGTAAAAAGAAAATGCATCCTTTGAGCTTCAGTCACATCCCTGTGCTTGCTCTTGTCCTTTGGGGGTCAGTTCAGGTGCTCTTCAGGGATGGATGTGCAGTCCTTCCTTACCTGAGCAGCCTCTGCTCCTCACAAAGGCACACACAGAGCTGAGCTCAGAAAGGCAGCAATGGGCATTGCAAAAGGCTCATTTTGAGCAAGGAGAGGATGCTTAAACCTCTCCCATGTCTTTCAGCAACTGCTGGTGTTCTCTGTTGGGAGGATGTCGGCTACACTAATAATCCTGTTAATGGCCAGTGCTTACATTGCATTCACCAACATCAAAAGCTCCAACAGCAAACACAGTGTGACACCCACTGGGACTGCACAGACTGAGCAGATAACTGTGCTAATGGCCAGCAATTACAAGTGTATTCAGGTACATCTACATGTAAGATAGGTAATTACTAAAAATCAAAATGGTACCAATTATTTGGAAAGCCCTTTAAACCAATTTACCTGCAACAATTTTCCTTCATAAAGAGAACAGATTTTATGTGATTTCAGTAAATTCCTTATCCTCCTGACTTAAATTTACCAACACTGAAATGGTACAACAAATAGGTTAACTTTGCAGACATTTAAAAACATTACAGTGTTAATATTCTTATAATTGAAGATTTCAGGGCTCAACCTTTTAGCACTGTGCTATAGGATGACTATTCTCTGCACATCTGCTTTGACAAGTCCAACTTGACATCGAATCACTAGTCACCATTTCCCACCACCACACCACAGTCCTTCTCTCCCCGTGTTGTGAATTCATGTGGTGCACTAGTAATCAAAATAATCCCTTATAAATAATGCCTGCACCCCCACTTTTGGAGGACAGCACTAATTTCTGTGAAACCAAACATTTTTTAGGAGATGAGAAGGAAAAACACTGTTCCCAGAACACAGAAGGTGTATTCATTCCTGAGCCCTCTAGGAAAACACGAGCAGCACCCACAGCAGGCTGAAAGTGCAGTGAAGATGCCCATATGTTTGACTTCTCACTAACATAGTGGAGAAGCACTGACTTGATCAGATCATTTCTTGGCATTTTAGCAAAGGCCAAGTGCAGTGTAATTGCAGCACCTCAGCTAAGGAAAGAACACCAGAGGCTTGGTAACTTCCTAATCTATATATTCCTACAGGGAGGAAAGAAGTTTCTGTTGGTGACCTCAGTAACTATCATCTTGAACACTTAGCTATCCATCTATTCAGATTTCCCCAGGAATAAGTAATGGATGGAAAGAAATACAGTCCTCAAGCACAGAGAATGTGTTTCTGGTTTGTTTCCAGGTCAAGTGAAGCACTAAATATTTGTAAAACGTGCTTGACAAAGATCTTACGCTATGGAAGGAAAATCAAGCACATCTCGCTTGAATTGCATCTCCTAATAAATCCTTGTAAAGTTATAAACAGCTTTCAAACGTTTAATCGACCATATACAAAAATGTCCCCTCAACAATAAAATGTAAGTTCTTCTGGGGAGAAAAAAACCATTAAGCATACTGCAGTGCAATAGTTTGAAACATGTTCTGTGAGGACATGAAATAGCTATACAAGAAAGCAGGACAAAGTGTCAGAATGCTTTAGTTTCAAGACCTCATTCAGTGCTGGAATAATGACAGAACTCACTGGGGCTGAACAGCAGAGGTTCAAGATACAGGTCTAGTAATTCTATAACATAGAAAAAGAACAGGGGAAAAAGATTTCTAGTTACAACATCTGAGGTTACAATTTAACAGAACAGTACAAAGAAGTGTAAAGAATGTCTTCCTGAAATTCAAATTGCCTACCACATACATGGGCATCAGTAAGTCCACAGTTCCTCTAATTAGGCATGTTAAAGTTTAAGAGACACAAAAATTACGATAAGTTTAAGTTAGTGAAAAGCTGCATGTCAGTAAGGAATCATAACAACATCATTGCAAATCTGAGATTGTTCAAGTGTCTGTTATTTCTAATAATTACATCACAATCTATAGATGCTTAAGAAGTGATAAAATTATATTTAACTTGTAGAACAATAGACATTGGTTATTCCTAAATAAAAATAAATCAGTCTTACAGAGAAAAGAAATAATCACAATCTAGTTGCACTCAGATTGTAACTGCTGGATTTTGTGAAATGTGGAAACTGCCTCAAAAGAACTACCTTCCTATTCAATACATTTTGAATCCTCTTCTGTAATTCTGAACATTTCAAAAGGAATGGGGAGGAGAAAGCCTGTGGGTTAAGATGTTTGCCTGAGAGATGAATGTCTAAATTATCTTGACTGAGAAAGAAATTTACTAGTAAAGTCTTGAAAATAGAACTTTATTTTCCTTTGCCTTTCATGTCTTGGCATCATAAAACTCCACCTCATCATAGTGCAGAGTTTTCTACTCTACTCATGCAAACAGAAGTTGTCCCATTTTCAGAAAGTTTGCCAAAGTCTGTTTTTCAGCCTATCTACAATTGTATTTTACTGAAGCTTCTAATACCAAGAGGAAAGAAGAAAACTAATTGAATTCAATTTATTTGCAGTTTATTCCAAAGCAGGATGGTTGTTGATTTTTATGCAGCAATGTTTACTAAAGGTAATCAATACTGTTTTCATTACTCTACCAACAAGACAAATTCCAGGGAACATTCGATGGTGGCTGAAAGCAATGCTACATGTGCTATTACAGCCAACAATATCCAGCTCCTCAAATTGTCCTTTATTGCAGCTATTACTGGATTATGGAAATCTCATTACTAATTGATTATTAACTCAGAATAATGTAATATGCTTCCAGAGAATGCCAAACAGACAGAAAACACAACGCTAAATCAATACTTATTTCTTACCTGTTTCATTCATCATATTCAATTCCCACTACACCAACTACAAAAGGCTAAAAAAGAATCTTTCTAGCTGTAGTGGAGACTAAATAAATCAATATAAGAGTAAATAAAAAGAAAAATAACTGGAGAATGGAAGACTAGTAATAATTTTAAAATTTAACAGGTGAGAGGATCCAAATATTTACAGACTTTTTTTTTCAGCTAGCCTCCACTCCTTTTCAATAGCAGGTTTGGTTTATCTAAGTCTGATTTCACTCCTTCCAGTATTATGGGTTGTTAAGATATAGTTTAATATGCAGCACATTACCCTGGAGTTTCATTGATCAAACCCCTACACATTAAGGAAAAATGTCCTGGGAAGGTTTATTTCCCTATATAGCCTATATCCTGAGTTTGAACATAGGCTATTCTAAATTTGGTGTGAAATTAAAAACAAAACAAAAAAAAAAAATCCAAAAAAAAAATAAAAAACCCCAAGGTAATAATATGAATACCGGGAATCACTTTATAGTCAAAGGAGAGTCTCTTTGACCACCTTTTGAATTTGGGCAACACAACCTTTAGGTCTGGATGTTTTTGTCTGTACATCCTCCTTGATGCTGGTGAAATAGTGTGTAATTAGCCAGGGTCAACGTACCACAATAAAAAAAGACACCAAACTAATAGATTAGAGCAGCCAGTCAAGGTCACTGCATAGATATTGATCATCTGATGTGTGCCCCAGATATGTTTTCTAACCAGCCTTACACATACCAGCATGAATAGAACAGGATAGTATGACAGAAACAATATTGATCCCAAATATATTAGTACAATAAATATGTTTAGAAATATCTACTATACAGTCATTGAAATTTAAGTGTTTATAAATTGAAGCTGTAGGCTGTCCTACCTACAAAAAACAAGGGTAGGAAATTTTCTACTCTCATCTTGATATCATGCTGCCATCAGTAGAGATTACTGTCTACAAACTCTACCACCACACATGGGTAATTGCTCTCCAATATGGTTCAAAAAGTGATTTAATTTGGAGAATAGAATTGCAGTCATATAAGTAACTTGAATCACTTCATGAGAACCTCGTTCAGAAGAGGTGATAATGAATTTAACACAGCAAATCTGAGAGAAAGGCTCAGTAGTGAGCAGTTGAGGGGGTGTCTTCATGTAACTGAGTCAGGCAACTGAGTTTTTCAGGCAATAAATGGTCATAAGGAGGTAGAAGTGGACAGTCTGTGAAGACATAGGTACTATTCATGTCTAACTTCACCTCAACTCTTCAATGATACATGACAATTGTTTATTTTAATAAATTCCTTTTCCCACTCAGGGATAAAGGCGAACAGTCCTTATTTGAAAGAAAGGGCAGAAAAATAATAGACAGATTTTTCTGCCCAGAACAATGGGGATGATTCAATTGTTTAAAAATTTACTAGAAGGGAATAAAACTGCTTTCTACTTCAAATGAAGGATATCTGAATTCTTGGAAAGACTGAATCTCTTAAGCTGAAATAAACTCCTTGCAAGTAGAGCCTCATGTATGAACATTAAATTAGTCAGCTACTCCCGAAGAAGTAAGCGCAGTTTAAGTTCATACCGAATATATTTTGCCAAATTTTATGCACTGAGAGCAGGTTCATAAAGGTCAACTCCAGCCAAGGGAAATCTCACTCTTCAGGCTCCCCTAAGGGTAGTTTGGAACATCTAAAGTTGGCCTCCAGCTTTGGGTTACTCTCACACTAATGAGCTAGAGAGAGAGAGACAGACAGAGACTGAATGAGTGAGAGCCTTGAAAAACTCGCGTTGTGTGCAGCCCACAAAGAGCTGTAAGAGACTGACAGAACTTAGGGCAAGGCTTTGCAAAGGGATCTGTGCAGACATCCCGACTAGATTCAATCTGAGTAACTTGAATGCCATTACCAGACTTGCTAGAACGCAGACTTTAGCATAAAGAGACAGGTACAACTGCAAAGCTTAACAGCTAATCAAGAAGTCTAATTAGCTAAAGTGGTTAATCCCCACATCTGTCTACAGATGACTGACAAGAAAGGCTAAGCTTGGTGAGGATCGCAAACTAGGATCTCTGCATTCTTAATAAATCCATATTACTACTCCTATAACCATGCACAGACATAAACCAGCCTCAGAATGGTGTCCTTCACACAGAGAAATGAAGTTGCAGCAGTGTCTCACTGCTGTTGGAACACAGCAAAATGACTCAGCTGCCTCTGTAAGCCTCACCAGCTGGTTAATACTGTTAGATAAGCTCTCAAGTCTGTCTGAAGTACTAAATTAGGTTAAATATAAATGACAATGTGGGCCTCTCTAGCTACACTGCAAATGATGTCAGGAAGGTCTTTATCCTTCCTGGATATGACTTGAAATTTACACATCAAAAATTGGAATTGATATTCCATTTTCTGAAGGATGCAAAGGAGAGAAAAGAAATTCATTTAAGATGTGGGTTAAATTGCTTGGTTTATTTCTTCTGGTTTCTCATGATTCCCCAAAAGACAAAGAGGTATTTTCTGAGTCAGTGTGCACTCTCTGCACTAAGAACAGGAGAGGAGTTTGGAGGATCTACTCACAGGTAGCTGGTTTAGGCTTTCTTAGCTAATGAGGGTGGATGGGATCATATCATATAGCAAAAGTGCTAAAGGCATATTCTCATAGGATTTAGTTTGACACCACTATAATTTATGATCAGTCACAACACTGGATTGTGGGCTAATACTTCATAAACCAGACTGTCAGCATAAGGGTTTTTTACCAATACATCAAACCAGCTGATGATCTTGTCTGTTAATATTTGGTGGAATCCAGAATCATGGTGACATCTACACCATGTTTTTTGCCATTTGTGGGTGGTCATTTCTTTGCCTTACTAACCTACATATCCATGCCAATTCATGGAGACAATACAGAATTTCTGAAAGATGGACAAGGCATGGAAGTGATACATACTCCATATTTTCAATTCCATATTTAATCTTTGTGCACTTTTAACCTAGAGCACTATGGGATACTGCAAATATCTACAATAATGCTAAGTTTGTAAGTTATTTTGGTAACTAGTTCATGCTTTTATGGTCAAATAAATAATGATAAATAGAAGCTATTTAATAAAACATTGTGGTTTACACAACAAATTATGACTATCCTATTCTAAGTTCATGCCTATTTGGAAGACCAAAAGTAATAACCTTTCAGCAGACTTGACACTTTTAATGTATGATATTTTACAGGTACTCACAGCAGGAAGGAAAAAGAAATCCATGTTAGCACTACTCAACAATAGAATTCTTCCATGCCATCTCTATGCAAAATTCAATTCTGCAAAACATATTACACACTAGAACTCTATCTAACAGAAAGGTGTTTCAAATTCTTAAGTCCATTAATAACCTTATACTTACTATGAAAAGCCTTTCTTTCAGCTCTTAAGGACCACTGAAATATAAGGAAATCTTTAGCACGTTTGTCCTGAACTATGAATTGAGTTGAAAGAGTACAAAACCCCACAAGCAAATAGTCTGAACATATATAACATTGTTTTCCTAAAATGTGTACTGAGACAATGTTTTATTATCATAGAACTTATCAAAACATCAGGGTCATGCTAACACTAAAGCAAAAGAGAAACATTTAAAACAGAATTCAATATTACAGACAAACAAGCAGAGGTCCCCAGCACAAAGCAGAGCACCCACTCTACCCACCTCAATGTCTGGTCAAAGATGGTCACCCACTTTCTTTTCTGCAGTCCATGAAGGCAAATGGCCATTTGTAAAGACAATGAATTCACCTGTCTTAAAAAGGGGTTGATCACTTCCTCACAGTTTTATACTGACTAAAAGGAAGCCTAAGCAATTTGCCAGATTAGACATTGTGATGGCTATAGTAGATAAATCACATCAACAGATTTTTTCCCCACTACTCACCTAATAAAAACAAAACGAAAACCAACTACACAAACAACAAAAAACCACCTAAACCCAAACAGCAAAATAATAAAGGCTGAGAGCAATCTCAGACTGATACCCCACCTAATCTGTCAAAGTCAAGGTATATAAAAAGAGCTACAGGTATGAAACTGCTGTTACTTTCTAAATAAATGAACACGGGCAGCACAATTCAGTGTGGAAAGTCAAGGCAAGTGTCCCAGATCTCGCTGGCATTTCCCATATTTTATTGACAAAGACGTTGGATCGTGAAGGTATCTTGCCTCACAAAAGAAATAGAGCAAACCAAATAGGATCAAATCTACTGGACTCTGGAATGATGTTAATGAACTTAAAAACAGGAAGGCTGCCTAGCAAAACTAAAAACCTAAAGGCTCAGAGAGAATGCAGTATTAAGTGCTGAATGAAGATCAGTGCAGCCAAAATATCCCACTGGTGGTTAAAGAAACTTTACCATGGAGTTTAGCATTAGCAAGCACAGAAGCAATAGCTGAAGTTCCACTTAGATAACAGACAGCATCAAAATCGGACTAGTTCTGATTTTTCTTTCTGTTAGAATTTGTTCATCCCTAACTGAAGCATTAATTCTCTTTTTTTTCTTCCTATCAGCAAAGAACCATTCATCATTAAGATAAAATTCCTGTCCAAAAAAGCCCAAAAGACAACCTTCCTCCCCACAAAACCACTTTTTTTTTTTTTTGACCTTTACAAAGGTACCATGAATGAAGGAGATGAAGTAATTGCAAACCTTTCAGAGAGTAATAATATAAGCCTTAACAGCAATCTAGTTTATTCATACAAGCCCTTCCTCTAATTGTTCTCCAGCATGGCCTTGGATTATATCCAACTGAAAGCTGAATTAAATACATACATTATTGGCATCACTACACTACAAATAGCGTGGAAAAGATGTGCAGTTTCTGCCTTACATCCCAAACTAATGAAAACCAATTAGAATCTTTTAATTATGGTTGAGCAAACCTGAACACACACGAGTAAGTGTCATGATTCAATTTGGTCCCCTTCTCACCCTATTGACATTCATTTAAATCTCAAAAAGATCTATTCTTCCCCAGAGTCTATTTTTTATGCCCAAGTGAAGTTTAAAAAAATAAAAAAAGAAAAACCAAACTATGCAACCTGAAAACGCACACAAAACCCACAGAAGTCCCTGACTATTCACAAGACAAAATGATCATTAACACACCAAATGGTCTTTTTGGCCACCATTTGTTGAGCTTTGAGGGCAGAACGCATTCCATGAGGTAACTATCCAAGAGCAATATCTAAGCATGGATACACTGCCCCAAAAGTTACACTCAGCCTGGTCACATACAGAAGCAAGCAGCACAAAGCCTCTGAGAACGCAGGATTTGGGGATGGACTCTGACAAAGGTAATTTTCCAACCAAGGAAAAGTAAAAAGTCACCTAACATCATCCTTAAATAAAATTATGAGGATGTGCTCAACAGTACATATCACAAATTGCTATGCATGGCCCCAGATGTCATAGATACTCAAAATATTACTGTATTATGCCTAACTTTCCAAATTAAAAATGTCATGGGGACAGCTATAACTACTTCAAAATATAGGGAACTATGCGTTAATATTTGAGAATTATCAGAGTAACACAGGTATCATCTCTCTAGAATAAGAGATCTGGAAATGCTTAAATTTGATGATTTTTTGTTAAAAGGTAAATTTAAATATGTAGCTGTTTACTAGTTACATAAGAGGAATAAGCAAAAAAAACACCAGACAATTCTTACTCTTTGCACAAAACATCAGTGACCTCACCTAACTGTGGTGCTGCATAAAAATAACTATTTGGTCAAGGGTATTTTAAAAAATATTAAACTATTATAAAATCTGTGTTTTGGCTAAAATACTATAGCCTTTTAAGTCTCTGTTTTAAATCATTACAGAAATTAACTTAGTCTCTTCAGTTAAAGGCTCTGCCAGGACTCAGAGACCCACTTTAAATAATCCAGAGACAAAGTGATATATGATCCTATGTATGGATCCAAAAGGATTTGTTTGAACAATCAGCTCCACTGGAAGTTAATCCGAATTACCTCATCTCTAACATTTAGTGATGTAAGCTACATGCCTCGTATCCAGAGGCCATAAAACATCCCTAACCCCCCCAGGGAACAGTGACAAGAACAGCATGTCAAGACACCCGCGTACTTCTGTCAGTCATGACTGTCTGCACTACAAAAAAAGCTTTTACACCTACCTTTCCTTGCTAAACTGTCAAAGATTTCCCTATGAATACTTTATTTAAAATATTTTATTAAAAAGGCATCACTTAATGAAGTTAAACTTTATGCTCAGGGCCAGGTAGAAAGGTTCTTTTAACATCACTGACGTGGAGACTAGCAGTTAATGTCACAGGATATAATGCAAATACAAGAATGATGCTTTCTCCCTGTTGGAAGGAATTAAGGCCAATTGTACTATCATGAGTCACTCTGTCTTCTCTACACTGGCTGCATTATTCCAAGCATCGACTACTGATCTGATACCTGACAGAATCCAGTCCTGCACAACCATCAGCAGAAATGATTTGGCAAAGTTCTTGAACTCATAGCTCTGCTGTTGTCAGGAGCTGGGAGCACTTCTTTATGGCACCCAACAAAACAGAACAGTTGCAGAACACAGATATTATTAGAAAGCAATATATTAAAAATTATGAGCAGCATGAAAAGTTTTGCAGTCTATGATTGCAATGTGTCACACCTGATCTCAAAATAAACCTCAGCAGAATGCCAGCTATACTCCTTAAACTGAAAAACCAGATGCTTGCCCTGTTCCAGCACACAACCCATTCATACAAACAGGGCTGGTGCAAAAGGTAAACCCGCACTACCATTGTCAATTAACTGCTAATTACAGTTCAGATGAGCATTAACTTGTTCAAATATTTTAACAATTTAAACAGTGGCAGTGGTCAGGGTAGACTGCTCAAATACAGCAGGAAAAAAAAAACAGGGAAGGATTATTCCAAATTCTGCATCTACAAGAACACTCTAATGACTCCTTCCCTTCTTGTATTTCCCCATCTGATCCAACCATTAAACTTGATAGGGCTTCTCTTTGGAATTGTTGTGATTCACAGTCTTTTGTGGTTTTTCTGGTTTTTTGCTTGGAGCAATCAAGCAGAAATAAGACTAAAACAAGTTATGGAGCTATGTATCAGTAACACAGCTGCTCAGTCCCTTTATACCTGCTTAGAGATCTTATAACTAAAGTAATAAAATTCTCATTTAATCCTAAGAAAATAAGATTTTTTTCTATGTATTTAATCATTTGTTATCTAAACGTTTGTTAGCTTAACTGTAAAATGTGATAAACTGCAATGAAAAGATTATACAGCTTTAAATGCCTGGTGAACTTTATAGAGGCATTCCACTTTAATCCAAGTAAGAGGAATTAGTCGGTGGAGCACTATCTGTGCATTTACACCCAATCTGTTTGTGGCTATAGAGGACCCATTTATTAGAGATGTCAATAATAAAATAACTAATCTCAGCAGTGATGAATTGACATATGGAATAGGGAAAAGCAAAGGAAATGACAGAATCTACAGGTTATTAGTCAGAGTCAAGCAGAAAGGTATTAACATAAAATTACTTGCTATAAGAACCTCAATATGTGTTAAAAGAGAACATAACTGCTGTATTTCGCATGTTTGGTTTACACAGACCATAAACTACGCCAGATATGCACTTTGCATTTCAACAAAGCAAGGATAACAAGGCTGCCAGTAATAGTAACACAACAGAAATAATAGGTGGCCAGAAAACTGAAAAAGTGTTCGGAAATCACAGTGGGAATGTAGTTGATACAGTAAACTATATGCTCATTTTTAACTGTGACAATATGGTAATAAAACACAGTACATGATGGCATCACAACAGGTATCACCTTCTAACTCATGAATAAAACAAGATGCAAGGCTAAATGCAATATATATATTCTTTTCAAACCTTAAATAAATTTCTGTATCACAAAACAATTACTATTTTATTTTATACAGACCCATATACACAAACACAAGCTGTAGTAGTTTTATTTTCAGAGAAAACATTCACAATGCAAATATGTCATATCTGGCTATTCCATAATAATTTCTGTTATTATTATTATCTGCAGAAAATCTAGCAGGAAAAGGACACTGAGGGAGAGTGGAAAAGCTCACTGAGCCACATTCCATCCTTTAGCAGCAGTCCTGGCTGACTGGGAAGGTCCCAAGTGACTGGAGGTCAGCAAATGTGACACTGATCTACAAGAAAGACCAGAAGGAGGATCCAGAGAACTACAGGACTGTCAGTGTGGCCTTGGTGCCAGGGAAGGTCATGGAGCAGATCATCTTGAGTGCCATCACAAGGCAGGTACAGCAGAGCCAGGGGATCAGGTCCAACCAGTGTGGGTTTGGAAAAGACAGGTCCTGCCTGACCAGCCTGATCTCTTTCTGTTGGGTGACCACTTTGCAGAGGAGGGGAAGGCTGTGGTTGTGTCTGCCTGGACTTTACTAAAGCATTTGATACCTTTTCCCACAGCATTCTCCTGGAGAAACTGGCTGCTCATGATTGCACCGTGGAAGGTTTAGACTGGATATTAGGAAAAATTTCTTCACTGGAAGGGTTATCAAGCATTTAAACAGGGAAATTGTTGAGTCAACATTCCTGGATGTATTTGAAAGACACTGATGCGGTGGTGACTTGACACTCTTAGGTTTATAGTTGGATTCAATTATCTCAGTGGACTTTTCCAGGCTAACCTATCCTATGAAAAATATGAAATGTTAAAGTAACAGGAAGAAGATCAAGTCTAAGGACAGCAAATAATACCACCACCACAAAAAAAAAAAAAAAGTGGGGGGGAATGGTTAATTCAGGAAATAAAGTTCCTTTGCTTTTTCTGCAACCACCTTAATGTTCAGAATGTTGTCTTGTAGAGATCTCACCTTACATAAATTTTAAATTTGTTCTCAAAGTCGGAATCTGCATTCAGCTCATGACAACCCCTACAGAAAACTCAGGCAGGTTTCTGCAGTACTTCAGTTGCTGCACAAAGCTGGGCAGATTTTGTCTTCCCCAGACAGTCATTTAGCTTGCTACCTGAAACGTGCAGTGGGTCCAGGGACTCAGATGCCACAGAACAGACTACTGAAGCTTTGGTTCATGGAATAACATTTCTGACCTATTCATGGCATGCAAGACCACATCTGGAGCACCCAGTTCAGTTTTGAGCTCCCCAGCCCCAGAGAAACTGGAATAAAGTCAGCACAAGGGGACCTGCAGCACAGGATGTACGAGTATAGACTGACAGTTCTGAGTTTCTCCACTGTTCAGAAAATAATTATTAAAGAAGCAGCCTTACTGCCATGTTTAGCTATCTAAAGGCAGACTGCCTAGTGGATGAGGACTTCTTGTAGAGGTGCAAAGTTGAAACAAAAACTGAGAACAAACACAAGGTAAACCAGCAGTATTTTGATCTGAGATTAGAAAAAAACTTTCCATGGTAAAACAGGTCTGCCAAAGATGTTATGCAATCTTCAGTTCCAGAGATACTAAAACCACTGCTCTTTATCACTCTAAGCAACCTAAAATACAAGTAAACTTCAATGTTGGCTGTGCTTTAAGCAAAAGGTGAGACAAACCACATACCAAAGGTTCTTCAGTCCAATTATATTGTATTTAAATTATTTGATTTGTTACAAATCTTACAGTCATTTAGTGGATTTACTTTTTACACACATATAAATCTTATTTGTGAAGCTTTATGTTATGCAAAACCACATATATGCAGGGGAAAAAAAGTCAGAGAGGCAGTCCCCAAACCCTAACCCTGGCAGAGAAGCTTCATGGGATGCTGGTTTTCCTTCTACCACTGTGGTTTCTAAGCAATTTAAAAGCCAAGATCACTGTGACCATTACATGGTTGACTAATCCAGTGAAGTAACACTGCAAATGTTTGTTTGTATCTTGTTGGTTGTTTTCCTTTGTTTTAAACTGTCACACTGTTTTTCAGACGTTTCTGAAAGGAAGCCCAGTAGTTGACTATTGATCCTTCCCAGACTGTTTCTTGACAGGCTTAAGGAATCTCTCAGCAAACACCCTCAATACCAGGATTACTGACAGGCATTGAGTTACATGGTTTGAAATTTTCAGGATTTTATCCCTGCCTAGAAATACTCCTCTCATCAAAGTGCTGTGTTACAAATTAAAACTTCCTGATCTCGCTCAGATGACATCTCTGACGTGTAACAAAACAACCCCTGTTTTGTCAACAAGTTCCTGATAAATTCTACTCCTGATCCCAGGAAACTCCTTTATGGCTAGGTGACAGCCACAGCAGCCTTCATCCCAGAGCTCTGTCAGAATAGCAACCAAGTTTTCCTCTACTAGCATTCAATGAACCCCTCTGATTTTGAAAATGTGAGGAATTTCAGAACAAGGTGGTTCATATTTCTCACATAAAAGCCTGAGGATTGCCCCAGCTTCTAGGCAGAACACAGTTTCTCATTAACAATGCACCACCTATATGAACTACAAAAGTTCTTTTTAGTTAAAGACACTAAAAACCAAAAGATTTGTAAGGCAGTTAACAGAATTTTCAGAGCTGTCTCCTGCAGCCAAACAGTACAGTGACAAGCTACAGAGTTTGAAACTTGCTCATCAAGTATTGCAGACATGTAATTCCCTATCTAGAAAACTCAGTCAGCAACAGAAGATATTTAGATCAAAAAGGAAAAAGAAAGCACTCTGATTAGGAGTTATATACAAATGGGAATGATCCAAAGGAGGAGGAGTTATGTATAATTGGATCAGAGTGGTTCAATCAAAGTCTGAAAATAGATACTTCAGCAAATGAAAGTGAAATCAAGAGATTTTTACAGATTATAGAGAAAAAGTAGCTAGGCATTGCCACCTGATCCTGAAAGTTCTGCTTCAGATTATTTAAAATGGTCGACCAGAAAAATCAAATTTACTCCTGCAAATAACCCTGACATTGTAAACAATGATTTTATTCCAAAATAAGAACAGATTGAAATTAGAAACATCAAAATTCTCTACTTTTAAGTCAAAACTCCTCACCAAATGTATGGTACATTATTTTAAAAAAAATAAAATTCAGAAGATACCACCATCACATTTTGGTGATGTTTAAAAAAATTTCTGTAATTTCACTGAGCAGAGGGAATCCACATGGGAAGTAGAAACTCTGCTCTTGCTCAGGGAATTTCTTGTCTTTTCTGGTTTTGCATTTTACTCACTAAAACAAGTAACTACAGATTTCCCCACCTATAGGACTTTAAGCTGACAGTTACACCCTTTGCTCATTTGAATGTCTAGTCAAAAGCAAATTACCTTCTCCACAACATGTGCTGCAATCATTTTCCTGTTACTAAGATCTATGGCTTAAATAAAAGTACACCCTTCTCTCAACATTTTCAAGAGTTGCAAACAATCTGTTTAGGCTATATCACTGCCAGGTAATCTCAGAAAAATATATTGGACTTGAAAGCACTGTGATTATAAAAAGCCTTTAAAACATCCTGATGTCATTGTAACACATGCCACGGGCCATTAGCAATTCCAGCACTACCAACCCAGGCACATCTGAGCACTGGTTCTGAAAACAAAATAATAAAAACTTTACAAGGAATATGATACAACAAGGTCAGCAGAAATGATGATCATTTTCAGGAAATCATGTTTATTCAGGAGGATATTTTTGATTATTTTAGTCGATTTTATGTTACCCAGGAAAATTTTAATCTCCTGGCTTAGAATGATCATGCTAGGCAGTGCTACTCTCAATTCTATTATTAAGATTTAATTAATGATTTCTAGATTTCTGTGGGTCTACAAAGAAGGGTCAGATTTAAATAAACAATAGGTTCTGTTCAATCATTAGTCACTGGTGAACTACAAATGAATATTCATGTAAAAGCATCAAGAGGAAAAACAGAGCAAGGGTTAAATGATTATCAGATTCACTGCTGTCAATCATAGGGGTTGTAACGGGATGTTGTCAACATTGTACACACTTTTGCTTCTGTTAACTCAAAAAGATGGGTTATAGATCTAAAGATACACTAAACGAGAAAACAAAGACACAGGTTGCCTTTTGTCCAGTGCACAAACATCTCATAGGGCAATTCTTTGCTAGAGATTTCGATACTGTACTGGAGCAATGTTATTCACTTTAGGCTTTTCTGTGCTGAGAAGATTATAAAGCAGTCCATGATCATATGAACACAAACAGGAAATCCTAAGCAAAACCCAGAGGTATCTACCCCTTCAGAAAAATATCTCCCAGAAGTTATCTGGAATTTGAACAACTATGATACTTCTTAATATTAAAGGTTCTCTGTACAGTTCTCATAATTGTCCTTCCTGTTCCCCAAATTCTCTTGATTATAATCAAATAGTGTAGCAAGTACAGGAAGACGATTAACATCAACGTGTCTTGGACAGAATCCCATAACACTTTGCAAGCTGACAATAGCCAGATTTTGTGTGATAAAAATTCTCTAGCAAAGAGTATCTTCAAGCAAATGAAAGCTGGTGACAGCTTTATCTGTTCACTACTTAGCCCATTCTTCTTTTGACCACACACACCATCTACAGCACAGTGCAAAAGACCTCATTTGTGCACTGGTCTGTTAGAAATCCTCACTAAGCTTGCCTTTCCAGTTCTCCACACTATGCACACAGTGTTGAGCTCGGGTTTTGGTGGGGATTGGGGTTTTTCATTTGGCTGGGTCTGGGTTTTTGTTGGATTAGTGTTGTTTTGTTTAAAATGGGGAGAGCTTCTTCCATGAGATTGCCAACTGGCAGAAGAGGTGGTTCAGTCACTGGCTGAGGTTGCATAGTTCAAACTCTCAGCTGCTGTAATTCACCACATGCCTATTTATGTTACAGACTTTTATCATACATATATCAAAGCTTGTATTTGAACTGAAGGAATAACAAAGGCTTTTATGAGGAGACAAAAATGCATGAGAACAAAGGCAAGCAAATAATCTCTGATTACAAGTAGAAATAAAGTATTCATCCAGTTATAGGTAAGATTGTAAAAAAATATTCCCCTGCCATGTCTCTATAAGCCTCATTTATATCCTGTCTCATTAAGAGACAGAGCAGCATGAGAGCTTCTTTTTCCAAGTTCCAAATCCATCAAGCCTTAGGCTATTTGCTTCTTTTCCTGTTTTGATAGAATGGACACACAGTTTGTCTTATGCTCTCCTTATAGGGAAAGCAAGCAGGGATAACATTCAGGTAATTCTCTCTAATTAAGTCATGTCATGAGGGTTTAATGGTGTGAATGCTCATCAGGAACTCTCATTCTGATATGCCAGCTCCCAGCAAATTATGAGTTGCCAAACATAATCAAGAGAATGAATTACAAGAGCTATCAGCAGCGTCAAGCTGGATAAGGAAATGTATGTTCATTGCACAGGCACAGCTGAGAGAGTCGCAGTAAAGTGCAGAAGGCTTTAATTAATAAAAGCTGTGGAAATATCAAACAAATTCTTTGCCCCAACAAGATTATGAATTTCAAATAAAAGCAAATATTTAAAGCATTTATCCTAAGTGCATTTTTCAGTTTTTTAAATACTCCTATACTCTTCTCTTATATGTTGTTCACTACTCCAGTATTCATGTTGTATAGTATGCCTATTATTAATAACTTTCTACTAGATGACAGAGTGTTATATTCTGGCAGTTTGATAGCAAAAATTTTCATCAAACACATTGGAAAATACCTCAAGAAAGGGCTATTTTTGATAATAGAACTGGAGACAAAAATTTAAGGAATTCTCCTGAAGTATTACCATCATCTTAAGATATTTGTAATCTGCTAAGGCCCTTCACCCTCCAGTCAAGTACTTTCTTTTGAGAGCATTTTCACTCCAGTTGTGTCTCATGGAAACAGCACCAGCAGCTAGTCAGCTACAAGGTTGATCACCTTAAATGCCCAGTGTAGAACAATCAAAAGAGAATCAAATTCAAGCCTAGGGAATGAATGAATTTTCTTTACTCAGCAAAAAGATTTTAGGCATCCTGCCACAATAGCACTGTTGCTCCCTCTTCCTGTAACTGATTCTCTGTGGGACACGTCCTAGTTATTGCACCAGTGAGAATTACTGAATACCTTAGTGGTTAGAGTCCTTACCAGAGAGACCCCAGTTCCAGGCTCTAGTCACATATTTGTAGAAATGCTTAAATATTTTGAAAGAAACTGAGGTATTCCCTTTCTTAGGAAGAACCTCTAACCAATAAACTAAGGGCACACTTTCTCACTCAGTATCACCAGTGACTTAATTATCCCAAGAAAACGAAGGCTTCAAAAAGAAGGATTTAAAGACTCACAGAATCCTTGCAGCTAAGTTGTACGGACACCTTGCCATATGTTCACCTCTACCTTTGCTCATGGTTCTATAATCAAAGAACGCTTGAATCCCAATAAAATGGAATGGTAAGTTTTCTCTCATAGTTTGAGTATCAGAGATGTTCAGCGGCTCTGCACCAAGGGATCTGTGAGTTAGCTAATGCACAGACTGCACCTAGGCTGACAAAAAGGCTATACTTCACTAGTAAATGCATCTGGAATTTGGGAGATGAGCTGGGTACGTGGCTGATACCACTCAAAAGGTTGGTACTTCTCTGTCTACCCAATACTGGCCTCGTGGTGGTTTGAGTTAATAGATGGCAGCTAAGCAGAGACTTGTGGAGATTTGAGTTTAGGATTGACTTTGCACTACTTCTCTCCTGGGTCAGACCCCAAGCCACAAGAGGACCAACAACAGAAAATGGGAGCATGTGACAAGGTTTGAGGCACAGAACCAGGCAGATGACAGAAAGACTGGGAGAGACCTGGTTTTACACAGGTGGCAGTGCTCCTAATTTATCAGCTCACTAATCATCATTCCCTGGACAAGAGAAAAATCCAGCAAGATCAGGAGTAGCAAGGTACACCACCAGAAAAGAGCTATTGATAACAACAGACAGGGGCAATCCCAAATGCAAGGCAGAAAGGTTCAGGCTTCTCCTAGCCCTTTGAAAAGTTGCCAAGCTGTGCACACTGTAATAAGATTAAGATATTTCTATCCCTTTTCGGATACGACTGCACTCCTTTGTTATTCCTGGTCTAATAATTCATCCAGCTAGACAGGCAATCAATCAGAGTAACAGCAGAAATGAAATGCAAAAAAGCTGAAAGCATTTACCAAACCTCTGATTTTCCCACAGTTCCCATTTTAATTCATAGCTATTCGATCATTATTGACTGTGAACTACTCCAGTGAGCCAGAAGATTCCTTATTATCAGCTGTGATACCTTTAACTCCTCCCATACACCATTTCTTCACAGTGTTTTAATACACAGGCCCTTTCCAGCTCACAGTAGAAACAAAATTGCTGTCACAGTTCAATGGCCCTGATGTTCTCCTGGCATTAGCACTTCTAATGAAATATTGGAAACAAATAGTAATGAAAAGTGGAAGTGTTAGGAAGAAAAATAACTTGTATACATATTACCGTTACATCTCATAATTTTCTTGCAGTACTTAAAGAAATGCAGTGTTCTGGAATAACAGAACAATATCCGGGGCAGAAGATCCAGGAATATCAGTAAAAAAATCTCAGATATTTTTCTTCTTTTTTGTCTTCTATTAAATTCCCTCTGTCACCAAAAACTCAGAATAAAAAACTGCAAACCATTTACTCTGCTCAATGTTTGCAAAAAACCTCCTAAGCCAGCAGCATAGCCATCTTTACGGCTAATAAAATGGCAGAAACTTCTAAGTATGATTCAAAGTGTTATTAAGTGCAACAGGCCAAAGGAACTGAAAGTCAAAATGTGTCTCCACTGCAAATAAAATCCAGAGAACTATCTGAGATATGGCTGCAATTACAGCTACATTTATCTGAAGTCAGGCATGGTGAATCCATTGTCCCTGTCATACATTCACCTGGGAGAAAGAATCACAGCTAAATGACAGCTCAAATATGCATAACTACGTTATTAATTTTGATTATAATTTTCATTCCCCAGTTGTTAGCCTACATTTTTTAGAGAGAAAGTTTAGTTACAAGAGGTTGCTCAATGAAAAAAAATGGAATAACTACTTCAAAAGCAGTTGAATTGGGATTTAAACCAGATTATGCACTATATTTTTTGTTAAAACTCCATTACCATCTTTAAATTCCACAAGAGTAAATAAGGCTCATTATTACAACCATACCCTGCACTTTATAATTGTGCAAATTCATTTCTAAGACAGAAAATCAGTGGAGATATATCAGCATTTCAAAATTTGCCATAATAAAAAGTACCATAAAAACATTAATGATTTAATTCACAGGTGGGAAATCAGTTCAAATGATATAGTTTGTTTCATCTGAGAAGCTCAACTGTAGATAAATATTCTCTAAAAATGATTAATTCAAACCAGGATCTTGGTTTTTAAACTGAGTTACTGCTTTCCATCTTCAAATTCAAACCCAGAGGCCTGAAACAATTACCTCACTCCCTCTAATTCTGTATTTATTTTTCTAGTGTAGAGATGAAATCTCGTCTTTACTAAAGATGAGCAAAACCTGTGAATTTCCTGTGTATAAACTCCATGGTCACAGACTAAACTCACTAGGGATTGCTGATATCCTATTACTGTGGTCTTTTGAACAGAGAAAAAGATCATAATTTCAGGAAACCATCTGTTTGCCTATGATAAACCTTGTTTTCTCCACAAAGCTGGAATTGGAAACTTAACTCTGGTAAATTATTTTATAAATACTACAGTAATAAGTGATGTGAGCTTTGCAATTCCTTCAGGTTTCATTAGATATCGCTACTGCTTAACATTTCAGCTGTTTTGCTGTTAAGTAAAAGGAAGTAGGAAATTAAGTATATTTCCAAGTGTGAATATCTCCCAAGTCTTCCAGAAATATCATTGTTAACACATCTGTGTATCACAGAGCACCATCAACAGAACACAAACCAGTTACTCTTCTAAAATTGTGGGATGCAGCTTTTTCTATACTCAAAATAGTACATTTTAGAAGAAATTTTTCACTCAAAGGAGAAATTCACTCTATTGAAGTACCTTCCCAAAAAACAAACAAACCCCACCATGCAGCATTTGTGGCATAATTCTAAGTCCAATCAAACAACTTTTGACTTGCTACGGAGAAACTGTTTCCAAATTGAACATGTAATTCCGTGCATTTATCTATTTTATTTTCTGTAGATAAACCTGAATCATTTCACTTACTAGGAAACTAAAGCTCCTAAAGAAGAGGCAATCACATAAGAATACCTTGAAATAATAACTGAACACCAAGGGCACCTTAGATAGGAAAGGCAGAATGGAATTACCTAAATTAAAATATTAGCATGGGACAGAGATTTCCTGCTATAGTTGAAGATAAACTTCACTCAATTCTTTCAGAGTATCTAACTTATCTTTGGTTTACTGTTCAATCTGAAGTAAAATATTATTTCTCATGGCCTCTTTTTGTTATTTGGCATCCCCAGTCAGATGATGGGAGAAGAAATCTTGGTTTTATTTACATATCTTAAAGTTTTTGTCAATGCCATAATCTTCCTTCTCTTTCATTATTAGCACCAAGTAATACATTTTTCCAGTGGAAAATGTGGTGTTTTGATGGAAGAAGAATCAGTGTGAATGCAGCCAGCAAATAAAAGGTACAGAAAAAGTCAAAGATTGGAAAACTGATCATTAAATACCCTCAAAGATTCTGCAAATATCCCTTAAAGACATGAGGGAAGTTGTGTGGTTTCTGGGAGCTGCATATATTTTGACCCTTTAGAAAGACACACATCTGACCTCAGCATTCAAAGGTCACCATTCGTAGGCACTTGCAAAAATCATCTCTGTTGATGGCTTAGTACCAGTGTGAGTTGGAGACAGAGCTGGGGCAGAAGAAAGGGTTCCTCTGAGCCCTAATAAGACCATTTGTCCAGATTTCTGGCTGAGGTATAAGCACTAGACTTTGCAATACAATTACTTGGTGTATATTTAAAGATTAACAAGAATGCATTGGCCCAATAGCTCCTTGAACTGGAGACCTGCTGAATTTGAACTTACAGGAGTCCAAGCAGCCACGGTTTGGGGCCAAGTAGGTATGATGTGTCAAACTTGCCCCCAGCTATGCTGAGGAATTAGATGCGTGACACAAAACAATTTGGATCTCATCAATGCCTTCCTGGCCAGAATCCTTCAGCACAGACTGCAGTTATCAAAACGAATACCAACAACATGTCAGCTAACCAGACCAGTCTCCCAGCAGTGGGTAAGTCAGAGCTCAGGAGGGATCCTGAAAAAATGTAAGAGTAGTTCCTGCCACTTGCCAGTTTTTTAGCACAGGAGAAGGAAGTCTCACTCAGTGAGGACTGGCAAACCCCCAGAGTTAACACCTGTCAACAAAACAAAAGGCTGCAACTCATAATCCCCAACTGCCTGCATCTGTGCCCTGGCCAAGAGTAGCTGAAAGTAAAAAGCACCATTGAAATGTATGTTTCTGTGTCCTTGGTTGAACCTGACGCTCTTAGAAGTTTTTGTCCAACCTAAACAATTCTGTGATCCTTGTCTAAAAGTGAAATGAGAAACTTCTGAGTCCCAGGTCCATGAGGTATAAGCCAAGTAAATGACTGTAAATCATAAATAACTATTTTTGAGGAGATTTCTCTAAGAAAAGGAAAATTCTTTTTCCCATATTTAAACTCCTGCTAACTTTATATTTCTGATCTTGAGATAATAGGGGTTTGGTTTGGGGTGGTTTTGTATTTGGTTTGGTTTGTCTTGTTTTAAAAAGAACTTCAAAAACATACAATAGAACTTCCTATTTTCTGAATACCTGTCTCTGGAAAACCGCAAACTTTCACATACACTGCTGGATGCAGTGATGCTTTGGTGTTAAAGCATCAGTTTAGCTAATTAGCAACAGTAAAACACAACTGAAGCCAACGGATTGTTCTGGGAACTTCAGAAAATCGTAATATAAAAGTTACAAAGTTCAACCTGCAAATTAGCCTCTCCCAGAAAAGGGGCTGCTCTTCCTTGCTCCTTACTGTGCTGCAAGAGACTCACTCAGTGAGGAGCTGGGATCTGCAGGAAGGAGAAACATTTCAGAGCAATGAGAATAGAACAGCAAATGCTCAAATGCCTTCCCATTCCTTGAGCTTCTGGGAACAAGAAGCTGTACGAGGTATTTGCTGAGTAGTTTCACTACGCTTGGGAAAACAGAAACCTTTGCAAGGTGTATGTTGTCAAAGCTCCTGCAATATGGCCAAATAAGAAACACCAAAAGGAGAAACCAACATTACCAGAACACAGACTGATGCCTGTAGGGCTTAACAGCTCCTGTCGTGTTTTCTCCAGCCAGGTTCCACCCACAACAGCATGATCATGGTGATCTACACATCTCCTACCTAAATTGATTTCACAGAAGCAGGTAGCATCCCCTGCCTTAAAAAGAAGCATTCTGTGAGGACTGAACATTGATACTGAAAGCTTAAATTAATACACAAACAAAAAAGGCATTGGGAAGAGAACAAAGTGGAACTGTGTACTGAGTTTTTCTGACAAACCCCAAACACTATCACTACCTCATCCCACTCCCCAGGCTACACAAGTGTCATTTTCTCAGCATTTTTCACTGATCTTAGGAAAAACAAGACAGCATCAGGTAAGTTTTTTCCAGAGGAATCAAAGTCTCAACTCCCACCAACACGACTCTTATGCAATAGAGTAATCCAATGCTATCTTTAGGTTACCCAAACTCCTTTAACAGCATAAATATTCAAAAAAATCTCACAGTCGTTACCACAGCAACAAAGTGTTCTGTGGTGCAGGAACAAACTCCACGGCTGCCGGCAGGATCCGCACTACAATTGGGATCATTACTTACTATTTTTCACCCCATTCCTCTAATGGAGCTGTACCAGCTCACAGAACTCTGTGTCTTCCCATTGCAGCAGTATAACCAGCAGACAGAAAACTCCCCTGCACATCCTCACCACACAGGCACCAGAGTGTGACTGTAGGTCCCTGAACCCTCCAAAGTCAGAGTCAACCTCCAGCCCAGCTGACTTTGCTAATTCCATATTAAAATCCATATTAGACTCCCTACTGCAGTCACATATGATCAGTCTCTATTTGACTGGGAAGTTGTAGTTATTATCTTAAGTCTCTCAATATTCTCAGCAACCTACCCTCCCCTATGCTTTTAAATTTATCTTTTGGCCATCTTTCAGTTTAATCATCAGCCAATTGCCACAGACAGCAACAGTTTTGATCACAGCATTAGGCATGACATTAAAATCCTCTGGAATCAAACATGGGAAACATAACTGCTTGCTAAGGAGTAGACAGTTTTCAGCTGAAGGTGAATTTCAAGTGTCTTCTCAGATTTCAGGTGTCTTCGGTGTAAAAGATGCAGGCAGAGCAGGGCCAGGTTAGGAATGAAGAGAGAGATCCTCTTATCTTTGCTGTACATGCCAGTAGAGCTTTGAGTTAAGCATAAGGAGAAAGAAACCCAGCTAAAAAGTCTGCAAGGAACTAAGCTCCTAAGTTAAGGCTGTCCTGGACCCAAAGCAGAAGAGTCAAAAAGTTAAAAATAGTGGTAGTGGCTCTGATTTTTTCAACCTCACCACAGGATTAGCAGCACTGGACATTACCCTTCAGCCTTTGTTGTACATCTTTTCCTGCTCTTTCAATGGTGGGTAGGTTCCTTGGGGAGCCAGCTGAGGACAATATCCTCTATTCCCTGTTGCTGCCTGGGCTTTTAACTTTGAAAGACCACCTGTGTGAGCAGCAGATGACCCAACAGTCATCTAGGGAAAAAGATCTAATGCTGTGCACCTTGCTCCACTGACTGGAGCCAGCCACTTCCACTTGAACCACAGAAGGCTGTATAATTACCAGGGTTAGATGCTGGAGCAGTGCTCTGCACAAGCAGGAGCTGGGGGTTCTGCTTGCTGCTGCTTCAGGCAGGATTTGAAGAGGCTGGCCTGTACAGCAGTCCCTTTGCTGAGCTGCTAGGGAAGTCATAATTTCCTCCTTCCTTGCTGACTTTTACAGGGCAAAACTTTGAATGTCCTAGAGAAGTTGACTGATGCAAGGCAGGTGAAAACACCAAAGGCATGCAACTGCTCTATCAAGTATTTGACATGTTCTGGGGAAAGAAAAAAACCAAAAACCTACATTTGCCATTGGCAATTAAACATGTGTCATATTATATCTGTGTGACCATCACTGTGATTCACTATGTTGTCTCTAACGTCCATATGTACAACCTGAACAATTAAACAAGAAGGAGATCTCAAGCTCCCATGCACAGCAGGCTGTTTGAGTTAACCTGCACAGACTGTTAATCAGAGAAGTCAGCTTGGAATTAACACTCTCCCACATTTAGGTTTGGTGAGGTGGAAGGGAGTAAGGGATAAGAGTGGAAGTGGGAACTGAGATAACTTCTTTGGTAGCAATCATAGATCAAGTTCTTTCCAGGATCTGAGTCTACAAAATGGACTCAGAAACCTCATGGTGTCCAGCAATAAGAGTAGTCCCTGAAATCTTGTTTTAGCCACCGATAAAAAACTTGAGGAAGCAAATACATTAGAAACCTCGCCATAAACTTTTCCACCTTCCTGCTGCTTCCGCACAATGTTCTTGCTTATAACCCACTACTCAGATCATTCTGCTCTCCTTACCTCACCCTCTGATTCATAGCCTAGTTCCCCTTTTGTCACACTGTCCCTTAACTTTACATATTCTCGTCCCATGATCAAACTCTACGTTTATCCTTTCCTCTTCCTCATCTTTCCATAGCTTTGGTTTTCAAATCTCACTCATGTTGTGCTAAAGACTAACACAGTCCCTGCTTCATCACACACCCTCCTCCTCAGCCAACCCTGCACACCACCACCTACAGTTTGGTTCCAGCTTAGAGCACAGGTTCTGTGTGATGCTAGAAGAGCAGCTAGTGTTGTGCTCACCTTCTTGCCACAAAGAACTGCTGCTCCACCATTTTCTACAAAAGGCAGATCACAAACAGGCACATGGAATTATGGTGGCTAGAAGCAAATACTGAAAAAGCTCCATCATCCACTGAGTTCTACTTTCTCTGTAATACCAGCTCTTCAGCAATTACCAAAAGACATCTCTATGCATCCATAACAAGCTACAGAATTCTTATTTATCTATTTTTAAGAATTAAGGCCTTCACATTGTCAAAGTTCAAGGGTTAAGATCAGTAAGGCTTTATCACAAAAGTCAAAAGAATAAAACAAAGCTCTGTTCTAAAATGTGAAGCTACCCACTAAACACTCTCCTTCATCCTTGCTCCCTGTGACACACACCACCTCTCCTTGCCATTGCACTCTTTGAATCACAGAGTCTGTGTTACGTTTGGATCATTTGAAAAGCAGAGATCTTTGGAAGAGGTGGATGCATATAGGGCATGGCAGGATCTTCAGGTAGAAGCTGAACCCTTAATTGGTCATTAAACACATCAGCTGTACCAATGGCAGGCAAATGGCAAAGGAGACAATGGAGGGCCTGAAGTATTCTGATCTAGAACAGGGCATCTCTTACTCTGGCACCAGGGTTACTTCCTCATAAACTTCACTCATAAACTGTTCAGCCCAACTGGATATGGCAGCAGCAAAAGCAGCCGTTCCACCACTGATCAGAAGGAAAGCAATGAGAGATGGGAGCTCAGGGCAAGCTCCTGGAGCTGCACATGCCAGACTGGACAGTTTACTGCAAATACATCAGAGCAAACAGCCCAGTCCCAAGGAACAGTGCCACCAGATGCCTTTCACATACAGACTTCCTTTGACAGATTGCCCTTTAAATACCTCCTACCCCAATATACTTCCCAGGAATCTTGCTGCTGTTTCACTCAGAGCTGGTTCCCTGCATAAATCAAACTGTCAGATCTCAGCAAATTATTTTTTCTGAGCTAGATCTGCAGAGCTGAGCTCAATGGCAATTGAGTTTTGGAGAAGGCCAATAGCACAGTTTTTATCACTTGACGTTAGCTCTTCTCTTGCAGATCTAGATTTGTATGGTTTAAGATATTAAGAATAAGAATGATCTATATAACAAGCCTGAAAAGAGCCTGTTAACAGTTTTCAAGCCTTACTCTGAGGAGGTGCTACATGTTCAGATGACTCTCAAAAAGCTTCATTTTATAAATCGATCTGTTGAAGAGTGCTGCTTACATTTGTACAGCTGGGTGAAGTGGTTGCAAAGTCAAAGTCCCACAAAGCTCAATTCCAGTGTTAGATATAAAATTTCAGCTTCCTCTAAGATAAAGGAATTCCCTGTACAGTAGATTCAGGATAGCAAAAACATGCTTGGCTTCTACTCTGTCCAAGCAACGTAGGAGAGATCCAGCATTCAGGGTTCCCAGTAAGTGACAGTTTACTGATCTAGGAAAAGGAACGTAGCAAAAGACATTAAAAACACCAGAAGAGAGATGGCCTGGGTATCACTCACTCAGAAAACAGTTTTCAGAATTATTTGGAATATATGAATTACAGAGTGTTTGATGTAGCTGCATTTTTTCCTTCAGAACACAAATCAACCTTTGAGCAAGATCACAACTCTGCACCAGACATTCAGTGCACAGTTTATGAGGAAATAAAGTTCCCTAAATTGCCAAGGCATATTTTTATGCAATTGTATTCTGAAAGGAGACCAACTTTTGAGTTCCTACCAGAATGCACTTCCTCCCACATGCAGGTCCTGTTTCTAAGCAACATGCCATATGTAGGAATAAAACAGTCAGTTAAATATTACCATCAAGACTCACCTGCTGTGCCCTGAGAAGCAGCAGCTGTATGTCAAAGAGAAGACACTGACTTAATTCAGCAAAGCACAGGCTATCAAGGATAGTGCAGTTAGGGAGCTGCTGTTCAGGGCTCACTCAAGGAGACCACAGGATTAACAGGCTCTCAACTATAAAAGGACAGACTCTCCAGAAATGGAGACTTACCAAGACCTTTTGTCCAGCATACAGGCTCTCACTCTGTCTTCCAGCCTCAACCCTGAAAAAGGTGTTTTATCTTC
Organism: Margarornis squamiger; assembly: GCA_035222235.1. NCBI lineage: Eukaryota > Metazoa > Chordata > Aves > Passeriformes > Furnariidae > Margarornis > Margarornis squamiger. The sequence continues at coordinate 13,931,339 of JAWWTY010000138.1, read as the reverse complement.
TCCCTCAAACCAAAGCAATCAGTTTTCTGTCTTGTCTGCAAGATATTCTTCCTGTTGATTTCCTAAAAAAGTGAGATAACACACCCTGTCTTCTAGGACGTAAAGCCACTGTTACTATGAAATGTATCATCCTCTGTGTTCTCAGAGGGTCTCTGTTCTCTTTTAGACACCTCAAATTAGAAGCTTATGAAAAACAGAGCCAAACATAGAAGGGGAAGGTTAGTTCCCACCAGGAGACGATTCATTTTCTCAAGATCACATAGTTATTGTCGTGACACAGCTGGTGAACCAGCTCTTTGTTTTCTCTCAGTGTTCTGTATACCTGGAGACAGACAAGGAGATATTTACGCTGTATACCTTAAGGCATCAAGGCACCATTCTGCTTCTACAAGAGCTTTTGTCTATCCTGCTTGCTCAGAAAAGCCATCTGCTTTCAATTAAAGCACATGGACCTAAACAGACCTCTTTAAAAAAAAAAAGTGCCCAAAAAGGTACACACACACACATATATATATATAGCTACAATAAGAATGCACTCAGGAAACTATCTGCTCTAGTGTGATGAATTTCAGTTGTCTGGTTGCTTTCCACGAGCAAGCAAACAAGCCATTTGCAGATGTTTGGCTGCAGACCTGGTTCCAGCAGAACCAGATACAATAAAGGAAACGCAGTCAAACCCCAAGGCTGTTTGCAAGCTAAACCATGGCACATGGTACAACATGAGGCTGCAGAAAAGAAAGACATATTCAAGAAAAAAGCAACTCCCAGGTTCAAAAGCCTTGAGCAGCTGGACAGAAGCAGCAAACCAGCTTACTGGCTTTCTTCAGGCCAGATGTTACAGCTGTGTCGTTAGCAGAGGTTATATCATTGCCATCAGCAGTGCTTCTCAGCCACAGGAGGGGACTGCTCTAGGTGACAGCCTTCACATGGGGGAACCTGACCTGTTCATTTGTCTGTTAAACTCACATTACAGTATGAGTGAAGTCCATGACTCCATCCATAACACAACCCCATAGATGATGTCTCAGGGATACGGAATTTAATCTGGTTGATTCTGGCTCAGTGTTGTTTTGTTTTATTTAAATATGGTTACAAATGCTTTAAAGGAATAGAAATAACCGCAATTAACCTAGCCAAATATTGCATTGGCCTGTCTCTTTTTAAAATGAGCCGTCTGTATTCACATCCTGCAATTGCAACAGTGATCCAGAGAATTTGTTTTCATGTAACACAATGCAAAGATGTGTACATATGATATCATGGACTTCTCTAAAATTAATATTTACATAACATTTATACAACTAAAATGAAACATTCTGCACAAATTTAAGCTCGTGTTGTGTCAGTGTTGATCTGTCCAGATTTCTTGGAGACCCTGACAATAACACAACATTAAAAGGTTTTCAAAGGAGAAACCTTGATTGTTGCAGTAATTTCATCTTTTCCAGCTAGGGAAACTGAAGAGGTTGGAAAAGTTGGAGACACTCTGAGTCATATTTTACTTCCCCCCTCTACATTTCAGTTCAAGAGCATGGCCTTCACTGATCAGTAATTAAAAGAGGAAGAAACAGGCAACATGACATCTTAAAGTGATGATACGTATTTGCAGTAAGTCCTGCTAAACTCTGGCTACCTTGCCAAATTTATTTTAACACCTTTCATTCCATCAAAAGTTACAATTTCTTTCTTTTTTTTTTTTTTTTTTTGAGGGACAGCTCAGATGTGACATTTTTGGGGGGGAGTGGGGGGAGGGAGAACCCTCAGGATTAATTTGAAAACTTCCTCGAAACTTTGTTTTAAAAGGTTCTCAGACACAGTGATGCCACTGAAATCACTAATGAAACCATTATCATGCAACTCAATAAATCCATAATAAGCTCACAACCTAAACTGTGTGGGTGGTTCCATCCCTCTTCCTTCTTTTAGTGAAGGGAAACGTCAGAACAGAATAAAAACTACAGAGAACAGGAAAGGATGATCAAAGTTATGGAACAGCTCCTACACAAAAAGAAACTAAATCAGACTCAGGTCTGGAAAATAGTACAGCCAGGATTCTTTAAACTTCTGGATCATTATCTGATATAACAAAAAAATATACTGACATGTACTGGCCACTGAGGGGCAGTTACTGACAGAGAAGTCCCCTGAAACTTTCAAAACATGTTGCACTCCAATTACATTTAGTAACACAAAATGAGTCAAATCTAAAGTTGAGACTAGCAGACTTTTTTCTCATTTATTTATCTCATTTCTATAATAACACAGATTTAAGAAGCAAATACCTTTTATGTGGATAAGAACTGTACAACAACAATAAACTAAATAAGAAGGAAGTTATGCTACATTTAATGTATTGTTTTAATGTATTCAGATCTCTTTCCTGGCAGAAAAGCAAAGTATCTATCAAAGAACAGTAGCAGCTGGCCAGTGCACATGCCAATATCTAATTTCTCTAAGGAAAAAAGCGTCACATCTAACAAAACTGTGTCTTTCTGTGTTTCCTTCCAAACTATTCCAAATTTTTTTACACAATTAATAGGAATAGAAATGCAAGAGAATAACAGAGATGAACAAAACAGATGCTATGAGTCAGATCGTCAGTCTGAAAAAAAACCACACTGAATAAAGCCAAGAAATAATTTGTACCATTTAATAATCATGTCTCCATATCAAAGGTCCTTCTCCATGAAGCTCCTGAATGCCAAAACAAGTACAGAGAGCTGAGCAAAGGGACATCCAAGCAATTACCGACCACAGGCTTCAAGGCAGCTCAGCAGCAGCCTGGGCTCATTATCCCTCCCAGAGCTCGGGCTCTGCTTTGAAGGGCTGCCCGTCCAGCAGCCCAGCCCAGCATCGCTCCTGTGGGCACACCACCATTTCTGACACCTCCACGGGAGGGCTTGAGCATCAGAGTGGTTTGACCCCAGAGAGACACATTGCAGGACATTTTGGTTGCAGATACAATTAATTGCTTTTGAAGGTTTGAGCGCTTTCAGACCTCCTGGGTGTCCTTTGCCTGTAACCCAAAGGGACAGAAAACAAAGGACCAAACAGCTTTGTTGGCTCTTAGACCTGGAAGATCTCTCTATGGTTCTGTCTTTTGAGTCATTGCTGATAACCTTCATGATTCACTTGTGAGTAATAGTCACATTGCTAAGTTTCTGCAGCGAAATGTTGTGGAATTCTTTGTAGAAATAAAATCCAGAAAATGCAAGGTGTAATGTGAGCTACCATGTCATCAGTTCCCACTCAAAGAGTCTATAGATGTTCTGGATTACCAATGTTATAAATGTTTGTGTGTTATTCAAACAGAAAAACTAGAGGGAAAGAATACAGCACATACTTTTCATCAACAATACCATTTTTGTCTGACAGTGTATTTATTTTAACTGTCAAATTACGATATTTGTCAAAACATATCGCCTTCTTTCTATCACTGTATGCCAAGATAAATCTTCACATTCTCACTTGCATGTCATGACTGCTTCAGCATTTTGCACTGAATATATCTCAAGTGTAGAGCAATCTTTGAAGCAATACATTCCTTTACTAATAAAGCAACAAGAAACAAAACATCTCTCATTACCCTTAAATTCCACATCAACCATTCTGTGACATTATGACTACGGCAGGAAATGGCCCCTTTGCCTATAATTAGATGCTATAAATGTATCTGTACCTGTCATAAGCGTAAAGGGCAAGATTAAAAGAGTGTAAGGGGGCAAAGGACCACCTAATTAAATGGGCAGCTTTAGTTTTAAAATTTGACAGAATATGGAAGCCTCTGTCTCATTTCTTCAAGCAAATATTTAAAAATTTGATTTAAGTGAGAACTGTTTGCCTTTTTTCAATGCAAAGTAGGTGCCTAACCACACTCTCCAACACTGAAAACCAATCTGTTCCCTGTTAGTAGGTTTACCATAACTTTTGGATGACTACAAACTAGACTTTCACATTGAAAAAAGTCTAAATAGTTTATCACAAATATAGCTGCTGTGGGAAAAAAAAAAAAATCCAAACTCCACAATATATTTTAAAGCTGCCAAACTTTCTCAAGTTCAGAGACAGACAGGAGCTGTGTGACAGGAAAGAGTTTACTAGAATGTTTAGGGGGGTTTAATTAACCAAACCCAAGTAATTGGACAAAAAGTAAATACTGATCAACAGTTTACTGATATATTATTAACATGATCTGTACCCTGGAGGTACCACCATAACTGTGGTGTCATCTATTCCAGGTTTGGGAACTCCAGAGAAACGCTGTTCCAGTTTATGTCCAGGCTGGAAAGCTGATGGTTTGGGAATCCCACTTTACTGCAAGATATGCTCACTTGGTTATCTGTTAGTGAGAATAGAATGCAGAAGTCCCAGCAATAAATTTTTAGCGTTCAAAATCCAGGGAAGTGTGTCTTCATAGTACGTGCCTAATCCCACAAGGAATTCCCAGACCCTAATAATTAGTAACATGGTGCAGTTTAAATCCTGGGTGGGACTCTGGCCTCAGTACACACAAATTGCCAGTGGAGGAGGCAGCTGATCTGCCTGACTTGGAAAGCAGTAGAGGAGGAGCACTCAGACTGGTATCAAACCTCCATGAGGTACTAATAAGCCATTAAAGTCCCACAGCTGCAACTGCGTTCATTGACTCTGCTGGCTTAAAAGGAGTCCACCTGTTCAGGTGCTTAAGAAATGAGGAACACAAACTGTTGAAGTTTTCATGTCTCTTTTGTTTCTGGTACTTTATTTACCAGAACAGAGATCACACACAATGCAGCATGGTCCTATGATTATCTATATGCGTCATGTTAAAATAGTGTGGGGGGTGTTAATAAATAAATAGCATGACTTCAACCTTTCACTTCACTCTTTATAGGAAAGGCAAACACTACTCAAGAATAAAACACAGTAATAATGGAATTCCCTGCCTTCAACCTGAGTTTCAAATGCTTGAAAAGAGTTTTCAAATGTTGAAAGAGTCTTGAAAAGTTACTAGCTTTCATGCAATCCTGCAGGCCCAATCCTATTCAGATTCGATGCCTTCTAAGATTCTCATTCACAACATATTTACATAGAATGTTTTGCTTTTAAGACAACTCTCAAAATTGTAAACAAGGCATGACCACAATCCACCACAAAACTTCACAATCTAAGGAAGCTAATAGATTAAGGTGTTAAAAAAAAAAATCTATTTCCTTTAAAAGATAGCTGGAGTAAAGAAAATGTCAATAGATAAAGTTGATCTGATCCAAGAGCTCAACAAAAAAGAAAGGCTGAATAAACCCACTGAAGCTAAATCATTTTTATATCAAATCCATAGTCACACCGTGTTTTTAACCAGCAGGACTACAACTTCTTTATGACAGCTGGAAGCTGAATAATAACTTCATGCAACTTTTTATCATATCTGCTATACACTTCTTTCAAGTTTAGTTGCCGTGTATATTCGCAACCTCCCCTGAAATGACCTCACACTTCCATACTTCATTACCTGCACTCTTAGGCTTATGTATTTTATCTGGGCTGGGGTTTGGAGATATCATAGGAGAGGAATTTGGGAAAAAAAAAAAAAGTAGTTTTTTTAATAAGGATCTTTCCACTTATCGATTATTTTTCTTAATTTATATTTTTATATGCCATATTTTTTTGTAATAATAAGAGACCATCAATTTCTAACAGCTGGTGCTATATTTGCCCTGTAAGTGCAGATTTAAGGAATCAGAAAAAGCATACAAATTCAACACAACACTTAAGTCAGCAGGCCATAACAGCTTTGCAAAATGTTCTAATTTGGACTTAAAATAATATCTAGCTATTTAATATTCTAAAGTATGATCATCTCATATGCCTGAATCACATAAAAACCTCAAAAAGCAAAAGACTAATCCTATCCTCACAGATTGTGGCTGCACCCCCTCCCACTAGTCATGCTGATCAAACACATCACTTTATTCCACACATCCAAGGAATTTAATGCAAACTCAACTACTCCAAGTCTTCCACGTCACTTTCTGGACACAGACCAGTGGCTTAGGGAATCCTCAGTGTCCCTATACATCGAATCCTTGGCCCTAAAAGGTAAAGTTTGAGGTAAAATGTGAAATTATGTCTCATCATAGGTAGCTTCTGGATTTTCCACAGCCCTGAGCAGCCCACTTATCCTATAAATGGAGAATTAATGATCCCTTTCACACAGAAATATAGATATATCTGAAAATGTTCAATTGCAGCTCAGGGTATTTTAGAAATTTACTCTGGCAATTCTCTCAAAGCCTTATTAATAATTAACTTCCATTGTAATATAAAGCCTCTCCATTTAAGAGGACAATGACCCACCACTGAAAGGTAATCTTCAGCCCAATGACACTGTGATAGGTGAGGTACCAATGATTATCTCCATTTCATTTTAAGATCCCTTACAAAACAAGACAAAAGACTAGAAAACATGCAGTAATTTAGAGAACAAGATTGCACTTGCAAAAGACTGGATTAAATAGCTGTTTTTCTCTTCATGAAGCTACTGCAGTTAAACTCTAAACAGTACTATGTCATGCCAAAATTGCTTCCTTAGTATCTCCATTAGTATCACTCTTAAGATCTTCCTTTGTTCCACTGTCCCATCCTTGTTTGTCTTTCTGGTATCGCCTCCCTTTGTTTCTGCTAATCAAAGTGCTTGTGAGGAGCTAAGTTGTCATGAACTCTAGGGGAAATTTATAGATTTGTCAAATTCGAATCCATGGGAGCCACTAGAACACTTAGAATGAATTCCAGGATATTACAAGCTAAATTATCTCTGCCTTCAGCCAAAACGTTTAACTTTGGTTGAGGACACTTTCCAGAAAAGCATTAGCTTATTTTCTTACATACCACAAGGAACAAGACTCCACGATGTCCTTTGACAGGTTGTTCCAAGTGTTTATCACCCTCCAAGCTATCTAAAAAGTAAAATTTGCCATTTGAATACACCTTTCCTTACAGAATTAAAGAGCCCTCTAGAGCTAAGCATTTTTTTCACCAAGTTTCTCATGCATCAAAATAATGCTTCATTTCAATGTGCTTTCTGATAAGCTTAAGAAAGGGAGATCTTAAAATCTCGCTGATTTAAGTTCTGCTCTTTCAAGTATTTTTGTGGCCCTTTTGTTTACTTACTATCAAATCCTTCACAAGTGGGAACACAGAGGAAAAAATGCTAAACTTTTCTCTCAGAAAGCTCAGTGTTTACTTCCCTTTCCTGAACAAAAATTACATCAACGTCATTCTAGCACATCATCCTACAGTTTAATTCACAATTAACTCCTTGCTCACCATGACCATGAAATACCTTGCAGATTCATCAGTTTCCAGAATAATCCACTCCACATCATGGAGGTTTCCTGAATTATTAGATCACAGGCACAGATCTAAAGCTTTCTGAATGGGCTCTCCTCAGCCTACAATTCAGAACACTGCATGACCTTGCTATAACCAATATAATTTTAATTCTTACCATCTCTAAATGACAAATTTATTAAGCAGTCTTTCTACACTTACTTCAAAAGTCATAGATAAAAATAAAAACACAAGGCTTCGCATAAATGCCTTCAGAAACTCACCAGAAACACAGTCAATTATTAATTTTCCTTAAACTATTCTTTACACCAAAACACTTAATCTGCACCTCTTGAAATCCTCTTAGGAAATGCTTCACTGACTCTTAAACATGTTATAGAATTCTTGTTCATATTTATGAAAACAATTAATTGCATTTACAAACTTACACATTAACCTTTATTTTTAATTAAGCCCATTTTTACAATGATTTAAAAAACTTTCTAGAGTCAGCCAATTTGAAAACAAGCCTAGAAAACTAAAACTTGCTGAAGGATGCACAGGGGAAGCAGATTGGTTTTGCAATCCAGATCTGGGGAACAAGTTAGGGTAATACAGAATTAGAAAGCTCTGAGTAGGAACAAAAGTCAAAAGCCACCAAATAATGATTTGTATCTGCTTTTCAATGCTCTGCCTCCCATAATCAGAGAGAACAAAAGCTGCACTTTATCATGGTCATTTAAAAGGACCTGCAATAAACTCAATATTATACTAATGCATAAATGATTTGCTATCTGCCCACGAAAGCTCATTTATTTCATCAGACCACAAACAAAATGAGTTCCTATTTGGCAATAGTCAAGAACCTTGTTTAGCAGGGAGCAACTTAAAAAAAAATAAACCCACTATATTCTTCTCTCTTTTTTTCCTGGAATTACTTGAAACTTTATGAGTGAACTCATTTAGTAATATTTGAAGATTGAATATCTGGTTTCCAAAGTTATTCAATTATAACACAAAATGGCTTGTATCTTTTTCTATATACAACTGTATAATGCATCAAAGAGAATGCTTTACAATTACTGTGATAGTCAGAAATAAACAAGTATGAAAACAATTATTTCCCTCTAGAGTGGATAACAATTCCAGTTTAACAGTCATGAGCAAAGTAATTTGTGAAGTTTATTAAGATTATGGTTTTACAGGCTTTAATTTATTGAGACAAAGCCTCATTTATACAGAAACATTAGGACATACTACTGACTCATTTTATACCAAATATTCTTCCTGGAATAAATTTTTCACATAATTACTTCAAATAAATGAGGTGTTTACAGTCAATGAGCTGATTCCCTTTAATCTGTTTCTGAAATAATACATTCTTATGGAAAAATAGCATAAGTTTCTTCCAACTGAAAATTAACTTTATAGTAAACAGTGGTCTTTCTAAAGAAAGTTTTTACTTGACTAAATTTATCCCTATATAATTTAAACAGATCTTTTCATAACTACGCAATAGCTATAAATAGTCAGATCTCAAATTGCCAACTCATTATTCAGATTCTTCTACAGACAACAGTTATCAGATCAAATTGTTAAGTTGTTGAGAAGCTGGTTTTTTTAAACCATTTTCAGTAGCTTGGACCTACTGTGAGGAACAATGGAGTGTTCAAATCCACATCTAAAAGACTTGATTTGAATTGACTGAATCCAGTCAATATTATCACAAGCTACAATATCTGAGTATCTGCTCCCCATTATTTAAATTTGGGGAATCTTGAATTAGTCTTGCAGTGTAGATCCATGAACTAAGTTCTCTTCAGTCTGCTCACCCCTGCCAGGAGATCTATTTATCAGCAGCCAGATGCAGATACACATCTGTGACAAAGTGACTGCATGGTTCCTGAATCAGGGTAATGGATAATCTCATCACATCAATGCACTGTCCTGCTTCATGGCATGGAAGGAGAATTCCCCGAGTAATGGGCACAAAGGAGTATCAAAAGAGTTGCTAGTGGACCACTGCCTCAGTGCCTTAACAATAAGGTATTTTATTCTCTGCGGCATTTTAAACATACTGTTCCAAGTATTCTTCAGCACTCAGTCTTCTCCAATAAAAAATAAAAATAAAAGCTTTATATTCCTGTGTTTCGCTCTGTGCCCACTGCTTCTTGCCCTGTCACTGGACATCACTGAAAGGAATCTGCTCCATCTTCTATATACCTTCCCTTCAGATATTTCCATATATTCAAGAAATCCCCAAGTCATCTCTTCTCCAGGATAAACAGTCCCAGCTCTCTCAGCCTTTCTGCATAGGAGGTGCTCCCACCCCTTAATCATCTCAGCAGCTCTTTGCCCAGCAGCCTAAGAAAATAAAAGCCTTCCTCCTAGCTGGGAATTGATTGAGCCCCCACCTGGGCTGAGATTTGGCTGCTTGTGTATGCCAACTGCAACCTTCCTAAACATGCAGCCCAGTATAGAACAGCCTGGTCTCTTCTTATCACCTGAAGATTTGCAAAGGCAAAAGGAGTGAAAGATGTCACATTGAGTTGAGAGGGTAAGGACTCTGCTAATCTTCACTAACTCCATAAGCCAAGCCCATTTCTTTATCTACTGCCTGTCTCTGATGGCAGATGTGTTCATAATAGACTCGCACCCTGAAGGACTTTATTTTTATGTAAATCCAGTCTTATAATGTGATTTGCATAAAGACTACCAGTGCAATTCTAAAGCTCTGCAAAACCATTCTCAAGGGTTTGGTTGTTTCGGGTTCCGGTTGTTGTTGTTTTGTTTTTTTCTTTAAGAAAGCTCAAACATATGCATTTTACCAGGAATGAGAACATGGGAATAAAAGAGAGGAAACGGAAGTGTCACAACTCTCTGGGAATACAGTAAATTCAGGTCTTGGAAGATTAGTGAAAATAATTCTACTTAAAATACTCTCTGGCTTCTGTTTTACTACCACTGAGTCACACTGCTTCTTTTTAACAAAATATGGATTGACTCTTCTTAAGCTAACAAATACTGTAAATTTACTGTGTTAATCTCTTCAGAAGTCAGTATTCAAGAATTTAATCTAAGCCTTGTTTTCCTCAACAAGACAAATCTCTTCTTGTGGTAAAAACCAGCTGTGTTGGAAGCACAGACCTAGGAATTTATCACTGTGGAGATAAGCCCTCCTTTCATAATTCACATGTACATGCACACACGAGTGCACTGTAGGAAAGGGTATTCCTCCAGATAGATCACATCAAGAGCAAAAATGATTGCCAGAGTGCCTCTCCTTCTCAGGGAATAAGATTTAATAAAAATATTACTTAGAAGGACAGTTCTAAGAGTTGATTAGAGAAATCTTGTATCTTTTCCAAAGACATAATTGTTTTTCTTAATAAATAATGACATAAGACAGCAAAATCTTCAGATCATCAGGATGATTTGGGATTTCTCCTTTGTATTTCTAACTAGGTCAGAAAAAAGATGGGTTTCTGCCCACTCCCAGATATTATTTGAAACAATAAATTAAACTAATAGAACAGTTGGCTAAAAAGAAATGCAGGTACCAATATGGAAGACACCCAAAATTTGTGTGTTCAAACCCAATTTTCAACCAAGCCCAAAACATATAATCACTTTTAAAATTATACTTATAAAATCTATTTCCAAATCTAGAAAACAATAGCGTTTCAAATTTCTATGTAACTTAAGTAGACTACAGGGAAGTTTGTAGCATACCCAACCTATCACATAATTAATTGCAATATGTAAAGGACAAGAATTTGTTTTATTTAAATTGTAGCCTTGATCTCTTTCTCCTCTGTGAGGTTTGATTTTCCCAGACATCTGATCAGTTTTCATTCATGTCCTTTCTTGTTAAGCCCAAATAATGATCATGTAAAGATAATGAGACATTGTTAATGTATTTTTATTGGTATATTCGTTAATTTAAAAAAAAAAAAATCTCAGCAAGGGTGAACAAAGCTGTGCTGGTCCAGTAGGTGGTAAAGATCAAAAGTGAAACAAATCAAAGAGGATGTGCAATAGTTGCAGGCACTATTATATCAACTCATTTATGATGTGATAGTTGAGATTTTAACTTTCAGTTTCATTAGATGTTACTATTCCTTAGTGTAGACAGCTTTGAAGTGAAAACTCCCTTGATGTACAGCCTTGGAAATAGGAGTTCTCAGCTAAAAGAAAACACCTCCTCCCCTATGACAAGCCCTATGCTTTTGCTTATATTTCTTCTTCTAAAAGATGCAGTTTGAAAACAGAAATTATCATAGTTTATCACTAGTGCGTTTGCCTCTAACAAGTTGGCAAAAAGTTTTCATTTCTTCTCCGTGTTCACCATCATGCACAGAATGCTCTTCACAAGCCTCTGTGTTAATAGGGGGCATCCTTTATCATACAGAGAAAAAGGAAAGTTATTTTCCCAACGAACTTGCTAAGCCTTTGTATTTGTGTTGCATAAGCTGCACACCTGAAATTCACTACCAATTAAACCAATGCCATGCACATACTAGGACTGTACCTCTTAGAGCTAGCAATTATAGTGGGCAATTTGACATTCTCTTCCTAGGGAGGAAATATGTAACTGCTTATTTTCTACCATGCAAGTTTGAGGAACTGAATCCAGGAGTCCAGTCCCTCCTGTGGGTAACTGGGAGGCACAAATTAAGATTCTGTTCTGAATCACCCTCTAGAGCAGCTTCTCTATACACAGCAACGGTAGAGGCCACTTTGATTAAACAGGGAATACAGTCCTTATTTGTTCACAAAGGTATGAAAATAACTTCTCCTATCTGAAATGTGGAAGAGTAAGGTGTTTGCAGTGTTCACCATGATCCAGGTCTTTGGGGATAAAGCACATATCCCCATAGCACAGCAGGAGAATATATACTATAGCATGTCAACCTTCCTTCTGCTCCAGCACAGAAATGGTCACCCCTGGGATGCCATGGCTGCAGCTCTGCACGTTGCAGGAAGGAAAATAAGTCCTATTACTCTGTGCCTTGTCACCAAGGGCAGGCAGTATGGAACAGAGGCAGCAGAGCCCTTTGCCAGGAGCCAGCTTGACTGCATGGCTGGGACTTGGCTGCTCAAAGACAGGAAACAACTTACTCTTCACTGATATGAAATGTTAAAGCAGAAAAGTACTAGGACTTCTTTGTTCTTCCCGGGATAATAGAATTACCCAGGAAACTCAGGGCAGTTTCTAAAATTACATTTCAGTCCTGTGTAATCTTAAGATTAATTAACTTCTGTGTTCCTTCATTCTTCCTCTGTGTATAATACTGGTTTATTGACATGTAAATTTGGGGGTGTGGGAGAAGAAATCCTCAGATGTTCAGTATCTTCTGGAGCAGAGCAGTAAAAGTAAAGGAGAGGTCATGCAGTAATTCAATGCATGGGAGTCACAAACTAATATATTTTCCATACACGTTCCCAGAACTCTGCTTAAATGACTGCTGCACATATAAGAACAGCAAGCCCAAATCAATGTCAACCATAAATTGCCTTTTCCTCTACCTCATCTTCAGAAAGAGGGAGATCATTTCTAATGAAACTTTCCCTTTCTCATTTGAAAAATTAGTCTGCAAGCAAAACTAAGACATTTTTTCCCATATCCCTCTCACACAGAAAATGTTAATAATTCTGGTTCAAATGCAAGTGGTTCGGTTTAAGCTCAAAACTTTTCTTCCTTTCCCAATGTGTACACTTCTCCATCAATACCACTATTTAGTTGTTTGATATGTTGCTATAGTTAATTTTAATCTGCAGAACTTCTTTGAATATTCATTCTCCCATGCTGCAGTTTCTATTGCTCAGAGATTTATTTTTTCTTTAAGTTATGAGAGTCTTGCTGCCTTATTAGTTTCTATCAGCCAATTTCTATCACCCGTGAGGAAGAAATCAAGAAACAGTGAACGTATCCTAAAAATACCAGCACTGGTGGAAACCATAACTCATGTTTTGTTTGATTTCTCAAGTCACCTCATTTCATGACCACATGGAATTAGGTCCCATACCTGTATATGAAGTTTTATTTGAGCCCCAAAATCTTATGACAAAGACGGATAACTACACATTGTGTTTAAACAACTTCTGTCAGATCAAGACAGTGGCCTTTTGTGTCCTGTTTCCCATATCAATTTCATTAACTTAGGATATTTTCACCAGCAGCCACAGAGGTTTTGCTGAAAATACTGGAAAAAAAAAAGCTACCATATGTAGAATATGCAGAATGGATTTAAGTATCTTTAAGCATTTCTGCACTTTTAAACAAAGCTACAGTAAACATTTTCCTTCCTAGTCTACATACATGGATATTAAGGCACTGCAAATCTTCTGCTCAGTGAAATGCTGTGACCTGCACCAGCAAATATCTAACGTCAGTGTCTTTTCAAACTGCATTAGCCATCAGTGTTGCACCAGAATTTCACAACAAACACTGTTCACACACAAGTCACAATCCATGTTTCAGCCAGGTGCTGGGATGGCACCAAGCTCCACATGTCTCATTGAAAGGAGAGGCCTGGGTGTTCTTGTAGAGTTAAGAGTACACCCTCCAAATACACAAAACCTAAAGAAGGGGAGATACTTGACTGCAAAGAAAGTCACAATGAAATGCTTTCTTCTGGGCATACCGAAGTCTATCATTTAAATAAATAAATAAATAACCCCCCAAAATATTGTGCTTTTACATGAAATTGTATTAAACAATTGTCTGTTGGCAAAGATGCTCACAGACTTCCAACGTGTTGGCACCTTTGCCAAGTTGAGTCCCTTACAGTGTCCTTCAGCCACAACCTCCTTGATTTGAGTGCAGCTGCTGGGGACCTTCAGGGTGATGTAAAACCATATTATTTACCTTCTCTGCATGCCAGGATATGTCGTGTTAGAAGGTGTTTTTTTCCACTGCTACATCTGTGAATTAACCCTCCAAAATAGTGCAAAGCTCCCTTTGTTTGGCAGTTATGGAGCTGGGGAAAGGGGATGTGGGGAAACATCCTTTGAGAGCTAGAGTGTTTGAAGCAGGGAAGTATCAAAGAACAACCATGTAAGTCAAAGAAATTTAACACTTTGCTTTAATCCAAGACTCTAGCTATATCCAAGATGTGCTTCTATCTTATTTGTAGCAGATAATGTCCAACTGATCATACTTGTCATCTTGTACTCTTGTATTGGCAGCAATCCCCTTAATGCACAGTTAACCACAGATGGCAGGGCTCCAGCTTCAGATGTAAGATTTTTGAGATATAACATATAAATAAACCTTCCAGTACCCTAAAGCAGAGCTGTGAAAACTTGTTAGTGCTACTTTATGTATTTAGCTTGAAAGGCAATGCCACTACAAATAAGGATGCAGGAAAGGACAACACAATCATACATTGAAGCAACAAGTCTTTCTGTATGGATTTAACCCCAATGACACCAGGTTTCTCATCATTCATCACTAAGATGATTACGATTCACATATTTAAAAATAAAGTTTTCAAGTAATATAGTTGCATTTTTTCTTTTTGAGAACATTTATTATCAAAAGGATGACTCAGTGTCTCTGAAACCAATAGGAAAAACATAAAAATCAGAGTACACCATCTAAATATATAAAACTTAAATGAGATGAGTTATTTAACCACAAAGGGCAAAGCCATAGTGAAATGTTTTGTTCTGGGAATACCGAACCATTTCATTTAAATAAAAGAACCAAAACATTGTCCTTTTACGTGAAATTCAATCAGATTCCTACATAGGGCTGCCTTTAGAACTCTGAAGATACGATTACCATCTGCTCTTGTTATGTTACTTAAAAATTTACACTTCATTTTCCTTTGAAAACAACTTCACAAATTAGGACAAAATGTGCTCATGTTAAGGACTTTGTATTTATGATTCACAAGAAGGAAAAGAGTCAACTAGCTCACTGCTTATGTGCCATATTAGCTACTAGCTAAGAAAGAACAATGGACAATGAAATCAGTCTGCAATCCATTACACAGAAGGTTTGCCATTGATTCAAACCACAGGGAAAGAAACAAAAACACAGGCAGGGAAACAAGGACAGGACAAGTCATGGCAGTCAAGTGAAATCCTTCAAGAGACTTGAAGGGTTCTCTGTCTCCCTTCTACTGCCTCGCACCAGTACCACCTGGGTGACAAACAAATTTAGATCCTGTGACAGAGGCTTACTCAAGAACCACCAGGAGTTGTTGAGCACATGTCCAGGGTTACAAGAACACTACTTTGGCTGCAGAAAAATCTGCAAGATTTGTACTCAAACAATTTTCCAAGTGTGATATACCTGGTTTGCACGTTCAAAAATAAATGGCAGCAACATGTAAAAATTCAGTATAAATAGGAAATTTGATCAGAATACCTTGTTCTCTGAGTTAGAAAACTCAAGGTACGCACTTTACAGCATAAAAACCTCCCATATTTTAACTTTTTAAAATATTTTTTTTAAAATATGAGAAGCAATCAGCTTAATCTCATTGTCATGGAACCTTTCCACATTCTCATTCAGTAAAGAGTGCCTTAAACATGGTCTACCCTGCAAGTACAGTCATTATCTTATCACAGTCTCTTTTGCACTTCTGGTTAATTCTGGTGGATTGAGAATGTACCAGTTACACTGCTGTTAATTCATTCTTCCTATTTGGTTGGATCATAGATCAGCATCACTGGTGCCCTGCCAGACAGCACAAGAGCAACAATATCTGGCAACTGAAGAGATTTAAAATAATTGGTGGCATTATACCAGCTCCAAAATGACTGAAGATCTGGCTCCTGTTCAGTTGTCAAATGAAATGTTATCTTAATTATAGGGTTTGGGCTTTTTTCTGAACAGAGTAGGATTTATTTTTTTTTTCCTCCTTTTGCAGTACAGCTACCGAATCCCAACTGTTACAGGGATTACCTTTTCATATCTTAATACTCCAGTCAACACAGTCATAGAGAAGCTGCCGCTTGAGAAAAAAAGAATACCGAAAGGATGATTTCCAGAAGTAAACAACATAATGAGCTCCAGTTCTGCAAGTAATACAGAGAATGCTCCCATGAACTGAAAGCATTGGTACTCTCTCCTCTCTATGCATCATTTCAGTTTATATAATAGCTAAATTTGTTAATTAAAAGCAACCCTTAACAAAACTAAGGAAGCAAAAATTGTCCACTGCCGTGTTTTGGGAATCAAATAGGGCACTGTACTGACCCAGGTATTTCATTCCAATTTCTCCATCTCAGTCTGTCACCCCACCCTTATGTCACTGCCATGTTGCTGGTACCCACAGACACACTCAAGATTCCCACCATGTGCACAGCACAGAGTAGAGGGAAGGGAGGAATTTGACATAGTAATACATTCATGTGAGGATTTCAAACGCAGACCTTCTGTGCTTACTTAAGCATATTTTCCTGCAACTTAGACTGTAAGGAATGTGTACAGGAAATGTGTATGCCACTCAGCTTTGTTTCCTTTGTGAAAAATTCTGCTTCCTGTTACCAGGACTAGCAGAGCTCTGGGATTTCAGATACTTCTAGTGCTTCTCTTTGGTTATTCTGAAGATTTGGCATATCCTTCAAGATGGAGTGTCTCTGCCAGCAGTAACTCAAAGCCATCTTAGCAGGGCAAACATGATGTAAATTATTTCAGTCTAACCTGTGTTAACATCATAAAAAGACAAATAACCAAGCTCTTCTCCATTCTGTAAAGCATTTGCATTTGGGATAGAGTGGGAGAAAGTGAGAAAGGAGGACTGAAATTAGCAAATCAAATTTCTCAATACAGAAGGATCAAAAGGAGTTCCAGTCACAGCAAGGTAGTCAAAATCAAGAATGGAAGTAGCAATAAAAAAATGCATTCTGTTACTTTATTCGATAAGTCATGGAGAGTCACTAGAACTACAAATCCAAATAAGGATTGCCAGACCAACTTTGTGCAAATTAAGTACTAAACAGCTTTACTTTCTGCTCACCAATGGGAAAAGTACAAACAAAAATTAATTCTCTGAGACTAAATAGAACCACTGTAACTTTATTATTGGATCAGCAGCATAATATGAATGATAAAGATGAACTGTAAGCTCTGCTTTAGAAAAATCACCTTGATGTAATGATTTCAGGTGAAACAGAACTTGGGTAAATAGTTAATAACCACTGTTAAAGATTTACTCCCTATTTCTTATTTGAACTTGTCCAGACAATAAATCTTTTATTGTTTTGCTCTGCTAGATTAAAGAGTCCCAAAAGAACTTCCTTGATTTAAGAAAATTAGGAATAGCTGGAAGATGATGATCGGAATATCTTAGCTTTCTTTTTGAGCAAAACACATTGGATGGAACTGTAAAAAATATTTATCCTTTCTTTGGAATGACAATTAATTTGATCAGCACAAGAAAGAAATGGTCAGTGATTCCTATATCCTGTAGCACTAATCCCAGCAGTACTAACTGTTCAATTGATAAATCACCTGTTTAGCCTAAATACTTGTCCCACAGAAAATCTGAGTAATCATTCTCCGCTAACACCCACATTGCACCATTTGGGCAATACACATCTTCTCTTCATGATCCACTTCTTTCTAGTAAACTTTGTGAAGCCATTGCTTCCTGTTTCTGTATCTATGAAATGCATAATACTCATGCTATTCAGAGTTATAGCAACCACATCACTTTCAGTCTGGAACAGTTCACAAAAACCGGAGCACAAGCAATGGAAAAGGAAAAGGAACAGTGAGGAGAAGTAGTAACACAATAAGTTCCTTGTACACTGCTGGCTTTCCCAGGAACAAGTTCATCAGGTACCTTTTCTCTTGGTTTTGTGGCCTTTCCATGTCTCAGAAAAGCACACTTAAAACTAAACTTTTATAAAAAACTGTAGTATTTCAATTAAAGTAGCTACAACCTCAATAGAGGATGACTTCTTCCTTATCTTAAAGCCACTGACATTCTATTATGCATATATATATATATAATGCTGATACTCCACTGAACTCTATAAAGTCATACCATATCCCATAAAATGATTTCACCAAACTACATAGCATATCATCTATAGTGTGTTGCACTGCCTTCTTGCAAAATGCTACATTTTTAGTATGTCCATAAGAAAAAAGAAAGCCAATTATTTTACCTGAGGGATAGTAGGCTCTGTGCTCCACTGTCAAAATTGTAAGCAGTCATGCACACTTAGGAAATACATTTTTCCCGTTTCTCCCTTCTTGGGGGTAAAAAAATAAGTTAACAAAAAATGCCAGCTTCTATAGCCTGCAAAAACATCTCTTTCAAACTTCAATTCATGTTATCTTTTCAGTTCTTGGAGTAAGGATCCCCTATCATGCAGAGGTAAGTAATGTCCAAGTACATCACATTGCATGGTAGCATGTAACCCCAAGTCAAGAAAAGCAAAGTAAATGTCATGTCATACCCCTGACTACAAAAGCTGCAGTTTCTTTCAGGTGGGAAGCCCAGCCTATGAGTCTAATCCTAATTCATAAAAACAGAGGAATATTTAGTATCTTTAGTACCTAAAAATCCCGTAAGAATACAAGCCCTCTAAGGAAATAGTCTTAACTATAATACATAACAAGCACTACACAACGACACTAATTTGCAGGCCTCCTCCTCCCTCTGTACATATGGTACAGCTCATGTTAAAGCATCAGAAGGGAGACCTGGTAAATGGGTCATCCCACGGCTTAGGTTAGAAGGGACAGAAATCTTCAGGAAGCAGCCTACAGGTCCAGGTCCCTGCACAAGCACAGCAGCCCCAGACTTTGTGGAGCTGACCCTGGGCAACCGCCCTCACTGGCAAGTATTCCTTGTTCCAAGGCAGAACACACCAGCTATCCCCACAGAGCAGGTTAGTATCCAACCATTTCATCTTTATTTATAGAAGTCTCACATTAAACATATGGAAATGGAAGGGAAAACCACACATACATGCTAAAGGTCTCAAGTTATGAACCTTCTATGAGACTCCATCACCAGAAGCACCCAGAGTGCACTGTTGTTCCCTCCTTTTCTTGTTATGCAATATCCTCCATGATCTAATACAAAAGAAAAGGAATGCTACACTTCCATATTCTTACTCTCTTCATGTCTTACTCTCTCAGCCTCTTATTAGCCATATAAAAGAAAAAAAAAGATTAGGTTGTCTTCACCCCAGTGCAGAATTTTACTGTGTGGAAATACACTCTGCTGGGTCGTGCACTGTATTTGGACTGAAACCTGAAACAAGTTTAAGACAACTGCATTAGAGCCCACTGAGTTCACCTTTTACCAAAGAATTAAGCTTCACTCCTAGCCTCAAGACTCCAATTAGAATTTTCTTCCCTTAATGCTAAAATCAATAAAATAATCTGTCTCCAGAATGAGATTTATTAAAACATAAAATAAGGGGCTTTCTACAGAAAATCTTTCACATGTTATCTCTAATAAAACTAAACAGACATATCCAATCTAAATTACATATACCCAGCAGGACTCGGGCAGACTATGGTTAAACCATAGCAAAACAGAATCTAGAAGCATGGAAATTAAAGAACTGAGGAAATATTGCTAAATGTCCCTCTGCAGTAAAATGTGGCCAGAATTCAGTCACAGGCTATGTACCTATTTTGAACTCCATAGAGGAAAACCTGGTACATGGGGTCAAAAAACACCCTTCACTCAAGTAAAACTTAATTTTGCAGATCAGAAATGGCAAGGCGAAAGAATAGCTTGCTAGAGGAAAAATCATACATTCTTTTAGCTGAAAAAGAAATTAATTATTTGGAACACTATGTTCCAGAAAATTGTACTTTTTACCCTTTGCTTCAGTTGAAATGCCTTGCGTGTCCTCCCTTCATACTTGGAAGGAACCCCAATTGCTTTGAAGTTCATCAGCCTAATGAAGAAGTCCATATAGCTCAGGCAAGTGCTGCATACTTAGCAGCTCTTGAAAAGGAGAACCACTTATAAACTTAAAAGGATGGTTATTCAGATACAAATTCACTTACTCTGCTGCTGACGTGACTCATTGGGCTCTGAGCACTAGATTTAAACATAACGTAGAAAGGTATTGCGAAATTCTTTGTTTTGATTCACTGCAGCATGAACATGATGTATCTACAGCAAAAACAAAGCCAGAGCTTTCACCAAAGTTTTGTACTCCTGGCATCAGATGTGTGTAATTACTGCACCACCTGAATGCCTTAAGGATTTCAACACTACTCTAGCAGCCTGAATCAAGGATTTCACTTTTTAAATGGTCTACCAATGTTTTAATAACAAATAAGACATTTACTATATTTCTAGCCTTATATAGGATTTAATCTTCTATTGAATTTCCTGGGCTTTGACAAAGTCCCATAACTTAAAAATGAGTAAAACTGGCATTTTCTATTGAGAGTGAAGCACATTTAATATCCTCATCTGGGAAGCTTTACTCCAGATGAGTAACCAGTTTCTCCCTTACACTCTAGGTTTCATTTTCTAATAAAAAAGTACAAGAAACACTTATTTACACCACCAGAATGTCCTAGCCAAGTCATGAAGTTGGGTCACATGAGTGGAAGGAGAAGTATGTCTCCATGCTGCATACCTTTATGAAGCGCTTTTGCTGCCTGCATATTCACCAACATGGACATTTTCATTGTTTCTGTGCTCCTAATTACACTGTAGCTAAATTTCTTAGGAGAAAAAGAATTTGGAAGAAACATATCTCCCAGAGAAAAGGGCAACAATTAAGCTGGAAATGCCTTCTTTTTCTTCAGCATAAACTGAAGCATAATTATGCAAGTGATATTGCTACCACACTGTTCCATTTTCTGTGTGCCAACACAGAGGGTTTCTATTCCTCTTGGATGGAGGTACTGTTGTCAATCTAGCATGTGCCAGCACAGAAAATTTGAAGTTGCCCAGAAACTGTGAGTGCAAATATAAATAACTGAAAATCAGGAATGGAGTATTTATAGATATGTGTGCTTCCTGAATACTCAAGATTATCTAGAGACGAAGGCTAGCAGAACTACCCCAAGAGCCATTTACAGGATGTAATTTCTCTGATAACTTTAAAAGCTGTTGCCTGCCAGCTTCCTACAGTGCACAACAAACTAAACTCTCAGCTTTGCAGACCATGACAAAGGAATACTAAAGCAAGGTATTGAAATCCAGTGTATTAAAGGGCAAAGAAGGGAACATGACAAAAAGTCTCTCCAGCTGGCCTACTGATGTCAACAGCCTTTCAGCTAAGAGCAGAGTGCTTACACAGCATAATATGGGACACAGCGCTAAAATGACACTCAAGAAGCAGCAACAAGATGCAGAGGAGCCACCTCCACTCACACAGGCTATTACATTCAGGGGCACTTCAAGCTCTGTGGTTAGGTTTTCAAGTGACATAAATAAAAATACTTATTCTGCTCTGCTGCAATATATACGTGTATGCATGTACATGAATACACATCCACATATATATTTATTGATACCCCAAAATAATGCTGATAAAATATGGCCAGTGCTGTTTCATTGTATGCAGGTGAACATGAAGCAGTCAAGGCCTGCTGGGGATTAAACATGGCATTGAATAGAAATAGAACCTTCAGTTTTTGAGGCACATGTGAATTTGCTTAAAAAGAAATAGATCATCAGTAGCTCCCCAGAGTACTCAGACAATAGAAATAAAGTGATAATTTCAATAACTGTAATATGTATAACTCAGAGGCTTTGAGCATACGTGCAACTTGTCACTATATTTTAAACCATTCAGATAGAATTAGATCACAAAACTGGATCGTACATTTCTAAAATCCCACCCGGCAGTATCCTAGATAAAATATATGAGACAACACAAAAAAAGATACTGCAAAATAAACTTTTTACTAAAAATTGAAAATAAGTCTTAGACAGTTTTAAAATAAATAACCTCAGCTTCTCTCCCTCAGTCTTGAACGACACTCTTAATATTACAAAATTAAGTTCCTAAGATAGAATTAGGTACTGCATCACTGAATTCTAACTTGCTTGTATTTTCCTATATATTAAAATTTGTTTCTTATTTTTCTGTGTAAGCATAGGTATGTTCTTTCTAAAAATATGTAACAATACTAATAACACTAATGATTCTGTCAAACCGCAAAGTAAACCGTAAGAATCTTTAACAGATCTCTAAGACTTTTTTTTAAGTTTGTCTTGGCCTTCTACTCAATTTACACATCAAACACGTAATGCAAGCCACAGCATTCCACAGATGCCACCATGTAAAACAACTAGAGGAAATAAAAGGGGAGGAGAAAACAAGGAAATTTAATTTTACTTACACAGATAAATAGATGGCAAACATGACCATGAAAGCACATTAACAGAGAGCAAAGGCACAGGGAATTAAAAGTAAAGAACACCATCTGGGTATCCTGGATGGCGTGAAGGTTCCATCCCCTTGGTCCAGCTGGCAAGGGGCTGGGACATGGTACAGCTAACACTGCTAATGTGTTTGAGAAGCTGAGCCAGCTCTGCTGCCCAGCAATCTGCATGTCTGGCTGCAGAAGGAAGGAGGGCACTGGCACTTGATGTGGAAAAATGCAGTCTCTGTGATTCAAGATCACTTTGCTATCACTTCAAACAGCATCAGAATAAGCCCTGAAGTTAACTGGCTCAACACTCTCCATCATTTTGAATTAACTTCTCTTTGGATTGGTCACTTCTTTTAAGGACTAACTTCATATAAAGGAGTGGATTGAAGGAAAACACAGGAATTATTTTCCATACTTGCTCCTGGAAGGAAAAAAATCTATAAGCTGTTCTCTCTGTCCATTAAGTTCAGAGTAAACACAAGGGAATTAAAGTATAGCAAGGGGAATTTATATTGAGTTTTGCAACATTTTCTAACAACTAGAGCAGTGAACATTGGTATAAATTATCTAGGCACAATATGTGATACTCATCATTGCAAGTTTTCAATAACAGGTTGGGAAACCTTAGAGCAAAAGCTTTAGATACAGACAATTCCAATGCAGGAAAAGGTGATGGAATGGCTGCAATAGCACAGGCCCTCAGAACCCCTTCTGACTCTGATTCTTACAACTGTAGCTTCCTGGGATGATAAAAGATGATGGATATTTGGTGAGATGACTAAACTTTCTGCAGCATAATGCACAAAAATAGTACCCAATGTAGATGTGAATTTCAGCTTTTTTTACTTTAGGTTATACTGCAGCTAACTGTCTTCATCCTTCAGCAATATTTTTCTGTTCTGCTTCTTAATTATCTCTTAGAATAACTACCACGGCTTGCAGTCTTTCATCAGTTGTAATCACTGCTAATTTGTCTGAGAAAAAGACAGCAAGTTCAAATTTTGCAAGACTCTCAGACTATGAAGACCACCTCCAGAGAAAACAGCAGCATAGGAGGTAGAGGTCTTTCATCTGAAGTGACTCTTAAACTTTAAAATTGGCCACAGCTAAACTATCAGCATTCTGAAGATGTTAATATACTCCCAGAGAGCCCATGGCCCCGCCAGAGCACTTTGCCAAGTCAGGAATGGTGCTGTTGCTCTCTGCAGCTGCAAGGGCTGAAGGAGGTGATACAGTGCTCAAAGAAAACTCACTTTTGTATTGATTTTTCTCTCCTGTCCCCTCACCCAGGAATTAGGCCATGGCCACATCCCTGGGAATAAAGAGGTGAAGCAGTAAGCCTTTGTACTCAGCCTGTGCTAAGATCAGACTAGACCATAAACAGGAGGAAATATTTCTTGCCTGTGCAGCACAGGACAGTTCACAGCAGACAGGTGGAAGCCAAAAGGAGCTTCCTCTCTAACACTGACATACAGGCTATAAACACTGTACCATTCTGTCCATTACATTTTAGAGTGTTCACCTATAGCCAAATAAAACGTATATGTGAACAAAATAAGCCAAAAATAACTCCTGAGAAATGTGTAACTTCAATAAATAATCCCGAAATATAACGTGAAGGTATAATTGAACCAGCAGCTTTGCCAGAGAGAATTCAAGGAACGTTGCCAAAATTATATGTCTATTGATACCATCAGGAACTATATTTGCAATGATAATAGCATACAATTGTCACCATTTAAAAGTCATTTAGTGCCAAATACCATTGAAATTATTTTTAAAACCTCAGCTTAACACAGATGTTAATATGCAAGACGTGTTGGCACTCTTTAACAAACTTCCAGTCTGAGATTGCCAAGAGTGTGAAAGATCAAACAGAAGTTAGTGCAAATTCCAGGCTGTCAAGAAATAAGAGAGAATAAAGAGCAAAATTCTACCAACCATTTTAATTTGACATTAATGAGGGCGTTTGCCTTAGAAAGGACCAAAGTATGTAAGATTTGTGCTGAGAGATACAACAGTAAGACATTTAAGGCTAGATACAGAAAATGGAGTAGGTATTTAGGTATTGTGCTATCAAGTAGTACTTACAGACCCTTACAAATGCATGAACCATGAGACACCATAAAACAAAAAGAAGTGGATCATGAAAAGACAATACTGAATGTGAAGCTTCTAAACCAGTCTGAAGGATATGCTGAGATGAAGGGAGGTACTTAAGGTTTTAAGGAGATGTACTGCTGCTTTCTGAGGTTGGAAATGCACCATTCCAGGGAACAAGTCTCACGATACCATCAAATTTACTTGAAAGAAAAATCTAGCAATGATAATTCTACAGAAAGTCATGGAGAACCCTTGCCATCTCAAGAGTAATCTTACTTTGGCATTGCAGGGAATGAACAAGTGGATATTGCTTGGTTAGACTAAGGTATGACAGCCAATGCCCCTTCACTTCCCTCACTTTGTTTGTTTGGATTCTTTTCATGTGATCTCAAGTCAAAAATCTGACAGTGTAGGGCCAGAAGTACCTTTGTTTTCATATTTGATGGTCATTTTTTTCCTCAAAGTCATGATGTTGTTCCCATTATTTTACTGTCCAGAGGTTGTAAGTGGAAGCAATGTCATTTTAAGAACTGGACGAATAATCTATTGAGAACTATTTTACACATTTCTCTTTCATCTATTTTTCATGTAATTCTCCCTTGCTAATAATACTACAGAACACAGTCCCTCTGTTTCAGTACAAGTCCTTTGAAAGCTCTGAAAGAAAACTGAAATTAGTACTTGTCTAAGAACAAAGTCATAGTCATTTAGTACCATCTTACACCTCCTGTGAGGCTGAGCCGGTGTTTAATCAGGTCTGCTAACACGAAAGTGTCTGCAGACAAATGCCAGTTTAGTTGCCTGTGTGACAAGAGAATTCCTATTAGTTGTCAGGTGGTAACTGACCATTCTACTTTACCATAGGGAGTTTCATTATTACCTGCACATTCAAAAATCCTGGTACCTAGAATGAAGTTCTGTCCTTTGGATTTAAGCCTTCTTTAAGACAAAAGTTCCCATATCTACACTTGGAGTAAAGAGAACAACTTGAAAGGCACCAATCACCCAGCACCCAAAATCAAGGATAAAGTTCTATGAGTGTAATGTTTAAAATTTAATTAGTTGGGGGTTTAATTGGTGCCTTCTGAATGCCTCAATTTGACATTGTCCAAAAAACCATATAAAAAAAAGTCTGCTTCACACTTAGCATCAGCAGCATTGTCCTTCATAGAGACCATGCTCTTTATCTTGTAGTACTACAACACGGCAACTGATTTTTAGCATATTTTCCTTTAGATAAATCACTGAGCTTCCTAATGAGGGCTTTTCTCTCTGTGAAATCCACTAAGAGGGCAATGTATGCTCATGGCCAGGTGCCCATGGCAGAGACCTGGGACAACTAAACTTTTTAGTTGTATCCATGTGCCAGAAATAGCTGTAGCTGAGATCAATAACAATTCCAGTGGCTGGGTAATTAACACCTAATAGGGATCTGTCAAACACTCTACCTCTGTCCTTGAATGGAGATCTTGCCATGCATGCAGGATGAAATTTATTTATTTATTTTCCACAGAAATTATTTAGAAAGTTTTGTGCAGTCCATGATTTCCCGTTTGGAGGCTAAATGCTTTTAGTTTAAAAAGCACCTTTTTCTTTCCTTGAAAACATTTATCCTGGACTTATAATTTTCAGGATGTACCAACTCACTACCAGTGCCACTGGGCCTAATTGATACCCTATGAACAGCGGATGCAAAATAACATGGTTACAGCAGCACCAATTTTACTTTCAGTAAATAAAGTGTTTCTGTAACTCTCAGCTACACAATACCCCCTAACCAACAATCCCCATGTGCCTTCCCTACTGGGCAAGGTTATTAATCCTATTTCAACACAAAGTCACCCAGAGAGGATGGAACTAGGCCCAGGGAAGACTTGTTCTAAGTGTATGCAAGTGGAACTTTATCACCCTTTTCATCCATTCATTCTGCCAAAGAATTTAAGTAGGCAGTCTCATCATCTCAATATCTCAGATATCATCTCTTTATTCTGCTTAGAAATAGCAAGAGCTTTATATAGTAGAGATTTTATTTTTTTAATCTGAAAACTGTTTCTAGATTGTTACTTTAAGGCAGCACAGTCAGCTCAAGATGTCGCTGGCACGAAGCCATTCCGAGGTATTGAAGCCTCCCATGGGCTCCTTTGGCACATGTGCAGAACGCAGTGGTTTTGTTCGATAAGTTCCTCTCAGTGCAAAAACAGTAAAATGAGGCGCTTTGGAGTATTATAATTTACAAAAAGGTTCTAAAGCAGCTAATTCAAATAACTTCAGGATTATAAAATTTATCTTTCCCCATGTTGAAGTGGTAAAATGAGCAATAGCTCATAAAGTAATAGTAGTGTTGGAATCCATTCATTCCCCAATGACCTTCTATTGGCATTGAACTTCAGTTGGCACTGAAATGCTGAAGAGAACCAACAGTGCTTACTGATGAAATACATAATGAATGCAACATGCTTTTCGGAATATTTTGTACCTTGTGCAAATGTTCCGATTTTTTGAAATCTGATTACTTCTATTGCTTCTCTACTAATGGGAAAAAAACCCTAATTTTTAATAATTTGAGCAGTTTTTTGTATTGCCTTTATAGCACACCCAAAATTTTAAAAATTATCATGATCCTGATATAAATTCCACAGCCATTAAGCTGTTAATATCTGAAAAAACTAATTTAAAATTAGATAACTCATTTTGGCCTGCGATACAGTGAAAATTGTTATAATAGATAAAAAAATATATTTTGGAAAACTTGATCTGTTTTGTAGCCTACTGCACCTGAAATAGTCTCATAATAAAAAAATTAATGCATTCAAACACAAATTTAAGTGGTCTATGCCCATTTACTGCCTGGGGTAATTAGATTATTTTTTTAAAGTTCAATTACATTTTCAAAGTAATGTTTGTTTTCTTTCACTGATATAATGAAATAGGGATAAAGATCACCTACCGTTCGAGCCAAAGGGCTCTCTTAATGCTTATAAGATGAAAATCACACAGACGACAGAAAGAAACAAAAAATACGGCTTTTTGTACTGCCATGAAATATAACTACAAATATATTTTTTAAAAATGCAAAGAAAAATTGGTAAAATGAATTGGGTTTGGGCCTATGTGATTGTGTTCTACTAGGAACATCATTATTTTTAGGAATAGAAGAATATTGTAGCTTTAAAAATTAAGATAACAATGCTATTGAAGAGGAAGATATTCTCTAAAGACTTTAATTGCTGCCCATTAATTCAATAGGGTCTACCAGACTGTTTCTAGATACTGTTTCCTGCTTGATAGACAACTTTCTTGCTGGTCTTTTATGTCCAATCTGTGCATTATTCAGTTATATCAACATCTATGCCAAAAGGATATAAAAAGATATTCAGAATTTCCATGACTTCTGGGTAACCCTAAGAATACAGGTAATTTATTTTTTTTTTAATTGCAAACCACTGGTCACAGCTTGTACTATCATCTGGTCTGCAATACCATGTCGTGGAAACATCTAAATTTGTCATTATCCTTTAGAAACCTGTACCTATTGAAGTTACTTCTCTGTGAAATATCCTCATGAAATCTAAAAACCTGGGGGCAATCCTATGCTGCCACATTGTTTTTTCACTCTGTATCAATGAATATTTTTAACAACCTGAACATCCATTTATATTAATAAATTTGTGACATTTCTTAATGTCAGAGTACCTTTCCTGTATGCCAAACACCTCAAAGAAAGATTGTTTATTCCAATTTGTAATCTTAATCAATATTTTCCATCTTACTGTAATTTGCTGCGAACTGGAATAGAACTCAGATCCTTTCTTTATACATTTCACAAAAACCTCAAAATGTACACTGATTTCTGTCTCTCTCCCAGCAGGGTCAAAGCTGGCAACTCATTTAAACAAGATGGTCTGGTTTCCTAGACTTGTTTTACTTGTTTTTTAAGTTCTTATTTTAACACAAAAACTTTTGATCAATACCAGGGTTTGTTCTTTTCCAAAGGTCGAACATAGCAAAATACAAAGTCTAATAGTGGGATAATATTACTAAAAGAAGCCACTAAAACTTCCATTTTAGTTGTAAGAGGTAATGTTTCGTTTCAACACTAGTCCCATTTGAAGAGGAGGAAAGAGCATGATGTAAAAATGTTTATGTTAATGCATTCTTCCTGATAACCCTGTTTATATTTGTTTACAGTTCAGCAGCATCATTAGCAGTAAAGTAGACAAACATCATAAAGTGATGGTAAGACTTGAATGCTTTCGCACAAATAAAAAAAGGTTTCACCGACACTGAATTTATATTAAAACCTCTCGGTCATTTCAAGAAGAGCCTACATACACACACATAATTAGAAAAGGCAGAATAGGTCTGAAATTAGCTCTATGAATTCTCTGTGCCTTACCCTTCCTAAAGCATTACACCAATAAACTCTTAGAATGATCATGGTGGTGCCAAAGCTCCCATTGTCTTTGACAAGCTTTTCCGTTTACAAAGCAAGTGCACTCCCATGCAGGCAGGTAGAAAGTAAAAGCAGAACACTTAATAGAAAGGATCCGTTCTGATGCACCAAAGCTACTTCCCAGTCCACTGGGAAAAGCTGTCCTGTAATAGCCAAAACATGGTCATTAATATCACCTAAAAGCTAACCGGTAGGAAGAGTTCAATAAGCTTTACCTCTCAATAACAGCCTCATTAGCTTGCCTTGGCTTCTATTATGTTATTTTCACAGTTCCTGTCTTAGCAAGTCATTGCTCCTCCACTGTCTGCTCTGGATTCCCCACAGCACAGCTTCACTGTGAGACCTCAGCAGAAATGAGGAAGCTCTTGCATTTCAGTGACAGTACCCCGCTTTTTCTACTAGTTCAGTCTTTACTGATGGAATTATACCATTTGTATGTAACATTGAAGATACAAAGAATCACAACATTATTTACTCACAAGCTAGACCATTGAAAGGAGAAATAGGAGTCTGTCTACTCTTCATATGATTTTAACATGAAAGGTTCAGCATCCCCCAAACCATTCCTTGCAATAAAAACTTGCTGTGTTTTTGGGAATATTGAGTCAATTATATTGCTGAGTACCAATTAGCAATTTGTTCTCCCCTTAATTCAGTCAAGAAGAATATGAACAAAAAAGGTGTCATATAACAAACTGCTCAGAAAGCACACTGTTATTGACCTTAAATCACTCCAGCCTATCAGTCAAATCAGCTTTACAAATAGACAGAAATAGTAAATAATTCTTATTTTATAAAAAGGTCTATCAGAGAAGTCAGTCTTACTTCAGCCAGCTGGTAGATGCAGGTGTTCACATACATGGGCAGTGAATGCACTGAAAGACTTATGTTCAATATTCTCTGCTGATGCAGTGATTGCAGGATTTGAGAGTGAAGAAGGCAGAGACAAAATTATTTAAATATACATTTTCTACACATGGCTTAAGTTTTCTGTGTTATCAACTAATGTGAAGAAGATGCAAGTGTAAGTAATTGGCATGTAAGCACGAAATTACATAATAGTACAGTAAAAAGTTTCAGGATTGGATCTGTTTGTAAAGCAACTTTCTGCATAACAGCTTATTCTAGAATTTCAGTCATGCTTTTCAGGCTCAAGAAATGTTAAGGCTCTGTGAAGAAAGAATCTTATAAACATGTCATATCGTAACAACTACACAAATATCAAAAATGAGAGTCACAAACATTAATAGTCTGTATTATAAAAACCTCTGTAAAACACAATACAAAAACACAAGTAACTTTGAATACCTAAGGGACCACCTGCTTCCAAAACAAAGGGCACTGCATTATGGGGGAAAAATACTGACAAAAATTCAGAGTAAAAATTGTGACATTAACAGTATTTTTTCATAGTTCTGAGGGTAATTTGCAGAACGTAAAAGCTTTTATTTTAAAATTCAGTGCACTTTAGATCAGATCTCGTGGCCTAAAGCAGCAAAGAGACAATAAAAAGAGGGAAAAGAAAGCTTCCACATAGACACCTCAATAAGTCAACTGTCAGAAAATACCACTTGCTGTCTCTTCTGTCTCAGATGGGACACACAAACTCAGGTCCTCAGATTAGCTTGGCAGCATTGAAAATTTCATGCATCTAGGTCTAGTTCTCTATTAAGCTGATCAACACTATGAAGAGATGACCAAACTAGCATTGTGTGCCACCGATGTGTTTCTAAGATTTCCTGTAACAGCTATAAAGGACTATTCCAGTGAAATGTCTTACTCATGTACTTATATTTAGGTCTTACACTCCTTATAAGCCATATGCCATTTTCAGCACATCACACCCATGCTGTATGGATGCCATTTCATTTCTTTGCATTTAATTTGTAGCCTTTATCCCTAAGAGTTGCCCACACAAACGCAAACATCTAAGGGGGAGTGAGGAACACAGACCCGGTGCAATCCAGACTCCAAGGAGCCATCACCAGGGCAACAGCATCTGTTTACATCCCTCAGTGGAGCAGTTTCCCTGGAATGAAGGGATACAGCATAATTTATCTGACTCAGAGGTATTTATATCTGCTCATTACCCACAAGACTCTACATCCTGCTTTTACTACGGGAAATAATGGAGGGCAAAACATAGGGATGAAAAACCAAAATTGTGAATGTTGGGTTTGGGTTAATAAAATATCAAATGAAGAAGTGGGATACATGAAAAACTATTTTCAAGTCCTTAGAAGCAATATTTCATATTGCACATGACAACTACCACCCTGAATGATTTAGTGGGGTTTGAGCTGTACCTATGAACTCCTAAAATGAACAAAAATACTGACTTCCAAATTAGTTGTAGACATAGTTAATGATTACTGGAAATGAATTTTATTGAACTTATCAACTTTCAGACTATTAAGTAAAAATTCAATTTTTTTTCTTTAAACTATAATCTGTGAGCTAATGTTTGTCTTCTGCTCTTAATTACACTACACCATCATTTTGGACTATTCTAAACACAGCTCAGACAGTAATCCATCCTTCATTTTCACCAAAAAATGAGTTACCCACCTTCTGCTGTCACTTTTTTTTGTTTTTACTGTATGAAAATATCTTGCTGATAATGATTTTCATGATGGTTATTTTTAATGTCTTTTTTTCACAATCCTCATTTCTTTTGCAAAAGTCTCTCTCTCAAAAAAAAAAAAATTACACCAGTGTCAAAGCAATAAGCAGGTTTTTAGAAGTATTTAACTTCTTAGTTACTTTCAGTATTCCTTAACATCACTCCTTCTGATTCAGGTCATCACACTGCTGCTCTCTGCTGTCTGTAAGAAGAATCCACATGAAAGTCTTACAGATTTACATTTATTTTGGGGTCTACAACATGCAGATGTCCACTTGGAATTTTTTCATTTCTAGTTTACTTTCTTCTAAGAATCAATTCTAATTTTAACTGGCAAGAAATCCATATAATTGCAAATACCAAGAGTTAATAAACATGAGCGGCTGCACTCACTCTTGGATTTTGTACAGACTATTATATATGTCCTTGTGTGGTTTCACCTTTAGTCCCTAATTCTTTGTGTTTTATCATGACCTGATAAGAAATTTGTTAAACAATACTTTTCAGTGTATGTAACAAATGGAGAATTATGTCCAAATGTCCACACCAGATCCTGAAAATTATCTCTACGTGGACTGACTTCAAAAAAGTTCAAAGAAAATAATTGTCACTTAACAGTAGTTTGCATGTTTTCCATCATGACAAGACACGCAGTATTAGGAGAGATTTCTCTTGGGAAAACACTATATTAGCAGAAAACTTTTAAGCACAGGAAAACCCTAAATAGCTCAGATTTAACAAGAGAAGATGTAAAACACTGCTGCCCTTGCATGATTTTTAAAATGGTTCATTTTAAGTCATTAAATGAATATTCTCCCAGGGAAGGAATTCTCCCAAAGGGAAAACTCTTTAACAGACTTTTTTATTGACCTGAGTACTCCTACTTATTAAGAAGAGGTGCTATACAAGAAACAGAAAACCATCTTTGTCAACCAATGGCCCAATACATGAGAGATCTGGTTGTGTGAATAAGTGTATTAGATACAGGTCCAAAACCTTTACATACACAGCAACATTTTTTGTGAGAACATCAGCTTAGCTTATAATAACAAAAACAATGCAACTGAAAACTTGAAATTGTACACAAAGTGAGATTAGGTGTTCCCCATTCTTACGGTTTTATTTTCCTGAGACTCACTTTCTGCTGCCCCTTTTTCTCTCGTTTATCATTTCTCTCCTATGGTACCACCTATGGACTCCTGAAAAAAAAACCTCTTCAGAATCCAGGAAGTCTGACAGCTATACCTCATTACATGTGCAACACCCAAGAGAAGCACAGCTACAACAGAAGTCATGAATCTATTTTTGCATGGGTGTATCAGAGATGTTCTGGTTTATAGTTTGGCTGGAAAAGCAGCTAGCTTATTTAGACTTTGACCTCTCACTCCAAAAATGTCTTCATACATTTTATTTCAAATGCTTCTTCTGTTCCAGTTCCCGATATATTGGAAAAAAGAGCCTCTATAAATGCCTGAAAAAATACCAATGAAAACAACTCACAAATACAAATTTTTCTGCACTGAGAGTCAACAATAGCAGCTGGATTGTCCCCAACACATGGATGGGATTAGTCAATCTTCCAGGTGCTCATGGCTACAAGCAATAAACAAAACTGTCTTAATTATGATTTAACATAAATTAGGATTAGCACACCCAGGAAGGCTTAGTGAGTTATCAGCAGCGTGCATTTTACCTAACCTAGCATTTTGTGTACTCTCAGTGATACCCTCCCTTTATCTCCTCACAGAGGTTGACTCCTACACAAAAGGATTGCATGACAGGTAAAGCAGGATTTCTCAAATTCTGTATAGAATATAACCAAAAAGCATTACTACCCAAGCAGCCAGGTATTTCATCAAGCACATGGGATTTATTTTTCATGCACATGACTAAGAAAACCTCCAACATATTTTAAAGAAAATATTTCCCAAGTAGTGGTCAATATCTGTGACTACTTCACAGAAGCTGTCTGCTCTCACTTTGTTTCTATGCAACATTCTTATGAGACCCACACTATTTTCACACAAGATTTCCACAGCAAGAACTTATTCCAAGTACTATATTCATAAATAAAATATTAAGGAAATTTAGAAAGGATTTTTCTACCATTCTTACACTCCTGAAATAACCTAAAAGACAAATACCCATTTTTGTAAGAATTGCTTGAAAATTTTCAATATTTTCTTTTTTCTTGTTTCTTAATTGTCAATTCACTGAACTTACAAGTATTGTATAAAACTATTTTGATAGGTCTTGTAAGATGAACTCTGGTCAGTTCAGAGAATAGACACAATACTAAAGTTCCAACAGGGAAGGAGGACACAGAAAAGTAAAGATTTTAACTCATCCCTAATTCTGACCAAAGATTGACCTTTGGGTCACTAAAAAAAAGGTACCCCCACTAAAAGGTCAGCAACTTGTATTTGTTTCCCCATTCTTGCCAGATTCAGCCAAAATACCATGGATGGCTTTGGCAGAGTTGTCACCACCAGGCTGTTAACATTTCCACATGAATATCAGCAACTCCAGCTCTCTACAATGCAGAACTACTGAGGAGACCAGAAAGCCATGGAGAATTCAGACCACATATCACAATTCTGCATTAGCACTCACATAAGATCTTGCACATTAGGAACAAACATCTCACATGTGCCAGGTTAGAATTAAAATCCAATCTGAATCTTACATCTCCAGATATGTTTTATGAAAATAAATCATATTTTGCCATTCCTTTAGAGATTGATAAATATTCCAGGAAATTATCAAGAAAGGATTCGATGCCAGCATAGGACTTCCCACGACAATACTCTAATAAATCCATAAAATTTATTGTGTGATAAGTCTTCTGTATTAGAAAACCAGGACGAATGTGTTGTAAAATCTCTGTGAAAAGAAATCAGAAATACTAAAAATCAATACTTAATTCTGGTAAGGCTGGAAAATGCTCGCAACACTTTCATGGTTAAACCCCAGATGGCAACTCAGCCCCATGCAGACATTTGCTCACTTCCCAATGGGATGGGGGAGAAAATTAAGGTTAAAGTGAGAAAACTCATGTGTTGAGATAAAGGCAGTTTAATAGGTAAAGAAAAAAAACACATTCAATTAAAGCAAAATGAAGAATTCATTCCCCATTTCCCACAGGCAGGCAGGTTTTCAGCCACCCCCAGGACAGCATCACAGGTAACAGTGACTCAGGAAGACAAATGCCATCACTCCAGACATCCCCCCTCATCCTTCTCCTCCAGATTTATATGCTGAGCATGACCCCTATAGCCTGGGATATCCCTTGGGTCAGCTGTCCCAGCTGTGTCCCCTCCCCACTCCTTGTGCACCCCCAGCCTGTCAGTGGTGGGTGAGGAGCAGCCAAAGCTCCGTGTAAGCACTGCCCAGCAATAAGGAAAACATCCCTGAACTATGAGCACAAAGCCAAGACACAGGCTCATGCTAGCTACTATGAAGAAAAGTAACTCTACCCAGTCAAACCCACCACAAATACTATACAAAAATATATTATCAACAGAATCAATAAGCTTTAAAAGTAGCTTTCCAATGTAAAATATTGAAACAAAATAGAAGCCTTTTCAAAGAGGAGATTTGGGATAGTGCAGAGGTGACCCTTGCCTTGCATCATGAATTTTATTCCAGAAAAGATATGCTCCAGGTAATCTAATTTTATAAAACAGTGCTATGCAACTATAAAAAAGTTGTTTATCAAAAGACTTAGCATGCAAGGAAACACTGGGCTTCGAAGGTTTGCACCTTCTAGCTGTTCCCTGCACTGTCAATGTGCTGGACAGTTCCCATTGTACTGACCCCTGACCCAGTGTTAAGCAGTTGATTTTCAAGAGACCACTTGTACACTTGGGCCTACAGCGATGCAGCTGAGTGGGGATTTCAGCTGACCTACGAGGTTCATGCAAAGAGGATGACAGGAGTGCAGGAAGAATAAAGCAACATACAACCAGGTCTGTTTGGAGATGAGGAGTCCGGTAGCTGTGAATGGTGCACAACGTGCATCCTTTGTTATTGAAGACCAAAACCACAGTAACTAAAAGAGAACTACTGAATTGCTTTTGCCAGATGTAATGAATTAATAGTTTGCTCTTCCCCCTTTGGATTCAGAATTAATTCTTGGCCTATATTGGCATTTCTCTCACTGGAAAATTTAATTTGCATCATTAAAGCCCTAGGTCTATTACATTAGCAACTGACACAGATGCACACCAGAAAAAAACTCAAACTGTATCATTTTCGTAAATTTGTTAATATGATGATTTTAAGTGTTAGTCAAAATTCTACTTAAACATCAATAAGCTGCTTTAGCTAAAGAAAATCTTACACTATCACCAACAGACACAAAAGTGCATTTCACTAATACTAAATCTGAATTCTTGCTTAGATTCTGAATAAGTTGAACCACATTTAACATTGGGGGAATTAAGTACTTTGCTAAATATAGACTTTCTTTCTTGATCCATCAGTTCCATGGTGGCACTGATCTTACAGAGCAGGGAACCGATACCTACCATTCTCCAGATCCACTGCCTGGGACAATGCCAGCAGTCAGTTAAAAAAGTCATGGATAAGTTGGTACACTTGGATCTGACACTCAATTTTGTCCTACAAAACAAAAACCCTCCCTTTTTCTTTATGTTAATAGGAAAAATGTATTTCCAGAAAAAACATGATCATGCCCCTAAAACAAATTATTGTGAGAAGACAGACTGTAGTAATATTCT
Organism: Margarornis squamiger; assembly: GCA_035222235.1. Classification (NCBI taxonomy): domain Eukaryota; kingdom Metazoa; phylum Chordata; class Aves; order Passeriformes; family Furnariidae; genus Margarornis; species Margarornis squamiger. The sequence goes on along the minus strand of JAWWTY010000138.1, from coordinate 13,894,779 downwards.
GTTTGAGATCCTCACACAGCTCAGGTAGCAATCACTGCTTAACAATTTCACCAAAATTAATATTTTCCTGCATCCTTTTATATGCATTTCAAAAGAATAACTATGACAAGATACACAAGCAACAGGCAGAGTGTGCATGATACACTTCAGGTACCTTGCACAAATATAAGTGTCTAGATGCAAGACAGATTTCCTAAAGAATTAACAGACTGACCTGAAGATAAGCCATCTACACTGGAAGCTGGGATGGTTTTAAGCATGAGTAGGTGATATGAGGCTATCTAGCATTTAATACAAGGCCACGTTTTTATTTACACCTGAAAAGAACCAATTAAATTAATGTCCTGGGAACAGCCACATATAATAGTCCACTGTAAATCTTTATGCACAATTGCATTCATTTTTAAAGACTTTTCTTTGTTCTTCCCAATGTCATCACAACAATTTACACCTTTCCTCTCACAGTTCACATACTGGCTGCAGCTTCCAGACAGACAAAGGTATGATGCTCAATAGTTAAAACTATAACTTGCAATTATAACTGTCTATGCCCTTAAAAACATTTTCTCTGTAATACCATCAGGGAGTTGATCTTTTCGCTTTCCCCAAGACTGAAGGTGTTTTCCCTTCCATACAGCTGTAGAAAGACTGTAACAATAACATGCAGAACAGCACATTCTAAATATCCACTGTAAATCCTCCTTAAACTCAAAACAAGACTCAATGAAATAAGAATATGCACTACTTAATATGTGGAAAAAAGTGTTTTAGCCCCCTGAGAACTACTATCACTCCAAACATAAACTTACTGGTTTGTTCCCACTTATAGTAATCTTAGAGATTCGTTAATTACATCTTAACTTGAAACTGAAGGGATGCCATCAATTTGAAAGCAACTGAATATTTTACCTAATACCAAAGAACACAGCTACAAGATTATTATTACTGAAAGTGATTCCAATCACAGAAAACTGCATGTACAGATTATCTGCAGTGACAATTCTGGATTTCCATAAATTATTTTCTTCTGAAATAAGAAACAGACTTCTTGAATGCTCATAACAATAATGACATAATACTTTGAACTTGTAGCACTCCCTGGATCAGTCACCTGTTATTGCAGTCAAACACAATGAATGAACTTATGAACAAATCAGGATCTATCATATCACCAAAAAAAAAAGAAAAACAAACCCACAAACTCTCAGTCCTCAGGTGGTTAAAACTACCCTCTCTTCTCCCCCCTCCTCCAAATCCAGTGAAAGCATACATTATACTGTAGGAAGGATATACTGTAATATAACAACCAAAAAACAGCATTACACAATTAAGATATAATAATTTTCTTCCTATTTTGGCCATCTTAAAAAAGACAACTTCTTTAAGAAATTGTCTCCATTTCCTGATTGCAACGTGCAGGGGCAACCTGTGTCTGTGACATCACGGAGCAGGCAGCAATTTGCTGTTAAGTTCTGCCCTCCACGATGTCACAGAGTAGCCCTAAGAAATGACAGGAAGGTCCTCTCCATTGGGCTGGGCAGGGCTGGCTGTGGGTGAGATCACACGGTGACCAGCACTGTGGTGACAGCCCACACTCCTGCCACACCAGAGCCCTGCTGGCCCCCAGCCACCGCACATGACACACAGCAGCTCCCACTGGGGCAGCTCCCGGCAAATCTCCCACCATGGATGCTGTGGTGCTTAGAAAGAAGGGCTACTGCCTTGGCAACACGCTAGGGGAAGGCTCCTATGGCAAAGTGAAATGTGCCTACAGCCACGGCCTGAAATGCCCAGTGGCGATCAAGATCATTGACAAGAGGAAAATTTCTCAGAACGTCCTGGAAAAATTCCTCCCCAGGGAAATGGAGGCTTTGAAGCGCTTGCACCACCCCTCAATTATTGAAACCTATGAGATTTTTGAGACATCAGCTGGGAAAGTGTACATTGTGATGGAGCTGGGGGAAAAGGGAAGCCTCTTGAACTATCTCCGAATCAAGGGACCAATGGAAGAGGACATGGCTCGCGTCAAGTTCCAGCAGTTGGCATCTGCCATCAAGCATTGCCATGACTCGGACTTTGCCCACAGGGACCTGAAGTGTGACAACATCCTCCTCGACCACGATCTTAACTTCAAGCTGACAGACTTTGGCTTTTCAAAACCCTTGTCTCGGGATGAAAACGGAAAAACCATTCTCAGCAACACCTTCTGTGGGTCTCTTGCATACTCAGCCCCTGAACTGCTTGAGCACATTCCTTGTGACCCCAGGATCTCTGACATGTGGAGCCTGGGCATCATCCTGTATGCAATGCTCTATGCTTCACAGCCATTTGATAGCTCCAATATCAAGGAAATGCTCCAGATTCAGAAACAACAAAAGATTCCCTTCCTCAAGACAAAACGCGTGTCTGTAGAGTGCAAGAACCTCATTTACCACTTGCTCCACCCCGACGTGTCTCAGAGGCTGTGCATAGACGAAGTTCTGCAACATCCCTGGCTGCAGCCTGCACAATCCACGTCCGCTTACCCTCTGCTAGCTGCAGGAGAGGGCAATCCCAGAGCCTGCGTGAGGAAACACCTGAACAAAAGCAGAAAGGCAAACCCTCTTCTGCGCAAGTGTAAGGAGTGGAGGAGAAAATCAGATCCTCTTAAGAGCAGTTTCTTTCAACAAAGCCACAAAGTTGCCTAACTTGTGACCTGCATTAGTTTAAACTGAAATTAAAGAGAACCTGTCTAAAGTTCTGTGTCAGGTCTCAATATACACAGGGTTGTGCCCCCTCTTCTGCACAGTGCATTTGAATTAAGTGCTTTAACACTGCCAGAGTCAGGACTGTGAAAGACTTGGGGAAACAACGAGGGAGGGAAGTTTTAGAACATAAGAGAACTGCAGAGGAACACTTTATGTAAAGTATAAGAGGAATGTGTAAGAAGAACGACAATGCAAATTTTTTTTTATAATTCAAATTCAGAACTAGTGCACTTCAGATCAATTTTACAACTTTCATTAAACTCTAGGATTTGCCTAGACGTACCCTGTCTATTCTTCATAAAACGTTAGCTGATTTTCTCTTTCATCCAGTTCAGCACAGGTTTCCGTATCTTTCAAATCTGAGTCTTTTCACAAATAAAAGTTCAACATAAACAGTCTCCTTATACTTAAAAATTGACAGCGTTACAAAGCAGTTGTACCATAACCCAGGTTTTAAGTCAAAAGGAATGGAGGGAGAGTTTTCATTAATTAGCAAGGGAAATTTTAAAGAATACAGATCCAAGTATCAGCTAACTTTTAACTGGAACCTATCAGTTGAGGAAAAGACATTCATGAATAACAGATTTTATTATTATCTATTATATTAAACATTAGAAACCAAACATCTTACTTCAATGCTATGGTTGTTTAGCCTCATACTTAAAAAATAATGTTAACTATTTTATTTGCAGTACAGTACTGCAAGGCAGTCCTAATAAGGATTATTTTACAAACATGTAAAATAAGGAGCATCTGCTCCTAACAATCTAGTAATTTTACCTCTAGATCCCATAGGATTGATTCAACTAGATAGGTTATGCTAGCACTTTCTTCAGAAAAGCATTAAAGAATGCCATGGGGGTAAAACCTGATCCCAATGGAGACTTTGGGATCTTTCCTACTCAATTCTTTGGTATTCAAATAATTGCTTATCACTAAAAGTAAAGCTAAACACATGTAATTCCATGGGTCAGCTTGGCCAGAAACATTTGACCAACTGCCAGTCTACTCAGAAATCTCTCCAATACCTGGGAATGCCATGCACACAAAGGATAATCCATTAATAATATAGCATTACTTAGAAAAGGTCCAGCTACTACTTTTAACTCTTATCAAGCAGAGAGAAAAAGTTCTTCTGAAAAGCAGCAAAATGTCAAAAAGAACGCTAATGTACAATTTGACAATGCAGGATTTATGTTTAGCTGTTCTTTCATCCGCTACATTTTACAGAAAAGAGACTGTTTCCATCAAAATATTATGTAAAAATACCGGACATAAAATACTGCTATTTACAAAGCCATCAGACAAAAAAAATCATCCCCCCCTGCCACTAACCATAATTGAAAACTATTATTTCCATTCAGTAAATGTGGACAACTAAAGCTATTCTATGGAAAAAATGTTTGCTTAACAAAATAAGAGATGATTTTTGATACTAAGAAATCAAATGCACTCTGAAACAATTACAAACCTCACTCTGAATAGCTTTCTGCCTCAAAGAGTGAATTAAAGGATGGACTGTACAAATAGCCATTCGGCAGAGCTCTTACTATCCTAAATAATCCAAAGAGAGACTAAGCAAAACGCAGCTCTAAGTAACACTCATTACTAGTGGTAGAAGAACATTAACATGATCTATTTCCACTGCCACACTTTGCTAGTAACAACCAAAATGCAGCTTAAGAAGCCTTGGAGTTACTTTTTCAGCTTTTTGTTTAATTGCTCCTTTTCTCCACGCTAAACCCCAATTAACTCAGCATCTCCTCCGTTCCCTCAGCTTCTATTTCCTCAGATTTCAAGAGGAATTAATACCATGTACCTGGTATTGGTGAGTGAAAATGAAGATTGTTGTATTAACTAATGTTTCAGATCAAAATTTAATTTGCACTTTCCTCTACAAATTACAAGTCAATGATTAAGTGAATTTTAAAATCATTTTTTCCTTAGCTAGAAGTGTCCACACTTTCTTATCTTATGCTGTTGGCACTTAAAATTAATGGGTTTTATCTTACAGATACAGCAGTCATAATAAATGTTTAAGATAACTATTTAAATGTTGGCTGTATTAACATTATAACGTAAAGAATCCTAATTTTATTGGCCTTGATAAATCTAAGATTAAACTCACTCAGACATTTTATCTTGCTTGCCCTTAGAACAGCTAAAGAAATTCACTTTAAATATGAATTATATTTCTTCATTTTATGAGCTTTATTCATTTCCATAGATTTAATTTGAAAATAAAATTATTTCCAGTACTTACTGGAATACTGATAATGAAGCTACTGAATTAATTTTCTTTGTCTATATTTAAAAAAATCACTTGAACTCATTTAGAGGGGTTGGATTCTTAGTTCTGCATAAATGAGAATCTGCCTCAATTTATGCTCAGTACTATGGCAGTCAGAGCCATACGAATCATCGTGGAGACTCAATTATAAAATAAAGTTCAGAAAATTACAATTTGTCAAAAATTCTCAGTATTATCCCTTGAAACACCATGCATAATATTCACTGACATGTATTTCAAGACTCAACAAGTTTTGCAAGATTTTTTTCCAGTTCCTGTGAGAGTTTTTAGTTCAATAAGAATTATTTATTTTGCTCACACAGATGCTATTTTGAAACTAAGATCTAAACATGATGACGGTGGTCTCTGCTGAGCCTTTAGAACCGCATCAAGACACAAAATTCAGAACTCCAGTGGATAAATTGGGTAGTGGTGGTACAAAATGGCATGTTTAGGTAGAACTGCACAGCACTCGCAGGCAGAGACCCATGTCAATTTGACCAGGGACCCTGCATACAGGACAGCACATCAGTACCCTGGAGTCCCATTGTATTTTCTGTAAACAGACTTTATTTTTAATTTGCTAGCTGTGTGATGTTGTGCTTCCCCCCCTCCCTGCCACAACCACCAGTAGGGGTTGTGGTGCCTGCATCCAGCTTCCCAGGGACTTTGGGGGACAGCGGGCTACAGGGCAGCCAAGGGCTGTCTGGAACAGTGACCCAGACGTCGTGCCAGCATGCAAATATCACAATAAGTCAATCACCTTACTTTATAAAGAGTGGCCAGCCCAGGGCCCACAGAGCTCTCCCGCATGGCACTGGGCTGCATGCCAGGATCTCCCCTTGAGTGGGGACAACTCTCAAGGTTACTCCTTAAGGCTGAGATTCCCTGCCACAACAGATCCTCAGTAAATGATCAATAGCATGCTAAAGTTTGAAATCTTAGCTAAGTCATACAGAGGATTGATTGTGCACTCATAATCCTTTAGCCAGAAACCACTGACCAAGTCTGCAATAAGGACTGGATCCAGCTGCAGTCTAGAGAAGTTTAGAGAGCAAGGGTTCCTGAACCTCATGACTAGTGGAAGGGTCTCCCTGATAGCTTTGCCTGACCTTGCCCTGTTGGCAGTAAATAGTCAAGTGTACTTTGCCACCAAATCTTGTTAAAGCACTGTCACATTTATCATTGAATTTTGTTAACTCACTGTTTAATATCAATAAAGTTCACTGTTGCTTCTCTCTTACAAGTGAGGTGTCCATTCATGACAAGGTACAAAGGGTAGAGGGACTTGATAGCAGGGGTTAACAAAGCAGCCTTGGAGGGAAGAAACATTTGCTGATTCTCCTAACACAGAAAAAGTAATAGCAAGTTATCTGTCATGTCACTTGACAGCTTATAAAGGAATGAATGACTGCCTTTAATAGTGGTGATATTTACTGCCTCAGAAACCAGAACTCCTTTGAACTGAACAGAAATGGTCACAGTCATTAGACCTTCATAAATACAACACAGTCAAATATTTCAGTTCAGATATTGTAGAACTTCGTGAGCACCTAACAGTCTTACCAAAAAACCTCCAAGATTATTCATAACAAGATACACAACCATAACTAAAATTAATTTGCAGAACCTGAGTGTTGAAAACTGTTCATGACAAATTTTAGAAGAACCTGAATCAAAGTCCATTCAAGTAATTTGGAGTCTCTGGTACTTGCATGAAACCCTCATCTTATTTACAAAGATAGTTCACATTATGCCAAGCTTTACCCAAGCAACTTCTGCAAGATGAGAACACCTAGACACATTAGGTACTTAGTTTACTAGACTGTGCTAGACACGTAAGAAAAATGTAAGTTCTATACCCACTGCAGCATTTAATACATTTATCTCAAAATACCCTCTTAAAGAAGAGGAATAATATTATCTCAGCTTTACAAAGCGAAATTGAAGCACAGAATGAGTGTGGAACTTTAAAAACATATTAATCACTCAGTTCCTAAAAGCACTGAGTGCCTAATTACTGTTAAAATCTGGACATGCGTGTCTTAGACTAAGCCACTGAGAGACAGAAATCTGTCGCAAAAGATATAAATGAGTCATGAACTACATAGAACTACTACTGCTGCCTATCTGCTTTTTCTCTCTCTGATGAGGTCTAACTAAAAAAAACCAAAAGAACAAAACAAAAAACCCCACAACAAATAAACCCCAATGTCAAACATCCTTCTTCAATGTCTGTTTGAAATATGGTGACTACATTACCTTTGTTACACACATCAAGCTACTCAAAGTAAATAAAATGGAACCATTTGCTTGCTCTGCAGCATCAATTTGTTCTAATAGTTTATCCCTCCCAGTCCTGCTCAGCATCAATAGTCAACCTCGAGATGGCTTGTTTTAAGATACACTTGAACACCCAGCAAAGCACCTCTCACCTGTACTTTAAGAAAACTTCATGGGTTAATCAGAAATAAATCTCTGCTTTTCTGATACCAAGCTGTGAGTTTTAGATTCTCTTAAAGCACAGGCAATCCACCAAGGAACTAAATATTCATATAGTGTTTAAATGAATATGTATACGTTAGTCTCTTTATTATTTTGCTTAAGGGAAAATATTACATCAAAGCTAGTTTGGCCTATTACAGAAATTATTTCTTGTGTATACTTCAATGTGTTTCAGAAACAGGTTTTCTTAGTAATAAATATTTCTCACAAGGAGGGAGAAATTTTTAGTTCATTATATTCCAAATACATTAAAGAAAAAGGATCAAAATTTTGATTCGGTTAGAGTATTGTGTTTTAAACTGAACAGTGATATATTAAAAAAAAAATCACTTCAACAGAGAAAATTCTAATGTTTTATAGGGCTAGCTGCTTCCATAACATGTGTACAAAAGGATCAGGGGCACCTGAATCTTTTGCTAAGTTCACATTACTGCTTGTTCTTACATAGTCCAGGATTGTGCTACAGTATTGCTTCCTTTGACTTCTTATTCCTTTACATCTTCCAAAGGACACTTGGCGTTTCTGGGAAATGTTACAGAATTAATGAATAGCAAGTTGAATACACCTCATTGCTCACTATTACAAGACTTCAGAACTGTTCACTCTGCTTTCTAGTCTTGTGTCTAATGCTGTCCTTCTCACATCGTCATATGACTCCCATTATCCTCCTTTTTCTGTTGTACAATTCATCACCTAAGATTTCCCTCATGCATTAATTATAGCAGATGTTCTACCCCTAAATTTATGCCTACAAAAACCTGTGAGGAAAAAAGTATTGAAATCAAAAAACCAAATAGAATGACATTTTTAAGTCTATGTTTTAGTGTATTGATAACAGATATAAATATTATTACATTGAACTGTAGCAGAGGCCTAGAAATTTGATATTGTTGAACAATAGCATAAAACTCACTGTATTTATGAGTGAAGCAAATAAGAAATGCCTCCTAAATTGCTCATTTTCTCTTATGGTATGTTACTAATCATGCCCTCCGGGTTAGTTTAGAGAAAGGTGCTGAATCAACCTGCTGAGATGTCTCAAGCAACCTGTTAAAAACAAAAAACAAAACCCAAGCTTAATAAATTCCGTGGGAATGAGGAGGTTTTCAGTCTTGAGGAGAAGGTGGTCCACTTTAATGAGGCTGCCCTCTGAGAGCCCAGTGTTGTCTTCACAGCTGCTGGAAACCTCACACCCTGTCATTAGTGCCAGTTAGTGCTATAGTGAGCCCATCAGTAACAAATATAAACACGAAGCAATGTCACCAAAACACGGAAGAAGGAGTTAGTAGGAACCTACCAGGAAATTTCTAGAGAAACTCAAAACTACTTTTCCCCATGAAACTTGTTTTTATGGTTTTTAGTTTTTCTTTCCAGTCAAGAGAGAAATCTCCCAAGAAAAAAAAAAAAAGAACAACCAAAAACACCCCCCCAACAAACAAAAAAACACAAACAAAAAGCAACAAACATACACACACACAAAAAAAAAAAAACAAACACAAAAAAAACAAACCAACCATTAAAAAAAAAAAAAACCCACAGAAATAAACCCCCAACCAACCAAGCAAAAACACACATTTCTAACCCTCAGTTAATTTGGATAGTTAAACTGGATCTAACTTAATTTCATGTGTTAGAGCTGCCTGCTTTTCCTCTTCCTTAGTTTAGCTACTGGATGTCAAAGCACACTTCCTACATAAGCAAGAGCAGTTTTGGCTTTGGTTTGCCTGTTCTATTGATGCAGTGGCCCCAGAAGGGACAGGGCATCTTATACACTGCTTATCATCTCATAATTGAAAATATTGAAAAGTCAGAATTTTAACTACTTTGAGATAATGGAAAGTAAACCTCTTGATTGGCAAAAACTTATGCCTTGCACAGCCACACTTTTCAGGTTAGATTTTAAAGGGAAAGAGACATCAAGAGAGCCTAATCTGAGTCTTTACTAAAACCACCCTAAGTGTGACCATCCAGCCAGGAAGACACATTCAATTTTAAAAATCTATTACATTTATGAAATTGGGACTTAGCAATGCAAAGCAAACCTAAAGCAATTTGGCAACACTGTGATTTGCTATAAATCAGCCATTCAGTGAATAAGCAACTCTTTCAAGGGTAATATTTGAAAATGCACCAGAACAACAGATTTATTGATTTATAACAATAAAAAAGCCATATTTAGATAACTGATGGATCCAAAGCACTCTAAAGTCATAAAAAGTGTTCTGCTTGGCTTCAGTGAGCTCTGCTTAAGGACACAGTTAAAAATATGACAAGGTTGTCCATTGCAGGACCATGTAAGATCAAGAAGTTAAACATAAACACTGCCTTTGAAAAGGAGAGATGTGGTATGACTAATATTGACTTTTCTACTCTGCATGTTTAGTGAAAGATTAGTATAATCTGTCATTTATTTTGATACTGAAATTAGAAAGATTATATGAGATCATTTTGTCCTGAAGTCACACAATGATGTAGTAGATGGGCAAGAGAAACCCCTTCAAAGATGCCCTGGTTTTTCACCCACATTCTTAGCTCTAAAGGAAGTACATTCTTTCCCACTCCACAGAAACTATATGACTTGAGGACAACAAGGATTACTGAAGAACTTGTCAGTCTTCCTCAGGATTTTTATGAGAAGATGTTACTAATATTGACTTTGAGAGCCCAACCACCTGAAGACTTGCAATCCGACAGAAGCCTGATTTGCATAACATAGCACTACTCAAAATCTGCATGCCCACAAAAGAGTATCTAACATTAAATTATGTAAAAGACAAATTTTCTTAAGTTTCAGAAATGGTTTATTATTCAAGTCCCCATTGTATAGTATCTGAAATAAAAGTGAGTCAGTGGGGATCATTCCCTTTTCTATCCCTTTAATGAGGAACTCCACAATATAATTTGACATTCTAGTTCACTCCACTTCAGTAAAAGTTCTTTTGTAGTAAAAACTACTGAACACATTTAATAGTTCCACAATAGCCAACTTGCTGACAGCACCTTAAGGAAAAGTCATGCAATTAGATCTGCTTTCATTGATGCCTTGCAGTTAGAAAAGGACAAGCATCAAAATGAGAGTGTAAAATTAAATATTATTCATTTTGAACAAAATCATTTCTAAGATTAAAAATTAGATGTCAACTTGGACTATTACAGTAATTTATACTTTTCTCCAGTTTCTCTCTTTAAAAGCTACATGCTATTCTATTAGATTTTTATTGATATTCAATCAATCCCGTAATAATTTGAGTGCATCTGATTTTTGTTTTATTTCTACCCTAGAGCCTGAGTAACATCAAATTTCTCAGAAATCATAAATATGCATCTCCAATTTAGTATACGATTCAGATCCCAAGGACATAAAAAAGATGGTTTGTTTTGCCATTTTTTCCCATTCTGTCACTAGAAGTAGTATCATTTTTGAAGTAAATAGGGTCTTTCTACTGACACAAAGCACTGATAGAACTGAGACAAGATAGAGATGTAGATCCATAGGGAGAGAAACCAAGTATGAAAGGACACTTGAGTTATTGTCAAATGTCTCTAGAACCTTGTATGAGACAGCTCCCTTTCTTAGTGCTAAGTGGCATTCATTACTTAGCCAGATCCTTCCAGCATTGATTATCAGACAAGAACAGAATTAAGCTGCATAAGAGATGTGGGGAAAAAAGGCTTAGAGACAATTCTGCCATAATTAACTCTATGTTAATTGAATGGATTATGGTAGCATTTTCCTGCTGTGGTTACTTTCTATCTTACTACCTCAAAATTTTGGATCATCACAGGGCCAAAGCAGGAAGGTTGCTAATTATTTTTACCTTCACATCTGTGTTCTTTGAAAATTACCCCAGTTTGGTAGTAGAGTGGGAAGGTTTAAACATTCTGTTACACAACCCAAGGACTGGTATTAACAAAGAACTGCTGGCCATAGTGGAAAAGATAATCATTGCTGTTATCAGACAGTGCTTCAGATATCAAAGCAAAGCCTAAACGACAGAATATGCTGGCTTAATTATCAAACACAGTGGTTCTCACACTCCAAATGTGTCAATGTGTGAATGTATTGTGACTTCTGTAGCTGTCCAGCCCACTAAAAGCTGAATTATATCTTTTTTAAACAGAGCTATTTCAAGTATGCTTTTAGCTGATCTCAACCATTGTCACTATTGAAACCTTCATATTTCCTAATCAATGAAACTCAGAACAAAATCTCAGGGGCTAATTCTACTGTCACATGGTGCTACAAAAGACTTTAATCAGAAGTGTTTTACTTATGAATCAGAAGACTCAGGATTGCATAAAGACAAAGCAGCTAGATCACTCTGCTTTATAAATTACTATTGATGGTTTATTACTCTCAATGAAGCAGGAATCCTTAAAATCCCAAATTAATGTATTGCTACGCTGAATAGGGAACTTAATATAAGCCCTCTGTCCTGGAAAATAGTTTATTTAAATATGTTAGAATCTCAAACTCTGATTTCTCCACCCACCCTCAGTAATTCTGCTTTGGTGCAGGCAAAGGATTTTCAAGATGTCACTACTAATTTACACCAGCCTCAAGATTATTTGGTCACCTTGAAGTGCACCAACAGTGTGGGGAAAAGAAAACTGACAAGTCCAGAAAACAAGAGAGTATTTAAAAACAGGACACACTGTAAAATGAAAAAATATGACCCAAAGAATGAGATTCTAGAGTGCAGTTATGAAAACAAAAGCAACATGAAATTACAAATATATATATATCAAAGCAGCGTGGGCAACTTAAAACAGTCGTAATCAAGGTAACATAGCTGTGAAGGGTAGTGTATGCAGACACAGGTCAGTACTTCGCATGGAGTTACCTGAATCCATTCAGAAGTGACAGATACATCAAAGCAATGCATTTTACATTGCTGACAATAGTAAGTCTGAATAGAAAGACTCAGAAAAATCTATTTTTTAGTAATGTATAGCTGAAAAAATCATTATTAAAAGCTTATGTGATCAGTAAAGAAGTTCAGAAGTTCACTTGCTCTCCAAAAGTCCAAATACAGTGTCTTTGAGGCCAGCTACCATGTATTTCTGTGAAAGGCTCTACTTGAACCTTTTACTCATATATTAAAATTGATTAACAAATCAGAAAGCTAAACCACTTCAACAATAAATAACAGAAAATGTCAAACATTTGACTTTGCTTTATAATTACTTTTGTACATTAAGAACATTGCCTGTGATATGGGATGCAAGCCAGATGAGGCAGACAGGAAAATAGAACAGCAAGAACAAGGCCGAAAGACACAACATGCCCTTCTTCAGCATGTTCTTCACTGAGGATCCTCTCTCACCCTGAAAGCTTTGGTGCTCTATTCCAAGTGCTTCTGGACTACATGATCTAGTACTGCTGTAAATTCTGAGAACTTCTCAGCACCAAAATATGCACTAATAATGCACATTGAGATCAATCAGGGCTAATCACTAATTAAATTACCTGAGGACTTCTATTCATTCCATCTAACTTCTAAGCATCTATATATTGTACTAATGTCACCTCCAAAACAAAACTTACTCTGAGATTAGGCACCAAAACAAGTAAAACTTTATTTTTCTTTTATTGGTTCAAAGATGACCCATGACGGGGTTTCAGGTACAACTTTGGAGTTTAGGAGAAATACAATTAGCTCCTTTATCCTCAGGAGGTGTAATCTGTTTGTGTTTGCCAGCTCCAGTTGAATTCACTCAACCTCCAGTAGATTAAAGGTGAAAGCATATAATTCAATTCCAGCACAGAAGAGGGTTAGGCTTTTAATTAAGTGACAAAGATTACAGAAAGAGGAAAATAATCCCAAATGTAATTTTAGCATCAGATTTCTTTCCCAGCTGTCATCTCAAATCCTCAAGGCAGACATTGGCCACACAAACTCAAGGCAGAATTACAGACTGAAAATACACCTGGAGTACTCTCTCCTGGAGTAAGATCTTAGACCTGGTGTACCTGGATATCTCATCCACCACACCTACTCACAGGAGCAACCTGCTCAATCCCTTCTGTCCTGTTCAAGTGGCATTACCCCCTGAACATTGTTAATCTGACCCCATCTGTAGGGGCAGAACCTTTCTGGTCACTCCTCTTCAGTCAACATCCAACTGATTGATCAATGCAGACAAGCACTGCATATTTTTACATTCATTTAAATACTACTCATTCCACCATTGTACCTACAAAAAAAAACAAACCAATCTTGCCAGAATGGACAGTTGGTTACAAATAGGTTGATGAAGAGGTAACGAGAAATTTCATGTTTTTGGATGTGAGGATGGCACTACATGTTTAACAATACTGCATGAGGCACTACGAGATTAAAAATGCCATGACTTAAATCCAGCATTAAATTTTAAAATATTTACTGATCTACTGCTTTTTAATTACAAATTTTAAAACCTGAGTATAATCAAATATAATTCTATACCAAATTTTACACATATGTATAATTATCATATAAATTAAGAGTTTGTTTAGAATACAAAAATTGAAAGCCTAATCAGTATCCAGCAAGTGTTAATTACACGTTGAAGTTTCTACTTTACAGATAACATTCTGAAAAGCACCTGATTTTCAAAGCAATGAAAATTGAAGGCACAGACTTTCAAGTAATACATCCAGTATCAACTGCATTTTTGTGAGGAGTAATTACTCTGAGTACACTTTGTCACGGTTGTATTTGTGTGTGTGCGCGTGTGATGCTGAACAAACAAAAAGTAAACCCAAAACTTCTGAGGGAAACTATTTTGCCTCAGAAGATGCAAATTTTTTGAAGTTGAAAATTGTCACAGTGGGTCTGAACGAAAACAGTGTACATTATAAGATAGGCCTGTACACAACATTTTTAGGTAGCCTGGAAGCTGTTCCAATGGCATGAGAAGAATGAAAATGGGGAATTGCATAAGAAGTAGCTACTCATGTCTCACTGCACACGTTATAGCTATTTTGTACCCCAGCCTGTTAGGAATAAATTCAGCTTGAGTAGATCGCAAGAGCCCTGGATATAATTATTATGTATATCATGGCCTCTGCCTTACAAACACTGACTGGGGACTAAGTATGAAAATAAGTATGAAAACTGAACCAATTAATACATGTTTAATAGCACTGAGATACCCATGTCTCCGAGTACAATCATAAATAGAACAATCACAAAACAGGAAAAAGGCTAAATGCACTGTTTTATACGTGTTGAAGGCCAGTATTTGCTGACATATTAAATGATGCATAAGTTTCCTGGACATTGGTAGCCTTTTCGATATGACTAGTGAGAAAATCATACAGGAAGTTTTGGTATCTGTCTTAAAGCCTCAGCAACAACACAGTGAATAGAACATTTAGACTTCTTCCAAATAGTCTTCAGCCTCCCTTTCTCTGAATTCGCAACATCTGAATTAGTTCTCACTAGCCAAAGCTTGGAACCACTATTTATCAGCACTTCCTTTGAGGTCAGCTGTCTCCAGCACTGCCATTAATAATTGATAATTCATGACTGACTCTAGATGTGCTGATAAATCCTGGAATTCAAGTCCTGAACCTTTCAAACTTTTACTCCTAAATTTCCTCGGTAACTTCTGATTTTAAAATGAAAGTCAACATTTAAAGTTGCAAGCTTTCCAATTTGTCCCTGCCCATCTGGAGATAGACAAGAGCACAGCAATGCTGCACCAGCAGAAATTCCCAAATACTTCAGATGAGAAACCCTCCTGGAACAAATTAAGTGACATGGCCTATATATTTCCTTCTGCATCTATAAAATGACCACACTGCCTATACCAAGCCTTTAGAAAAACTGCTTGTCAATGTGAGATTGCTTCCATCAGCTGATATAAGCACAGATCTAAATTACAGGGTAAAGCAAAAAACCAAAATTTTGATCTACATCCACTAATCTGCAAGTGTAATGAAAATTGTTCAGCTCCTCCAAGATTTAATTCACTATCTTCTGTAGCTCACTAGCTCTGTAAAAGCAGTCTGAAAGGATTTGCATGCTACTGCACTTGCACTGTATTAATTATAAATCAAAGCACTTCCATAGTATCTTCCACTGTAGAAGCTCATGTTTCAGTAGTAGTGGTTTCCCTACATGCAGGATATTCAGAGAATAAGAACTATCAAATTTCACAAACCTCAGCTGCTGGAATAATGGTTATTTTTACCTACTCCTTCCATTGCTTTTCTGTAATCACTTCCTAATGATTTAAAAATCTTTTAGCTTTGTTTGACAGAAATGCAAAGCTGCTGCTGTATTTGATCACCAGCCTGCCTCTGGCAGGCAGCCAATAGAAGGTTTCTTTACAAGTACTGGTAAAATTCTGTTTCCTTTTAAGACTAACAAAACTATGAAAAAAGTTTCTAAACTAGGCCAATTTAGTAGTAATTTATTGAAACCTTTGTCTTTGATTCCTTACAGCCCTTAAACCAATGATGTAGAATGATGAGCCTCAACCTCACACTAGGCTCATTTCAGAGACTGAAATAGTCATAACTGTATTTTCCATTTGATTCATCACTGGCCTGCACATTACATACTCGCTTACCTTGAGGCACAGTGGTTGTTGAACTCTGCAGTTCTCCATGGTCATGGCAATGAAGATCCTTAATTTCACACTTGTGGCAAACTACAGTTGGTGTTTCTTTAATCTCTTTGATGAGTGTGTGGATCTTCAACACATTAAGAACTTTAATTGCACATTATCCCAATGGCTTATCAAGTTACAAATTCTATCATTAACACAGAATTATACTGAATATTTCTAGTATAATGAGGCTATAAAAATCACTGGGATTCTATAATACGGAAAATTTCTCTGGACCTCATCTGGCTTGTAGATTATAACCTGAAGCATAATACTCAATATTTCATTGAATTCTATACATGAGTATAAATGTCAACATTATTTTATTAATATAGATCTTTACTCTTGAAGAATTTTTAATGCTAACAATACTGGGTATCAGTGAGTTGTAAAAAACAGTTTTATACTAAAATTTTGCATGTATGCTCCATTTAGTACTCGGTTGTTGGTGAAGTGGTCCAGGTGGCGGATTTTAATTTCAGATACTATTCTCTGCATACTGGGCACAGAAGTATTTCTGTCCATTCATCAGTTTGTAACTGTTGGTCATAATGACTTTTATTAAGGCCATGAATTCCCATTTCAAATTTAAACTCCAGGTGTGAAAGCCCCTTCTCTGCAGACATTCAAAACCCGTCTGGATGTGACCCTGTGCAACCTGCTCTGGGTGATCCTGCTTTAGCGGGTGGGTTGGACCAGAGAATCTCCACAAGTCCCTTCCCACCCCAACCATTTTACGCTGTGCAGAGGTTTGCCATATTCACCATGGTCCTTTTCTCAGTTTCGTAAGAAAATTTATCAGATTAAGAGATACCATTTTGCACAGAGCCCATGGCCAGATCTGTAAGGACAGCATAAAGGTGAGGTCCTCCTTCCACTCAAATAAGCCAACATCCTTCATGGCTCTCTGAAAGACCTTATGACACCATGCCTCAGACATCAGCTATGTTATTTTTTAGAAGGGAGGAGATTTAGACTAGAAACAGTAATCTAATAATACTCTAATTACAGCAGAGAACAGAATGCATGGTGTCTGCAGAAACAAGTCACCGTGTGATGCAGCACTGGTGGTAAACGCCTGTCTGTGGGGAGTGGAGAGGCCCCTCAGGCAGCAGCACCCCTGCTCTGATGTTCTGTGCAACCTCGGCCAGCGGCACTAGGTCTGTCTGCAACCTGATAAACAACTACAAGTAGTCTTAATATTGCACCTCAAAGTGACACTATCATGGGTTCATCATGAAATCAAAGTGATTTGCTTACACGGCTTTGGAATAATTTGACTTAAGTCTTCATTACATCTTAGAAAATCTGTAGGTGATTAAAGCAATTAGCACATTTTGATTTTACAAAATTGCAGCTACTTTCGAGCTGAATATGATCTGTCATTAACTTGGCATTTTGCTGCAACTGAAATTCAATCTCAAACTCAGCAATCAGAGCCACAAGATTACAAGCAATGAGAAATCTGGTGAATTAGAAAAAAAATTATGATTCAAGCAAGATTCACATATTGCATTACCATGCTCTTTACTAGGGATGGG
The DNA here is from genome assembly GCA_035222235.1 of Margarornis squamiger. Classification (NCBI taxonomy): domain Eukaryota; kingdom Metazoa; phylum Chordata; class Aves; order Passeriformes; family Furnariidae; genus Margarornis; species Margarornis squamiger. Next base: position 13,877,095 of record JAWWTY010000138.1, on the reverse strand, counting down.
TATTGGCATCCAAGCAGTGGAATATAGGGGTTTACATTGCAAAGCCAGTTATTCTTAAGGCACATACCTAATTTGATTATTTATAGCTACTAGGTATATACTGCCACTAGCTAAGTTTATTTTATTTGTATAGTTAAGCCTTGTATTTTGGAATAGGTTACAAGCTAGAAAAACCTGGCTGATGGAGGTAAATTTTGCCTTAACTTAAAATTATTCTTCTTATTCTATCCATTAATTTCCATTAGATATGCTTCCCTAATGATTCACTAAACAAATTCTTTGGGTTTTTTTCCCCCTCACTACAGATGAATAGCACAGATCTCTGCCACAATTCTCTGAAGCAATGCATTTACATACGTAGCAACTCTCATTAATTTTCATTTTCATGATTCAAGACAAACTGACACTTTTCTGTTCACTAGTTAAGTAAATTCTTCTCACAGTATTTCAAAGGCTGTTTTTAGTCCATGTTTTTGTCAGCACATTAAAGGTTTTCTAGTGTTTGAGGTTGACAAGTATTAGAATCCAGACATTTACATTGCAATCAAGCTATTCATACTAAAAAGTTTCAATTCAAACCTCAGAAGCAGTGACAGTGTATTTTTTTTAATCATTAAGCTAGACTTACACAAGCAGATTTAAAAAGAAAGGGGCGGGGAAACCCAGAGTAGTTATGATTTGAATTTAGACTGAAAAATAATGCAAATAAACACGAGGCCTAGTACACTTAGCATCAGACAAGACACCCAAATGCATCTCCCAAAGTGGAGTATTCTAATGTATTATTTACCTTGGGTAAAAACTGTATCTCTCTTAACAGACCTGAGGGAGAACCAACATGCCTTTTATTGCTCCAAGACCTTCTCTATACTCCACTCTCCTGTGTCCAGGCATCTCTCAGAGACCTCAGACTTCTTCAAGAAATTTAAAATTACTCTTGGCCACTCAGACTGTGGTGGTTTCTCTAAATCAAAAGGCCATGCTTTGAGTGAAACATGAACAGGGAAGAGTTCCCTGTCCCTCCTCCCCCCAAATAAAAACTGAATCTGGAAGCTTTTCTCATTAACCAAAAAGAGGTTTTAATTTAAAACCTTGGAGACAGTAAGAAATACTTAAATCCAGCCTCTTTTCCTGATTTCCACTGGGATCTAAGACAGGCTCTGTAATCCAGCTGCTCTAATTAGCACAGCAAACTGCAGTTTTGCTTGTAAGAAGAAACAAATTAAAACTTTATTCTTCTGTTTCTCAGTAAACTGTATTCCCCAAATATATTAAATCTCAGAAGAGTTGTAAAGATAGAATATATTTCACATTGCTTTAGATTGACAAAGACAGGAAAACTGTTTCTACCTTTTAATATATCAGTTTGATTTTTCATTTATATAATTTTCTGTTAATTTTAATGAAACACACAAATAACATGACAAATTGTACCAGTAACTTTCTAAAAGAAATCACTAAGAAGAGAGGGGAAAAAGTCTTGCACAACCTCACCAGCATCATTTAGGTGTGTACATATGCACAAAGCTTAAAGAATTTAGATGGAGTCATCAGCAACAAAGAACTCCTGTCCACTATCTCTCCAGAGCTCACAACCATCAGACTGACTTTAAATCAGATATAGCTACTGCACATATGAAAATAACCCCATTGCGAAAAATAAGAATAACCATATGTGCTTCTCAAGTACACTCAGCTATTCAGCTCATAGCACAGTGTTGATGTTTTGTTTGAGGTGACTGGCTCCTGACATGCAGCAATGGTTTTAATGAATCTAAATTTGGGAGTACACCTCACAACTTTAGAGGTTAGAAATTGTTTTAAAAGTCAGACTATAACTTACTGTGTACCCAACAGTTTCTATTTAACTCATGCAGAGTCAAACCCTATTAACGTCAAAACACAAAATAAATGTTTTACTGTTCACACAGCGTTTGGCACTGTTGGGGATTGACCCTGGCTGGACCCAATGTGCCCACCAAAGCTGCTCTATCAGTCCCCTCCTCAGCAGCACAGGGGAGAAAAATGGTAAAGAAAGGCTTGTGGATCAAAATATGGTCAGGGAGATCACTCATCATTGCCATCATCACCATCATCACAGGTAAAATGGACTCAACCTGGAGAAATTAGTTTAATTTTAACCAATCAGATCAGAGTACGGTAATGAATAAAACCAAATCATAAGACCTTCCCCACACCCCTCCCTTCTTTCTAGGCTCAGCTTCACTCCTGATTTCTCTCCTTCCTCCCCTGGAGTGTCACTGCAGGACAGGGAATGGGGGCTGCAGTCAGTTCATCACACATTGTTCCTGCTGCTCCTCAGACTCTTCCCCTGCTTCAGTGCGGTCCCTTCCACGGGAGACAGTCCTTCAGGAACAGACTGCTCTGGTGTGGGGCCCTGCATGGGCTGCAGGTCCACCTCTGTTCCACTGTGGACCTCCCTGGGTCCCCTCCAGGGCACCCTCTGCCCAGCTGCCTGGAGCACCTTCTGCCCCTCCAGCCCTGATTTGGGTGTCTGCAGAGCTGTTTATCTCAGATACTCCCACTCCTCTTCTCTGGCTGCAAATTGCTTCTGTGCAGTAGGTTTTCCCCCCGCTTCTCAAACACACTATCTCAGAGGTGCTACCACCCTCCTTGCTGGGCTCAGCCTTGGCCAGGGGTGGGTCTGCTGGAACCAGCTGGCCTTGGCTCTGTCAGACACAGGGGAGGCTTCTGGCAGCTTCTCACAGAAGCCACTCCTTCAGCTTCCCCCACCACAATCTTGCCACACAAATCCAATACAAACATTTAGTCTACTTATATTCACACGCACATGCACATTTCTAAAGATAAAAAAAAGTGGCATTAGGAGCAGATGCAAAAGGCAGACTTCATCCACAAGGATACATTCACCTGGTGGTGCTGGACAACAACCACCATGAAAAGAGGATTAAAAGACTCATTTTTCTGCAGTAACAGTGGTGGCTAATAATACCTGCCTCACATTCTTTGTGTGGGCATATATATGCACACACAAAAATACATGCATTTACTACACAATAAGGGAAGTAGGTAGAATGGGAGAATCATTTCCCGTTCCCTTCTGAGCAAGGAGAAAAGTATTCTGACAATATCATTTGAAAATAAATGTTATTATTCTCAAATCAAATGCAAGTGAAATATTCTTTCATCAGTCATCTAGAAATAGCTGTTAAATAAAGCCTGCAAGGAAGACATATTAAACGTGTAGCTGAATGGCAAGTCATACCCTGACAAAATCAAGAGTCAAATTTATAGATCCAGTTTTCCTCTACATTCTGGCTTCAAAGAAAATGTCAGTTTTTGATTATATATCAAAAATGAAAAAAGGAATCTGTCAATACAACAGAAAAAAGTTTGAGTATGCCAACCTGAATCAAGATACTTAAGAGGCTTCTTGACAGTGCCTAATGGATAGAAATGCCCAGATGCTGCTTGCCACCCTCTCCAACACCTTTCTTCCTTTCTGTTCCACCTTTTCTTTACCTTCTTATAGCAAAAACTAGATCCAGTAAAGGATTCAGGGTCTTAGAAGTTCCCCAATACTTATATTTTCCGTCCCACAGCACCCAAAAGAGACAACAGAGCCTTGGGCCAGGTCCTTCCAGTCAGGAAGACAGACGAAGTCAGAGTCAGCTGCCTACAGCATCCATATGACCAGAGCCAGTGCATCGAAAAGTGAGCTGTGTTTAAACTCTCATGTCCTCACTCAGAGCTGGAGCCTTTCAGAGTGACAAATCTAAACTCCCCTGGTGCATCACCAAGAGGCCCAGCTGGCCCCACAGGCTGCCTCTGTGCTTCCTGCTGGTGCTGACATGGAGCTCATCCACTACTCCAACCACCAAGGTGCTCCCACACCCTCTGGTTTCTGTGGCTGGCACTGGCCAGCTGGCCCCACCAGGCAGGAGATCTGTGGAGCACAAAGGACTAGCTCAGCTGGACATAGTGTGGTTCACAGAGCAGCAGAAAACTTGCACTTAGCACAGTCACCAACCACACCAGAGAGAGAGATGAAGCATCTGCCTCTGACACTTTTCCACACCTACATCACCTTCCACTCAGTGCCAGCCATCTATTGCCCAGAAACCAGGTGGAAAAACACTCTCCATCTCTCCCACTGCAGCCAAGAGCAGGCCCTGTAACCCTGAATGCTGGGTGTAAGAAGTCAGGAGGAATGAGTCAAGTTAGTGTTTCTACTTCCAGGGCTCTTTCTCCTGCTCAAGTTGCATTAGATTTCACACAATCTAAAGCCTGAGACTTCCATCTCCTAGAAAACAAATCTGAGTGATATTCTGGCTGATCTAGAATATTTTTATTTCAGCAGCAACTGAAATTTATTATCAGAAGGGGTATTTCATTAGATTTGTAGGTGCTATCACATTAATGCATGCCAGGAGGGAAGCCCATATAATTAAAATGCTATGAATATAAATTTAGTAGAAACTCAATTATGAAGTACTTCAACAGAAAACAAATAACAGGGAAAAACAGCATGAACAGTCTGATAGCAAAACAGTATTCTATTTAACATCCATTATTTTATTAATTATTAACATGGCAAATGTCAGTTTCCCTAGTAGTGTGATTTAGATTGACCTTCTAATCAATTAAATCGCTAATAAATTATTTGTCAACAATTCCACATATACTCATAGAATAATCCCACTGAGATCAGTGGAAGCAAGAGTAAACTTTGCTGACTCTAATCTTTACTGCAAGAAATATACATCCTGTATTTCCTGTATTGCAAATACAGGATAAAGTTGGGAGTAATCTTACACCAGATATGAAGCTTTCTAAATGGATATTTAAAACAAATGTCAGCCAAAAAAAAAGGATTCCTCTGTACAGCAGGGTGGGTAGGTATAAAAAATATGAGAAACAAGATGACTATCTGGGAAAGACCTAAACTCCACCAAATCAATAGTAATCTGTCCAGTCCCTGGTGCTTAACTTATGGACTGTTTCATTCAGCAGTGGTTAAACTGTTGATACATGAGACACAGGCAAACTGCAGACTTAATGCTCATAATTCATGAAATTTTCTGGGTTTAAATGCATTTGTGCTGATAAGATTTATTTGATGAGATCTTATTACACAGCAGCTAATGGAGTACTAGAAATGGCAACTTTCTCATTTCCGTATTGATTTTCAGCTCTCAAGCAAATGTTTCACAGCAAGCTGAATTTCTGTATTTGGAAAGCCAATTACCATCTACTTACTCTCTGTTAAAGCACTAACAATGGAGAAGGGGAGAAGGGGGAAGCACAACACTTCTGTTTTCCTTTCTTATACAACCATCTTGATAAAAAACAGTGCTGGCAAAGATATGATTTAAATCTGAATTTCCAGTCTGTTTAGGCAGGACGTACTGTATATACTATATTTACATCATACATATAAGATTTATTATGCAAAATGCTGGTATTTAACTGTAAGTTACACAAGTACTACACAAGTGTACTCACTGCCACTGCAGATGGGTAAAATAAGGACCAGCAATTTTATTCTTTCAATTCCTGAGTCTACATACTCATATAACATGTCTTGAAAAAAGATGCATTCACTGCTCAATTTGAAAAAAAAAAAATAAAAAAGAATGCCAAGACAACCATAACTCAAGGTACTTTTAATCTAAATGCTAGCACTAAGAGCTTCATCAATTGTTGTAAATAACTTTTAGAGCAGGAATAGATTTTTAAATTCTAAGAGTACCGTAAATTAGACAAAACAACATTTTATGCATTGGCTGAAATTTAGTTTAACTTATGTATAAGAATTTGAGATACAAAATAAGTGATATTTTTACTGCCAGATACAACGTAGGAAAGGATTTCTTGTTCAATAGGAAGAAAAATTTGCTAACACCAAGGAAAAATACATATCTTATAGAGTCTATTTTTGCCTACATAATTAAATTGCTGCATTAATTATGAAAATGCCCAGGACCCAAACGAAGCATATTTCATAATAAAGTTACCTATGTCATGGATATTGCTGCTTACCACATATCCAAACCCTCTGCATTCTCCTTTTTTATTTTTGTTACTTTATTTAGAGAAAAAACGACTCAGGATTGCACAAACACATCATTCTTCCCTGCCTCCCCAGCTTTTCCCTTATCTGTAAAATAATTAAACATAATCATTGATACAAGCCTAACTAATCACAATCTGATCTTGCAAATATCAAAACCTTTCAAACTTTCTTCCGCTCCAAAAAAAAAAGGTGAAAGAGGTTTTGAGTAAACTAACTTTTCAATTTGGGAATCTCTTACACACAGAGGTGCCAAATGATAGGTTTGGGAGGCAAACTACTACAGGTTCCCCATTTTGAAGCTTTGGCTGACAGAGACTCACCTCTGTTTGCATAGTATGAAAAATGCATCATCTATTACAATATTTACAAAGGATTTCCTGACACAGTGCTCTGTTTCCTCTTCCAGAAAGCAGATGCTTCTGCCTGAAAGCTGGGGCTAGTAACGGGAAAAAACCACCACCAAAACAAAACCAACATCCAAGCACATTGGCAAACAGATTGTAAAGATAATGTGACCTGATCATCATCTTTGCAAATTCACTGTTTCTTTAAAGATGAAGATTATTTCTAACCTTTGATGAAAAGCTGTATTTGAGACAGCGTCATCACACTGCTGCTTCTCATGGGCAGCTGAGACAAATTTTCATCTAGAAACTATTTAAAAGGCATCACAGCTCTTTCTCTATTGAAAAACATGACCTCTGATGACAAGTAACAGTAATTACATTTTATAACCTGATTTCAGAACTGAACAAAGGAGAAATTTATGATCAACTCCACACTGCCAAACAAGCTATACAATATAGCATTAGTTAAAGGAAAACTGGTGCAGCTCAAACGAGGCAAACTCTCTGAAAAGAGTGCTGAGCTTTCCAAAAAGGAGCAGCTTGAGTTCCTTGTGCCGTGTGACTAATCAGCAATTTGTGGTCTTGGTGTTTTCCTGACAGCTGGTATATGGACAGAAGATCAAAAACTGTAGGTGTAAACAACATATTTGTCAGAAATGAGATTCCAGCAAAACTACCTCTGCAAAAGGAAGACTGAAACCTTATATTGCAGTTTCTCTTTGGAAGGCAAAGTCTGCTGAATCTGCATAAATTCATTGAAATCCATACTACACAATATTGATTTATCCCTCATTGGGCATTCTTTACATATTTCCAAATTAAACTCCATTTTTTATATGCACAAGAAATACCTGTAGTCAAACAATTTTCCTTTTATGGTGCTTGGGAAATTTCTGTAGTTCCAAACTTGACCTTATGTTCTCTAGTTAGATAAATCTGCTCTTTGTTGTTCAAGTCTTGGGTCAGTCTTTACATTAAGAAATAAGCCAGAACATGAGTAGAGAGGAAAATACAGAGGAAAAACCAAAAACCACCACAACAAACCAAAACCAGAGGAATGTGGCAGACCATACTCAAGGCCTGAATGTGGTTACAGGAAGCATGAAACAACAGGGCAGCAACAGAAGAAAGCAATAATCATACCCCATTCATAGGATCTCCAACTAGTGTCTTGAAAAGAGGTTCCTTATTTCTAGCAGTAAACACTTAGCAACAACAAAAAAAATTGTAAGACTTTATATCTCTATTGTTAACTCCTTGGAAACTCTTCTCATTGTTCTGTATTTTCATACATATTGAGGGTGTGTGTATGTGTGTGTTTTTCTCTGGAAGTAGTTGAGAACATTCACCTCATTAGAGAAAAAAAATAAAATTATTTAAAGCAGAAACACCAGAAGAGCATTTCTGCTTGTCAAACACTGCTCAAATTCTCCTCCTCTGTGAGCTGAAGAGGACAAAGAGAGCTGATAGCAAGTGGCAGATCAGCCAGGCAGACAGGTCGTGTAGTGCTGAACACAACAGAACAGCTCAGCAGTCGTGTGTAATGCTCTGTTCATCACAAAGCCTTGCCTAACAGTGAACTTCTCTGAACTTTTCCTTGCAATGTAAGTGTATAAGTAGCTTATACTTTTATTTCTTAAGGTCTGGATTTGAAGAAAGTGAGCAATCCAAAATCTTCAGGAGACATGTATGAACTACATATATCAGTAAGAGTGCAAAAAGTTATTCCTCAAATCTATGATCACAAACTGGCCATAAACTGAATCTGAACATTTATAAGCAAACCTGTGTTGCTCAGAGACATTAATTTTAGAGATACATCACTGCTAACGTAACTGATGTTTCCATCTTTCAAAGTGCATTGCTAAAAACACTTATCAGTAATAAATTTAGTATTATAACAAAGGTTTTCACTTCTACAATGCAGAAATGTTGAAACTTTGGTTTTCAACAAAAGACCTTAAGTGCCTTAGTATCCTGTCACCATGCTTTATGGAACACAATGTATACAATATGGAGAGTTTAATGCCAAATACTACAAACCTCATGTGAAAAACCATTTCTTTTACAAATAGTAACAGCTAAGACAGTTTTTTAAATAATCTTCAATTACAAGACTGAAAATGAATGATTACAATAATATGGCTTTTGCTCTGCTGTTATTAGATCCTGGTACTACTAATCCTTGATGAAACTATGCTTAATAGTATTGATATCAAATGATAATAAAGTTCCCAAGTCCTAAGCAGATACATGGAATCAGTAGAACAGAGAAATCCTGACTATGGCATTCAGCAGTTTAATCAGCCTTTTACTGCTGCATTTTATGCATCTATATTTTCTATTTATTTCCTCTTTTAAAAAAAAACAAACAAAAAAAAAAAAAACCAAAAAAAAACAACTGTTAATCTCCATAAACTTTATCCAATAGGCTGAAGCAAAAACCTAATTAATTTACTGGTTTAAGGACCTTCTCATTCAATTTCTGCTGAAATCCTGAATCCCATCTGCTCTTGTAACCTTTAAATCACATTTCCCCCATACCACACAATCTGACAGATGTCAGTCTCAGCTCTAGATGAAAGCAGAGATGTTTAAATCACAGATGAAATATTTTGACAGGTCCGTCCCTAACAGACTATATGGTATCTATTTCACTGAAACCAGCACTGTTAGAAAACTGAATACTAAGCTATACCCATGGTTTCCATAAAAGTATTTTGAAGATGCCACATAGTCTGATGGATTTAAAAAGCAAATATTCACCTGGTTCTGTCCTGGCACCTGCATGTTCCCACTGAGAATTCAGTCCAGCTCTGAATTAGGACACAATTTTACAAGTTGGAAGTCAGTTCTTCCAGCAGTCATAGGGAGGGATGTTATTAGACCACCTGCCAATTGTCCTCATCCTTCCTTGCCACTGAAGATATGTGCCCTAAAGCCAAGTTGTCAGTCATAAATAAGAAATGCAGATTCTGTGCCTAGTATCTATTCAAGCTCATCACATCCACATGCCCTACAATGAAACACTGCAAAACGGCCATGGAAAAAGTTACCAGAAATATGAGATGTCCACAGAGCTCAGCACATTTACTTGGCACCAATCCTTCTTAAATGTTCCTCTTTTGCTACTTTTCTAAAACTGTTTTGGATATTGTGAGCTGCAAATGCCTAGATAAAGTTTTCGGGTTTAATGCTACATCCATCCAATACATAACAAGAGACCGCATTTGTGATTTACTGGAGTATATGTGAATTCTACACTGCTAATTACTAAAGGGAGCAGAAAAAGAAAAGACTACATTAGACAAATGTATCAGACATTACTAAAAAAATGAGTAAGAATTTATTCTGCCTTTTGGCAGAAGAATAGAACAGCAGACCTCAAGAGCTGGCCTGTCATTCTGTAACATTTTCCATGCTAGAAGGAGTTCTTTGACAGAAACTATTCCATTCAGTGGGTATAACGTATGTGGATCCTGTTTCTCTGGGTCCCAGAATCAAAGGGTATTCTTGTGTTTAAAGATGTCAGCCCAGTGTTGCTATTCGCAATGAAACAAAACTCCATCTAATGCCTAATGCCCAAGTTCAAGTCCCCTTTCCTAAGCGTTAGGAGAGCTAATCACCATCTTTAAATGAGTCCCTGAATGAAGATTATTTTAAACATTTACACCACACAGCTGTAATTCAGCATCTTTTAGCTGAATTCACAATTGCAAATAATTGATAAAAGATCGTAACACATGGAGTTCAAAGTAATTCAGAGCACCTCATCAGTCCAACCCAAATGGTTCTCACTCAATGAATAGGTTATTAGCAAATTGTTCTGTACCATTTTAATAAATAATCAGGATATTATTTGATCACAAGCATTCCTTATGAGCCTATGACATTGTCAACTTAAAGCTATCAGTAATTCTTACTGAGAACCAAATCACACTTGGATTTAGAATTTGATTAAGCATTTAACTACAAAGCTCTGAAACACAAAAAATGCTCAGTCTTAAAAAAATATGACCACACAATGTGATGGAAAATAAAGAAAAAGTAGAAGAGCAAAGAGGATTTTTTCACACAAATGGTAACAGGGAAAATGGTATAAAACTGTTCCTATGTTTTACTACAACCATTGGGCTAGTGAAGTTCATAGAATTACACCCTTGGAAATTACAAATTAACATTGCCAATGTGTTAGGAAGGCCTAAAACCATGTCCTAATCTGTAGAACTATGGCTGCTGTCTCCACCTTTTTAGATGTCCAGTGACTGTGACATAACTCAGAGAGGACTGCCTAGGAGTGTGGAAAAGAGGCAATCAATACTCATGCCTGAGAAAATAAGAGCCAACAAACTACCCTAAGGCATCCTTCATTAAATCATACATTAGATATTGCATTTTTAAGTAATAGGATACATATTCAAAAATGAACTTCTGCATACAACAGAAAGAATTCATAGGTTTTATCCCAACTCAATACTGGCTCTCAGCCTCATCTATCCTGCAGCCAGCACACATGTTTAATTTCTGAAACTAAGAACTTGCCTTTGTGAAGTTCTTCAGGAAAATATAATTAGATAATATGTAATTACATATATATAATTTTACGTAATTAGATTTCTGACTACTCCTTTATGTAATAATATGGGCATCACAGTGCAGAATCAATGTAGCTCAAATTAGTAGTGAATTTCATCCTTGCAATGCCTCAGCAAAGCCGAGGAGAAGCATACAGGAGAAGCTGAAGGAAAGTATCACTTAAATTACTTGCTGCAGCAGCACCTGAAGTCTACACCTGATCCATAAATGTAATTGGAATCCTGCATCAATAGTAACTGTCCAAACCTCAAATAAGGATTTCTTTCACACTGGATAAAACAGGGGAGAACTTGGCCCTTGGACCCACTTTCCCCTGAATCAAACAGAAGGAATATGTCACAACCTCCCTCCTCTTCAGTAGGGCAGCTTCTACAAGTTTATGTGCCAGTAAGTTTGCTTTACTGTAGACATCAATCAAAACAGCATAACAAATAAAAATAGCAATTGGTTTGGCCAATTGCTATTCATTAGTGAAAACTTCACAGCTTTAAAGAATCAGAGATTTTTTTAATGATTTAACACCAAATGAGTTGCTATCAACACTAGCTGAATTATAGCTGCTTTATAACAACTTCTTATTTGATCAAAACTTCCATTTAGATACATCAAGGAGGCCTGGATTCACTAAATCTTTATCAAAGTTTCCTGACATCAGCAATTAATTAACATATATAGTTTTTTTCTTCCAATCATCCTGAAATTGAGTCTCTATATATGGATTTTTCTCCCTCTGATTGTTAATGACAAATTGTCAATACGGATGCCGGAACAGAAAGAGCATCAGCTAAAAGTCACAACTCACTCTGACAAATTACTAAGCTTACTACAGAAAGAGGTAAGAAATAATAAAAGTTACTTTACAGGAAAGACGGATTATCCTTAGCCCTTTATAAGACATTAATAAGTATCTAGCAGACCTACATGAACAAAAAAAAAATTGACACAAAGTAATACACCTAGTGATAGCTCAGAGAATTCTTTTAAAGCCTTCCTGAGTAGTTTCTATAAAAATCAAAGCTCCTCAAACTGAAAAGCTCAAACTTCTAGAAGAAGGACAGCTATAATGGTCAAGGAAAACACAAAATACTTTAACCTGTAAAAGATCACCTCACCTCCTATGAAACACAATATTCCCTTAGCAAGTCCCTTTACAAGCAGCAGAAACTCTTTGACATCAAAACTGAAGACACTGATGAATAGTGAGGTTTTCTTGTACAGTTTGGAGTAGCTGATATTCACAGAACCTTGGCAGAAATAAGATGGCAAAAGTGCTAGAACAACTTCTAATACATTATTGTCTACTGAAAAATCCAACTTTGCAGGCTAGTAAGCTGGTTTATTCAACACTGACTAATTCTCCCCCGGGCCTTGCATCTCTAGAACACAAGAAGTGCTTTCATATGCTTAGACAACACAGACTAGCCCTTAGTCCATACATTAAGCACTTCATCTCCCCAGTTACAAATACTTTTGTATATAAAAGGATGGAGCTTAAGGCTATGCAGTTGCTTCCTACTTGATATCATTGGTAATTAGGCACCAGGCTGACACTGCTGTAACAATTTCTGATAATGTGCTAATATTTGGCTGTTTGGCCACAATGTCACTCTGAAATGAATGCAGTTTGAAGAATGCCAGCAAGCTCTTATATGGCTCTCCTACCTATAAACTCTGCTTTAGCAGAGTTTTTATTAGTTCTGACTCCTGAGTATATTTTATAATGTATGAAAAACTGGTGCCAATGCCTAGTTTAAACAAACAGGTTTTTCTCTGTGGTGCTTAAATAGTGTTACCTATAAAAACTAATCAAATCCACTTCCATGCTTCACCTTTCCTGCATTAAAAAGGCAAACCACTGGTCTCCCTATAAGATTAAGCTGGTTATGGTTCTTGCCCACCTCTATTTCAATTCTACTTCACATTCATTTCTCATTCTAAAGGATGCCCATAAAGCGATTGCTCAGGGATTATGTCATTAACACTTGTGTAAAAAACCCACACCTATAGGGCTGAGACTTCCTGGGGCTGCATTTGCATTTTCATGGCTACATAACTGACTGATCTTGAATAATTTAAAAGGATTTTTTTTTCCCCTGTCTGCTCACCTCACTTTAATACAGGAATTTTTAAGTGCAGGGCCATTGAGGCTTTTTAGTCTGGTGGTGGATTGCTATTATTTGGAAGGAAGGGCTAAGTTTAATTTAATAGTTCCTTGAATTATCCAATTTTGTCTGAACAGTGGTCCAACCTTTTGTCTAATTAAGAGGAACTTTGACCTGTACACCAGTAACTTCAGCCCAGGAAGCCCCAGCATAAACCTCGGTCAGTCAAATCAACTGGCTCCTCTTCATTATTTCATGATATGAAGCAATACCTTTATAGGTGGAACCTTTAGTTTTAGGTCAATCTATTTGGTATAACTGGCAGGACTTTGGTGGTGAGGGCACCCTGTGTGGGCTGAGGACAGATTGCCCTGTGCCACTTCCACCCAACTCAGCAGCTGCCCAAAAGGTCCCTCAGAACTGCAGCCCCCCAGAGAAGCTCCCAGCCCTGCTCCAGAAAAAACAGTGGTGGCTGCTCCTGAAAATCTCATTTCTGTATGGAGTGACATCAAAGCACAAATACAAAACACCAGGCACGTACAACACTCCCTCGGCAAGCACAGAGATGCACTGAAGAGCTTGGAATCACTCAGCAAACAAAAAGGCTGCAATCAGCAATCAGAAACGGAGACCAGGTTTGATCACTGTAGTTATGAAGCATTTAGATGGCACCATGGAAAGTGAATTTCATTTGTCACGTGCCCAGTGCATCAGCAAGTGGTCACACTGAAATAAAAAATCATGGGTTTGAGTTGTTAAGCCCTTCTTATCCCTTCCTGTAAAACAAAGGCTCTCAAAATTGCCATTTCTTAAAAGTGTTTCTGCTAAACAAATCCCCTGCTTGTCACAAGATCTCTTTCCATGTGACAATGAGGATTATTCAAATGGACACAAATTAATGTTATTGCCCTGACAGAGAGGATGAAAAGAGCAGAGAGAACATGATACGACATCGTCAGTGATGCAACAACCTTCCACTGCAAAAAATAAGCAGCAAATAAGTAACGTGCAGGTGGCCAGACAATGTGACCCTGCAAAGGCACATTCCAACCCCATCCCCGTGGTTCAGGTGCACTCACATTGCACCCACTCACAGCCTGTGCAACCTGAAATACCTCCAGCACCTCAAACCCAAACTCTGCTTCAGTTCCAGGGAAATAGGCAAAAGAGATTAAAGAGATGAAAGCTATTCAAATCAATCCATAGTTTTAACCAAGCTCTTTAGTAATATAGAGAGTATTTTAAAACTTTAAGGAAGATAAAAAGAACTTTATTTTCTATGCATATTACAGAAACATGGTTAGTTTAAAAAAATTACACATGGACATTTCCAAGTTCTAATAACAAGACTTTACCAGGATCTTAAGCTGAGGGAGGCCATTTGCATAAATACCAACATGAAGATCCAAGTTTTACATTTTCCAACTACAGTTACTAGTCATTCCTCAAGAAAAAACTTTTCCCATTTTGAAAATAATTATATCTATCAAGGTTCTCCTGTCTAAAGTGGGAAATTACTCCCCCTTTTTTGCAATGTTCAAAAGATAATACTTGTTTTTCATCCTTTTTTCTCAAGTATGACTATTTTGTCCAAAAAAATCCCAAAGGGAATAGAAAGCATCGACTTTAAAAAAAAGCGAAAGAAAATGGGAACGAAAATAAAAAGCAAATAATTTTATTCCATTGTCATCTCACCCACATATTAAGAAAAAGCAGATTTCCTACGACACTAGAAAACTAAACCTAAGGAAGGTTTTGGGATATCTGTGGAAGAATCATGACCAATACCCCCTAAAAGACAAAAGCTACCAACAGGAAGAGCTACTGTGGCCTCTTTTCTAGAATACAAAGATGGGAAATTTGCTTCCTAAGGACCCCCATGAGACAAGAGGAAAGAAACAGTAGCAGGCAGAATTCTGAAGCTCGAAAAGAGGAGAATATGCAGTAGAGCCAGAATTAAAGGAAGATCAAAGAAACAAAATTATTTATGCTATGAGTGTGCATAATGAGTAGATACAGAAAATGTTTTTTTCTTTTCCCATTGTTTGGAAGCTGCTGTAATCCTCCAAATATTTTAGTATTATCAGTGTGAGAATGCAACTACACACTCAGCTGAATGCTTTCCACTGCCACTCAGTAAAACACCTGAAATGCACAAAAAAGTGCTTTAGCACAGGTCATTCTGTTCAACTATTATATTTGGCATATTTAGAAGTGACAGAAGGATCATGAAGCAAATAATGATCCACTGTTCTTTTTTCTTCACAAGTGTGTCAGTTCCTCAAGTGGCTTGATTATTTACTGCATTTCATTTCTCATTACTGGTAGTTACTGGATGAAAGAACTGGAGCACTTCTTCTGACCAGCCATTATTCTACACCATTTACGAGTTTTGCAGAGTTTTGGACTAAAACAGATACAATAAGCAACAAAAAAACAAACGAAAAAAGCATAATCAGAGCTACATCATGTACACTTTGTGTCACCTCTGTAACACTTGATCAAAGAAAAAAGAACAAAGGTAAAAAAAAACAACAACAAACAACCACAAAAACCCCAAAGGTATAGAGTGGTTTCCATTTAAATGAAAATGCACATTAAATATTTGCTTTATTCTTGTTTTCTCTGCATAATTTGACCACCACATCTTATGACTTCCAAGTAGAAAACAATCACTGTCCCATAGGAAGCAGTAATTTACATGGTATTTTAACATTTAAGTTAAAGCACTTAAAATTCCCAATAGGCATATTTAGAAATAGTGCAAAACCTTCACTAAAGTGAATAACCAGTCAGCATTTGTGCACTGATATTTGGAGAAATAAAGCACTAACCACAGGGATATGACCAGACTTCAGAAGTATCAAAGAAGAAAACCAGGTAAATCAGACAAATAAACTCTTAACAGAAATGGTCAAAGGAATTACTGGGTTCTTATGAGAGGAAGGACATAACTTAACCTAGACCTCAGACTGAAGTGATAAAATTTCCCCATGACATATGAGAAGATAAATTATTTCCTAAAAAGGTGACTTGCTGAATTACTGAATACATTGTTGGGAAAGAAAACTCATAGACATTAGGAATAAAATACAACATAGACATGGCATAAGTGGTGAGAAGAGAAAGAGTTGGACTCACCAGTTCAAAAGTTCACCAGTAAGTCCTGTGATCTTAAATGGCCCAGGAACTGGTGCTGACTGCTGACATGTGCTTACACTTCTCTCTTGTAGCTGCCCTACTGCACGCAGAGCATATGGATATCCAGACCTGACCTAAGAAAAAACAACAAACAAAAAAAAAAAAAAATCAAAGTTGGACTGAGGATTCTCCAACTGAAATCATTTTTTGAGTCACTAAGAGGTCAGTCTTGTTGTGATTAATTAGGATCATGATCTAATTATCCTTACAGGGTCAGACCATCTGTTCGTGAAAGCACTTGCAGCTATGCTGAAGTAACACTTTTCAGTCTTTTTATTTATCACTAGCCTGGGACTGACTCTAATTCTAATGGAGTCTTTCTCCATGTAATTCACAACCAAGTGCTCCACCACAGGGCACAGGGAGGGGTTCCAAATTGGGGGACCCTCAAGGGGAGGCCCAAAGAACCACAGCAACAGCAGCCAAGTTCCCACACACAAGGGTGTGGAGAACAGGTCTGACTGATGAAGAGCATCTGAGGGAGCTGGGGGTGCTTAGTCCAGAGAAAAGGAAGCTCAGAGAGCACCCTCTCACTCTACAGCTGCCTGAAAGGAGCTTGAGGTGAGGTGGGAATCAGTCCCTTCTGAGTAACAAGCAACAGGACAACAGCAAACAGCCTCAAGCTGTCCCAGGGAAGGTTTCGACTGGACAATAGGAATTTCCCAAAAGGGTGGTCAAGCACTGAGACAGGCTGCCCAGGGAAGTGGTTGAGTCTCCATCCCTGGAGGTACTTAAAAGATGTGTCAACATGGTGCTTGAGGACATGGTGGACTGGACAGTGCTGGGTTAACAGCTGGACATGATCTTCGAGGTCTTTTCCAACAAAAACTCTGATACTATAAAATATTAAGTACATAGTCAAAATGTCACCGGCATACTAAAAGACTGAATAAAACACTAAAAGGAAATTAAAACCACAATTCATTTGGTCAAACTAACCAGCAAAACAGAAGAGCACAACAGCTATAAATAAAGCTAAAGAATTATTCATCCATTTTGCTCTGAGTTGCATACGTTTTCTGCATTCTGAGACCCTCTACATTTTTCATGGTTTAAGTCAAAGACATTTTAAAGTTCCTTTTTCACCCCCAGTACGGTGTGTTAATATGTTAAATAAACTTCTCACTAAACCAAGATTAAGTGAAATGATTGATGATCCTGAACACTAATAAGTCTATTTTGATGAATCATTATGTAGTTTTCTAAGACAGCTTTATTTATAATACATGCCAGTTATGCCAGGTTTTTTCATATTGATTCCCTCTACTGGGTATGACAGGCAAGCAGAAGCAAGTGGTCTCAGTGACATTCATTTACCACAGGAGATTTCCATTGTGCTGAACACATTGTTATTAAAAAAAAAGATCATTAAAGGGTGGTTTTGTTCTTAAATATTATACAATAAGCTACTAACTCACTGCAACAATTTTTATAAACAAATTCTTGTTTACTTTCTTATAATATATACAATTCACATTTATCTAGGCTGCAGAGAAATCTTGAGGGTGTTGTCAAGTTTGAAGAATACATTTTAAAGATACCCATTTCTTTTCCCCTATTCTCATGTCTCTTTGATCTTACGTTGCTATATTTGTCATTTTACAGTCCCTGAATCTCCACATTTCTGCTTCAAAAACAGCTCACATTAAATGCAAGCTTAACTATTTAATGCCTCTTTTTTAGGCAAACCTTCCATGCCAAATGGAGACATTGTAAAAGACAGTTTTGCAAAACTAAGTTGGGTAACTTAGAAGATACCTCTTTATTTGCACACCACCAAAATCTCATACTTCCATATGGATTACATAGGTTGGTTCTAATTTTAGCTGTAATTCTTGATTACTACCACACAAGTCAAAACACAGGGGGTTGCATAGAGAATTAAACAGATAAATATTTTTATAAGGATTCAAAAAGAGGAAATGCTAATTTTAATTTTTTTACAGTGCAAGTTGTCAACTGATACTGCATAGTATTGTCACAGGATGTTATTCTACTTCCCAATCTTCCTCCAGTTAATTCAATAAATATGCTCAAGTACAGACAATGTCACCACTGAGCATCTCATTCATTCTCACTGCATGAACACTCAGCATTTTGGATACAGGAGAGGAAACCTAAACTACACAAAGGAGTAGTTTTTATGGTCATCAGGGTGTATCAGCTTTCTTCATCTGAATTTAAGCACCTGCAAAACATCAGTTTGCCTAAGAGCAGTTAGAAAAGCTTTATTTCATCTAAACTTGTCAAATAGAATGAATATTGTACTCAAAGAGCCTTTCTCTCTTTCGCCATAGGACATGAATACTGGTTGCTTACAGGCCAAGACTTAATGACTTCTAAATACTTCCAGATATTGAGCATATTTCAAGGGAATTATTTTTCATCTTGGAATCTGTGTATCACAAAAGGATAAGGAAATTAAGTTTTCCAGCCACAAGGATTATTTGGGTTAGTTATGGAAAAGTCTCAAGAACTAAAGTAGCATTTCCCCAACATAAAAAGGTTTATCAAGATAAGAAAGACCTTGTTCCACAACTTTCTCCAACTTTCAGAGAACTTCCTGAACTATAGAGGTGACAATAGCAGGTAGCCATGCTGTGTGCTGCCTAGAGTGACTTGGCAGAATAACAGAGTTGTGTTGTCCAGCCCTTGAAAACCCAACCACAGCAGCTGTTTCAGCAGCTTGTATTAAATATGCCTGGTTTATACACACCAAAAGAAAAATCAGGCACAATTAAGGTCCCTTTTGAAATGCCATCACTGAAAAGCATTCAGAAACAATCAGAAACTGTATGAGAACTTGGTCCAGGGTTACACTAATATCACTGCAAAACAACTGCTTAGCATGGCTCTGTTTGCCATTACTGCCTGTGCTGCTCATCAGCTCTGCAAGTCGTCACTTAGTGAGCCCAGCAGCACCGAGCTAAAACAACTGCACTGCAGGACCAGCAGCTGTCACCTCACTGATGGCCATCTTCCCAGGATATATCCTGTTTTTTTAATAGCTGCCATTTTGAGATCTATCTAGCAAGAACTACCTAGTAGAAAAGGGTTTTCTCAATTATTTTGTCTTGAATAAATTTTGAAGTCCATAAAACACAACACCAAACTTCATTCTCCTCCAGAGGATCCAGCATCATCCCTGTCTCAGCTAAGATTTCCACTTCATCAAAGAGTACCTTAAATGAGAAATGCCAGAGCACAAGTTTTGATTATTTTTTCCTAGCAATTGTCTTCTTCTTGTTCTTTTAAATGCCAGTTAAACTTTCACAGATGAATGTTCTACATCTAGATTCCATTTTGTTATTTGATGCTACTCATTGTTCAAAACACCTGAACCTTGTTAGTTCAGCTGCCAAGAGCTCAAAGGAGACTACTCCGAGCCTTCCCATCTGAACCCCAAGCACATTAGGCCAATGAACTAATAGAAAAAAGGATACTAAAAGGCATTAGCCTGGGTATAGGGTGCTGCTTACCTGTTACCTACAGTGATGTGACTATATTCTAGTCATCCAGAAGGAACACAAATACAAATCCTACATAACCTTAAGTTCCCCTAAGGTCTGTGAGCAGTCTTAAAGGATATCTTTATTGGACAGTAAGTTTTCTTCCTAATTTTGTTAAGCATCTTGTCTTTTTTTCCTTTTCTATTTGGAAAACAGGAAAAAAAAAAACCAAGAAAGTCCATCCCTTACCATAGCAAGGGAAATAGAAATTGATTGCTATTCTATAGCATTGTCATCAACACAGGCTTGGGAACAACGTGAAGGAAGCTACATTTACATCGGCATTTATAATAACAAAACAATTTTGCAGCTCAATTGCACCTCAGATTTTCAGGATTTTCTTCCCACATAAAACACTCTAATATATAAAATAGCAGATTGGTACCATTTAGGCTCTTATACAGAAAGCAATTCAAGGACAATATGTTATTACTTCTGATTTTTTGCACAATATTCTGTAGCACTCCACATTTGTGAGGTCCATGGGACTATAGGGGTTAAATTTTTACTGATATTCAATGCAAAAACCAGAAATACTTTGCTTGAACTAGGAAAAAAGTAATGAGTTATCACTTGCAGTTGATGATTTTTCATTCTGTTTTTCCTGGTATTAAAGCTTAACTAGTTGACCTTTTTTTTTTTGGTAGTGTTGCTCTCTCACTTTTTTGTTAAGGTATGTTCATTACTGGAACTGCTGGAACCATTCTTTCATCTCAGTTTCTCTGCCTATCCTTCAGAATGATGCTGCATTTTAACCAAAGGCCAAGAATGTGAGATGCAAATCTTTTTTTTTCTATTTTCCTTTTTTTTTTTTGACAGCATATGAGAACCTCTAATTTTCTCAGTTAACTTCTGCATTGTACAAGGCAAAAATCAAAAAGAAGTACAAGGGCAGGATATTTAATTCTCAACACTGTAAAATATCATAACCTTCTTGGTGAACGGTCATGCTGCTCAAAAGAAATTAAGATATCACAGAGGCTGGGAGGATTATTTTCTGAAGGTTATTTTCCTCTTTCCTTGTACATTTTCAATCTATACAGCTAAAAGCAATTTTACTTGACTAAATTCAGAAGCTGTAAACTCAAGCTGTGGTGGCTGTGTCACTGCTTCCTGTGTTGTAATTTCTTTTCCACAGATAGATGGGAGTTTTATCTTATTGCCACTCACTATTCAAAAAAAAAAAGCACAGGAGAGGACATGTTATTCCTTCCAGAGGGAAGAAAAATCAAGGTCAAAAATAAAACAGCATGTATATGGTGGGCACTGAATACCCAAACTAACTGCAAAACAGAAATAACAATTCGCACTCAGGATTCCAACCTCAATTTGCTGCCTTCAGTTACAGCTGTTTATTCTACCCAGTAATAACTGAGCAGTCTCAATATTCTGTTTTCAAAGTGACTGCAAATTATAAATGCTCTCTCCCTTTTCCTCTGAAGGTGCATTTCCTTGGCCTGTAAGCTCCCTGCTGGAAGCCTGGCCCCAGTGCTCTGCAGCAGCAGCATTATGCTCTCTATCTTCAGAGCAGCACCTGTGCCCAGCACTGGCTGCAGCCACCTGCACACAAGGTGCACACTCAGCCTTGGCAGCACATGCCCAGCCATCAACCAGGCTCCAGCTCTGCAACGCTCCTCCCTCCCTCCAATCCAAACCTTCCCTTGCCACAAAAGCCCTGAAGTCTCTAAATAAAACATGAAATTCAAGGAATATTGACTTGCCTATCCTTATTTACTCTTGAAAAATTCTCCAGTTCCACTTTCCCCTTCTCCCTCCCGCCAAGTGCTGTGAGTTAGTCTGCTGGCAGACTCCAAGGAAAATCCCCAAAGAAATCAAACTCAATTCCAAGGCCCTTCTGGGTTCCCCTAGCTGCCTTCTCTTCCATTATGCCAACCTACTTTCCTAGCCTTATACCCTCTTTTCTGTGCATAATGCAGTTACTTTAGTCATCCCAGCTTACTCACTCTTAACCTCCAAAGTGAACACCTCCCTGGCACAACGTTCAGCTAAGTTTGATGTTTACAAATGGACTTTAACTCTCTTGCCACTGGAAAGTTTACATGTGCCTCTCTAAGCTAACAAATTAACTCCTGGACCTGCCTGGGAGTACAAGATCTATTTATCCCCAGTTCACTGCATAAACACATTTGTATGCTTGGAAAAGATTATACACTTAAAAATTTTTCCAAGAAGAAACTAGATAGAAACACAACTCTAAATTCCAGTGAAAATCCAGTTTAATTAAAAAAACACATTCTTATCAAGTTATATATAAAAAATAACATTGCAGTTTGAAACATTTTAGCTATCATAATTAATAATTCTGTTTATGAATTCACATTTCTAACACCTCTGAACTGTAAGAAGTATAAACATCCAGACTCCAAAGGAAAAGCTCAGAACTTGGGGTAAATTTGGAGCTAAGTTATCATTCCCATGGATTTCAAAAAAATAAAACTTTGGGAACTAAGTACAGACCTTTAAATAACAATCTTTATTAAGCTCCGTAAAAGGATAGGTGAAACCAAAAATACAACAGCTGCATTCTTGCTTGGTTTATGAAACAAGAGAAGTGCTACCAGCAGAGGATACATAAGATTTAATGTTACATAACCAAACACAAATGTGTGCAGGTGTCAGTCAGCTGTCAAACAACATAGACCTAACCTTAAGAACACAGGAAGAAAGGAGCATTACTTAATAAAACTCCTACAATTCTTCACTTTTCATTCTATGGTCTAATGATTATGAGACTAGAGTGACTCAGAAGGAAGAGATTAAAGCCTATTCTTGCTTTTCCATCAGTCTGCTGAGTAATCTTTGGCAAAACACTTGTTTTTTTCACATCAGCAACCCAACTTGACGAATTGCTGTACCAACACAATTCCTTTATAAACCACCTTGGCATCCAATGAGGAAGGCAAGTTTCATTAAAAAAAAAGTTGAGCCATTTAGTAATATGTTTAATGAGACTTGTAAGTGTATAACAGTGACTTTTTTCAGCTCAAAAAGGGATAAGCTTAGAAGTTCAAATGCATCTTGCTTTACGAGTTAAGATATTCTATCTCTGCAATTGTTCCAACCCATCCATGGCATAAAACAATGGCCAGGAAGCCTTTCAGTTTATTTTCCCAATACTGATACCAGACAAATATTGATGAAATATTTTTTAAAACATAATAAATAAGACTACCTCCTTTGTTTAACATATAATTTCCACAAAACATCAAAGCTAACTACAGATCACTACCTATGAACATGATTTCACTCTTAATTCAGAAACACTAGGCCATCCTTCTAGCAGTGTAGTTATAGGTAGGGTATTATACTTTGACAAAATTTTTACTTTAAATGGAAATAACTTCCCCTGAGGTACATCTGATATTGCACACATATGCTTTTAAAATTCTTTTACTTGATACACAGAGCTCCTAAGGAAAATGGAATGCTGAAAACCCATCTTTACCTCAATTCTATCACACACAGCACAGCAAAAATCTGATCTCTGCCCCTAGGAATTCCTACCTTATTTTAAGGAACTGAATTATAGAAGGCCCTCTCTCCCATTCCAAAAATAACCTTTACATGATTTATATAAAAATATTCCTTTTCTCTCTGAAAATGCTTTCAGCTGCACCACCAAGGGTTAAACAGCCTCTAACTCATCACCTTCCCACTTCCATCTGCAGACACATTACAGCCTATGTTTCTCACCAAATTTTATATCCTTATTAAGCATTCCAGGTGAACAGAAAAGCTTTTTAAGCTTTGATAAGCCTTTCAAAGAATTTAGCTCAATTTTGGAGTAAACTGATCACCTAAACAGAGGAAAAAATTTAAGGATGAAAGAAAAGGCTCAAGAGACCACTAGATATTAGTGTGTGCTAAGAAATGTAGGTATAATTTTGATAAAAACATTGAAGACTTGGAAAGATAAGTATAAATCTGACTGCATGGCACAAGTTGAGTTAAAAATCAGCATTTCTTTCCATGTTTCATTACATTCTAAAAGTATGCTAGCTGCAGCTTCCCAATTAGACATGAAATATGAAATTAAAAGTTGCATACACACATCAGTGACTTTTCTGAGGCTATAATTGCATGAGAGTGTATGAAATTGGCTTGTGCTGAACATTGGTCCAGAAAGGCTCAGATATATTATGAAGTCCTCTTCCCTCCTTTATATAGCATACAGGTACAATTACCAGCAAAATAAAAAGCAGCAGGGTCACGTTATTTCTTCCCCTAGAAATACCATGCTTTGCAGAAATAATTTGCAAAATTTATGTTTAGAAGCTCTCAAATTCCCAGTAGCTGTTACAACACATACATTCAGGGAACATTAGGTGCAAGAAAATACATCTAAACTTTAAATTAACGCTGTCGCATTCCCACATGCACCATTCATTAAAGCAACTCTTCTGCTATGAGCAGCTGGCACACTCCTCCATTAACAGAGCATGTAATATTTTAAGTAAACAGTACCCACTATTTAGTGCTGGAGCTCTTAAAGAAAGTTTACTCCAGTAACATTCCAAACTAATTTAAAGTACAATAAACTTGAGGTTGCTGTTGTGTTTTGTCTAATTGGCATCTTTAGATTACTTTATATGAAAATACTTATGAGGACTTCATACATGCCAGCTTTTATTGTATATACATTTTTATATCTGCACATCAGTATCTAGCTATAGATATATGTGCCAACTAGAAAGAATGAAATATGCAAATGATTTTGTGAAATACTTTGCCTGACAGAAGTTACCTTAAAATGAATCAATATTGCAATAAATTTTGACTGCAAACAACATTATGACAAACATAATGGCTGAGTTCACCAGGCAACCACCAATTATCCACATATAAAGCAGTCATTGCTGGATATTTAGAGAGATGTATCCACAAAACAATAAAACACATCCTTATACCACAACCCACAGATGCTGCAGAACAGGCTCCAGTTTGATAAAAAGTGATTAATAAAAAGTGATTTTTGTTGTTACATTGGTTTTTAAAGAGGACAGCAAATGATAGTTCCGGATAAGACTATCTTCCACTTCCTCTCCCCTTTGTGCTAAATAGTAAAATATCTTTCTCTAGAAAAAAATTAGATGCTTGGTAACCAGATTCTCTCAAATGGATTTGAACAGCATGTTTTTGAGCCAAACCCCACAGCATGACATTCAATTGGACCTTATGCCATTTGCTGTGGTTACTGAAGGACCACTTTCTCACACAGTAATTGTGGGAAACCTTGTTCCTTTGGCCTCTCATCCCAAACACCAGTCACCACAGCTTTCATTTTGAACTTCTGCATTGCAACACCCAAACCATACCCTACTTGAATTCTGAACCACTTTAAGAGCTTTTCGTCTAAACTGTTGATTTGAATTTTACATTCGTTATTCCCAATGTTGAAAAGATCAAAAGATTTAATCCCCACTGCCCTGCACATACTCCATTAGTTTATTTTTGAGACAACTGCAAGATTTCCAGTTTCATTTAGCTGCATTTTCAGTTTTTCCTTCACAGGTATAATTGCTGCAAATGCCAAAGGCACAGAATAGCCTTAAGAGTCACCACAATGTAAATTCAACCCTTTCAAAAGAACACCTGACTTTTCTTTGAAGGTGATGGATCTTCCTGTCTTTATATAAGACCTAGAGTCAAGTGTTCATGAACAAATCATAGCATGACATAGCCATAAGACTGATCAAGAGAAAAAAACCTGATAACTAACAATTACTACAACAAGTTTAACCAACACTCTATAGGGTAAAAGGGAAAAGAAAAAATAATGAACAGGCAATATAAAATATGACAAAGTTATTAGACTAACTGAATAATTCAGGTCCAGAGACCACTGGAGGCTGTGTGGTCTGACCCCTTCTCAAAGCAGTCCTCATCAATTAGACCACGTTGTTCACAGCCTGAACCCATCAGTCTATAATGCTTCCAAGAACTGTGATTCCACACAGAATCATAATTCTACATCAGAAAGAAAAAAAACCCAACAACAAACATGGGTTAGAAGGACAAGGTACCCTGACTTATGTCCTTTGGCAGACAGCAGCCTGACAGCAGATGGTGCAAACAGTTGGTCAATTCCCTTCAGGAGCAGAGAATAAAAAAGACTTCATTCCACGTCTAAGGAACTGCAGTCCTATGATACTTCACTACTCCAGGCCAGAGACTGGCACTTCCAAGGGCAACATGCCAGCCTGTGTTGTTCCTCCTTAAACTGCAGAGTCAGCTTACTAGAATGTTTCCTGAATCCTGTGGAACAAGCCCAGAGAACATCAGAAATTACCTTGTGTCCACAAGTGGCAGCAACTCTCAGCTCCTGTAAACATTCCAGCTCAGCAGGACTGAATTATTAGCCCCATTCAAAACAAATCACCAGCCCCTACTGAACAGAAACAAGCCAAACCATCCTTTCTCTATTGCAGGATTTTTCTGTACTCAGGCTCTGCCTGAGCCACGCAGCAACATGCAAAAGCAATGGGTGCCCATCCTCAACCCCCCGTAGGTGTCATTGAGCAGTGCCAGATTGGTAACCATTTGAGTTTCCTAAAATACACTGCACTCAAGGAGACCCCTCCCTCAGTCAAAGTGTAAAACAGACTATGAAACAAGGCTTTGCCATTGATGAAGAATTAAAACTCTACCTTAATAAACTCACCACCTATGACAAAAGACATAGGAGCTGAACTGTCTCTGAAAGGTCTGACTCCAACCTGTGGCACTCATGGTATCCTGAATTATGACATGTTCTTTCTAATATGATTATGTTTTGCAGGTTCAAAATGCAGATCTTGTATTAAATGGCCCAAGTTATATGTATTATGAAGCAAATCACATCTCATACAAAGTATTAGCAGTAAATTCTGATAAGTCTCTTTTCTGAGATAGTGTTACCTTCATATCGCTAAACCTGGCACAAAAATTGATCTGTACTGTAAATGTTTTAAATTTCCTGTTAAAAAATATCTACATGGCCATAACTTGCATCTAACAACAAAAATTATATCCATTTTGCACCCTCAGCTAACAAACTCATAAGTATATACGCTTATTGACAAAAAGATAACATGTATTCATAGGTTCTTATTTCTAAAGTCACACCCAGTTCCCAAGCCACGTAAATAAAAATCCTAATACAGTGTCTGGACTAAACAGTAAAGTAGCACTCTATGAAGAGCAAATTTACGTTTTGAGAGGAGGAAAGAAAAAAGCTTCATATTGCTGAACTCATAGTGGCAATATTTAGAGATATTTTTGCTTGTGGAGTTTGCTTAAAAAGAACAGCATTGATTTGAAAGCACAGCAATAGCCAATTAAAGAGAGAGAAGAGTGAAAAGTTGTCATGACAGAATTAAGCCTTTCAAACTAGCAGAAAATAGTCACAAAGAAAGATTGTTGCATACGTTTCCAAGCATCGTTACAGGTAGGCTTTTATGTGAAAATTGACTGCAATCCTCATGATGACAGAGAGGAAGTGGATGAGCTCTCTTTTTTAAAAGCATATATTAAGAATAAAGCAATGACAACAACTGTGTCAAGTCAGTTACAAGGGCCTCCATAACCACGTGCAGGATAAAAAACAGGGGAAATTTACGAAAGAGTGCAAATCCAACTTTTACAAAGCTTATGCTTTTGTTTAATAAAAAGTCCTCTCTGGGCCCCATAGATAATATTTAACCTGAAACTCCACAAGCTGTCACACAGTACACAAATTGATAGATGTGAGGACTTTGGCGGCAACGGTGCTTGTTGATGTAAAAAGTTTTGACTAACATGTACTTAAAACATAGTAAATGTTTAAATAATAAAGCATATTTTTAGCAATCTTAGAGGTGGGGTGTTTTACTTGTTGTTACTTGGTTGGTTAGGGGATTTTGTTAATTTGAGATTTTGTTTTCAAACAAAAATCAAAAGAATCTCAAATCCCAGGATAATGAATTCAGGCTCTTAATGCCTCCTCACTGCCCAAGCTAATTTAGTATAGCACTTAAAGAAGCATTTCCTTTGTTTAGGGTGTGTATTTGTTCTGGGCTCTAATGGGTCTGGGTTTTTTAAGGAAGCACGATACTTTTTTCATTTTAAATAGAGATGAACTGTACTGGGAAATGCCAACAGCACATTTTTCTCCCTCACATTTCATAGCAACCAGACAGCAACATGAAAAATATAAGGTTTTCTTTGTTATTTACTTAAAGTAAGAAAAAAAGAAAATAAAGGATCTTTGACCATGTCAAAACTAGTGCAGACATTTCTAACTGTTTGAAAACTATAGACAACAGCAGAACAAAAGATCGTCTGAAGATGCAAGGAAGGCATCTCCAAAAAGTTTCATGCCTCTTCTGTCTAGGAGCAAAAGAGAAGTAGCATTTGTTTTCTTTCAATATTCTATTCCCAAGGATGAAAAGTTCATATCCAAGAACATGTGTAATTGAGAAAACTAATACTGAGAAAACATCCGAATTTCCTCCAACAAAAGATACTCTTGTTCAAACCAGTGGGGACAGCAGACTGAAAATCTTCTCCACTACCTTACACCTTAGTCAAGATAAGGGTTTGCTTCAGATGGCACCTGTCACAGAACACAAATTTTGAAACAAGTCCTCAGTAGCCCCTTGTGTACTGATGGCAAGTTGTGTTTCTCAGTCAGATTAAACTGATCCTAAACTTTGCTTTGTTATTTATCAACAATCTGCATGCAGGAGTTGAATGCACCATTAGCAAGTTTGCTGGTGACACCAAACTGGGAGGTGCTGTTGGCTCTCTGGAGGGACAAGATGCTTTGCAGAGGGGTCTGGATAGATTGGAGCATTCAGATGACATTTAACAAGTCCAAATGCTGGATCCTGCACCTGGAATGGATTAACACCAGGCACAACAATAGGGAAAGGAATGGCTGGACAGCACAAAGGGCTCAAGTTTCTTTAACGTGAGTAAGAATGTGCAGTCTGAGGTTTTGCTCTTCCTCAGGAGAAGAGAGACAGAAAATAAATGAATAGCAGAAATGGGAGACTGGTTCAGTATCTATACACGACCTCATAGCAGCCTTGCTGTCCCTAATTCACAATGGAGAATGTCTGATGTCAAAGCTCACTTTTTCCCTTTCCTTTTCTGTATGTGAACAAAGACAGATCTAAACTACAGTTACCTTGTCCATAATATTTAAAAATCATTCAAGTATTGAACCAATGCAATCTTTTTCCATAGCACATGAAAAAAGCCCCTAAGCTTGTGTTCATTTGCTTCTCAGGCTCTACTGTGGAGAAAGCAGGAGCCTGGATTAGTATTTACCAGAGACAAAGAGAAGTTGCTTGTTTCTAACAGGCAATTCGCACAACACTGTTACTGCACACAAGTTACTCCTGGTCTCCTAGAACAGGTAAAAGTAAAGTACTATGCAAGCTTTCAGATGCATCTGCAGGAAAAAAAGAAAATAAAAAGGAGGGAGCAAGGAAAGGGGAGACCATATTGCAGATTTATGTGCTGCTAGCAGTGAAGTAAGTGTGACTGATGGCACTGTCACTGTAGAGAAGAGAGTTCAACTATAGCTATTTTTGTGGACAGAATACTATGAAGTAGCTACTGCACAGGAAAAATGCTGCCTAAAAGAAAATAAGATAAATATGCATCTATACTAGGGAAAAAAGTTGGAGAATAAATCAAGGATTGTTCTTTAATTGAAATGATACCTGTTGCCTCATTCAGTTCGGAAGCACTTATTTTATCTGTACTTTAAACAAAACTGTATAAATGATCCCAAGCCTTGAAAATACAGATCTTCAAATTTTTCAATAGTTGGTTTGCACAGCTGCCCACATCACTCTTTAAAACAGAGGGCAGCCAACTCCCATTCTTGTTTCTATCATGACTGCAGCCTACACACCATTTTTTTTTTACCCACTTAAAAATACACTTTGGTGCAACCCCACAGAGCATCATTGATTTGCGAGGGGGCTGTCAATAACACCTCAAAATTCACTTGAATGCCTCTTATTTCAAGTTTTTCTTGGCACACTTTAAACTCCTTTGTGTTCCTTTGAGAGCAGATGTGAAGTGACACACACAAACCTGCTTACACTTAATAGTTTCCCCTCTGAGTAAGTGTATGCAAGACTTGCTATGGTATTCTGCCTTCAATTGATAACATTGACCTTAGACCTTACATGTTGTAATTCATTGTAAGCTTATTATTTAAGCAACAGATTCAAGCATGATTTAATGAAAGGATCTAAGAAAACAGCTAAGGCTGCTGATTCTCTTGGAGAATTACACAGCAGGAGAAAAATTTGACCCAACAGACATGTTCTGTTTTGGCTTTTCCATTCTGCTGAATTATTTCATTTAGGGCAGTAGCTTAATGACAATACTCCTTGCAAATTGATAGATATGGAAGTTAAGATACCTGAAATGACAGAGAACAAGGATTAAAGCTGCAACTTTCTAACCAATTCTGTTCTCTAAATTAAATATGACAATAATTAAGATGGTATACGTTATCTTTTCATTTTGAGGAAAATCAAATCCATTAAAAAAAGAACTCTCATTTTAAACTTACTGATGAGGCACAAAAAAATTGATAAAGTAATCCCTATGTCAGAATTTATAAGAACAACAGAATAGTTATGGGAAAAAACACTGATATCTTCCAAATCTACTGCATCTCCCAGTTGCCCAGCAACTTGAAATCACCAGGTGACTGCTCCAGGCTAGATGCAGCAAAGGACTTGGAAACCCTGAACTTAAAGCACTTAATTATGAAGCATCTCATTCCTCAGAAACAGTTCAGAAATCAGTATCATCCTTATTCAATTCCTGGAGAAAACAGAAAAACAGGGAAATGCCAGGCCACACAGTTTTAAACACATAGCAAAACCTTGCAGTGAGCCACAAATATAGGAACTACATTATAATCCTACATTTCCCTGCAGATTAGGTACAAACCAAAAGCAAAGACTTCTATTTGGTACCAGGAGTAGAAAATCCACCTGCAGGCAGGGCAGCCAGCAAATGCTCTTTTAAGGAACATGATCATGCTCAGTAGAAAAGAAGGTGATGATCCTTGTACCTCCTGCAAACATCTTGCTGAAGCAAAGTGTGTGAGGAGAATATCAAATACAGGTGTTATTAAACAGTCTTTGAAAAGATGGCTTCTGTTCAAAGCTGGTATGACTTGTGCATGGGAAAAATGCAAATAGTCAAAAAATCATCCCCCTAGTTTAAACCTGAAACCTTGTTCTTATTTTATATTTCTCCTAATATCATTTTGATGGTAAAACAGTTATTCATTCTTAACTATTATGGAAAACACCGTGATCTGTGTGTATGAAGGCTCAGTTTTCTGGGCAAGTCTACAAAGATTATGTTAATTACTAACAATAACTTTTTGAAGTTATCCTAATAGAAATATAAGTACAGAACACATTTACCATGGTTTTGACAAGTTCAGCACTCAGGATTAATTTAAAGAACTACGTCAAGCTTCATGTTAATATAGGAACTAATGAAACTTGATTTGAACACAGCAATTCTTCCAACACTGCTGCTTTTCTCTGTTACTGTGGTATGAGACCAGAATGAAGGCTTTCTGCTCTCTACAGCAATAGAAGCAGTGATAAATTGAATCGAACAATTCAGAGGACAAAATCCTTATACTATAAAGTTATAAGGCAGGTCAACTCATAGATGACCAAACCAAGTCCCAGTACTCCCAGCTTTCTTGTCTCACAGGGACAACATCCCTCCCACATCTCAGCAAGAGCAGATGAGCACATACAACTTGTATTTCTGCAGCTTGGCTTTACTTGCCATTGAGTAGCAGAAACGCCTTGTGCTCATTGAGTACATTGTTTAATACAGGTAACAGTAAATTCAGGATATTACTAAGAACAGATATCAGACAGCCATATCAATTTTCAAGGATCTGCTTAGTATTCACCAACTTAGAGCTTCAACTAGAAATTCCTGCACTGATATTACACCTCATTACTATAAGGAGGCCACCAGCTGTGTTAAGAATAAATGTCACTTGTGACTTTTTTTCATTCCCTCACTCATACACGTATCATGGCTTGAAGTTTAAAATAGATCAGATAAAACCTCCCATGGCATTTTGTGTCATTTAATTTTCATCTTCATCTGATTTTGTAGGCCTTGCAGTAAACAGCAATAACTGAAAACAGCAGATGCTTCTATTTGGGTTTTGTCTAGGTAAGTGTTTCGACAGAACAAGTCCAGTATAACCATTACTTTTGACATCTCTGAGACCCGGCCTGCCCCATAATTTAGTCTGCGTAACAAGATAGCTTAATTACACATATTTGACTAAGCATACTTACATAAGCATCCAATTATAGCTTAAAACAACACTCAACATGCATAGCCATCTGTCATTGAATATATCTGGTGTTAAGGCATAATGGTGTGCTCAGCTTTTTCCTTTCTGAGCACATTAAATTTTTTTTTGGAACTACAGTAAAGAAGAAAAATGGGAAAAACATTTGGAATGCAATAATGCATTACCTTGACAATTCAAAACATAAGCTTACAGGACAATCTGCCAATATTCTCTAATTATCCCCTCAAATCAATGTAATATTTTTAACCAACAACTACAGTTATTACTGGAACTAACCATTTGCCAACACAAGCAAAACAGTAGTTTGAAATTCTTCTACCTTTTCTTTTCTAAGTATGATTCAATGTCATTTTCATTCTAGGATGAACTATCAGCATTTCTGCCACTGAAAGATCAAATGACTTTTAGAACACCTCAGGAGAAGAGGAATCAATCAGTAGCGCAGGATAAGATAAATGCATGATGAGATATATTTAGAAGGTGCTGTAATGACACACTGTTTTGCAGTGGGAGGCATTAAAAACCCTGCCATTAGTCACTTCTGACCACAGAACTGATACTGCTTTTACCAGAGTCAGACAGTACCAGCTGCAATTGCCCAAGGAACTTAATGTTAGGTTGCCAAGGACAACCACAGTACACATAGCCCAAGACTCAACCATCATTAGCATGTATATCCATGTTATCTGTGCCAAAAACTGATATATTTTATCTTTAAAAAATTATCTCTCTCTTTAAGATGCTTCTTCCTCCCTCAGAAAAGGGCTCCATGGTCTACAAAGTAGAAAGAAGTGTAATATTTAAGACTTGTGTGACATGTAAAAGAAATCAAAACTCCTTTTTGCCTCATGATAACTTTAATCATATTGGTAAATTCAAAGAGATTTCAGTTTGGAAATAGCAAATTATAGAATCACAGAATGTTTTGGGTTGGAAGGGACCTCAAAGATCACCCAGTTCTAGGTTCCCCACTATGGGCAGGGACACCTTCCACTAAACCAGGTTGCTCCAAGCCCCGTCCAGCCTGGCCTTGAACACTTCCAAGGAAGGGACAGCCACAGCTTCTCTGGATGACTTGTGCCAGTGTCTTACCACCCTCACAGGGGAGAATTTCT
Organism: Margarornis squamiger; assembly: GCA_035222235.1. Lineage (NCBI taxonomy): Eukaryota > Metazoa > Chordata > Aves > Passeriformes > Furnariidae > Margarornis > Margarornis squamiger. The sequence continues at coordinate 13,843,791 of JAWWTY010000138.1, read as the reverse complement.
TCCTAATATCTAATCTAAACCTGCCCTCCTCCAGTTTAAAGCCTATGCCCTTTGTCCTATCATTCCAAGCCCTTGCCCAAAGTCCCTCTCCAGCTCTCTGGGAGCTCCTTTAGCCATCGAAAGTGGCTCTAAGGTCACACAACCATCTCTTCAGGCTGAACAGCTCTCTCATCCTGACTTCACAGCAGTGCTCCAGCCCTCTGAGCATCTTCACAGACTCTGGACTCACTCCAAAAGGTCCACATCCTTCTTATTTTGAGGGCCCCAGAGCTGGATGCAGCATTGTAGGTGGGATCTCATGAGAGCAAAATCATTACCCTTGACCTGCAGGTCACACTGCTTTGGATGCAGCTTCTCGAAAATGGGATTAAATTTATCCTGACATTGTAAAGAAGAGCCTTAGACCCCTTTTATCTGGCTACAGTCATGTGCCACAGGACTGGGAAAGATGTTGGTTTGCCAGATACCAAGATCCAGGTCAGACACAGGGCAGTGTCAAGCACCTTGCACAAGTCCAAGTAGATGGTGTCAGTCACACTTCCATTATGAACCAGTGCTGTAACCTCATCACAGAAGGCCACCAGATTTGTCAGGCACAATTTGGCCTTAGCAAAGCCATGTTGGCTGCCACTAATCACCTCCTTATTTTCTGTGTGCCTTCTCATAGTTTCCAGGAGGATCTGCTCCACGATCTTGCCAGGTGCAGAGGTGAGGCTGACTGTTCTGTAGCTCCTCAGATCTTCCTTTTCCCCCTTTTTTAAAAATGGGAGATATATTTGCCCTTTCCCTCTGAGCATCTCTTGCTGGCACTGACATCAGACTGCTAAGAGGGGGGTGGATTGAGATTCCCCCTGCACAAGCACCTTTAGTTTAAAGCCCTCTCCACCAGCTTGTCAAAGTTAAGATAAAAGATGTTCTTCCCCTTCTCTGGCAGACGAGCCCCATTGCCTCCAGGAGACCTCTTTTCTGCTGAGGGGAATTGTTCTTACTGTAACTAAGTTTGAGGAAATAAGCAGAAGTGGAAAACAAACTGAGTGGAAAAAAACTAAGAAAAGAAAAATAATTTTTTAATAAGATTCTGAAACAATCACTATGGAGAAATAGGAGAAGTAAAAATACCTACTTCATTTTCTATAAATGTTTAAATAGAAATCTGCTTTCTTTCTCATTAGGCTGCTTAATAAAAGAAGGTCCATTATTCCTCACTTGAATAAATGATGGCAATGTGATGAAAACCTATGTTACTGAAGCATATCTCCACACACTTGCAGCATACAAGATGGATTCATTCAAAGCTGCCTCACTAAACCTGCACAGCCCTGTGTGGATGGCACAGCATCCCTTAATGAGGCTAGCCAGGTCTTGGATTCAAACTGAATTTGCCAGGCTAGAGCTCATTACAGCAAGCACATGGACAAGAAACACTCTTGAATTAGTATTAACCTGGTTAAGTCCAGCTGTGAACACTGCTTTTTTAAAAAACCTGATTGTGGGCAAGAATAAGGTGTTAAAGTGCCTTAGAGTATTTGTAACACATTCAAATTTTATTATCTAAGTAACAATGAGGCTCAATTTACAATCCTGCCCATCATCTGCCCACATGAAAGAGTTACCACAATGATAAACTAAGCTTTAAATTAATATTGTATTGCTGTAATTCCTTTCCAACAGACAACAGCTACCTCTTAAGAGTGAACAGCAACAGCACACAAGGACCAGCAGTGTAAAGCAGTGACAACTAATTCATGCTGCCCATCAGCTTCTACCCAAACAGCTGACCTCAGAACAAGATTGAAAGTGAAAAAAACCTGGTCAAAAATGCTGTTAAGCAGCTGATGTGGAGAGAAAAGGTAGGAAAACTCAGTAAATGCTACTACCAGCAAAATCCCTATTAGACTGGCTCCCTACCTAGAAGATGGACTGAGCAACACATTTTCGTTTACAAATACTGTTATTATTTGTAAACAGAACACAGGCAAGAGTGGAAGTTTTTACCCAGTTGGCATTACACTGATGGGAAAAGTTAACTTAAATTCCCTGGAGATCTAGCACCATTTCCTTTAAAGGTAATGCAAATTTTATGTTCACACCAGCCTTCCATTTTACCATCTTCTTATCACCAGAGCATCCCAAAATGCAAGTAGGAATTATGCTCACTCAATGCCAGTCATGTCTGCCAAGAATTTGCATTTACAACAAGATGCTAGAGATCAAGTGAAATACCAACAGCATGACTGGATTTGGCAGTGGCATATTCTCGCATTCCCTTGACAATATTAAACATTGACAGCAAAGAGAACTAGATCAAAAGCTGAACCATGAATGAACTCTCATCTGATATGGCCTAAAGCAAGAAGTCAGCACTCTATACATAATACTTTAACATTGTTTTCATTGTTCCAACACAGGCTGTAGTAGATACAAGGCTATGCAAATACTTCAGCATAGCTTTGACTGCTTTCCCTGTACCATTTACAGAGACTCTTGAGCTTTAGAACCTCTGGTCAAGTTTGAAGCCTCTCTTGACAGCTCAAAGACAACACTCACCAAGATTTACATTGTCACAGTCATTAAAGCAACAGAGTTTAAAGAATCCACTTCAAACCAACCAGAATTCCCCAGGAACACATCAGTTCTTCCTTTTACATCCTTCAGTGCACCAGAAGAATTCTTTGAGAAAAAACAAAACCCAAATTGAATTATCCACTTGCATGCCACAATCCAGGAGATCCCAGCCAATGTTATGTTCTTTAGTTCATTTTTCTTCTTAATGCAGGTAACAACAAGTTGTCAGAAAAAGAGCTTGTTATAAGAGATGCTCTAAGAATATAACTGAAATCAAAATTTCATTCCAAAAGAAGCTGAAACTTATTTCAATAAAATCAGTTTACAGGAATATGGCTATTTTTCACATTTCAGTAAGAAGAGAGGCATAAAAATTCACTCTTCAAATTACACCACAACTCTTGGAGAAGCTCAAGAATAAAACCTCTGATTTGCCTAAAATTAAGCTAAGCACCTCAATTTTACATTAATGCTGCCTCCCCAGGTTGTTTCCTCATTGATCCTTTGCTGAAAGAAAAAACATCAGTGAAAATATAAATACTTCTTCCCCCCTAAACAAGCTTTTCTATTTGAATCATTAAGTATTCTAAAACTTCACCCTTCAGTGAAGAAAAGCCTTTGTGTTTCTTCTTCCAACACCTCCAGAACCAGAGGGAGTTGTGACACAGCCACTGGTTGTCAAAGGAAAAGTGGAGGGGAAGGAAAACAAGGCCAAGAACATTATTTTAATACATACTTGAGTGTTAATCAATAAATGAAAAAAATAAGGAAAACTGTATCAGTAAATCACAGTAGGCAACTTCTTTTCCACTCCACCTGCATACTGAAGGCCACTAAAATCCCTTACACCAGGCAGCAGGGTGGAGGAGCTGCTTTGGATTCTGTGTGCCATCAGCCTCAAGTTTTCAAAGGCATTCAAGAGCATATGTCTGAAATTTAATAAAAGCCTTCAACCTCTTTGAAACCTAATTTCAATTCAATATATTCTCTTCAAAGGGCAGGACCCATCCAAAAATATGTAGGAAACTGCCCACAGGGGAACAAGAAAAATCATTAGAGAAGGAATATCTTCTTGGCATGGGAGGAAAGACCTGAAGAATGAAGAATACCTGTTCTCAGTATGCAAAGAAATTCTGCTAGCAGAGTATTGAACTGATCTCCATGGTCAGACAGAATGCACTTTATGCTACAAGGAGAGCGAAAATCAGGCATCAAACACTAATCCTGGAAAAGCACTCAAAGGATTGCTTAGGGATCTTACAGCAGCTCATTCCAGGTTTCTTCTAAAAAAGAAAACACAACCAAAAAAAGAAAAGGCAAGAAAAGGAAAAAACACAACCCACAAACAAATCAACCAAAGAAACCCCAAGTATTTTAGACAAAGGTTTAGCAAAAGCACACCATGGTCTGAACTGGAGGGAATGGGTAAGACTTTTCATTGCATGTATCCCTCTTCCTTCTTCCACCACACCCCTGCCCTAAAATGAATCTTTTCTGTTACATTTGCCACTTGATCCAGTAGAGTTTGTGTTTTCTAAACAGATCATCCTCTGCTAGCCCTGACATACAGGTTCAGCAGGAGGCACTGAAAGCAAAAGCCAGGAGCCACCTGTAGCAGAAGCACCCCAGAGCCTGCAGCACCCCCAGCTCCTTCTGCAGACCATTATCCCTGGGCTCTCTTAAGCTCCCACTGCCTGCATGCAACATCCTTTACCAGCAGTCACCCTCAGGGAAATATTTTCATTAGGTTTTAAGGATTTTTAATGTTCTTATTTGTGATCATTTTGTCTCTCACAGAAATAGATTGGATTTTTGGAAGAAAGTGTTTCACTTGCATCCTCGTGTTAAAGTTCCTTGGGAGTTATATTTTCTCATTTAATGATTCAGCAGAGATAAGGGAAGCATACATGATGCAAATTTGTTAAATATTCAGCATATTTTATTAACCAAATCACAATCTGTAGGCTTGAAAGCGTCTGTATGATAATACCCTGCTGAATGACCTTTCTGATTTATTCTCTGGAAACCATGCCTTAGACTTAATAACCATACTTCTTCATTATCATTTATTCTGACCTAAAGTCTGATTTTGCAGTCCAAAGGAGAAAACTTTTCCTGGTAATTAGTTCTCCTTGGTTGTAGTCCACAAGAAATGACAATTTTCACCTTGTTTAAGGCATCTCTTGATAACACTTTAAGCCAACAGAGGAAGCATGCATAATTTTTTAATTTTCCTTAAGACATGTACATGTTTTTCTCCTGAGTTTGCACCACTATTTTGTCCAATCACTTGTTATGCCACTTCACTGAAATAACTGTGGCCAAGAGAACAAACAGCCAGCTTGTCTTCCTTCACTCTGGGGAAGCTTAGATTGTGACAGGATGCAACATAATAGTAAAATAAAGTCCTCAACAAAACATCATTTGCTTACACCATCATTTGCTAAGACTTTTTTCCCTAGAAGTGAAATACCTCTAAGTGAACTTTACCAAACAGTGTAAAATGAATCTATGTATAACTGAAAATAAGATTAGACCTCAAGATAAAGAACAAAATCCCTATTACTCCTGTCTGCTTCAACAATGCAAGGCCTGGATACCATCATAATAAATTTCAGACTAGTATGGCTCCTGCTGCCTTCACCCCCAAAAATCCCACACATAATCTGATTGCATATACTGGAAATGCATCGAGGGAAATAAAAAAAAAGTCAAAATGGGCCTGAGTATTCCTGGTAGATCAGGTTTTTCATTTTCTTGAGGAATCAAGATATAATTTTTCTGGCCAAGTATCTACAGAAGATATAGAAACCCAAGGGCATACATAGAACTGAAGATTAAAAGACAGTAACACAGACCTCAGGATCTGAAAGCAATATATACCTTAGGGGAAAACACACAGCTGTTTTATTCTGAAGGAACTACTTTACTGTGTCTTTACTGTTGTGCTATTCCTAAACCTTAAAGCACCAGAAAAATAGAATAGTCCACCACAATGCCTTGAGAAGCAGACTGAAAAGTTGGCTTCACTGGGAATCTACAAATACTGATCTCCCAGGGAGGGAAAAGTAACTATTGGCAGTGATCACAGCAGAGATTAATGTACAAATGCATAGAAGGCTTTGATATGTGAATTAATAATAACTTGAACAGATGTATTGTGCAATTCCAAAAATGCAATTTTAATGTACAGGCATTTTGCAGTATTTCACTGCTCTTTTAGCTTGCCTTAAAAATTGCAATAGAAAGCATTTTGTACTTTAAAATATCTATTAGTAATAAAATCCTTTTCTAACCACCCAAACTTCCATCAAAATTATTAACAATTTAACATGAGAATAGTGTTCACAACGACTCAGCATTAGAAAAGCAAGATTTTTTCCCCCCTGTTCTCTGACAATCTGATGTTCCATGTGAAAAAAGTCATGCTGGGATTTTCAAAGTAGTCTTCCACTGGTGAACTTCTCATCAGCTTTTTAAGTAGTGTAGGTCTTTCTAAATTAATTCATAAATGATATTGGAACATACCATGCTACTGCCAGTGCAGCTGGAAATGGAGCTGCTGCAGCAAATAATTTATTCAGATTTATCCTTTACTTTGTTCATGGAATATTTCATTAGCAAGTTAATCTCTTCCACAACTCCCCCAGGCCTCTCTTCCCATCCTCCCCCGTGGTCTCCAGACCACTTACTGCAAATGTATTTACTGAAACACTTAGGAAGGCTGATCAGATGGACCATAAAAGCACCCTCATTCCCAGTCTGGGGCAACATGTTTTAAGATGGAAGGATGAAATACACCAGGAGAAATCAGAATCTTAAACTGAGTATTTGAGAGATATCTGATAAAAGATCTCTCCCCCTCCTGAGTTCCTCAGGTATTTGTATCTAGAAACCCTGTAAAACCATTGGGCTCCTGTAGGATTTATTTTGCATCAGCAGAAATAAAATTCTGTTCTCCCCATACCTTTGCAACCTGTACTTGTGGCACTAGTCAAGCATCAATGGTTGACTCATTTAGTTATTTTGCCATGAAAACACATCATATTGATTTCACAGGGGACCTCCTGTATATCAAGGCAGTTACAGCCAAGATGGGAGCGTGTTCTTTATTGTATTAGCTGTCCTTAGGATGGTGCAACACAGGCTGACATTACACAGCAAAGACTCAGCTTATGAACCAAGATAATGACCATAATTGCCAAAGAGTCAAGACAGCTCTGGAGCAGCCAGTGCAGGAACCAGTGGCCTAGCACTGGATATTTTCAAGAGCAGTTTAGACTAAGCTTTGTCATAAACATGTGCAAGTCAAATTGCCTGGGGGCAAACCAACAAGACAACATCCAGTCCTATTTCTTAAGACTGTCTTAGATTATTCTATTTTGTATTTTTATTTACTAATATATATGTATATAAACAGTAGCATACCATAGTGTATATATTTCTTTACATGTATTTTTCTGCTTTATATTTCTATACCTGCCTACCCTTTTCTACTTTTTCTTCTATTTCTATTACATACATATATTCAAGCATACACATAATGTATCCTTTATTTAGTTTTCTTTAGTAAGAATTATCAGAGTCATCAGCAATTCTAAGAAACCTCAGTTTCTTCCTAATTTAACAACAGCTTTAGTTTTGGCCTACAGCACATAATTCAAACTGAAATTTGATGACCCCTGATTTCTACTGCAGTCTCCCCCTCACCCCAATCATTTGTTACACAACTGAAGTATAAATCAAAACCAGAAAACAAGTCAAGTTTGTTTCACCTTCTTTGTGTACCAGTTTGCCATTACCAGATGACCAGCAGAGCTGTAGATAGATTAGTGTATTATGAACATCATTAGAAATGCCTATTTTCATGTTACCTGACATATTTGCCCTTCAATAAACGCGAATAATGAATGAGAGCCTAAAAAAGTGTCAGAGTTGTTTGTATTCTGCATTTACAATAGTAGCTTACATGATTTACGGTTGTCAACAAGTTAACGTATGAGACAGAAGGAAGGAATCATGAGCTTCCCTGAAAGAGAGAAACTTCAAGATATTGAAGTCCCTGAAGTTGTAGCAATATTTCCATCTACTGGGGGCTGGATATAATTAGCAGCTACTTACAGCTGCCACATTCTCTTTTTCCTGTCAAAGTTAAATTGATTAAGTATAAACACTGCTCTTACTGGATTGATTGTGCAGTCTGACTCTGATTTCACATTTTTCATATATGTCCACAGCATTAGGATGCAAAAATAATATAGTCTGTTAAAAACGATTGGTCCTCTTATCTTGAAGGACTAGGACAAAACTAAGGCAATAAATAGGGGCTGTCCCAGACAGGTAAAACATAGGTGAGTCAACCACATCATCTCCATAGAAGCAGCACTTCCAAGTGTCAGGTACAAGACCCATTTCTCCATGTCTCCATCACTTTTTAAAATAATCTCTTATTTCTAAGTGGCATTTTAGAAAAAGCCTAAAAAAGTGAACAAGGTATCACTGCTAAATAGCAAATAACCAGTCCCACATGTACCAATGGCTAAGTCCTGAGAGTTTAACAGAATTTGTTTCACTTTCAAGATTATGCCCCTCTTCAAATAGAAAATACTTACAATTTCTGTCTTCAGCTAATTCCCACCACACATTTTTTAAAGATAGCCTACAGCACTAGACCAAGCAACTTCATTTACTCATAAGACTGTTCAGATGGGCAGCTGTGGATTCTGAGACCACTGAGTTTGGAGAATAACACAGATTTAAGAAAACAAACTTCAGTAAAGTAACTTGTTCAAGTCCACACAACATAAGGATTCATTAGATGTTTTGCAGCAGCCACTGCAATATCACGCTTTGCTCTTGCAGGTCCTTCAGAGCATGTCAGTGGCAGTCCCAAAGTAAAATCCATATGCAAACACAAGCCATCTGTTAGAGTGCCAGCACCAACTTTGGCCTCAATTACCCTGCCATACTGGGCTTCTGCCTGACAGAAGAATTTGACTCTGTATTTATGTACCCTCACACTCCTGCAGATATCTATGATTGAAAGCCAACACAGAGCAATTCCAACACCCAGACTGACACTGTCATTACAAAATACAAATTACTGCTTGCTGTCTATAGCATGCTGTTTTCAAGTAAAGCTTTTTAAATATATGGGTAGAATAGTTTAGCCCCCTACCTACCATCTCTTTTTTGTTCATGGATAATTCAGCATACACTGGCAATTAGTATTTGTTATTTCAGATTGTGAAGACATGTTACATAAACTTACATTTCAGCACCTGCTTCTGTTCTTTTATTTGCTGGAGGTTGCCCAACTAGTATTGGGAGCATTATGCTTCCCTTGGACAGCAATCCTTCTGGGGTGGGGGCAGAATAAAAGTTTGCATCACAACTACATTAGTTCAAACTTCAGAGTCCACAGGAACCTCAAAATCTACAAAAACTATTGTACACATGCACTCTGATAGAATACAAAGGAGATGCCTGAAGAGAAATAAAAACAACAATGAAGAGTTTTTACTACTTGTCACTATTTAAGAGGTACTGCAAAATATGGCACATAAGACAGTTACAGACAGTGTAAAGAATATTTCTGTGGCATATTTGATCACCACCAATAAAGAACAACTCATTTTTAAGATGCAGTCCACCAACAAAGACAACAGTTCTATTTTTTTTACACTAATCACAACTAAAGAATACTACCTGAACCAGAAATAACAAATACTGCAGTCAAAAAACCCTTCCATTCATTCTGAGAATACACCTGCATTACTTTGAATCTGCTCTTCTTCCACTTCAGCCAACTTTCTCTAATGAGCTTAAGCCTTCACACGTGCTCAGTGGGGTGAGTTATTCACCAAGCCCCGACTGATGTTTCCTGGTGAAGGAAGAGCCCAGGTGCAGTCCAGGTGCTTCAGTGTTTGGCAAGGAACATTCCCTGTCCTACCACAGGAGCCACTCTGCCAGTCACTCTCACACCACCTGAGCTGGGGTTGAGGCACTCCCTGCACTGAATATATTCCTCAACAGTGTTTATTTAGAATAGAAAGGACATTTGTACAATTTATCAGAGAGTGCTTCTCACGAGGTGGCCTAAAGAGCCACTTCAGTAACAAATACAAGGCAGGTGGTCTTGGTGTGTGCAGGCTGTTTTCAGAGGCAATAGGTTCAGGCACTGAAAAAATTCCTTCCCCAAATCAAAATAAATGAACATCAGGAAACCAACACACCAGCTTCTTAAAGGAGGGTTCCAAAACAGTTAGACAAAAGGGGTCAAAAACATTTATCATCTTTGCTTTTTTATATCAGGCTACCTGAACTAAAGAGGATTTGAAATATGAATTCTAAATAGCCTAAAAGAGCCTTCCACAACTAAATTTACATCTTTGTTAAATACTTAAATCCCTGGTGCATGCTGGCTTTGCCTACCTAAATCATCACGGATAATTAAAGAAACAGTCACTGTCAGCAATTGCATTTTTGGAGGGAGCACCCACTTCCCCATCTATCAGTATTTTCAACCTGATCTGTAGCACTGCAAGGGTGTAAATCACTGCTGCACTGAAAATGCTACAAACAGCCCTGGAAATGGAAATTTTTCCATGGTAACTAGGTATTGCTCAGGAAAAGCTTTGATTTTGAAATCATTTCTCAAAAACAGTGCAAGCCATTGTGAGCAGCTGTGTTATGTGATACCTGAGAATACAAGTTTTTATTCACAGATCAATGAAAAAATGTATGGAACAGAGCCTTAGATCCCAATCCTGTTCAAACACTTAGTGTTCTCCAATTCAAAAATCCCTGGTGGAAATAATCAAGAAACACAGGTGACTGAAAGCTGCAGATAATACACAGACCAACTGTAAAGAATTACATAATCAAAGATTTTGAAAGAGAGCAAGCTGTTATTTTCTTCAACATTTCAGCCTTCCCCTGTTTTCATTTTAAGCTTTTGCATCTTCTTTCTCTTCCATTCTTAATTTATTTTTAATTCTTAACACAAAGATGGAAAGTGAGAAATACATGAGAAGTCAGCAATTCCATTTTATGGATAAACTTTCAATTTTCAACTTTGTTAAGCAGGAGAAATACCTTCAGGCTTTTTAGACCAGCTTTTCAAATGCAAACTGTGTAATCCACATAAAAACTATGAATCTTCTTTTCATCATCCTTATATGTATAACTGTCCCCTTCATTCTATGAAGATTGTTGTTATAATGACAAAGGAAGGAGCACCCACTATGGGAGACTGTGTAATTACACCACCACAGACTGCTTTCCTTGGAAGAATCCTGTGGCTTTGGCTTGAAATTCCACATTTCAAAGACTTTAGTTGATGAAGGTTTAGATATTTAATTTTTTTTTCCTCTTACAAAGTAAAGATGTGCTATATTATGTTAAAAAGTTTGTCATTGTTTGTAAGCTATTAACTTTTCCTAACCTAATTTTCAGAAACACCTGAAACTTGTCAGAAACTTGCTATAAGAATTCAGCTTGAGGCAGACCTCTAGCCCAGAGTTAGTTAAAGCAAGTTAACAAATAAAACCATTGCTGTTAAAGGGAAATATAAAGCACTTTAATAATGATTTAGAATACAGCTAAGAGCACGAAGAGGCCAAATTTCCCATTGTGTTTTATAGAGCACCTTCTCTTTTAAAAGTACCAGAGTGAAACATCAAAAAGAAATGGTACTATCAAAATGACAGTGAGTCAGTGACAGTCACTGAATGCAACTTAGTTTTGTGAAGCATTTGGCATGTGAGCTGGTGGGAAACATGACTCTGAAGAGCTCTCATTTCTCATCAGGTCTCATGTCAGTTGCTGTAAAAGCAGATCTTCCTAAATAAAATGTAAGCACAATAAGTTATCATCTTTGTGGTTTATACTTCTGAATTTATTCAGCTGCTGTCAAATAAAAGATCCCTTTCAGGGCAGCTTTGTACAGGTCATGCCTGCAAACTTCCCCAGAAAAGTTCTGGTCTGGCTGAGGCACAATTCCTTCTTGGACCCACTGGGGATCCAAAGGCAAATATGAACTGACTCAACCAACACATGGTAGAGAAGCTGGGCCAGACTGCAGTGAGAAAATTAGAAAGTGGACCCTTCATAAAGAGTGGGCATCAGTCATGGGGCATAATCCATCCTCTGAAGGAATATAGCCCATCTTTAAGGGGCACTTTGTTCACCTCAGAACTCTTTTGCCCCAGATCCACCCCGTGGAAACCTAATTACTTGCTGCCTACTGGAATTTGCCAATTGTCATCATCAGATATCACTAACAGCTTGCATTCCAGATACCAAACACTGACTACAGTCCAAGTAGTAGTAAGACTTTCTTTACCTTTTTATTAGTTTGATAATTACATAAAGCTAATACAGTCAAAAATCTTCCTTTGTGCATGAAACTTCCATAACATAGAGGCCATGGGCCAAGTCCCAAGCAAACAAATCTCTGTTAGGACTTCCACTGATTAAGCATTTTAAATCCACTTTAAAAGGTACCTGTTGCTACTATATTTCAAAACCAGAATACAAAGTACAAGCTGTTTTCAAGCAGCTAAACATAAAACCATTCAGGCCAGAACCAAGACTAAGGGCATAACAAGTCAAGAGGACAGTTACTTTGAAATCCCAAATCCTTCATTTTCAAATCCAAATGCAATGCAAAGCTTTCAATTTTCAGTGAAAATAAAATTTTTTTTTCAGAGAAAGCCCAACACATTTTCCAGTCAACTGAGGTTAGATGTTGAAATGCTTCCTTTTTTTTCCATCCTCTTTTCTAAGCAGGTATCCAAAAATATATCCTAAAAGGCAATGAATTCCCTCAACCCTCTGCCACAGTACACACCTGCTTTCAACCCTTCAGTCTGAGAAGAGCAATGAAATAAATCTCTAGAGATCTTCTCTTCCCCTCTTTAAGGGAGAGGCAAATTAAAGAGGTCACTATACTGTGATCTTAAGCTGTAGCAATAATACACTAATTTCCTCCTAAATCCAGACATCTTATTTTAAAGAGAAAAAAACTCCCAGGTGTGGTTGTCATTGAAAGCATCTTTTCCACTTGAAGTTTTCACAGTTCCATCAGAGATGATTTGGTCTGTCCCATGATCAATAAAACTGTTTTAACTTTTGGTACTGATACTACAGTGTTTCCTTTCCCTGCCTATCTCTACAAAGTAAAGGGAGTTAACTAAATTCAATATTAATATAAGCAGTTGCAATTCCAGGACTAATATGACCCTAAAGGGACTGGTAATTAGCACGATGTTCATATTGGCATAAGATGCATGTCAGACTAAGCAAGTGCAGTTCTACTCCTCTTACACTACACTGTTACATCCTGGTTTCTCAGTCCTTACACAGCACAAGAGTGAGAAAAATCCCTTGAGGATTTATGAGCAGAACAGAACTGTTCTTTCAACTGACACAAATACATATCACAGTCCCTCTAAGGATGCTCTGTAAAGGTGATGCATCTTCTCCCCCTTTTCCTTCTGGACTGCAATCAGGTTCAGCCAAACTCATTAAACTACCAAAAGAGTATGCATTTCTCATTTGCCTTGAGCCATGGCATGTGATATCAGCTTTCAGTTCAGCTGGAAACAGAACTAGAACAAACTAAGACACACAAGAAAGAAGAACATGCAAATAGTGGCCAAAGGAGCCATCATGTCTGGCCTCAGTTGGAATCTGCTTTCCCTTCTTACCCATTCAACTTCCTCCAAGGCTCCCATGGGTTACTGTCAGACATTCAGAAGATAGATCAGGCATCAGAAAAAGCAAGAAAGCATTTTATTATGATGGAAAACAAAAAAACTACAGTTCAGTCAATGGCTTGAAGGCTTCTAGAATATGGTGGAGGCCAGAGTACCAGAGAAGCTCCCAAAGGGACTGAAATGTGAAGCACACATGGACATCATTTATACAACAAACAATTTGCTCAGAATTCTGTCTTGCAGTCTGCCATAGGATCCACAGAGCAAAGCCTTGTGGTCCAGCATAGCAGGGCAGCCCTACCTGACCCAGCTCACTAATGAGCTAAGACCAGAGGTACTCCAAGTGCAATGCAAGGACACTTATTTTCTTGTATTATACTCAACTAACCTGACAAATTGAAGAGAGACCAAAGAAACAACTGGCAAGAAACAAACTTAGCTTTTCCACACTAAGTCTTCTCTTGTAAACATTCTGTTTCGCACAGGCACTAAAGAAATAGCAACAGCACCAAATACTGCTCCCAAGCTCTGAGAAAACAGCAAAACCCAAAGAAAATAGTCCCCAAGTCCTGCAGTTCACAATTGGGAAAGAACACAAAATACCATAATTGTGATGGAAATGCCACACCAGCTCACCTATTCAACTACATCAAGGTTTTCACCTACTGCATCACTGCACGTGTACAAGTTGGGATCATACACATTCTCCTGGTTTCTTCCTTCCCCAAAACCATCAAGAGAGATTCACTTTGAAAACAAAACCAAATCTTTTCATAAAGTTACTTTGCACTGCATGGTCCTCCTTTAAGGTGGGAGGAGGGAAAGCAGAGAGACTCAAAATCCTTCAGCTGTGTGACTGACCCGCTCTCCTGTTGCTGAGAACAAGTTTTTGGGGGAGAACTCAGCCTTTGCTGATACCCTTTATTCTCCCAGGAACCATCAAAACTCAGTCCCTACACAGCAGTTGCAAGAAGCAACTTGAACAGGCATTGCTTGAAGAAACATCTTGTCTCAGTACACAACATACATAGATTCAAGAAAATGCTACACTAATTTATAAAAATAAATGCTCTCCCTTTTACATTGTGTTTACCAATGGCTTCCACTTTGCAAATGCTGGCAGTGCTTCCTATTCTGTGAGCAGTCCAGAGACATTTTTGCAGCACTTCTCTACTGCACTGCTCTGCTTTCCTGAAGCTCCATGGTGGCAGCCCCAGCTACAGGCAGTGTTTGCTTCATCTTTCCATTTTGCTGCAAACATTTATCAGTAGCTTTCTCTGAAGTGGAAGAAGAATAACCACTTTGTCCAGGAATGGACTGAAGAGAAATCTTGCTCTCAACTAGCTATTTCCAAGGGAACTTAATTTTTCAGTGGCTTGATTTGCCCAAGAAGTTTTTATTGCCTTACTACCAACATCACAGCACCCCTGCCTAATGCACATACATACAGTACACTTCAGGAAAGTGGTACAAGACAGACCTGTTCCCAAAGGACCCTGAAGCCCTTGGCAATAAATTGGACTTCTGAAACATCATTTTTCTAAATGATAACAACAACTCAAATCTACAAACATACACCTCTGTAGAGCAGCAATCTAACAATGACAGCAATTTGACTGGGCTGAGTTATTTGACAGATGTTTTGCACTGGCTAAAAACCATGGAGCTCCACTGCAGCAAAGAGACTCCCTCATTTTTTACTTCTTTTCAGCTTTACTTCTTTTTCCATTCAAAGTATTTCCAACTCACCACTGATAGTACAGATTTCATTTATATTTCATGCTTCTCAACCGTCTGGTCTTTCACTAGAGGACAAAGAGAAAATGTTTGTCTTGTAGAAATCTAAACAGAATCTGCTAAACTGCACCTTATGCCAAAACAAACAAGGTCTCACAAACATGCCCAAATATAAGTGTGTTCTTGTAATACCTGCCTGTGAGTACCCATTTTACAATTATGCTAAGGGATTAAGCCATGTGTAGAATATGGATTTTAAAAGTGCATCAAGTGCTTCTTCACCCAATGGACAGTGTGTGGTAGTTTTAATAGCTATCCAAGAAATACTTGTCAGCTCTTGTGAAACTGCATCTATTTGAACTTGAAATACTTCCCTGGCTAAGAAGAGCAGGTTTTTTTTTTCACTGATACACTCTCAGGCTAATTTGAAGCCTAGTTCTAAGTGAGCTAATTTGATATTAAGACATATTTTAAAGTTTAAGAAACTAGATAATTGTTGCAGAGGCTACAGCACAATATGTACTTGGCACCATCTCACTGAGTTTAGTCCTATTACATTTCCTTTGTGGGATCTGCTGCCATTGAGGAGAGTTCCAAACACTAAGGTGCAGTCCATTTAACTTCAAAAAGCTACTGATACTCATGAGGAAAAATGTAATCAGCTTTGACAAACTCCAATCATGCAAGCTGTAATTAAAAAGCATCTCTCCAGATCTGATGAATTACATCAATATCTATTAACTTGCTCATCTTGCTTTCCCTTCCTCCTCCTCCTCCAAGTAGATTATATTCTTCACTCTCTTGTATAATAGAGGAACAACCTGTGCCAGCCCAGCTGTCTTGACTGTAGAATTAATATCTGCACAATCATACAATATCCAACTGAAAAATAGAGGTGTAGGAAGAGAAAAGTATTTATGTCGTGCCTTGGATTGTAAGCAGGTCAAACATAATGGAGCTGATGAACTCAAACTAACATTGGACAACTTACTATTCATGTGTGACCTTGACTCAAAATTCCATCCATATAAATTTGTTTCCAAGAGGACATCCTAAAATTGTTACTATGATATCACTCATACTACTCTTACAAATAGAACAGAGAAAACTAAGGCATCTGGGAAGGTCTTTATATGAAATATCATTCTTCCTTCTTTATTGTAACCAAAAAATCCCTTTCAATAGGGTACAGAGACCATTCTACCACTAAAAAGCCAGTAAAGGGCAAAAATATCTTTACATTTTCTTTTTTTGTAGGCCCAAAAGCATGCTCTAAACTGTATCTTTTCAACTAAGGCAGAAGACAGCTTATCTATTAAACTAACTCTACTTACCTGAAATCTAAATAAGGCAAGGGCAACTTTCTACTCCAAACTATTTCACTGTGGCTCATGGCTATTAAAAACAAGTGTTTGTGCCTAAACCCAAAAAACAACTTGACTAATTTTCTGTTGGGACTCAAGTTCAACAGCTATGAATTTTCCAGTCCATGCATTTGCTAGTCAGAAAAGCTATGGAAATAAATTCTAAGTACACTGAATCAGTTTTATTTTCTTGAGGATTGGTTCCAAGTGTTTTAGCTAAGAATCAGAAGCAGGAGCCTGCTATGATATATAAGCACTTGTGCTTACTCAAGTGGGGAGTAAACATCTCTCCTGAAATTAAGCAATCATTATTTAAGTTCTGAGTACTGAATACTTGCAATGAACTGTCATGAACAATTGTTCTTTACTAATGCAGTGAGCAGGTCATTTCCCTGGATTCACATTCAAGGATGCGCTACCTGACTTGTGTGCTATGTGCAAAGAGAAATATTAATTTGTGCAGTAAGTTCAATTAATATTGACTCGATCATGCTGCATTTCAGGAGCTAAATTATTCTCCCTAATTCTACACTGGAATATAAATAAAATAATCCTTCTATTTTCTTCAGTCCATCATAAAGTGGCCACGTGAAGTTAGGAAACAGTAACATTTGTGGATGGTGTGTATCCCCTCTGTGCACCATCATCATAGGTGCTTCAAACCAACTTGTTACCACCTTTAGATGTACCTGTCTCAGTGCTGAAACAATCAGACTTTAGCCTGGGGTTGGGCTACTCACATCCTGACACACATCAATTCCAAAGAAGCCTGAAGCAATTTTAGGTTTCTCCTTCATGCAATTCACCAGCACACTGCAGGGGAGCCAGGCCAAACTGCTCAGGAGAGCAAATGTTTCAACACTCAAGTCCATATGTTGCCTAACTGGACCTTACCTAAGTGCATTGGACCTTTTGACCCCCAAGGAAAATAGCAAGTGTGGCACAGGGGGTGCAGCCCAGAGTGTCCTCAGTAGATCACTAAGGCTGCCCGGCTCACAAGCCCTTGCTGAGCACACACCTCTCCCCCCCCCCAGCAGCACTCCCACCTAAACAGTGTCTAATGCACTGGCACCAGGAAGAGAACCAGAGTGCCAACACGTGTTTGATGGAAGCACCTGTAGGATTTGGGTGTAAATCTGATTACCTTTTTCTGCCAAACAGGCCACTGCTATCATGCAATAAATTGTCCCACAATAACCTTTGCTTTCAGCAAGTGTTGAGGTGTTCACAAAGGCTGTCTGGTGCAGGAGAGTTTGACTCTGCACTGTTGTTCCTCTGCTTAAAATAAAGTAAAACTCACTATTGTATATTTAATAAGTTTTCCATGCCACAAAAACAAGTATGTCCTCTCATCTGATAAAGTTTAGCATATGTGCCTTTTTTTTTTAAGAGACGATTGAGCTTCATTTATATAAAATTATAAATTACAACATAGATTATTAAGAGCTGATTGGTTTTGCTCATGGAAAGTGCACAGGAATGTAGATTTGTTAATAAGGAACATCTTTAAAGAAGTCAAGCAGCAACTTTGTAATTTTCAACTGTTTGACAGGTTATATAATTGTGGCTCTAATTAGCCCCAAAGAAATAATGGCTTGATTCTTCCTGTATCACATTATTTGAAAAAAAAAAATCATTAACGTGGGAAAGAAAAATAATTCAACTACCAGCAATGGTTATAAACAGCTATATTGTTGTGCAAGTTTCTCAAGTTCTCCAAACAGCATTTGTTGTTTCTTCTAGGAAATGATTGAGTAGCTGTCCTGTCTAATTTAGAGATGCATTGGTCACTTCCTCTTCTGTACATAAGATGCCTATTTTAGGTGCAACTGCTAAAGTGTTCAAACAGTTGAGTGTCCTAAAATGTCTTACTGGAATTCTGCTTGTTTTGACAAGTACATAAAGTAGGTACATAAAGTAACAACACACACCAGGGTGACCAAAAGAAGTGTGCCCCATTTTTTTAGTCTACTATCTCTCTATATAGAGAAATATAGAAACTTCACTGCTGAGGGCTTTGCTACTCACTAGTTCTTCCTAGCTGGAGAAAAGCAGTACTACAAACCAAGCATTCAAAAAAGTGAAATCCCCACTCAGAATCCTCACTTCTCTTACTCCTCCAAATCAAAATACACTTTGAGACCCTAAAAACTCAAAGTATCAGGTCTTGCTGCATTTTTTTCCTATTCTTATCCTAGGAGGTAAAAAACACCCATCCAAACCACACCCACATAAGAAACCATTCCAGAAGACATGAGACTGTCAAAGGAGATGAAGAAGAGGAAAAGATGAAGATGGGGTCTCCTGGAACCTCCAACTCAAACCTGGGAGACCTGTCAGGGGCACATTGAGGGCAACACTATGGAAGAGACCCTTTTGGAAGTGGGTGTAACAGATTGGGTAATGTCCCAATATTGTCATTAGAATCTGAATATTGTAATCAGATGATAGTATAAAGTCATAAAACCTGTGCAATTCTGTGTGCACTAAATATCCCCATGGACCTCGGCACATAAGAAAGCAGCGTTTTTTGCCTTTTAATACACAAAAATAATTCAGAGAATTATTTCTCCAACTTTAAGGCACAATTTACCTAAAGTGAAAAGAGAAATATTTATATCACAGACTATCATTTCTATTACCCATACAATTCAAGGTATCCAGCTAAAGAAAACTAATTTTTAAATTTAAGTTAATACTTGCCCTGTCTCTTTGCAATATTCCCCAAATTCTATTAGATGTATAAAAATACAATCTTTGTCCTTATGCAATACTGAAACTTATTATATTTACTGACCTAATCCAAAGTTTACTGACATAAGTGAAAATACACATTACTTTGTGTGAGGCTTTTACTTCAAAATTGCAGAGTAAAGAGCTGTCAGCAATTATATCTACTCAACTCTGAGGAAAAAAGGAAAAATGTGGCCCTTGTACCTACAGTTGAAATATTTATATTGGGCATTTAAATATTTATATATTTGTCACTTTTAAATATTTATATAACTATCTATTCAGCACTTCATATATTGGAGAGTGAACTTATATAATGCAAATAAATTATGTATTAAATATTTACCATAGGTTAATATTTTATGAAATTTACTGTACACACAGTAGGAATAAAACTGGCAAGGGGCAAGGAACTCAAGAGACTCCTTTTGCACTTTCAGCACAGAACAAGCATCACTTACCTCCACTTTTAACAGAGTTTACAGGTTTGCTAAGAAAGCACCTCTGTTAAGAAACTGCATAATTAAACATCGTGGGATAATTTATCCTTGGGCAGAATTCCACCAAAGTTTGTGGAATTAATAGCAAATAAAGTTGATCCTGCAATTCATAAACTAGGAGATCAAAGAAGGAACTGAAAAAAACATTGAGTACTTTGAAATATTCATGATCAAACTTCTAAAAGTGCTCTTGACTCCTGTGCCCTCAGTATGGGTTTCTAGCAGTGTAGCCCAAGAGCAAAGCAAATGATTTCCTTTATCCTGCATTTAGACACGAACAGATCCTCTCAACACCACAGAAGCCCATACTCCACATAGCAGATTCGAAAAACAAAGTGTCTTCCCTACAGCTCTGAAAGGGAGCCCATAACTAAACTCCAATTTTAACCATCAGGCCACAACTTTTACCTGTGCCAAATTCAGAGTAGTCACAGTCTATCTGAATATTTAAAAAAATAAGCTGAGAATTAAGACAGAAAACGACCCCAAGGATCCTTGCTCTGGGACACACAGGGATTAGTCCAGGATCTCAAAAGTGACCTGAGACAACCATGAAGGCATTCTGTTGCTGGCATAGTCAGAGTCCAATGCAGACTCTCCTAGCAACAACATATAAGAAATTAATGCTAAAAGGATATTGCAGTACCAATATAGTCTGCATTTACATTTTTATGACAAGCTGATATATTGGCAGTAATTTAATACCAAAGGGCTATATGAGTAGAAGAGTCCTTATGGCATTGAAATTTCCTCAGAGCTTTTTAATTCCTTCATAACTTTTTAATTCTGATTAACAGTCATAATAAACTCTAAATATACTTACAACCTCCAAGCATTAGACTTTATTAATCTACATAACATGCCAATTAAGTTAATATACTTCAATTCTGTCTAGTTCTGAAAGATGTTTTAATCTTACTGAAAAATACCAAAGCCAAGCAGCAAGCAAATGTCTCCTTGCTTAGTTTTTGAACAATTGACCTTATTTTGTTGCATTCTAGTAAGTTAACTTCCCAGCAGGAAGCACGTACCTCAAGAACTTGGAATTAGTTCGCTGCCAACAGTAAAATCCCTCTCCTTGCACTGATCACATAAGAGAAGCTCAGGAGTTCAACTTGCTCCAAAGGTAGAATTTGCCCCCTTGTGCAGGTGAAGTCCCTGGCCATACCCCAGGCCCTCTGCTCTGCTCCTTCCTCACTTTTCATGCTGCTCCCTCCATCAGTCCCACCTCTTCTGCCTGCCCTGTAGCACAGCTTTACCTCACGCTGCTCCTGGGGATGCCAACAATCCATGGCTGAGGGATGTGCCCTGTCTGGCCATGCAGGAGCCACTCTGGCAGTCACTGTCACACCACCGGAGCTGGGACCAAGGTCCCTGCAAAGCTGCACACCCCACGCTCACAGCCACACCAGGTTGCCTTACCAGCTCCAGCGCTCCCACAGCAAAGCCTCCGACGCCCAGATCCTTAAAATAATCTAATAATGACAAAATAACAAACTAACAGCCCAACCTAGCACCCCCAAAGAGGAACCCTAACCAGGCGAACCTCTGAGCTTTTATCTCCTCACACTCTGAGGGCAGGGAATTGTGGGGATCATCAGCACCTGTGTCTGAGTGCCCACCTGGCGGGGCCACAGGTGCCCCTTGTTAGCAGAGGGTGGGCAATCTACCCCGAGCTCAGCCTGCAGCTGCACCCCGGGGGTTGTTCAGCACCCCCCGGCCCCTGCAGCCTCCCAGCAGCCCTCCTCACAGCTCGGAACCACACACACAGCCTCATTTCGAGCACTGCACGTTTAAGTCCTGGCTGAGTGGGTGCTGTGTGTTACAGTAAAAGCAGCTCACTGGCATTATACTAAGAAATATTAAAAAGCAGTCTTTGCCTCGAGAGAGTTGACTTCAGTGGCCCTTGTTTAATTCAAGGAGGGGACTAACAGGATGCCCAGAGCTCTCAAGCTCACAGAATCATTTATTTTGATGGATGGCTGTTATTATACCTGTCCATGTTTAATTGTTTTCTACTCCAGTTACCTATAAGCCAATTAAGAAACGCCTCCTGCTTCTTCCTTTCACATAAATGGCATCATCCTATTTACAGGGCTGTCAACAAGGAAGAAAAAAGCTTCTTCCAAAAATATGTATATTCAAGTCAATCATCCCTCCTGCTGCAACTGCCTCTACATAAAGGATTCCTTACTATTAAAAATATGCACTCCTCTCTTCTCAGGTGAGGTGACATGCTGATTTTCAGATGGGTATTTGCCTCACATTTCAGTTCTGTGCAGGTGTGGCAGCCTAATATTTTCAAATACTTTAGGAAGGGTTGCTCTGGCCAGGAGCAGTTGGGGTGTGGTGGCCCCAAGGCACTGTGGAAGGGGCTCTGCCAGAAATGACACTGTTGAAGGCAGAGATGGCACCCACCTGCGCAGAGGGAGAGTGAGCCCACCATCAGCAGGCACTACAAGAGGGTGGCCTGCCATTGATTCACGCCTAGCTTTACTCAGACCAGCTTTTCTGCCTGTTTCCCAAGTAATAATGAGGAATTCTCTCAGGGTATTCATAGTACACTCCATTGCTCTTCTTACAGCCACTTTTTAACAGAAAACCAAGCCTGAAAGAAAAGAGGGAGGGCACTGGTGAACAGAGTATTAACATAGTTCTTCTGGGGACCAAAATGCATTGTAATGAATGGTACAGGAATAAAGTTTTAAAAAAATAATAATTTACTATGGGGGAAAAGGGAACAGAAGCATGATGATCATGGAAAGTTTGGCACAAAAAGTCGTAACATTGCTTAGCTAACTGAGCTTCCTTAATAATATTATGATTTCAGATTAAATAACGTTTCAAAAAAATGCTCCCCAATTCATTTTTCAAGCAATTCATTCATTACAAAATGAATCATGTTTTGAATACATTCTTTTTGCACCAAGTACATTATTTATTAATCAATAGATTGTGTGGAGGGCTTGATGCAGAAGTAAAGTATTAGTTTCATGCATCTATTTTAACATCTATGTATTTTGTACAGCCACACATGGAGAAAAGCACTTTGAATTCATTTAGCTATATCCTTAATCATAGCAACTCAAAATAAGGGTAGTGCCATATCGCTGATTCCCCACTCACATGGGGAAAAATTTTGAGTGATACTTGCCTAAGGCTCCCACTGGACAGCAGGTTACAATGCATTTTTAAAGTTCATTTATAAACCTTATTTTAGCACAGCTTGGAAAGTTTAAGTTGTAGCAAACCACACTGATAGTCACTTGCCAACTGTGTCAGACTTGAAGATTTCGATCCCAAATAGCCATATATATTCAAACTAATTGTCCTCCCCATCTCCAAAAGAAAACAGAATCTCAATTCTGAACATTAGTTACTAATAAAATGTCATGCTGCAATATGAGCAATGACAATAAAATGAGATCTGTATAACAGCAATAAAAGTAAGAAGCTTAACCTAAGTGCTTAACAAATTATGTTTAAATAGTGTTTTACAAAGAGAAACAAATAAATACTAACAGCAGTGACCTCTGCATTGAGTTAATATGCACAAGCACTAGGGATAAACCAGCACTCAGGAGTTACTTCAGTAATCTCCTTAGACATTGGTCTGGGAACAAATGCTGAGACATGAACAAAAGACATCTTCATCTCCACAGAGTCAGGAAAAAAATATTGCAGAGGTGTGGTGAGAGTTATACTTGCTGACATCCCTCATTTTTCTCTGTTTTCTCAACTTCCCTTTTGAACTCGGCAGAATCATTACACAGCATTTTGCAGTGAATCATTCACACGGGGTTCTCAAAGTCTGTGAAAGAACAGCACTTTGTACAAGACTCAGGACTTAAGCAGGGCAGCTACAGCCACGGTTCATGCAGGAGTCCTGAAAGCCTGGCCAG
This sequence comes from Margarornis squamiger, assembly GCA_035222235.1. NCBI lineage: Eukaryota > Metazoa > Chordata > Aves > Passeriformes > Furnariidae > Margarornis > Margarornis squamiger. The sequence continues at coordinate 13,820,269 of JAWWTY010000138.1, read as the reverse complement.
ACCGCATGCTCAACCACAGCTAAACCCTGCTGATGTTGCTTAATGGGAAGCAAATACATGACTCCATGTCAATATGAAATACCACTAAATTTCTTATTCAAAGCAATTTGCTCAAAACCATTCACATACCACTCACTGCATATGTCTCCAACACATTCTTTTTAAGTACCGCACTGACATAACCCCATCATCTGACTCCTTTCTGTGAAGTGGGGACAATACAACAACTCTGAGCACACAAATAATGAATCCCTGCACTAGAGCCTCCACCCAATTATCACCTGTACACTCTTAACACAGTCAGTGAACATCCCTGGAGTTTGTCTGAGAAACTCATTTTTGGGGCAAGGTTTGCTAGGTCTGGGAAAGAAAGGGTTTTAAATTCTGTAACAAATCTCCTTACTTTCTACAAAAGATTAAGTACTTGCGTTTGCATCACAAGGACTTGCCTGCTTATATTCATCCATGTGAACTGCACAATTAGTCACAACCAGCTCAAAGATCAGAGATGTCACTTGGTTTTATTCATGGAATGACATTGATATAAACAAGGCCGATTCTACTGGTGTTACTAACTTCTTTGAAGTGGAAAGACTAGTATTATAACAAGACCTTTGCTCTTTACTGAATGTCACTTTCAAAAAAAGCAAAACAAGCAAAAAAAAACAACAAAAGCAACAAAGAAAATGCCACTTACCGATTCACAATTGCCTACAATGTTTTGCCTACTATCTCCTCAACTCTTAAAAACACATAAATAGTGTCCTCCCAAACCTAGACACAGTTCCTAGGCACAATCATTCTTTGACTGATACACTAAACTCAAGCTGCTTATAAAGTGATTCAGTTCTGGTTAATGGAAAGGAAGATTATACGATACAAACCAAAATATTTTACAGGGTAGGTGTATGAAATCAATGAGTCACTTAGCTTTTATAGTTAACCTAGTCACAACAGCAGATGACCTTGTGCTTTTCATATTCCAAGGATCAAAAGTGTTCACTTCTTAACACTTCTCTTCTTTAATCTCCTCACAGTCCTGCCATCCTCATTTTTTATACTTTCGTTTGCCAGTTACAGCAGGGAGATTACAAGTGATGTACGTGTTCAAGATCAATATGCCTGTAAGGAGATGGAATTCATATTGATCTTCAGTCATGCAGCACATATGCCTTACTTTCTATAATCCTTCCTCTATAAACAGAACTGCTCCTGCATGCTGGATTTCTTCCCTTATTACTGTTCCAGTAGTGCTCTTTCCTGTTCCTACATCCCGCTCTCAATCTTTGTTCCCACACCTTTAAAATTAAAAATGCATGGCAGGAATAACTGTGTCTATTGTTTCATGACAGCAAAACAGAATTTTATTGTTGTCCAAAAGATCCAATCTGATTAATTAGTCCTTCCCAAATTAGAGTGAGGACAACAGCCCTTAGTGCATCCTTAGCTCCAGTATGCCTATACAGATTATATTTCACATTTACACTGGGATGGCACAAGGCATTTTGGTAAACAAGGTCTGACCATAGAGTTTAATGAAGTATTTTCACATGGAACCATCACAGTATTTCCAATAAAATGTCCTATTTTCTGATTTACTTGTGTTTATTCCTTACTATGTTCTTCTCCTCCCAAGAAGTTTATCCTTTTTTCTCGTTTGATCAAACTTGCCAAAGCAGAAGGGACATTTTTAGGCAACCTCTACAACTCACACTATTTCCAGGAGCTGCATAGAAGTTAAACCAATGCCACAGGTGCTCTCAGCCCTCCTTTTTCACACTTTTGCTGCAAAGCTTCCCAAGTCTTGCTGGGCTTGTGGTGAGCCACTGGAGAGACACAAAGAGATGGCAGGCTGAGCTCTGTGCAGCATCCAACTGCAGGCATTTATTATGGATGGACACACACAGTGCTGCAAGAAGCACAAACCCCACAGATATGGCCTCTTTGTCTCACAAAGAGTATCCAGAGGACTTCAAAAATTAAAAAAAAAAAATAAAAAAAATCACACTTTAAGGCTACTCTTTCCAATCCTGCAGTCAGGCTGCCATTTTGAATACCTGACATCCTCCAAAATCCCCATGTTGTGCACTATTCAGAGTAGGAACTTAAAATCTGAACAGTCAATATCCCAACGCCATAAGCCCCAGCTTTTGGGTGGTTTTGCTGCTCTTTCTACACTCCCCATCAACATTGCAATTTAAAGTAAACAAAACCCAAAGAAAAAATACACTCTGACTTTGAAAGACTCCAGTTTCATTCTGTTGCTGAAGAGGAAAAGTCCCCAGAGCTCATATTCCATTGGACAGGAAAGCTATTTTCCCACCCATAAAATCCAGTGCTCTGATGTATTATAATACTGACTTAAAGCACTATTTTTAGCTGAGCCAAATGTGATGAATACTGAAACAAGTGTATTACCTCATTTGTTTCATCTTGCTTGCAGAAAGGTTTATAAAAATTCATGTCAGGACAAGGATTTAGCATTCTTCCTATGAACATCTGCAATCACATCCCCTGCAAGAGCTGACACATCTCCTTACACTGATAGCTTTAATTCCAATCATTCTGATTTTCACAGACTTTCAACAGCTTGTAAAACTGACCCATATCAAGGTTTTTTGCATCAGATGGAGGGTTTCAGTCCACATTAGTGAATGTCTACCCATTCATTTATGGCATAAAGACACTTTCAGAGTTTCCTGCTTTTACAGAAATATACACTCTTTGCCATCTTGGAAATATTTTTCTCCCTGTAAATTACTCAGTTTAAAATCAAAGTAATCCTATGCATGCAAACAACTCACAAAAAAATACTACGTAGCTCAAAACAAACATCCAGTTGGAAAACAAAAGATCCTTAAAGATTCCAAACTGTTAAATTATGCAGATTCTGCTCCTAGTTTGGGCATAGCTCAGAACACTACTCAGACTCAGCAATGTCAGTCTGCCACCAAGAAAGAATGGTTCATTGTAAGAAACGGAACTATAATTATACTTCCAGTCTTGCAACAGCCCAGAAGTTGTACCTTTTAAAGTCAATGCCTCCTGCTGCTTTATATTTATTCCAAAAACATCAGAGAACTTAAAGAATACAAAAATCTCCTTGAACAGTTTACACTACTTTAAACAAACAAACAAACAAAAACAAAATGCATACTCATTCCCCAGAGAGATATATGAAAACGTCAAGGTTGGTTTGGTTTTTGTTTTTTTTTCTTTTCATAAAGCCAGAGTATTGCTCTCCTAAAGAGATCTGTTCATTGCTACGGGACCAGCAGCACTGGGCCACATGATGCAGAGATGCCTTCCTTCATTGAAACACGGCAGAAATGCATCACCTCACTGAGCTACACAGAAAGGGCATGGCCAGGCCTGCAACAAAGCAGGGACAACTGGCAGAGACTGCAGCCACAGGCCTGACTGCATCTCTGGGTCACAGCAACACCAACAAGACAGAAAATAAGCTATTAATTCCTTTTTTTAAAATGTCTAATTTTGACAGTCCAAAGCTAGTACTTCATTTTGGTATTCAACCAATTTTCAGCTAGTACATTGCTCTCTTCTCAGAGTAAAAATCTAAATATAAAAGAAATCTGTTGTGTGGTATAATAGAGGCGGATCTACCTCCTCAGCAGAACTGCATCCATTTCAAAAATATGGAACATTTGCATATGAATATTTTCAATGGAAATTAAGTACCTTTTGAATGTCTACATATAGCAGAGTGGTATGAATGAATTCATACCACTGTTAATATAAACTGGTAAAAATGAGAAACATTTAACAGAATAGCCTGTGACAAAGTATTCCAGGAAGACTCCTGTAGAAATTAGGATAATGGATTAGACAAAAAAATCTTTATTCCCTCCTCAGTTGATCAACCCCAGTTGTGTTTGTGTGCAGAGGGTATTGACATACACAACAGGACAGACACCACATCTGTTATATTCAGAAAGCCCAGGTGCAGAAAAGTGGATGTATCTCAAAAGTAGCTGCCTTTGCAAAAGCCTGGACAGCCAGAATTTACAGCAACTAAAGCATTTCTCTTAGTAGTCCAAGTAATGACATCCAGAATTTCATCCACCACACGGCTGCTAACTGCAGTAACTGCAGGAGAGGTTAGTGCTGGGAACTGGCCCAGGAGAGGCTCCATGGATGCTGTCACATCTCTTTGCATAACGAAGCCAGTAGTTTCTTTGTACAGGACTTTCCTTCCACTAAGTATTGAAACTTCTCCTTGCATCATATTGTATTGGATTTGCATGGCATGGGTTTGGTATGGGGGGGCTGCATGTTTGGCTTCTGTTAGAAGCTTCCAGAAGCTTCCCCCGAGCCTGACACAGCAAATGTCAGCTGGCTTCAAGACGGACTCACCCCTGGCCAAGGCTGAGCCCATCAGTGACAGTGGCAGCACCTCTGGGATAATGTATTTGAGAAGGGGAAAGAGTTACAGTGCGGAACAATTGCAGACAGAGAAGAGTGAGAATAAGTGAGAGAAACAGCCCTGCAGAAGGAGGGGCAGGAGGTGCTCCAGGTGCAGGAGCAGAGGTTCCCCTGCAGCCCATGGGGGTCTTGCACCACTGAGGAGAAAAGGGAGAGAATCAGGAATAAAGTTAAGGCCAGGAAGAAGAGAGTGATGGGGAGAAGGCATTTTTACTGTTTGGTTTTATTTCTCCTTACCCTGCCCCAGATTTGATCGGTAATAAATTCACATAATTTCCCCAAGTCGAGTCTGTTTTGCCCACAACAGTAATTGCTGAGTGATCTCTCTCTGTCCTTATCTCAACCCAAATGACTGTTGGTATATTTTCTCTCCCTTTTCCAATTGAGGAGGGGAGTGATAGAGTGGCTTGGTGGGCACCTGGTGTTGAGCCAAGGTCAACCACCACACATATAATCAGACATAACTCATAGAGACTTTGCACTAAAAATAAAGAAATCTGCTGTACATGTGGCAGTAAAGGCATACAAGCAAAGACACTGAGCATAGCCTGGCACCTCAATTCTCACAGCAGCCAAGGGCTCAAAGTTTTAAATGAGGAGTGCATCTTAATCATTAAGCTGCATAAAAATAAGTTTAGTATGAAAAAAAAAAATTGCTACAGTAACAAATTATTGCATTTATTTTTAAAATGGATTTCTATTGGTTTTCCTATCTTTAATTCAAAATTGCCTTATATCTTCATTAAAAAAAAAAAAAAAAGGAAAGGTAGTAATTAAAAGCTCTTCTAATTTCCAGGTGTTTTGTTTGATTTTTAGCCTGGATGCCACAAAAACCTTCAAGACTAAGCAATGTGCTTTTCTGTTTAAAAGCAGTACTAAAGATGAGTGGATTCTACTCCTTTGTAAGAATTCAAAAGAATATATTCCTTTCCCATAATAGTGCACACATCTGCTCCCTCCACTGACAGAAACGAGAAGAGGTGGCACTGCTGACCTCAGACCTCAGTCACAGAATGACTTGATTGCACTACGGCAGCTAAAGAACACACGCAGGGCTAAAATAGCCTTTGGAAAATCATCTTAGTATCTGGAGTTTGTCTGGCATAGGCTTGGCTGCACATCCCCTGCAGAAGGAGCCTATGGTGTGCTGGATCCCCCTTTGAGCAGCAGCTCTAACCCTAGTGCACACAGGACAGTGGGGATGCCACCGACCCTCCCAGAGATCTGCGAAGAAGCGGCCTTTTCTTCCCTCCTTCATTTCTGGAACCAAGAGAGGAAGAGGGCTAAAACAAAAGCCCAGGTCTTTGTGCTTCATACACAAACAGATTTAACCAGTAGATCTGTGCTTTCACAGCCCTCTTGATCTGCTTTCCTGCTTCTCCTCTCCCGACTCCCGGCAGTTCCACTGATGATGTCGGAGCTGTCCCCCCCGCCTGTGATAACAGGCACGAGGAAGGGATGCAGGCACAGGGCTGCGCCGGGAGAGCCATCCAGCAAAAACACTGCCAGAGGAAAAGAGCAACAAAGAGGTATGAGATTGTTTGATTTAGAGACGTATTTGAAGAGGACCCAGGAGGGTGCTGAAAACAGTTGCAGAATCAGAGAGCGTTTAGAAGCAGGAAACAGGCTTCAATTTCATCCCAATGAGTTCGCTCAGGGGAAACACGGGGAACAATACTTCCCTCACATAGGATGGCAGCTCCACTCTCCATGTGAGGCATCCACAGCTGTGGACCGATCTAGTGCTGCTTCTTGAAATGTCACACTGTCTCCCCAGGCACTCGAGGCCACCATGCCACAAACCAGAGGTGCAGGTGTGGTCCCAGCGAGGTCAGCCAGGCTGCTCTGCCCACCCTGCCCCATACACAGCAACTCAAGGGAAACTCGCTGTGCGTGCAGTGAAGCACAAGGGGGCACAGAGAGGGTGGTCTTGTGTTGCTGTGTGAAAAAACATCTGTGGGCTTCAGTCTGTGGCACAGGGCAGAAAGTGTGTCTGGTACAGTGTGGGAGAACTGCTCTGAACCACACACCAGCTCGGGGTCTCAGCAGCAATAACAGGAATATACAAAGGGAAAAGGACATACTACAGCTTTTTTTTTGTTGTTGTTGTTGTTGTTGTTTTTTGGGTTTTTTGTTGGTTTTTTTTTTGTTTTCTGTTTTGCTTTGTTTTGTTTTGTTTTGTTTTGTTTAGGACCAACTGATATCATTGGGGAGAAAAGTACAGAAGCCCCTCATTGTGTTCACCTCACCTGAGAAGAGGAGCAGGGCTGGACCATGCAGGAGACAGGAATGAGGGGACAGCCCCACACAAACAGGGCAACCAGAACAGAGTGACCCCAAAATCTGGGTGTTTACTGTACAATATGTTGCCAGAGACAGGCTGGGGGTGATGTGAGGCTCTGTCACACTCATGGAGGCACTCAGTGGAGGGAGCTAGAGATTGCTGGTAGCACAGAGACCTGGGCAAAGGTAACAGGTAAGTAAACCAGGAGAGCCCAGGAGAGTGAAACACTGGTATGGCACTGGGTTCACACACATTCCTCACAGGAAACATGAAGAGACCACCTCTGATCCACATGCATGTCCCAGAGGATCAGTCCAGACACGAGGCACTTGCCAGGACCAGCTTCTCCCCTCTCTCTCCCCCTCCCTGGGGTACACAGCCTCTTGTCAGCCTGGCCCAGGGAAAGCCAAAGCCCCCATGCACACCTAGCCCCATCCCCACCTCTGGCTGGAGCATTTGCCCTGGGCCAAAGCCCTTGGGACATTCCAGATTTGAAGAAGCACGAGTGTCACCTCACAGACCAGTGGTGACACCAACAGCCCACGTGTTACTGCTATGGTTATGGTTCACAGTTTTGAAGGTTTAGGGGTTTGTAGCAGTCCCATCAGATCCTTGGGGGAAAAAAAAATAAGCAGTGGAAAAATAAAAGCAGAAATGAATCAAAGTCTTTTGGGATTCAAACGTGTTCCCTGCAGGAATCCTCAGTCAGGAGATCTGCACTGCCCAGGGTGTGGGGCTGAGGAAGCATGGCCGGTGATGGAGGAGTTTGAGAACAAAATTAACAAAGCCCCAAAGCATTAAAGCACTGAGATAGTTTTCAGCATAAGCCTGAGATATACACTGTTATATCAACAAAATGCATTTGTTACATAAAACTATTTTTCCTTCTCTTTAAACAGAGTAGGGGAAAGGAGGCTTAAAAAATAACTCAAATGGCTTAAAACATAGCTCATACTTCCAGTGCTCATTACCAGAATTATACATTTCATGTCTGGCTGTACAGTAGGATAGATGGAATTTTTTTCCTACTTCCTGCAAAACAACATTTGCTTATTCAACTGCCTTTTAGCAATGGGTATAATCATAATCCCAAGTGACATATGCAGTGAGAGCAACTGACTACTCCCTCTGTCTCTCCAGCACTTCATTTCTAGGGATGCTGCTTTTAATTAGCTCCACAGTAGTCAGAGGAGCAAACAGGTCACCTCTGCGTCAAATCCCCCAATAGTTATCTTCCCTATCACCACCCCCATTGCCTTCATTTATTTTGCTGTTTAGCATGCTACAAGTAAGGTCATTAGTGTCAAATAGCTCCTTTTTTTTTTTTTTCTTGTGTGGTGTGTGTGTATTATGTTCCTGAATATCTTCACTTTGGAAAAGGGAAGGAACTCTAGCATACAGCACCCTTTTGAGGGAGGATACATATCTTACAAATTCTATATTCAAACTGAATGTCACCAGAATTCTTTGAAGAGATGATTTCATAAACGTTCCAAAATACTGAGAGTTAGGAGCCAATATGAGGTTTGTCTGGATTCCAAAATCTGTAAGGTTACCCAAAGCCTTCCTCTGTACAGACTCATCTTCTTTTTGCTCTTTCTGCTGATAGTCATTGTCTTTGTCCCATCCTGTGAGACTCTGTCACTGGAGTCACAATCCAGCAGTGCCACGAGACTGCACCAAAATCTCTAGTCTTTAAAGTAGATCTGTCACAAATGTTGAGCCACAGGGAAGTACTTCCAAGGGGCAATTGCATGCAGAATACTCTTTGATAATTTTCCTGAAACAGAGCCAGCAGGCAGGCAAAGCACAGGAACAGGATGCATTTCCAAATTATAGCTGCACAAAAGCCACAGAACTGATTACTGCTGTGGGGAGCAATCTACAGTCACTGACACTGGGGCAAGGCCCAAGTGACTCAAGTCCAATCTGGAATATGACCAGGGTCATGCATCTTTGCCTGTGTTTCTACTGCCCAGTTTTCCAATTTAGATAGCAATCCTTTTGGCAACTCTCTTGTACAGTGGGGATCCACCTGCAAAGGCATTGCTTTTTGAAATCAGCTGTTAGTCTTGAAAGAAAAGCACGGTTTTGTACCCCTCGCAAGTCACCAATGTCTTTTTCAGTTTCAGGATTCTTTAATCCTCATTACAGACCATGATAGGCAGATCCCACATTACAGCTTTGCATGTTATGTCTGTAATTTCACTACTAATATTTTATGTAGAAGACAAGTTTGGTAAGTATTTATAAAAACCGCTGAGACTTGCATGTAAATATTTCCTCCTTTTAAAGAGTTTTTTTAATGGGTTTTGAGGTTTGACAGTCTTGAAAATAACAACCAACCTCAGCTGCTGTTATAGACAGATCCCTTCTGATCTCAAGGCAGCCACACCAGTTTATGCAAGGTGACTCTGGGGCCCACCTATATATTTATCCACTGAATATTGCATAGGCCATAGCAAACATGAACTCCTCCTGCAGTGCCCAATATGCCTCATTTAGTAGTTTATATCTGAAACCATTTCACAACATGTAGGGAAAAAATCCCTCCCAGATGATGCTATGACCTTTTTATATGCAGTTCAGTGAACCATCTCCTGGAGAATTTCCTCAACTAGATCTTGGGGTTTTTATTTTGGTTTTGTTTTTCTAGGAAGAAAGGTCAGTCTTTCTGCACTGTGTTAACTTATCATTTGATTGCTTGTTTCCCATCTCTTTGAAACTGTTTGTTCTACTGTGATAAAACTCACATCTGTATTTTTCACTGTTAAATAAAATAGCAGTTATTTGTCTCCATATGATGGCAGTAAGAACCATGAAGTTTCTCCTGTGAAGGTTGCATGCTACAACATGGTTGGTGGACTTTTTGCCTGGAAGAGAGCTGATGGATGGTACCTTTGGTACTGGCTGTTTGGGGACACTGGTGTAAACACCCAGGTAACCCAGGGCTATTGCCACTACCCAGAACTCTGGCCTCTTCCAACATACTGGCATGTGTATGTAAGATAAATTATGAAATCAGGAATTCAGGGACTCCTCTAAAATTCAAGATCCAGGAAACTAGAAGGTTTTAAAAGGGCTTAAGTCAGATAAAGACTTCCTGTGCAATCCTATAAATAATACACAATCTTTGAACCATTATTTTTGTGGGGTTTTTTTACATCCTCTCAGCTCATGTAGGTTGATGCAATATGCACATGAAATGTACTGACAAATGGCAGGAAATACCCCTTTATAATGATCCACAATGGCTAAAAATCATTCCATGTCAGGTTCAAATAGTCTCAGTTCAGGCAAAGCTCCAGAAAATCATTCTTTTCCTCTTGTGGTCCCTGCTTTGTTAAGCAGAAGGACAGTCATTGCACACAGTCATCATACTAAGCTACACCAGGAAAGAAAGTTTGAAATACCATCTCTTTGTTTCAACACTAGCCAAAAAGAATTACAAGACAGGCAAAATTACAAGATTCACGCAGAATTACAAGATTCACACCTAAAGCTTGGAGGTTTAATGGATTAGTCCAAGTGATACTGGGGCTGTGACTTTAGACTGCTCTTAGTAACCAAAGTACTTGATTTAAAATTTATGTAGATAGTGTAAAAAGACAAACAATGTAATAAGGATGTATTCCTCTAAAAAAAGAACATCAAAACAGGAGGCTCAGAAAGTGCAAATGACACGAACAAAGAATTATTTCAAAAATTAGCAGATATTCTGCTTCATTTTTAGTTGAAAGTCCTTCCAGCAGGGACTCCCAAGCAGGCACAGGCCAAGCCCAATGCATTCACATTTACAGACACCTTGCCAAACCTTCCTAATGCCAATGGTTGAAGTAGTGACATTTTTAAACATAAAATGCATATTTTTTATAGGCTTAGTGGGGTCAGGCAGATTCAGCAGTTGTTTAATTCTTCTCAGCTTCAGCTACAACAAGAAACATTACTTAATATTTAAATCTTGCAATTCCTAACATTTTAGAGATGCTGTTTTACATTATGCATATTTAACCTTCAGCTCTGGAAATGGTTCACCAACAGGCGGGCCCATTTATAGCAAGTATTAAAAAAAACCCCAAAAAAAACAAACAAAAAAAAATTAATTCTGTTTCTTCCTGTTTTATTTGGAAACAGTCTTTTATGGAACACATTTTTTTTATTTTGAGGAGTGAAATGAAAAATAAGTCATGAATTATATTAACCTCAATATCCAAGCTTTTGCATCTTATTGTGGTGTGCTTGCATGTCAGGCTACAACTGCCATCAAAATCTGTGGAGTCACACTTCCCAGAGAGACGGCCAAAAGCAGTAGGTTTAAAATTAAACAAGATAAATTTGTGTATTTGCGTTCAAGTCACTTGAGAGCTGAAGATTTATTTCAGAGGAGGAACGGGAACTGCAGAATTAGTTCTACCGTGCAAGTTGTCCTTCCAACCCAACTGAAATAAACATTTGCTTAAAATACTTTTTTTTTTTTCCGCCTGATTTTCAGGTACGGGGAGATATTGTACGTGGGAAGAAAAAGCTAAGCAATTTGCAGTCATTTGTCACTGTTAGCTGTTTTCAGAGGACTAACATAGTGCAGCAGCCAAATCATTAAAGCAGGACCAGGATGCCAGTACAGTCTGCCTCGATGTTTCAATAATTTGCAAGCACAGATACCTCTCACATCTACCCGAATTCCCCAGGGTAGTGTGGTGAAGTCTGGTCTAGCAAGAGAGGCAACTAATTGGGCAGAGATTGCAAAAACACTTAGAGACAGAGGGCTCTCCCCCTCTGCCCCAACCCATATCAAGCTACTTAAATAAAATATCAAATAGAATGGGGATGTGTAGGGGGAAGAAAATAAGCATATGTTTTGGTCAATAATTTATAGAAGGTACACATAACATCTAGTCAAAGTCTGGATGTCTCCTTCTCTCACATTCATGTGAAATTATTTTATTTACTACTTAACCTAGAAAGGCACTTCTCTCCCAACCTAAAGCTCTTGCAATTGCCCCTGCTTGTTCAAAACTGGCTTTAAATTACTGTCTAATGAACTGCCCATGATGTAGGAAAGGGCATAAGAGAAGTACCGACATGCTGAACTCTTGTGTGATCTATAACTCCCTTCAGGGCACAGGAACAGAAATGAACAGAGAGCAAGAAGAAAGCAGTGATCTGCCAAGGACTCCCTCTCTGTTAGGAAATGGGGTCAGGGCTTCTTCTACTGCATATCTACACAGTGCCTCACAGAAAAAGGCGTGGGCATGAGCATGGGACTCTCAGCAGTGCTGAAATTTCAAAAGAACAGGGTTTTTTAATTATTACACTGAACCATCTATTACAATCAGAGATGAAAGATAATAACAACTTCATAGAATCATTTCCTACAATCAGAGATGTTCCAAATATAGCTCTAGTTGAGATCCAGATCAGGGAGGCGAGCAGATTATCCTCTTTACAGATTCTTGTAATTGGAAACTCCTGTGATCATGTAGCCTGACTTCCAAAACACAATTTATCTACTACTTAATCTCATATCAATGGCATCTGCCCATAACTTCTACCTTAAGTTTAGGAATAATATTTTTCCAGTGAATGATTGACCTCAGCCTGTCAGGGTGGGATGGAAAACTGGTCAAGAAGTCTAAGGTACTATATTCTAAGACACAGATAATACAAGCATCTGAGAAATTAAGCCTGTGTTGTAATGTTGTACTTAAAAAACAGAAAAGAGAGGATGCTTTTTGAAAATATATTTCATTCTTTCTCTTTTAGACTGACTCGTCTCAGCCCATTTGAAAAGAAAAAAAAGCTCAACAAAGCTTGATGAGGCAAAGATTCCTGCAGAGACAAGGTGATTATGAAAAAAGTCAAGTGAAAAAAAGAAAATCAAAAGAGATTAAAGTAATTACCTCAACTAAATTGTCCAAATCATATTCTCACTTGCAGTAGGTTTCTGTGCTTCACAGCACTTTGCAGGCACTCAGAGAGGACTGAATCCTTCAGAAGGTTTCTTCTCTCATCCCCATGGTGGATATCTAGAAATGGTAGTGAGACAACTAAGAGCATTAATATCATAGCTGGATATCTTTATGTGTAGGATAAAACTTATAACTTTTTACATTTTAATTGTACTTATTCATTAATACTTTTCATATATACATACATGTGCTCATAAAATAACAAACAAATGTTGTTTCCTTTCTTTGTTTTTTGCAAGATACCTATAAAGAAGTTACTTTTGCCATACACGTGTTATAGCAGATGGTATGAACATCCCGACATTTCTAACAGCCACCAAAACCAAAATCACATGTACATCAAACTATGTTTTATTTTGAATATAATGAAAAAAATCAGTAAAAATAATCTTCTACCCCTTTTGAGAAATGCAAAATGTTATCTTCCATTCAGTGAAGAATGCAGAGCTATTGGGTTCTGCATTGTTAAAATGAAAGTAAAAGAAGTGCAGTGAACTCTTTCATATATAACAAAATTACCATTAAACAGAATAACACTATGTCTGAACTCAGGGCAGCATCCCCAAAAGTTCAATCAGCTGCCTTGAAACTCAGTGTTGAAGATAACCAGAATGCTAAGATTGCCCATAAGTTCTGGAAACTTATTTTTTTAAATAGCCTTCTCATACAGCTCTTTAATATCAAGGGCTACTTGAGGCATTTGAATGATCTTTATACTTGGCATTTTATTAATGCAAAAGCTCTCAGAGGGATAAAAGTGTTTTGAAGTGGGGTGCTATTTTCATAAACTATAGATCTGACTAATAGCTCCAGACAAATCTTTGCTCCTATTCGATTCAAAACATTGTCACGGAGGGACATGCACATGATAAACTCCGACAAACTTTAATTCTCAAGAAAAACATGGTCAAAACTAACAAACAAGGAGGTAACCATGATGATGCTCCAGTGCCACCTCACAGGTTACAGGTCTGCTGTGGCCATCAGGGATGTTATTACTGCAACAGTCCCTCACCCAGGGAGGAGGGAGGGCACTTGGTCCCAGGAGGTCTCCGTGGTGGAGATGCTCCTCACACAAATATACCACAGAACTTCATTAAAAGATTCTTAGGATTATGGGAATTTCATATTGTTCACTGCAATACAGTACTTTTTTCCTTAAGAAGGAGGTGAAATAGTCTGAAATTTAAGGAATTAAGGCTTTCCTTCCTCTTTTTCATTTTCTTTTTTCTTTTTTTAAAGAGGAATGACTTCTTTCTCTTTTTTTTTTTGAGGTTTCAGTACACCACAGACATTATGGATATTAATCTTAGAGATTTAACTCTTATCTTGCTTATCATAAGATAACCCATAGGTAGCTTCACTTAAATACCTGGGTTTCTACCAAGGATGTCAAATTCATTTCCAGTTAACACTATTGTAGGTCTCCAATATCTTGCAACATGTGAGACTGGGTCCAAAACAATACCCATATTCACCCAGTGCTGGGACCAGAGCTGGTATATTGATCCAAAACTGGGCTATTCTATATAAATTTGCCACTTAAGGCTGTCACAAGCTCTTTCATGTGTACCTTTTGTATGAAATACAGTCATGAAACTCGGTCAGGACCTGCTAACACACTTGCATCTTGGTTATGAAGGTGAACAGGAGGCACTGGTGATGAAAATAGCCCAAAACAGGCTTCTGGTGCCCCCAGACATGGGAACACTGCTCCAGGTACCAAAAGGAATCCACCATAACATTTCATTGACACATAAATCTCCATCAGTGCAGTGCAATTTGGTCCTGTGTGTTTCTTTTCCCAAACAAAAGGAAAGTTTGGTAAAACAGCCTATGACACAGACAACAGTTCACAAGAATGGTAACATTAAAGGGCTTTGTACTTTTATTGGCTCAACAAAAGGTTCCCTCTAAGTTTCTCAGGAGCCTGGGGTTATCAGTCCAAAGCTGAATTAAATTAGAAGTGATTGGGAGCTGTTACCATCTGTTGAGTGTGTGGTGGCTCATGCAGCATAAGTTAATATACTTTAGCAGACAGATGGGCAGAAATGTGCAGGCCTTAGTCATTCAACACCCTTGTTAGCAATCTGAATAGAGAGATCAGGAACATGGAAGGCATAGGAGTGAATTTCTTTTCATTTCCATGATAAAGTCCCCTGCATTGTGTTTTTGGCCTTTTTCAAGGATGTTTCTACAACTGCTTCCTCTGCTATATGTGTAGTGTGGTGAAGAAAAAGCATTGTTCTTCTCAGGTGCTGTCAATCTTAGTCTTTTCTCTTGCTCTAAAATAAAATTTTTAAAAATCCCAAGCTGCATTTCTGTTCATGCCTTCAGGTGTTAAAACCCACACAATTTTTTTTTCATGGACTGAATGTCACTGCAGTTAAATAATGATGATGTGAAAAAACATAGCCATAAATCATATCAGCTATGATTTAACAGTCTCTCTCTTTTCCCTCTTTCCTCCTACCCAACACAGTTTTCCAGGTCTAAAGTCACCGATTGTCCCACAGTACAAAAAAACCCCAGTCTGTACTTACAAGGAAACTATTGTTAAATGCACAACTGCACTGAAAATTAATATATTTCTTGTAAAGACTGCTTCATTGTAAGGAATATTATTTATCTTACTTCATGCCCAAAAGAATCCCTTTCTTATGTTAGATAATCTAATGAAAAGGAACTGTTTTAAGCAAGAAAAGAGGAAAAGGGAATAGAGCATTGCACAGGGATTACAGGCACCAGTGCAGTTCTGTAGATAATCCCAGCTATTGTGTGCTCCTTCTCTCTCTGTGCATCAGTTTCACCATCTACAATTGGCCACTATTAGTCCACACCAGCCACCATCGATTTTCCAGAGCCAGTACAATATCTTTTGGCTTTCTAAATATCACTACCCAGTTATTTGTATTTAGTTATGCCTCAAATTAGTAAGATTTTGGAGCAAGGGATTACCTTTTAATCTTCAAAATATTTCCTACATTTTCAGAAACATATATATATATATAGTTTCATAAAAAATTCAGCATCAGAGAAATGTCAAGGCTGTGAAATCAGTCACTCAGCATTATGAAAGGCCAACATAAAGGCTTCACATGCCCTTTGCATGCTCATATTTTTTCAAGTCCAGCTTTCATGGATCCTATGTCTGTACTTTAAGACCAGAAAATTTGGTCTCTTCCTGAAATCTTTTTTCACTGCTTATAATAAAAGTGCATATAGTAGGTGTACCAAACCCCAAACATAATAAGAGTAATTGAAGGCTTCAGTACTACGCATAAAACAAGGGCACAGGTTCAATGATTGCTTACAAAATTCTCACATGGAAATTGGCTCTGTATTTGTGATCAAGACAACCCTCAGTGCAGTGCAATAGGAAGAAAATATGTCATATAATCAACGTACTAGATCTTAGAACTGGAACTATAGAACCTTTCAGTGTCTCTAAAATATTTTTTTTATTTTAATTTTGAATTAATATATCTTATTAAATGACAAGCATAAGACATCTCTTGTTTTGTACTCTCTTGATACCTTGATCAAGGTAATACAAAATAATATGTAAGTTTTAAAAACTGACAGAAGACCCTGGGCTGGAGGTATTGAAGTCCCTCTGAAGTCCTCTGCTTTCTGGGAGATAGGCAACAGAAAGCAGAAGATCAGGATGAACTTTAATAAAACAAGGTGCAGGGGCCGGTTTAACAGCTTTCAAAGGTGCATAACTTTATAGTGAATACTGACACTCTATCTCTGCATGTGTGCAAGAAAGTGCAACAGGAACTCACACTCATGCAGGTGACAGATGAATGAACTAATGTCCCATCATGGTGCTCGGAGCTCATGAACTAACTGTCTTTCATCTGAAATCTAAAACAAAAGTGCGGACTGGTTAGGCTCTTTAATCTCAATAGTACTTGTCTCTGAAGGAAAGCTTTAGCCCATGAAGCTCAAGCCAGATTCCACTCAGTAATTATACACTGCCTACAGTAATTATGTTCCCTTTGCAGTTTCACATGGAACTAATGTCCACCCACTTGCTACACTGCACTGTTTCATTGCTGTGCAGTTGCTGTGAGAGGCTGGAGATGTGCTGGAGGGGGAGAGGTAACCTGGGGCCAGAGGCGGCAGCTGTGCATCGTGTCTGGATGGTGGCAAAGCTTCGTCCTGCTGACCCACCCAGAGCCTGCACCGGGGCAGGACACGTGGCTGCAGGAAGGGGCCTGGCACCCGAGCCCACAGCAGGTCTTTTTGGAGATAATTCAGCTTCTCAATATCTCACTAAGGGCTGTGGGAACTTACAGAAAGAAAGGCACTAAGTGCAAAGTGTAATGAGGTCAGTAGTTGCTCATTAAATGCAGCAGCAGACTCCTTTCTTGTACACAGCACTAAATGCACAGAAAGCTTGAAAATACACTAAAATAGCAATGCCTTCTCTATTCTTAATGTGGGCTCCCATTGTCATTAAAGGCTTAGACCAGCAGCAATTCAAGTTAATGGATATTTTTCCATGGATTTCAGAGAAACCTTAAGCACTCATGAATTCTACCTCATGAATTTAGTATAGTCTGGAAAAGGCTCAGCTGAAGCATTGCATCAACATGAAGGATGTTACCAGGGATGGAATTCAGTGGAAGCTGAATGCCTGGACAGTGGAAGTATGGGTTAATAGAGCTGTGTGCAACCAGCAACAATACTGTTATCCACAAAGATAAAACAACACCTGTTTTTCTGCAGATATTTCCTGAGGAAGGAGGTGCTAAAATGTCTTAAAGAAAGAGAAGAAATTTTTCCCTCAGAAAATGATCAGGTACCTGATCATTTACTAAGGGTTCCCTAAATATCACCTTGTAAAATGCAGCAATGACTGGCCTGTTGCAAAGTAATCTTTGAGCTCCTTCCGCTGCTCTTCTGAACAGCACTTGGACACAAATCACATAGGGGATCTGTGGTTTAAGGACACATTTCATGCACTGGCTCCCTCACTATTATATCTAATTCAGTAACTCTGTCCTCCTACTTTTCATGCTCCTCAATAGCTTATGCCAATTCACTCACAGATTTCTACCCTGCTTTTACAATTCTGATTGTTGGTTTCAGTCCTGTCTACCTAACTACTAGGTACTCATGGAAAACGCTCTGCACTTTCACTAAGCACTGGAACTCTGTTTATCCTTGAAAAACACTACAGAACTTCTCCTAAAATTTAACAACCTTGAATTTTATATTTGTCTGTAACCGATTTTTCCAATATTCTCCTTTTTCTGTTCATTATGTCCAGTAAGCTGTATCAAACCAATTGAAATATCTTCATTTGTTCCACTTTTGTCAGTGTTTGCCGCAAGCCGAGGTATTTTTTAAGGTACTCAGTGTGCAATTAGCCTGACTGAATTCAGTGGGGCCCAAGTATTTGGACTTAGCCCCATGGTTTAACACCACCTTGGTCTAAGTATTCTTCCTGTATGTATTCAGTACATTAACAAAGGTTTTCATTAGCTTTTGTCCCAATATACTTTTGCTGCTAATGAACAAAGGTCTGCATCTGTCTATTGTGGTGATGGGATCCAAGAAAAAAGTCTAATTTTAATAGGTCAAGATAACAAGACAGAAATCAGCCAAAGCTGAATAAGAAGCTGAATAGTAGATACAAGGAAAAAAGAAATTAAAAAAAGAGAATCACATGAATCAGATCTATTTGTTATTTTAACAGCTGTCTCCAATTTAACACCATGAATAATAACCACAAAATCCAAACATTACAGTAAACAAGTTACTGAATATTCTTCTATTACAATTAATAGCCTTTATAAGACATTATAAAGTGCCTCTATAGACATTGCCCGTTTTGGCTGCACGGGAGCAGAGGTACTGAAAGATAATGCTGATATTAATGAGAATATTAATGACAATGCATTGCTACTTTAAATTTTGCATATGACTTCAGCCAGCACTTCTTACAGACTCTCGTGGTGTGACAGTAACAGGTAGGGAGGTGACCTGTTTCTCTACTTCTTTAAGTGTTTTTAAATGAAGCCTTTTGTCCAATGGTATGGGTTGTACAGGAGCCTCCTCATTTCCTGGCTCTGTTTCTCTCCGGGGTCTGTGGCCTGAGCCTCGAAGATGAGTCTTAGTGCCCATAAGTTAATGGACACTCATCAGCTAATAGAATTTGAAGACAGAATATACATGTATTCCTGAAATACATTGTGAATATAATCTCCATATAAGCCTCTTACAGCTTTCAACATCTGTTCTGTTGACTGACACTTTCCCCAATGCTGTGTGTTTCACCCATAAATCCCTGAGCAAGTTATTAATGTAGAAGTGTAAGTGGTGTCTTGTAGTGCTGATCGTGTGCTTTAAAAGGGTGCTTGTATTATACAGGAATGTTATTCTATATTTTAAGACCACTTGTTTGTCAAGAAGATTTAGTGGTTTTCCCTTACCTGAAAACACAAACCCATCCCTTTTATTCTTCATTTCTGGCCACAGTCATTTTTGCTACTGTAAAGTGGTTCCAAGAAAAATCCTGACCTCACGGAGCACAGAGAAAAATTACATTGACTCCAACATGGTCAGGGTTTCAGGTTTGCTCTCCAGATTATTTGTGACATAACTGTTTTTCAGGCAATAATTGGATAAGTATCCACATTGGGTAAGGATTAGCTCCATTATATATGTTTGCAATACGTATTAATTCTTAGAAAAGAGACATGATGTCAGTAAAAAATAACTTGTCTGTGAAAAAAGAGTCAACTACACAATTAAAAAAAACTCTTTCCAGAAGATTTTTTTTTTTCTGATTAATTGCATTTAGGAACTGCTGTCAAAGCATACAGGCCTTCTTACAGAACATTCTTCTGGATCATTTTTTTACTAGTCCTTTAAATTCCACAATGTCCAGAGAAAGGATCCTTTTAAGAAACAGTTTTGCAGCTGGTTTCTGCCAGAGGCAGGACATTTTTCCCAGTACCTTTTTTTGGTTTTCTACTTCTGAAAGTGATAGCATGTTACCAAATGTGTCTTTCCACATAGCTGCATATTAAAGTACTTAAACATAACTTTAAACATAAATATTATGTTTAAAATTATGACCAAAAAAATACTATTTTATGTATCAAAGTCATAAAGCTTTACACTGAAGGTTTCATTTTGAGACTTGTTTCCCATCCTAATCCTATCATCTCTGGTAAGCAAGACGAAGTAAACCCCTTCAGTAACAGATTTTGGGTTGTGCCCTTTCCCAGAGCCTTAGCCCTCTGGTTCAGTCATTGGACTTCTGTGTCTCAGCTGTTCCTCAGCTCTGTGAATTCTGTGGCACACGTATCTACAGGATTTAAAACAAACTTGTGTCTGCTCAGCTTTAGCAGCAGCTGTTTGAAGAGATGTACAATAATTGTAACAACAACAACAAAAAAATGGATCTAGTGTTTATCCACCCACAGCTTTACAGCAAGAGCACATTTGCAGGCCAAATCACAAAGGAGTGAATAAATTTGGGGTTAGGTAAACCTTGGCCTTTCCTGGGGCAGCTGGGGAGGGTCAGAGAGTGGCTGGTTTGAGCAGTGGGCTGCTGCCATACAGAGCGGGTCAGGAGGCTGTCTCAGCTGTGCACTTTCCTTCCCACTGGGATAAATGTGGAAACTCAGGAACAGTCACATAAAGCAAGAGAGATTTGCCTCTCTTCCATAAACAGTTCAAGCATTTTGATACTGCCTCATGCTTTTACAACAAACAGAAGTCTTTTCCTAGACATTTTAGGCCAAATTCCCAATATTTTTACTTCCATCTCTCTAGCATTATCCATTTACAACAGCAGGTGTTTGGGGCTGTGCCTAATTTCTATTGAGCAACTTTATAAAGGATTGGGATATTTAATTTTTTTTTTCTGCCAGCCCTGGTGCATGACTCAGCAGAGCACAAACCAACTCACATCTAAGCTGCCATTGCTGCCCAAAGAGATACAGCAATCATTACCAGAGGAGGGTTTTTATCCCTCACAGCATCTGCAATGTATTTAAGCAGGAATTATACATAGGCTGTATCAAGTACTTACAAAACTGCAGGTGATAGCATTATCTTTGGGGTCACAAATGTGAGTTTTTGTGAACAGCTAAGGAGCCACAAAATAACCTTTTAAAGAAGTCCATAATTGTGAACAGTTTGACCATAATTCCAAATATTCAGATGCCTTAGCTTGGAGTACAACATCAAATATTATGAGATTCATGATAAAAACACAAGACTTGGCAACATTGGGACTGTGGCAGCCCATTAAATTGTAGCATTTTATAATCAGGCATCTGGCATTCTTAAATATCTCACCCCTAGGGCCTGAACTCTTATACCCCAGTGGCATCCTGCAGACACAGAGGGACTGCCTGGGCTTGGGCGCCTGCCGGTGCACATCATGTTACACGGGCACGGCAATGCTGGGCAAGGAGGTGAAATTAATGAGCTTGGACAGAGCCCGTGCCAGCACTGCCACTGCACGGGCTCGCCAGCATATGTCACATCCAGACAATGCTGGTCACTGAGCCACAGGGCCAGCTGCTCTGCAGCCAGACCATCTATTTCACGGGGATTAACAGCCCAGGATTACTCAATAGCCTGTTTAGAGGTGTGTGCTCACGAAAATGTGGCTCAAATAAAATTGCTTTAAACATTTGGCTTCCCAGCTTCTCTATTTGTCAAAAAGCATCTCCATTAGGTGATCTAAAAGCAAAACCAGATTCTGCAGAAATGAGGAATTTGACACAAAAAACAGAGAAAACTTAAGAGCTAAGGAGACTGAAATTAGCCAAGCTGTACTAACAGAAACTCTTCTTTATGTGTGTTTTAAAAGTGCTTATCTCAAGAAGCCTTTTTTATTTGTTTTTTATTCTCTGATAATTTTCACAACAGAGAAATGCAGGATTTGAAACTGCATGCATATGCACAGATGCTCAGTTGGTCCAAATCCCTGACACCAGTGGAGCTGTGCTGGTGCAGCCCAGCTAAGTGTCTGCCTCATTATATCTCCAGAGCACCCGTGTGAGAAGCCTGCTTTTCCCTGTTGGACCACAAGTGCCCACAGCTGCCTAGTGGCGGTCTCCCAGTGCAGGAGTCAGTGCCACTGAGGTACCTGTGCATCTGCACAACCCACTTCTGTAACCCTTTCATTGGGACAATGATGGTCAGACCCCTTGAGGTCTTTAGGCAAGAATTCAGTGGTTTTTTAACACGTTTACACACTTACAAACACAGAAGAGGGGTAAAACAATGTGTGTTCGGGTCCTTGGTAACTGCTTAAGGTTTAGGAAGAATCATTTCCCCCAAAACAGCTTGTTTTGTGAGATATCATGATGTTTCCCTGCCATACATGGTGGTAGCCACCTTCAAAGGAAGGATTACAAACTCACTAGACCTTCAAGTATGATCTAATATGACAATTCTGACATTTCTTTCAAACACTGAGTGGTGCAGAGCATGAAAAGTTTGCAATTACCTCTCTTTTAGTCATTTATTCTTTCTAATGGATCCTGGGGGTAAGGAATACCTTAGTGCCTGTTTATAATAGACAAATGTTCTACAATAATGCCTCTCAGTAAGAAAACATAATTTTAACTATGTAAGAGATTAAAAATAACTAGAGAAATATTGTGACAGATGGTGCTGTTCATGCTGCCTTAACATTTGGGCATGTTCTGTTTAATGTTTCTTTCATTCTCCTGATTCAGAACAGAAAATCCAATTAAATTAAGCATGTTGCAACATTTCTGACATTTTTTTTCTTGTTTTGTTCCTTCTTTTGCTGATGAAATCAGTCTGAATTTAATGCCCACTTTAGATGAGGAATAGGAGGCCAGGGGAGTAATGTACTCTGAGCAGACATAATGTAGTTTTTTCTGCCACACAGTGAACTGCTGCAGAGGGGCCAGCACGTACTTCAGGCTCTGTGTTTTTTCAGTCCTCTACCTCTTGAGGAAATGCAGTGAGTTGTGCTAAATTCGTGCTGATTTTTCTTAGGAAATATGGTTAATATTTCCCAGGGGAGAGAGCGCTACTCAACAGTGGATTTACATAATATTTTCCTTTGATTTTCCCAGTTTTGGAGGTGTCATGTCTACCTCTTTAGAAAATACAGGAGAGATGATAGCCCATCCCCAGATTTCTCTTCAAGCTGAGTTAAGCACAGTCAGGTAAAAAGGGAAACCCAGTAGACATGTTTTGACCATGTCTGTCACAGGATTCTACTAGACATGAAGTTTAATTGCTTCCATCAACCTTAAAATATTGACTTTTCCTTTTTCTCTCTTCAAACCAATTTAATGTTTCAGTTGGAAGAAGGAGAATTTACCACAAAGCTCCATTTCAGTGTGCTATAGCTCTCTTTTACGGATCCAGACACAGTCTCACCGTCTCAGAAATATCTGTTTCACAGGAGTGAGGCTACACCAGAGAAGCAGCAAAGGTTGGAAGGACACAGCAGCCACCATTGATTTGCCTTTGGTCATTGCTCAGCAATGAACTTGGGCTCAGCAACCCAAAGTTGCTCTTGTGCCTCTGCGGAGAAACTCAACCTCTTGGTCTTTTTACCAAATTAATTCTATTTCAGGATATTTTAACTGTTCTCTAATATTGACTGCATCAATATTAATTATTATAAACTTTATATAGATAATTCCATTAGACATAAACCATTGTCCAAGTCTGAGGCTAAGATTGGGTCCAGCTGTACCTGGACTCCATTAGGAGTTTTAGGGGGTCCTCTCTGAGCGTCATGACTCGATGGGAGGGTCCTCCTTATCCTTTGCATCTCTGGTCTCTCTGTGTGTTCTAATTCAATTTTCCTTTGTGTGTTTGTTCTATGCAGTAATTAATAACGTGAACCTTGCTATAAAGCTTATTGAACCTTGTCAAGCCACTGTTAAACTGCGTTAAATTCCATCAAATTTATTGAACTCTGACAAATTATTATTTTACCTTAATAAAACATATTGCTGCTTCTCTCTTTTGAGCGGAGTACATTCCACTCATCCTTGACAAATTGGCAGAGATGGCAGGATCGTAAACCAGGATTCACAACTCAGCCTGGTAGGGGCTTTTGAAGAAAACTCCAGCTCTGCTCATTTCCAGTATGAACGATGTTCTTTCCTATACATCTTGTATAGGTTCTTTCCTATATGTTTTGGAAAGGAGAAAGTAGGAGGAATCTGAATTCTTCCCACGCAGACTCAGGCTAGCACCGGACAAGTCTGCAGGTGAGGCCCCTATATAAGAGATCTTAATACATTCCATTTGAATTCCATATTTCGGGTCTATCCAAGTGGCTTTTCCATGAGCAAGGGCACGGGGATTTAATTCTTTGCCATGCCACTGAACTCTCACTCCGTTGAACTAACCCCACAGGTGTCTAGAGGGCTCCTAAAGGGTCTTAATGCTTTCTCCAGCTGGTGCCTTAATGCTGGTAAGGGGAAATATCTCTCCTGAAAAGGAAATTTCTCACTGCAATTCAGTCTTACACTTGCTGCCTGCACCTCTTCATATGAAGAAATTGAGAAAAATCTCCACACACAGCACAACACAGCACAGGTCCCTGCCTAATGCCGTTCCCAGCAGGCCCGTGAATCAGCAACACACAATTCCCGCATATCGGAGTCCTCCAGATCTGCCCGAGGAAACAGACAATCAAGGGCTCTATGACCCAGCTGCAGCACTGCTTGTGTGATGATCAGAATCTCACCCTGAGGCAACAGCTGCATTTTCCAGTGAAGTTTGCTACTGAAAAAGTAACATCTGAAGACACTTCTGTCACTTCAATCATTTTTAAATGTTTTGTCTCTACCACTCCTGGAGGAGAGTGAAATTTCATTCTGGTGCTTGAAGAAGTGAAAAAAATATGCAAGAAATCATTTCTACAGAGAAGAAATAATCCTGCTTCTTTAACTTCAGCTTTGGTCCCTAAATGTGTCCAGCTTGCTTTATGAGAAAGAAGTAGTTGGCAGGAGTGAGTGTCCTCTGATTGCTATTAAAACCAATGCAGCTAAAGGCTTGGTAATCATATGAAAACTAAATTTAAATTCTACTGTAACTGGGCAATCTGCAGCTTCTATGCTTTTTCTAGGTGCATTTATGTATGTGTTCCTTAATAGACTGAGAGCAGCATACCTCAGAAAACTCCATTCTTACAACTTGCAAACCCAAAGTAAAGGAGGGGAGCTAGGCTTAACAAAGATTCAGTTAAGTGTTTTTCTTTGCTATTGCAGAAATTCTTTATTCACCAGACGTTCAAGATATTTCTGTGAAATTTCCATGCAGCAGATTCTGTTTTATTCTATCAAATCAAATGAAAAGGCAACCTGCAGAAATCTAAAAATACATGGTCCCCCTCATAAGAATATGAAGTTATTTCAAGTGAGTATGAGCTGCTTTCATCCCTCTATCACTCTCTGCATTTTGAGTGTTTCCATTTTATTTCCCTAGATTGCTTTTGGAGGAAGAGGTAACTTTTAAGATTATGTAGCTGATTTGCTTGTGGGTTTGTTTGTCTGTTTCATGGGTCCTTCCCCGGTGGTTTGGCAGGACTGGGTTTCTATAGCATGAGAAGATAATGAATTTTATAATGTCCACAAAAGAAGAGTGAGGCATGAGCAGAGAATCATAAAAGAAGAAACAGCACAGAAGATCATGGGGTTACAGGGTGTCTCATAAAAGTCTAGAAAAGTAAGCAATCCTATCTTCCTTCAGGGAAACTGCATAGAATCATAGAACTCTGAATTATTCTGGCTGCCAGAGCACACTGTTAACTCATATTCAACTTGCCATGAACCCAAACCTCTGAGGGTTGCAAGGGGAAGATGGGGATCAATCCCTGCCCTGAACTAAAGAGGACTCCTCAGCACTGCACCTGCAGCAATCCCAGATTCCTCTCTCACAGCCAGGCAGAGCTGCAGCCAGAAGAGCTTCTGCCACCGAGCTCTCCATATGCATTTTCAATTAATACCAGATCAGAGAGAATCCTCAGCTGGGCTGCAAACTGAAGCTCCTGCTCATCAGTGCTGTTCTCTGAGCCCTGGCTGTCCATGGGCAGCCAACGTCTCCCTCGTGCCCTGGGAGGAATCTCTGGGGCAAGGGCAGAGATGTCACCCTGTGCTTCGGACAGCACCTGAGACACGGAGGCTGGCACCTGAAAAGCTCATTATAGCTCCTATTCTGCCAAAGGCTTTTCAGTTTGCTATACTATTGACAATAGCTGGAAATATTTCCTCACTACGTGTGTGTGTTCTTTCCTTATCCTCTTCTGTAGCCCTGGCTTGAGGAGCCAAGCTAGTGTGACTGGCACCCTAACATATCTTCCTTGAATAATTACCTTTCCAGGCAGTGTGGGTTTAGGGGCACAGCCGTGTTTAACTTAGGCACTCATATTTTCCTGAATGAAAGCTTCAGACTGAGAGGGAGTATTTTGCATAAGCAGAATTAATCGGCTTGGTCCTGCTCTTGTGGTCATGGGGAGCTAAGCTCCTGCATGGATTTCATGCGATGTGCAGAAGCTTTGCTATGGAAAACAATAAGAGAAAGCATATAGATAAAACCTTTTTAAGGAAGCAATATTAGACAGCAAATCAACAGCAGTACCTTCCACTAACTGCTGTGCATTCTGTCAAACATTATTTTCTTGAAGCAGAAAACTAGACTGTTCCTTCTCTGAGTCTGTTTTGCTTTTAGGAGTCTATTATATTTTTCAATCATATTTTCCAACAATTATATGTGCCAAACAGATCAGCATCAATGATATAAACCTCCCCACTAAGGAGTTCTAGGATTCTGCAAAATGCCAAAGACTTTCTGAAAACAAAAAGTTATCAGGAATGGGGAACTGGGAGGAGGGGATATTTTCACTGTAAATCCAATCAGGAGTATAGCTCTCCTTCCTTTTAATGGGATTTCCATTGTATTTGCTGAGATGTTTTGAAACATAAAGCTTAATTATTACAGATACTGATGCACACTTCTGTGGCAAACAACTGTCAAAGCCATCAGATTCTGCTGTCAATTTATCCAAAATAAAAACATCACGTAAAATAGACCCTCACATGTCTTAGTAATTGTCTCTTTGAAAAGGGTTCTTAAAAAAAACAACAAAAGATGTCAGATTCTTAGTGAGTTTCGTTGTTTACTCTGGGCTACAACATCTCAAGGTAGATTATGTATCTGACTGCTGTCACAGTGATTGAAGTCAAAACAGCCTGCTCTATCTTTTGTTTATGTACTGCAGGCAGCTCCACAACCCTGTGCAACTTGAAACACAGCTAAAACCCACTTAGATATGTGCTCCCTGATGTACTTTTCTTTTTCTAAGATGGGCTATACCAGTAATCTTAATTGACAGAAAGAACACTAGCATTAGGATTGCAGATAATCCTCAAAAACCAGGAGGAAATATTTATTTAGAAAACAAAAATACTTTGAAAAATTGCCAAGCAGTGCTTCAACCATTATGATGGTGGTTCTGCAAGAAGGCATCTCAAACTGCACTCAGAGCTGATGACTGGGAGAAAATCAGTTAGGGAGGAAAGGTGCAATTCCCGAGCACTCTGATGCCTTCCCTGGCACACACACAGAGCTTCCCGAGAGGGCAGTGAGGCAGCTCAGCCCTCCCCGCCAGCTGCACCAAGGAGCTGAGGTGTGTTGCAGTGTGGAGTGGTCCCCAGCTGCACCCTGAAGCTTCTCTGGGGGCTCCTCCAGCATTCCAAAGAGGAACATTTCCCTGGAGAACTTTTCCTCTTACTTATGCTGGCCTCTGCTTGTACCTTACTGGAGATCTTGGAGCTACTCCTCGGAGGCAGCTAAATCTTACTGTGGACTCAGTTTGGAAACCAAGAAGAAACCTGGTATTCCCAAGTGACTACATCTACATGAGATAAATTCACTGACCTTTTAATATAAAATTCAGTAGCCAAAATTTCATTTGTTCTGCTCCTTTTAACACATGAAGAAGCTGGCAAAGCAGTCCACTGTTCCAGAGCAGGAGGAGACTGTCGAGTGAAGCAGAGGTTTCTGTGCTGGTAACACATTCCTTCAGCTGCCCCCAGAACACTCCCTTTTGGCAAAGACACTGAGAGGGTTTCATCCTGCTAAGTGCCAGGCAGAAGGGGAATGAAGAGTACAGATAGACAGACCCTGTCCTTGGACCCACCAAAAGGTTGTTCATTCATTTTATTTTTCACTTCCACCTTTCTCTCTGCAGGCAACGAATGTTCTCATTCCCACTTCAAATAAGTGTTAGTAACCTGATCTCATCTTATGAGTTGGTTTTTCAGTGGATGGGATACAAATGAAGCATTTACTTTAGAGGGAGACAAAAACACACATGGGAAGTTAGAGACTGTATTATTTTAGCAAGGATTACTCACTGTTTTCCTTAAAAAACAGAATACTGGAACCAGGACTCTGCTATAAAACTTTATTCTTAGTGAGCACAAGTTCCAGTGGGAAATGCCATCTTTCATAATGTATGTAATTTAGGGATAATGTAGGTCTTTACCATGCCACAACAAGTAAGACTTCAGACAACAGAGTGAAATTTGTATGTAATATTGGTACAGAGATGCTTCTCATCTCAGTCTTTGTTCCTGATTTAACATTAGTATGAAAGCCCACTGTTAACTCATTGAGCATTTTCGCCTCATAAAGAAACTACATTTCTTATTAAAATGCTACTACATTTTCTTTCAAGCCTGATCATTCTCTGGTTTATTGTGCTCAGCCTCCTGTGATGAGTGTCCTCTTTAGCACAATGTGCAACCAGCAATTTTAATGTATAAAGATCACTTCAGCTGACTTATCCTTTGAATGAATAAAAGCTCTGTTCTTGTGCCTGGGAACTTTTTTTAAAAGCTTATGTGCATGTCTAAATGTTTCCAGTATCACAGCATTCTGGTTTTATGTTCCATGCAACAATTTTAATTGGAGTGGACTTTATGTTCAATCCTAAAATTATGATGTTGGAGGATAATAACATCGACAATATCATTTCATTATCCAGCTTAATTTTTTAAAAATAATGAGTTCAAATTTTTGTAATAAATGAGTTCTCTAAGGCCTTACATTGAGTATTCATTCATTGAGCAGATATGTTAAATCTAGTCAGATTTAACAAAAAGAAAAGCATTAATGAAACAGAAGGGACACTGTGCTAAGCTAAAGCTACACCCAGAGAGTATTCCTGATATTTCAAATCCATTTCCACCACATTACTTAGTTTCTACTTCACGGAGTCAGTGTCAGCTGATGACATTAACTGTAAAACCCGAAAAGAAAATACCTGGCTTGCTCAGGTATTTATCCAGCAGATACTACTCATGGATGTAGAAGGAGTGAGGAAACAAGCCAAAATTTTTAGCCACTTCAGAGGATTCTTTGCTGGAAGTCCCCAGGAGTTTACAGGAGGTCTCTGCAGCAAAGCCAGTGCCATAATAAAGGGAACACAGAAATTTGTGTAGCTAACCCAATACCATTTGCACAAAGCTATTATTACACTCTAGACTTAAAAAATATTTTCTCATCTCTGCGTGGCCCCTTGATTCCTATTAATAAGTAAAAATGCTAATTGTCTAGAGTGTCTAGACATCATATTGCAAATCTAGCACTATGACATCAGCATATGTTGAATAAATTTACTTTAGACCCCAAAAAAGCCTGCAGAGAGCCTGAACACCCCCAGCCAGGGAAGATGGGAAAGATCTCCATTATATCCTTGCCCACTTGAGCATAGGACAAAACCAATGGACTTTGAGAAGATTTAAGTTGAACATAAGAAAAATTTTGTAATGCTAAGAGTATCAAGAATGAGATTAGTCTGTAAGGTTATAGCCACACCATCATTTCAGGTTTTCAAGAACAGCTAAGAATGATAAATTATTCTTGACAATTCTTTAGGTATAGTTCATTCTGCCTAAGGGAGAAGAGATGGACTCAATGACTTCTCAAGGTCTCTCCTAGAGTTATTTTGTATGATATGATGATATCAGAGCTGCAGAGCTCTAGAATATCTTTCAAATTTTGAAAATATATTTGAAAGTCTTCATCAGAAGAGAGATCAGTATGTAAGATTTTGGGGGGAAAGGCTTTATCAGCTCTATACAGAAACTAGAACCAGAAAACTCTGCAGAAATTTTGCTTCTATTCTATTTGCTTCTATTTATGCCATTGTATTGAAAGCATAAATAATAATGTGAAGAAAGAGGGAAAGAATGGAGAGAACTCCATCACACAAATTCCAGTGCACTGCAGACCACACAAGATTTTGGTCAGGGTAGCAAATGCTCTGAAAATTACCTAGTCCTCAAGGGATATATATAGCATGAGAACAATATATCCAGTTCTTGGAAATATCTAATTAGTGTCCAGCACCACGTCTTTGAGATTTGATTCCCGCTGAATGAGTTTATTCCAGTTTAAGAATAATGTATTTAACCTTTCAGCTGTTAAGTCGCTATGGGAAAATAAAGAGGTCCTATGTGCACATTTTCTTGTTCTCTTAACTGCCTGTCAATTTTAGTTTACTTCCTGGATTTTGAGTTCTAGGGTATAATCAGTTATAAAATCTCCTAAGTAAAAGCAATTTCAAGAAATACTGTGGTTAAATCAAAAACTTTTTTAAAAAGGAGCCTAGGAGTTTTCAGGGCATATAATTTAATCCTTCCTATTTCACTCACTGTACTATCAACAGACTTAGTCAATCTTCAGAACTTACAATAGTTCTAATTTCATAATTTCGGGTCCATTTCTAGTTCTGGTCATTTAATTTCCACTTACTGAAATTTTTCCAAATAAAACAACTTTTGCCAGAATAGCATTTAGAATGATATTCAATTTTTGCAGTAAAAATTTCAAATGTTTATCTTTGCATTAAAAAGGAGAACAATTATCTCCTCACACATTTCTCTTCTCTTTTCCTTCTTTTGATAGTCAAGAAAGCAATAGCACCAGATGGCTTTTCTAAAAAAAAAGCATGTCATTAAAATTTTCAGGTAAATCACTTTCAAACTTTTTCGTTAAAGTACACTTTCCCTCTTCTACTGGTTTTATTTATTCTGATAGCATTTTTTGTAATCATTTTCAGTAGTGTATGTTTCCTCTTTTCTTAAAAGAAGTACATACACTCATTCTAGTGTTTGGCTGAGGGAAACATGTCCTCATGATTATTTGAACCACAAAACCTCTTCCTGTTGCCTAAAAGCCCATGGACCACAGTAGTTCTGAGCATACTGACAGCTCTACAGTCTTCCCCACCAGTTTTGGACAAAGGGTGGAAAAAACAAACAAATCCAAAAAAACCTCTCAGAACACATGTAAAGATCTGAAAAATAAGTTATTTCATAATGGAATACAATAGATTTTGTGGCTGTCAGCGTGGTGAAATGAGCTGCAGTATTGTTAAAGAGATTCTTTCCTTGGCTGGAATGAGGTAAACGAGACCCAAAAGAGCAAGCGAAGTGCCATGTGCAGTCTCTCTAATGGGTAAATTGAGCAGAGCATTCCTAAGACAAAAACAGATCCTTAGATTTTGCAGTTCATACCTTGGTCTGTATCAGGGAGTTGGTAATGAATCATCATTTCTGGTGTTAAATGGATGTTTAAGTAAACATGTCTCTACACACTCTTTGGACAAGGAAACAGTCTTCTGCAATGCCCAGCTACCCAAATTTGGGTCACTGGATAATACCCAAATATCAAAATGAACATCATCACAAACTCCAACACACCTCATTAGGAAACACTGAGTTGTTACAATTCACAGTGTAGGCATGTCTGCTAGCCACTTCATAAAAGAAAAGAAAGGGCACTATCTCAGCTTCTCTCTGGGAACTTTATGGTGAGGGAACATGTTCTGATTTCCACTGGGTCCAAACCATCACCCCCATCAGCTGCCACTGCACACAGGGCACCAGGAACTGGCAGAGCTCACATCAGGGACAGAGAGTGTGCTTTTGTGGCAGGGTTATTGCTGACAACATAAGAGCAGTAAATTAGAGACAGGAATGAAACAAGACATTAAGGCCCCCATGGCACCATCTTAAAAGAATTTAATATTCTGAGTTATTTCACTTTTTACTGTATCCACATGCCATTTATAATCCAGACAAAGCAATACTCAGAAAACAAATGAGGTGTAATTTTTGTGCTAATTATGCTACATTCATTTATCCTTTTGTCATATTTAGTTTTATATTGTGCCTTTAAAATATAAAAAGACAATAATATTAAAACACAAATTAAATTTTAACATTGTTTTGCCTTCTGCATTCCTTCTATTTTGCATAATTCCCAGGTGACATTTCATCCTGTCTTCTCGCTTATATTCACGGATGACAGACTTATTTATTCCCTTGGCCAAAGCCTGCGGGTTTCTTTTCAATCCTTGCTCAACAAAACCCTGAGTGAAAGGTGTGGGTGTTCTGAGCAAGGGCAGAAAGAAATTAGAAGGTCTAATGTTCTTTCAGTTGTGATTGTGCAGACCAGGGGCAAAAGAAATGAAGTTTAAGGAATTCACCAGCTTTACAGTGATATATGTGCCTGTAAAGAATTGGATTGATCAGTAGCATTGATACAATATCATGTGACATTGACCAATCCTTTCTCATTGCTGCTATGTTTTTCTGAGGCAAATTTAATTGGAGTTTAAATCCACCAACTAGTTCTTGAGTCAGAATATACTTACAGCCATTTTAATAATGTTTCATAAAGGGATCCAAATTGAAAATGTTATAATTTATTTATTAATGTTCTTTAATATTTCAGGCAGTTCAGATGATCATTTTTATTTATTTATGTTTTTGAGGATTTATTAAATATGCCCATCATCTTCTCTGGGTGATTCCATAAAATTGATATCAAAAGGAACTTAAGCTGAACTGATAGATCTGACTACCAAATGCTCTTTCCCAATCTGTCCCAATAATACCCCCACCCTGCAGAGCCCCTGTGCAATCACAACGTTCAGAACCTGTCTGGGAGCAGGGAAAGAAAATTTCATATGTAGGAACTCTCATGGATCTCTCACCCAGGACGCAAAAACCTTTGGACTCTTGAATTACATTTCCCAAAGGATCTACCAAACAGTGAAGAACAGCAGGATGGGGAAATTCCTACTCTAGCTGGAATTTTATATCACCTTGGGCTTAACAGGCTAAGAAAAACACAGGGAATTGATCCACATCCACAATGATGCTGAAAATGTGCTGAGTCTCAGACAGAGACCTGGCTTATATCCTTCTTACATCTAAGAATAATTGTTGGCTTCATCTCAAAAAGGACAAAAGTAATGCAAGAGTTTATATCAGTATATTTGCAGTTTATCCCATAATCTACTTTCTCTAAAAGTGCAATCAAATTCAGAATGTACCAATTTCCCTGTTTAGACGGACTGGTGCTGCATCTGCTCTGACAACTGCAAGTTTTGCTACTATTTTCCTAAATATGGTTCTTTAGACACATGGTCTGAAAACTCAGTAGTCATAGAAATTAGGCCAATTAGACTAGATTAAAATGACACTTCTCAAATTACTGCCGAGCCAAAGTTTGATGCAAATTCCTCTTTCTGTTTTTCATATGGCCCATCTCAGCATCATGCCAATTTTCACATCTGCTCATGTTGAGATGCAAGACTAGTAGCACATCCTTCCCTTACTCTGAAAGTAACCTCCTTGAGACTCAGCAGAACCCCAAGGAGCAATTCCAGGCAATGTCAAAGGTTCAGCTGAGCAAAGCCAAATGAGCATAGCCCATGACATGTCCCATATTATAGTTAACCTCATGTTTCACAGCAGTTTGAAATAGTACATAAGACAGCTGGCAGGGATGACATGGGGACTTGCTCATCTAACCAGTGAGCTACAAACAGATGTTGTGCATGAAATAGGAACCACTGCCATTGACACATCTCACATGCCAGACAGTGGGGCAAAGTGACTCAACCTGACATGAAGAGGAAATTGTGTGTGACATGTCCTTCATTTCAATGAGTAACATGTCACTTCTGGCCTAACTTTTCATCTGAAGCATCAAATGCTACTTGACAGGACTTACATGTAATTTCTGGGGTGGTAAAAGTTTGCTTATATACATAAACACACACTAAGTATAATAAAAGGCACAGTGACTACAGAGCAGGGAAATAGAATTTCTGCACATAAATGTATTATTGGAATCCTTTATCAGGATCCTCAACTATTTTGTGGTTTATTACACTAGGTTGGACTAATACTTCTTAAAAACACTGTCCACAAGCATCAACAACCATATTCTGGAGGGGTAATTGCCAATTTTTAATTCTTTCTTACAAATCATTGGTTTGCTTCCAATAGCATTGTTTCTAACTGACTGGACTGAAAACATGGTTCTAAATTAATGGAAAGATAAGAGATAATGAGAAACTATGTGAGAGGAGAGACTGTGAATTTTGCAGGTATATGGCTGTGACAACACAAGGTTGGGAAGTCTCCCCTGGTCCTTGATCAGGTTCTTCTGAACAACTGTGCTTGCTCATGTATCTGGTTACATGCTGAGCTCTCTTTTCCAAAATCAAAACTTCAAATCTGAGAGGAAATTGGCATTTCATCGTAATACCAAAATGACAGAGCTCAGAGACAGACAGAAGTACGCCATAAGCTCCTTTCACAATACAATTTCTCCAGGTAAAGACTCGCCATGGGCAAAATTACAGTGATGTGAATGAAAATAGAAACCCTGGGTAATCATGCATTGGTCTAGATATAGATAGGTATATGTATAGATGGGCCCATCCTTTCACTCCTGACTTGTGCACTCTGTACAGCTCCTTGCAGACAGCACCAAGCTCAGTGTTAGATGTTTTGGAAGATATTCACTCATGAACACTTCCAAGTGAACACAAATATTATTTTCTGCAAATTGCAAGCAATGTTCTAACCTCATATAAAGGATTTAAACTGAGTGACCTTGCTTGTCTGATAGATTTCTTCATTCCATTCAGACCACTAAAGTCAGTAAAGAGGAATTGCCCCAGAATCTCTACCCAGAACAGCCACAGATCTGAACTACAGACACTCATCCAGCAAAGTACTTGATCATATGCTGAAATGCAAATAATTAAGAGCCCACTGGTAGGTTCTGCAATCTTCTGTAGTTTACACGAAGCCTTGTGGGCTTTGCTAGACTCTATGTGAATTAAAAACCAAACCAACAAACAAAAACAACCAAACTCTGAAAAAGGTGCACTTCCTCCTAGCTTCTCAAATTAGAGGTTAGGAGAAAACTGAATTATTTCAGTATGTAAGGATGAACATCTTGGCCAAGACTAAGTTGCAAAATACCCACCCACCTCCTTGTTGCTCACTTATGGCTATAAAAGGCCTATAATAAACAGAGAAATCTGGGAAAGAAGGTCTCGTGGCAGTGTAGCACCTCAAATAGTTTGTGCTCAATAATTAACATTTTTCCTTGATGCTCTGAATTATCAGATATTCCCAAAGCATATGCAGTAAAGAGCAAAACAGATTTACAATGCTAACAGGAATTTTATTAGTGGCAACATTGGCAGTATGCATGTAGGCAGAAAGCCAGCGGGTAACAAAAAGTGGGTGAGGTATTTTGTTGAATTACTCCCAGTGTTCATCAAGGTTTTGTTTCTGACACTCGTGTTTGCAAGACCTTGTCCAGCTGCCAGCATTCAGGGCTTTAGTTCAAATATCAGAAAATTATGGGTACTGACTGCAGGAAACCCAAGAGTTGACTCTGAAGAGCCTTTATAGCTCTGCCAACACATTCAGTGACTGGAGTAACTCCTGAGTTTCAGTGTTGTATAGATCACACTCAGCTTCTGCTGTGGCATCTCTCCATAGGCAAGTGTTCCCCAAGCCCCACAGCCATTCTAACCATGTTCTTGTAAGCTCCATCTGAGAGGTGAAACAAGGCTGCAGGACAGACAGCCCAGCACTAATGTTGGCTGCTGGGATCTCTGCTGCTGCTGATTCCCAAATCAGATGGCTTTTGAGGCAACTGGCAAAAAATAGAAGGGAAATTCAGTCAGAAAGACCCAGGAATTGTATGCCACTTTCAAAACACCAGGTGTCAGTGTTCCAGAAAAAGTCCTGATAATGATCTGAAGATTTTCTGATTCACAGCGAACTGAAAACACAACATTGTGATCTGATCCATATCTAGTCCCACAAAATGCAAATACCTAGTGAGTCAGAAAGCAAACCCATCAGACAGCTTTCCAGTTTTAACTTGCTCGGTGTCAGTTACAGAATTTGGATTTGGGAATAGTCATGTTATTGCATCCACATCATTCAGAAATTAAGGCATCGTGACCATGCAGACAGGTCAGTAAGCCAGACAACTCTCCTTTGCTTTCTGTCTGTTACTTATTTACAAAATAAATATTTTAAATAATGAGATGTGATGTCATATGAACATACATTTTATTATACACTTGATTGCAGCTTGTTATACACCAACATCAATATTTGTTTTGAAACACTTTTATGCAATGGAGGCATTAGCAGCTGTTTATGTTGATTCTCTTGTGCTTAATAATAATTATCCTGCAGACTTCATCTCTCTTTGGTCTCCTCTGTGACCCATCTTCTCTATTTAGTCCTCTGTTCTGACAAAACTCATGGCAATATGATTATATGTACCTGCATCACTCTGTCAAATTTAGCTGAAATTTGCTCATGAGTTAAAAATATTACTGGAAGGGAGAGGAAATACAAACAGATACACAGATGGCCTAATTGCTTAAGTCTTCTTTCCTCCTAAAGATAAGCTTCAGAACTGGTGATATACCAGACTAATGTCAACCAATACACCATGGAAATGGGTCTAAGTGCTTGAAGCATGGTAATGAACTCCTCTAAAATCTTACAAGTGGAGTCAATGTTCCAGAGCACTTTCCCAAATAGGACAGTAGTCTGTGAAATATGTTAAGGACATGTGTCCCTTGAAATTCAACTGTAGCTTTTAAAAAGAGATAGTCTAGAATTATGAAGGGAAAATACAGTAAGAAGTACAGGACAAGAACCATTTGCCAACTGGAAATAGCACAAAGGGAGCATCAACCTATGCCAATCTGCCTGGGTCACTGCTTCCTGCACTGAAATACAGCACCTATTTACATCTGTCACCATTTTTAAAACATATTAAAATACAAAATAGTCTTGAGGTAATGTATGATGATTTCCCTCTCCTGTTAAAATTAGCTTTGAACAGCTGTTACATAGTTATTAAAACATCCTATAAGCAACAGATTAGAAAATACCCATGCACAGAAATAATTCTGCAACTTAAGAAATTATTTTCTCTTTCTGAATTAGCAATGAAATGTTATCAAAAATTTCTCAGCAGTGTAACAGTTTTGGCTGGGATGGAGTTAATTTTCTTCATAGCAGCTTGTAGAGTGCTACATTTGTAATTGTGACCAAAATAGTGTTGATAACACACCAATGTTTTGGCTATTACTGAACAGCATCAAGTCCTTTTCTGTTATTTGCACCCACAAGTTTTCTCACTTGTGCCTTTCCAAGTCTCTCCCCCATCCCAGCGGAGGGCACTGAGTGAGTGGCAGTGTGGGGCTGAGCTGTCTGCTGGGTGGGTTAACCCACAACACACTCATCTTGCTGAATTGACTCAGCACTGACTCATGTTTTCAGCTGTCTTAGAAAAAAGTTTGGTTATACTGAACAAATAAATGAAAGAGCTGGAATATGTAATCAAAAGTGTGCCACGAAGTAGTCCTTGAAGGAAGCTGGACTGTTTCACCTAATCTAATTCCTGCCACATGTTAAGTTAAATCCATGAAACATTCATAGACCAGGCCTCATAGTGCCTTCAGAAAATGGTGGCTGAGCCTTCTGTTTTGCTCATATTAATGAAATAGCTCACAATGTTAATAAATGCATCCAGTTAATAAAATACACAAAGAAATGTCTTCAAGGCAGATGGGTGACAAGGTTATTCTGCCTGTATCTGATTGCCCAGCAGTAAGTGCTGCTCGTTAGGGGAAGTGCAGTATAGCACATTAAGGAAGCAATATACATGCTCTGATGAAAAAGATCAGAGACAGACTTGATGAAAATCACTTTAAACAATAGGGGTTGATGTCATGCTGGGTTCCCAAATCCTACTGAATTTTAGAGACATCAAATTAAAGCAGAGACATGAGTTGTTTTTTGAATTTTTTTTTTTTTTTTTTTTTTTTTTTTTTAATTTGGCCTCCTTTAATAAGTCTTCATTAGACATGACTCTGACCTTCTAAGTCATGGAAGTAGAAGAGTGGCTGGCGAGTCCCACAGCTGTTCTGTGCAGTCTGATGCTGTTTGCAGGCTGATTAGCAGAGTTGGAGGCAACTCAGGGAACAAGGCAGTCATGGATTTGGGAGGAGACATTGTCTCAGGAACTTGAGCAGAAAGATTTGGGCTTTGCTCCCTTATCACTGGGACACCTGCATGTTAAGGCTTCTAAGAAGCAGTCCCAGAGACACTTCCTGAACAGCAGGGAACCTGCCTCCCTCTGGGGTGTTTTGAGCTGTAATTCTTTCTTCTGTGTTCTCATTTAAATAAGAATGGAGGATTTCACCCAAAATATCACCCTGTAGCAAGGACACACTCCTGGATGTAGGAACTGCCACGACAGTCACCCTTAACCCAAGGAATACCTAACACAGAGGCCTCACACCAAATGAACACATATTCAAACAAAAGGAGGACAAAATCAATGCCTACATATAAAGTTCAGCCTTTGAGCTCTGCTGCAGCTCTAAATAGACATGGAAGCTAAATACAGGCTTTCCATACATCTCTCCCCCTGACACTTCCTATTGCCTCAGATCTATTCCATCTGCTATGAAACCCTGTGGAGAACAAACTCCACCCCCAAGCTGGAGATGAGATTCAGCTAAATTAGTGCTGTGACCTCCTCAGTGGAACAGGGCACCCAGTGTGGGGAGGGCAGTGCTAAAAGGCACAAATGCCTTTTCATCTGGGGGTCCAGTACACAGGGAAATACCGCAGGCTCTGCAGGGACATGTGGCAGAAGCAAGGCTGGAATCTGGTCAGCTCTACTAGACTTCCTTCTAGATCCTTTTCCATCGTCCAGGCACCCACTCTTCCTCCACTTCCAGGATCTGTTTATTTCAAAGTAATTTATTATTTGGGGTTTTCATGTTCCATGCAATCACAAATACTTCCTAAATATGATAGAAAACTGTCAGATTGCACTTATCTGGGGGAAAAAAAAAAAAAATA
Source organism: Margarornis squamiger (assembly GCA_035222235.1). NCBI lineage: Eukaryota > Metazoa > Chordata > Aves > Passeriformes > Furnariidae > Margarornis > Margarornis squamiger. The sequence goes on along the minus strand of JAWWTY010000138.1, from coordinate 13,781,303 downwards.
TGATGGAAGTGAAACTGCTGGATTGTCCCCAGACTCATAGCAGAGCAGTAGCACAGAGTCCTCAGTGATTCCATATCCTCCCTGTCAGCAGGCTGGGGAAGCACCCAAGAGTAGCTCCTATTACAGCAGTTACATTAGTTGCAAGCTTATCTTTGAGCAGAAGACTTCTTTATAATTTTTGCCTTCTCATTTTATTTGTACTTGCCAAAATGTCTCTGATATTGTTACCAAGTCTTTACAGTACTCCCCAAAGGCAGAGGCTAACACAGTCATAGCCATTCTGTGCTGGGTGAAGAGCCAATTGTTCACACTAGAGATTTTTTAACCCTCTCCAATAACAGCCAAAAGCATTTTAAAAAGGAAAAAGCACTTGAAAGCTTGTCATTTTCTGCCAAATACTTTACACAGAAAAATAGATTTTGTTAATACCAGTTTTCCCATGTGTCTCAATTACCTGAAAACACTGCTTAGTTTAAATGCTACAAGCGAATATAAGAGAAATAAACAGTGAAAGCTGCCAAATCTAAAATTGAGAAATCTTATTATAACTTATGTATAGCTCACCCAGTCCCTAATGCTTCAGCCTGGGAAAAGAACATCTGGACACCCTGAACACTTGTGCTCATACCTGTTCCCAGCTTGTTCACAGCTCTGAAAGCATTCATAGCTAGGAAACTGCACCAGAGAGTGTGCCTAAACAAACAGAGGCTGGTATTTCACACAATAGTGGAAAAAGGGAGATCTCCATCTCCCTTTGAGGGTGCCTCTCACCTGTGAGGACTACCCACTAATTTGCACCTGATTCCTCTGCTAGTATTTTTTGCAAAGATTCAGATCAAGGCTTGAACTCTATTCTCTTCCCTGCCAAGCCATAAGAAAGCCATCATTGACCTCTATGATGACTGCACACACTGACATAATGGATTTTTGTCTCCTGGAAGAAGTCTGTAACAGGTACTCAAAAAAGCACGGACAAAGGTTCTCAAAGGTCAGTGTTAACCTCTTGCATCAGTTTGCTCTGGTTTTACTTCACATAGAACATCCAAGACATAGGTCAGTAATCAGAGGTGAGACCTGCCTCCAACATGGGGAAGCACTCCAGCCACAGGTGGAGTACATTCCTATAACAGAAGTCAGTCCATTACTGTGGGATGGGAGCAGAACATGGCTCCCATAGGGACTTCTTATGTAGGCAAAAAGAATAACTTTCTTTCAACAGCCTAATATTGCTTACTTTTTGCCTTGTATAATTTCATTTAATTAATGAAGAGAGTAGGATTAGTGCTTTGATATTACAAAACAGACTTTGTATTGACATATGCCTGCAACACCAGCCACAAATCATCTGCAAGTAATTAGGCATTCTCGTGGATCTCTTGTCACAAAGCTGGCACACCTCAGAGAAGAATGAAGCTAATGATGAGCATAGTATGCATTTTTGAGGTACAAAACCTACTGCTTTTCTTTTTTAACCAAGAAGATATTTTCATTATTCATTTTAAATGTTACAGATGGAATGAGTTCATTTCTGGATAAAAACTCAATCTAACCCACAGTCAAAGCAGGGTGATTTTCTCAGACTGATAAAAGTGGTGGAGCTCTGGAGCCTCCTATGGGGAGGATTCCACAGCCTTTGAAGATCCAAAGTCTGTCGCTTAGACACAGGTTGTTAATCTAAGCCTTTAGGCTATAGGATGAAACAGCCTGGCAAACTAATTTTCTGAGGTTCTGTGATGGTCTTCTTTTAATCACACTCTTGCCCGCCACTGCAGTTCCGAGGAGTGGCACAAGGCCAACCTGCTTTCAAGATCTGGAGATGAGCTGCCCACTCTCAGTCAAGGGGTGGGGTGTCAACTGCTAATACCCACCCTGAATTTTTTGGGGGGGACTCACAGCAATTCCACCTTTGTTCAGCCAAGTTAATTTAACCATAATATGCCTCATTATTAGCTCTTATTACAATGGGTTAATAAGGAGGTATATTAGCATGGGATAGACAAGTTCACATTTTAGGCCAGTACAGTTTGTCCAACATGCTGAAATTTGCTTTCTCTTTCCTGGTTTTGGTAAATGTATGTCACGTCTAGTCTGGATGGCATTTGGCTCTTGTACAGAGCTTGCTGCACTAGTCAGATACTCATACAGAACATGTAGTACATGCAGTATTCTGTTTATGCTGTTATAAAATATAAAGCAAAAACACCTACATATGTCATATGTAAAAGTAAAACTATCAATCATAAGCAAATCTCCTGTTGAATATTTATAAAGACCAATTTGGATTTCTAAAGTGTTTTACCTTAGTAATAACAGGGTCAATAACTTTACTATATATATTCAGTATAAGCAAAATGCTCCCTAAGAAGAGGACCAGCAAAACCTTGTGTGGGCTGCCCAAATCCTGTGTAAAACCTACTTTCTGGAATCAAGAGTTAAGAGTGGGTGTTATATTGAGCCTCTGCTAAGGGTGAGTGTAGCTGTAGAGATCTTTGTGCACCACAGAGCATTTGCTGCAGCCTGCACAGGCACACTTGGGCATCATCTCATCTCATCTCCCTTGGTGTGACAATGAAGTCATGGAAACAGTGGCTTCAGAGCCAGCTAGATGAGGTAGATCAGCATAGGGTACTTATTCTGGTTGCTCTGTCAGATGATGGAGGCTGTGCTGCTGGTCTTGGCTGCTTGGCTCTCCCCAGAGTAGCTGCACTGGCACATACACGGGGGCTCCAATCATCTCTTTGGTCATATCTCTTCTGGCTGTGCTGTATCCCTTGTCCTGGACATTGGACATTCTATGGCTCTACCCAGCCACAGGTGTGAGAATCAGCTCATTTTCAGTGCCATGGAGAGAAAGCAAGAACCAAGGCACTGGACCATATCCCCCTCACTTTGAATCAGATCACCTACTCATGGTGGAAGCTTCTGTTGCATGATTCAACACAGTCTGAATAACATTAAACAATTCCTGTAATCTAGATACCATCTTGCAGCTGTATTAGGGAGAACATACAGAGTGTAAAAATAATACAGCCACTCTGAGTTCTCACTAGCTCTCATACCGCAAAAGGCCGAGAGTTCTGCTTGTTCAGCTTGGATGTAAGGAAACACAGGGAATGCTGGCATTTCATTTTCATGGAACCAAAGAAATTAAAAACCAGGCTAAGTAATACACTATTTCATAGGAACCATCATTATTCTTCAGGCTCTTAGGAGTCTACTCTGGGGAGCAATTACCTCCTACTTCATCCAAGTTTATTGTGGAGGAAGGAATAGTGGTGGTTATCATCCTCTTTTTCATCCTTCATGCCAAATGCTAAGGACACACAGAAAATTAGAATGGGTTAATTCTCCCCCATCCTCTTTTTCACAACAAAATTGTTAGTCATACATCATTTATGAATTGAATTATAGAATAGGATTGCCCAAAATAACAAGGACTGGATTTGATAACCAAATAAACCTTTTCCACTCTTTGCCTACTTTCTTGTTCAACCATTTAGCCCACACACTGCCTAGTCTGAATTCCATGGGATTTCTCCACATACTCAGTTTACGTGAGAAGCTGTATATACTGAATGAAAGGTTCATTAAACATCGGAACTTCCTGGCCTTTTCTTTGCCTTCACCCTTTCCCTTTGATAGCTGAATGTACTGCTTTACTTACGGAAACCAAAGTGCCCTGGCAGGAGAGAGGCATAACACAGGCACGTGCCCTGAATGCAGAGAGTTGTGAGTGCAGCTCTGGCAGTGCATCTCATTCCCAACCCTCAGCACCTCTGCCATGGGCACGTCTGCAGGGCTCATCAGGGCAGCCTTGGCATGCACAGCAAACACCCTGTGAAACAGTGCAACTGTGCAAAATTACCTACTGAGAGGGAATCTTAGAGCAGTAACTTCCTGCTCTGCTTAATTGGAATGTGAGGACATGGCTCTTACAAAAGAAAATGCTAATAGTCTGTGTCACTCTGGTCTTTCCCCCTTGAGCCTCTTTTCCCATCTCTTAAACCCGATGACAGCAGTTTGTACCTGTTCAGTGAACCCTCACACATTCTGTTTTAGATTCATTTCTTGGCTGACGTGAGTAATGTGAATAAAGCTGTGTATGTAGATAGAGGGGAATCTGAAGGTTGATTTCAAACTTGAAGCTTGCAAGGATAAAATGACAATGTAAAATGTTGTGTTCTGTCTGGTTTAGAGCTCTCTCAGACCCCTTGAAGCATTTTGCTTTGGTCATTTCAAATGAAGAAATTTGACATTATACACTGGGAATTTATGACTATGCACACACATATACCCACATACAGAGTATTTTGACACCAATAATAAAAGCTTCTTAATACTAAATTGATATCAAAAGTCACAAAGCTAAATGGGATATTCAGACCAGCATCAACTAAAGCTTTCTGTTTCTCCACTTCCTCAGCACCTCTTTCACACTGTGCTTAAAAATGGGATGTTTTCATGCAAGTTTTACTGTAGTTGTAACAGGGCCAAAAATATTAAATCATAACATAAAAAAACTTCTTGAATCCTCATAATTTACTATGATATCATAATATTACTTTTTTTATATGTAATTCTTATTCTCTTGTATTTTAGGAAAAGTTCCTTGGTACTATTGAAGCACCTTTGTAAATTTAATGGATTCCCTGTGAATTATTAAGCTCAAACATTAGAAATACTTCTTTATAGACTGCTTCTTGTTGGTCCTTAAGACTGATGGAATGCAACACAAAACTGATAAAAATTCCTATTAAAAACCAGATTCAATATCACAAATTCAGCATCCATTTGTACGTTGGATATGGAACAGGACCCCCATGGGAGCTGGGCTCTGGGACTGCAGTCACAGCTGGAGCTCTGCTGGAAGAGGGCTGGTCTCCAGCACAGCCCAGTCTGGCTCTCCAGCCCCAGACCTGCTGCTGACCCGCAGGCTGACTCTGCAGTGGGATCTCAGACCGGCCGCACCACCGGGGACTTGTCTGATGATCTGGATCTGGGCTCGCCCTGGCCACGCTCCCTCAGGTGCTGTAGGTGGTGGGTGCAGCCCCTGCCCTGCCAGCCCTGTGACCCTCCAGCTCCCCATCCCACAGGGAGCAGCCAGCCCTTGCCATCCCCTGGCACCTTCTGTAAGACACTGTTCTGTCCCTAACTGGCCAGTATGTTTTTACACTGACCAGAGCAGTAATTAATGACTCTCCCAAAAGCACCACAAGCGTTACTGAGGCACTTTAAACCCGCGAGGCAGAGTTACCTTGAAGCCGGACAAGAAGCAATCAGCAAACACAGTTTTCTCCCTCAGCTCCAGGAGCTCCCC
>JAWWTY010000138.1:13750791-13774844 GCA_035222235.1 Margarornis squamiger | reverse complement strand
CCCTCGGCTCCCCCTCCTGCTGTACCTGGTTCCCTCTCCCCAAAGTCCTTCCCACTCGTTCTGGTAATTCTTTTCCTTGTTCCAGCCTGCCCCTTTTCCTGTTACCTCAATAAAGTCAGTATCTGTTTGAGACCCAACATAAGGAGTTGCTGCCTGAATCTCACCTTCAGAGCAATCAACTAAAAGAACCTGGTTACAATTTCAAACCAGGTTGTAACACCTTCTTAGAAGGTATTTTCACCCTTGCATGGTTTAGTTTTGCTTCATGTCAGTAAAAGACTGACGTTCAGCTTTTTTCCCCAGGTGAATTCATGGATGGTCAAATTTATTACCTCCACTTTGGAGAGATGGAAATTGTGTCTTCTGCACCAGTTTCGGTACAAAATCCCAGCTTTTTTCAGCTCAAACTGCAAGTTGGGGATGCAGCTAAAGCATTAGTTTGGGGATAAAAAGAACGTCCAAAGCCATCTGGTTTTTATCTCCCTCTTTAAGGAGGTGAACTAATTGTAAGAAAAGAAAACACATTAGTTAATCCGTGACTGGTAAAGCTGCCCTTTGCTGTCCTGCAGTGAGTTGGCCACAGCCATCCAGGCCTGTGACAGCTCTTGCCTGGATTATTTTTCCTTATTTGTGCCAGAGTAAGAAGCTCAGTCATACCAGCTTTGATGGGGATGAGAGATGGCAGACACTTACGAGGTAGGACAAGCCAAGGGGAGCCTATTATGTCTGTACTCTGCAGTTTACTTTGATTACTCACAGCCAGCTCTACAACAGGGTTTTGGTGGTGTTTGTAACACAGTACATGTGGGGCATTTAGGAATCCCTACAGCAAAACCCAGGAAAAGATGTGATCACGCTGCACCCTGATTGCTGCCCCGAGCCTCACAAACATGCAGCCTCCCCTGGTGCTCAGAGAGCTGCTCTCCTGACCAAGGAGAGCCTCATATGTAAGGCTGCACTGATTTGGGAAAGCTTGGATGTTCTTTTTGCTCTGAAAACAAATTAGTTTTGCCTCTTTTTTTTTTTTTTTTTTTCCCCAGTTATTTGAACTCTTCCCAGTATGTTTGGAGGTTTTTATCGAGTTACTAGAAAACAAATTTTCCTGTGCCTTCAGGAAAAAAAATAAATTATCGTGAAAGACGGGGGAATGATTGCTCTGTCTTGTTTGTCAGCCTCTTACCCCAGACAGTGGAGTTTTTATCATAAAACTTTCCACCCTATTAAAAGCTACTTTCTCTTCAAAGTTTTGATGATAAAATGTTCATGTACTTTGTTCAGTGGTAAATTTCACAGTATCTCCTACCATCTGCTTCACTGCAAAAGATTTTCCCTCTATGAAGACTGAATATATAAACACAGAAATGCAGATTTTATGTCAGCAAGTTCTTCTCCAGAGATTAGGAACTATTTGCATGAGCAGTGACTGTTAGCTTGATTATATCTTAATATTGAACCGTTCCTAAATTACTGGTTAAATAAAGACAGACAAGACAGAGATAGATTGATTATTTATTTTTTTTATTATTTATATAATGTACATAATTAAGATAACACAGAATCCGAGGGAGCTGCAAGAATACAAATATATGTAAATAAAGAAATCAGATCTATGCAAATGACTGACCTGGGGTGTGAAGAAGAAGTTTCTGGTTAAATTCAATTAACTGTTTGACCTGACAGACATTTTTTGGAGGGTTTTAACACTTCCTTAAACTTTCATGTATGAATCAACTTTTTTAAAACAAAAGACAAACCCCAAAACTTTATTGATCTGACAATATTTTCATCCAAAACTCTTTCAAATTGATCTGAATTTTAATTTCTCTTTCATTCTGCATTAAATATGATTTATGTACTCTGGCACCTTACTTATTTACTGGAAAACAATGTGCTCCAGGAATGAGAGGTGGAGTATCATGACCTCAGTGCCCCTCACTCTGATGAAAACTGAGGACTTGCACTGTAATATGCACATGAACTGAGTCAGTGCAGAAGAGAAAATGTGATTTAGTCCCAAAGAGAATTCTGGCTGACATGGACACACAGCATTTGTAGGAAGGCAAGTGTCGGCTTACCTGACCCTCAGTGACAGCTGCAGAACCTGGCCAGGTGTAGCTGATGTACATGGAGCAAAAGAGAATGGTTTTAAAAAAACATTTTTTTGAGATTGCTCAGGGTTGTAAAGTCAAGGATGTGATTGCACAACTGAAGCTCAAAACTGCACAAGTGGCATTGGCAGCAGAGAATGAAATGAAGCCTGATCTTTTTACCCATGAAACTATTCAGAAACCATGTGTGCTTGATAGAATATGTGGTACTTAAAATGTAAGTGCTGTATTGAACTCTGTTTCTCTGGACAAAAATAACTTCTCAGTCTGAGAGACTTGCCATATGAATAGCTGCTACTTAGAGAAGCCCTCCTCCTTTTCTTTGTTCTTTTGCTGAAGTGGTGACTTTCAACAGAGGTAGACAAGTCAGATTGCTTGATCTGAGAGTATTCCAACTTTGATACACTCACACCTACCAGGAATATGAGACAGTGGTCATGGGGAAAGTTAATAAAATTTATTAATCCATCTTTTAGGAAGCCCTAAGGAACTTATGTGAAAGCTATTTTGTGGAAAGCCTGTCTGCTACTTCTGATTTAACAGTTGATTACCTGTGTTTGGAAACTTTCAAAGGTTCACTAATAGTAACTAGTTTTCAACTGCTTAAAAGCAAAGCTCATGGTTTAAGAACTCATTCAAGCAATTATTTGGCTTGAGTTGGTCTGGTAATAAGTAGAAGTAGTAACCAGCAATACAGCCCAGCCCCAGCATTGCCCTGCAGTGGTTCTGCTGTCTGACTTGCACTGTGCTGCCTGACCTCTGGTCAAGGCTGTGGGGCACAGTGCCTTGCCCTCAGGGGAAGCTCAGCTGACCTCCTCACTGACACCTTTTGCAGTAGTGCTGCAGGCCTTTAGAAATCTGGTGAATCATGCTAACAAAATTCAGGATGAAGTCTGTTCCTGGTGCTCCAGAAACAGGCTAGTCACACAGGGAGGCAGAAGCAACAAACATCCTTCCCGTGGCTCCCCTGTGATGGCTTATGGGGTAGAGTCTGCATCTATCCCCGATGAAGGAATGGCAAGAGACCTACTGAATGCATTATCTTAGTGTGATGTAGAAAGGAATAAACTACTGAACAACTCATCCTATCTGCCACAGCCCTCCCAAACCAAACTTTTCCACAGGTGAAGGAGGAGCTGCTTAGGAGCACACAGAGCAGCTGAAAACAGTTGTGTGTTTTCTGTTAACAAAACCTGTCTCTGAAGACAAACAATGGTTGGAACAGTAAATACTAAAGTGGAAAATATTTCTCCTTCTATGGAGGTACTCCACAAGAAACGTGATAGTATTTTTCCATGAATGAAGAGATAGTGGATTAGTAAAAAGAAGATAAGGAATGAAAGAAGTAAAGAAGTAAATAACAAAATTCCCATGTTGAGCTTTTGCAGACAAAGATAAGTATCTAAGGGTTTCCAGGGATGCATATTTTCTGTGGACTGTGTTAAAAACACTAAATGTCTTTTGTGGTTATACTAGTGTTTGAAAGAAGCACAAGTTATTGTTTTATGAATAACTGGATTTGAGAGGATTGTGAGCATTGCTGTTTGAGACACAAAGAAATACTGATATATTTCCCCCAGACTTTATCAGCTCTAATGCAGAAGTGATGAACTTGCAATGTAGTAAAGGGAGATTTTTTCATTTCTAAAGGGGAAAAAAATAGATTTTAAATTTGTATCAGTGTTTCTCATAAAGGTTTTAGATTTTTCCCAGGCTAAAATCCATGTCCTTCGATGGGAATCCTTCAGTGTCTCTGCGATCTGGTATGTGACTGTTTATGTTTGCTCTTCTGCTTTTTTTGAGAGATTAGCAACCAATAATCTAGGCTTATTAATATTCATTTGCATTCATTCTGTTTTCATGGTATCTTTTTCCTACTTCCACAACCACCCTCTTTGAGTTCTACTCTGCAACAATGGTTTCCACATTGGTGGGAGGATCATTGAGGCCCAAAAAAAAAAATCAGAGCATAGATTCCCCTGTCCTTCCTTCCTGGTCTAACAGTCTTGTATCCTTTGCTTTTTAATTGCTTCTCTGTGATGTTCTACACCAATCAAACTTCCTATAGAACTAATGTCAAAGTATATGAGGGTTGATCCCTGAACTGAGCTCTTGTTGCACTACATTAATGTACACAAACTGAATTAGCTCTGCTAGAGATTAGGGGAGGAAATACCAAACAAAAAATGTATTTCATCTGTCCAAAGAGCCTGAACCTATACTGCTCCATTAATAAGGGCTAATTCCACATAGTGATTTTTCCAAATGTGCCCATATGCTCTTTCACACACCAAAAAAGATGAGGAAGGATCATACGGTGATGCTCACTAGTTCTTCTCAAAGAGAAATGCCTGTGTGGCAGACGTTTGTGGAAGTGTTGCCATCTGCAGCCAAACAAACAGAGGTAGCTGGGCTTCCTGGTAATGTCAAGTTCTGGCAGGGCAAAGCACTGTAGTAGTCTGAGAAACTGGACTTCAGGGTAGAAACTAACACATGCTGTTGTTACAACTCCTAATGCACAAAGTTGTATTCCAGAAAAACCTGCACTTGAAACCATAAAGGAAATGTCACCCCAGAAGCAGCATCCAAGAGAATTATCTGGAGAAAACAAGGATTTGGGGTCAAATGAGATCTATAGTGTGATGCCTTTAAGGCAACTCAGGCTCAACTGAGGATAGATCATGAAAAAAGAAGATTCGTTCCTACAAGCTCTAAGTTTGTCTTATATAGGAGATGCATTTTGTTGCTTTTGCAAGCTGTTTAGCATTCCAGTGGTGTTTCTCTTCATTATTAATAACACCTTTTTAATAAATCTGCTGCTATGTACTAAAAGTAGCACCAATTGTCCAGAAAAACAAAAGAAAACAAAAACAAACAAGCAAACAAAAAAAACCAAAACACAAAAGCAGGTCTTGCAGGACATTTAATTCCTGGAGAATTTAAGAAAGCAAAGAACTTATTTTCTCCCACCCTGTGATCAGTGTTGTTTTTCACTGTATTCTTCCTCACTGGGCACACAGTCATGGGACCTGTCTCTGCTAAGACAGATAACTCCTTATTTTTAGTCTGAATGTCTGTTTTCGCTAAAAATTAAGTGAAAGTGTATTTACTTGTATAAAAAACTCTCAGTATATTTTGGTGGTTATGAAAGTAACAACTTTTCAGAGTTTACTGCTGATAGCTACACATCATAGCCTAGAAATGGTAAAAACCCAGAGGTGACACAGTCCATGGCCCAGCCTGCTCTGTAGTGAGGAGCCCATAACCCACAAAGGTGGGCACTGGCTGCACAACACGGGTTAAATTCAGCATTTTGCCTCAGAATTGCTCTTGGACAGCTCCCCATCCACAGGCTCTCTAATTTATGTATGTTAAGAATTTAGGTTCAAAGTTCAATGGTATCGTGTAGATTCAGATTAATTTAGCTTTTTCTTGACAAGCAGTAAACCTGTTGAAATTGAGGCATGTGATCTCAGGTTTTCCTGGTTTCAGTTTGCCCAGAGCAGCAGGGTCTGACCTTACAACTGACCCTGCTTTCAGCAAGAGATTGGACTAGATGAGGTCCAGAGATCCCCTCCAACCTGAAATACCTTGTGATCCTATGGTATTGGGTTTTGAGGGATCAAAAGTATTTATGAATTCCAAATAAAGTCAGTAAATAATTCTGCCTAGAAAATAGACAAAAGCATTTTTCAGTTTGTGTTAATACCACATTATGTATTTGAAAAACTTAAATTGCTTCACTCCTATGTTTTCTAAATTACAGTTCTTATTACAAAACATGTTCTTTCTATTTGCATGTTTTTCTCTGTGAAGTTGAGGAATTTCTTCAGGACTTTGCTTTGTTGCTTTGAGTAAGGTGTTTACTTGTCACAGGCGCAGCCTCAAACCAGCAGCTTTTCTCTCTCAGGCTGCTGAGGGAGAATGCCAAGGAAGCCCTTGTGACATGAGAGAAGCAGCAAGATATTATTTTCTGTTTAAAATCTTAGGAAGTGCTTTGAATGAAACACCGATTTCTCTTCCTATCTTCAAAATGAAATTCTGAACCACACATCAACCCTGGAATGTTTTTGCCTCAGACAGTCTGAGATGAGCAGCAACAACAAAAAAATGAGTGACAGTTGTACAAAGCCTTATACAATCTCATTTTCCTCTAAACACAAAACCTGCTTTCTGGTTTTTTATTCCGAAGCATCTAAATTATTTTTTGAGACTTCTAATGAAATCACCCTGGGCATTGAAAGTTCAGCTTCAAATGGTAAGATTTTAGGAAAACTAGAAGGATTCAAGTGAAAGAATAGACCAAGCCTTTACTGCAGATTTCTTGAGTCAAAGAATTATAGTTCCCAAATCTATAGAGCTCTCCAGCATTGGGCATGAGTACACTCCTGACTGGCACATATATTAAAACCAGATAAATATTGTCATTGATGTATCTGCTCGTAGGTTTAAGGTGCATAGAATACTTGCATCTTTTCTTTATAACGGGAGGAAAACCTGCAAGTTGCATGGATATTCTTAGTTTCTTTTTGGTGCTTTGAAGATGTAAAGTCTCTTAAGAATTGTTACTGAGACTTACTGCTTATGAATGATCACAAGAACAGAAGACTGCAGGTTACTTGGAAAAAGATGGCAAAATACTTCAAATAATGTCCTAAATAGGTACCATCAAAGCTAGCTTTTGGCTTTCTACCTTGTGAAGCTGGATGCTAATCACACAAGATATGCAAATCTTTAGTAACTTCTCTGAAATGTGCTAAAACTATTTATCTTGGTATAATTTAGAAAAAACTATTTATTGAAGTATGCATTTCTTTTTGACCTGAGGAAGTTTTTCACCTTCATGTAGAGAGGCGCTACTTTATTCTGAAAGAAAAAAATCTATTTTTTTATTTGAAGATTTCTTTGGCAGGAGAGAAACTCAGTTGTAGAGTTTCTCTTAGAATCCTGTGGGAAATAAAGGAACAGAGTATGCTGAAGGGGGGCTGGGGGGAAGGAAAGGAAATGTCTTCAAATATGTGTCACTATATTATTCTGATCTATAGAGGCCTTTCACAGTGTAATGCAATGGAATCTATTTTAGGTGGGACAGCACCCCCCTACGGCGAAATTTGGAACTGAGAGATGTCAAAATTGGGAGAGGAAGCACAAAGAGCCCAGCAGGGAACTGCTGCTCGCTTCTGGCACGTGTTTATATAAAAATCCATTTGCTGTGAGTAATAGTGGCTTTGGAAACAAGGTAGAGAGAAATGTGCAATAAAAGGTGAAACAGCGCAGTGATTTTTGGTGCTCTCCTCACACATCTATGTGTGTAGTCATGTCAGGAGATTGTACTTCATGTAAATAACTATTTTAATGAATATAAGGATTAATGCTATTAAACTGAGAGTCTTTCTGAATTCTAGGGGTGTCTGAATACCAAAGCCTGCTCGTATTAGGAAGGGAATTAGGAAGAGGGTTTTTTCAGTGATCACCTAGCCTTTCAGTGAATAATCAGTAAGGAGCAATGCACACTTTAAAATTAATAGCTTTAGCTCTCTTTCCTTGGAGGAAACTAAAACCCAGCAGCAGGGTGATATCATTTTTCTATGCATAAATCCATGTTCATAAAGGCTGGATAAACATCCTTGGCTTGGATCACCCTGAAGTCCACGATGCCCCTAACTGCCTTGGAAAAGAGCTGCACATTTGTTTCACATGGCGTGGCAGTCAATCAGTGAGACCTATTTAACTTTATACTTCTGAACATGTTGCTACTTTCTGCCTTCCAGGATGAGCCCAAAATTTCATGCAGTAGAAGATATTTTGGATTTGCAGATAAGCAAGCCATTTAGTGCCTGAAACATCGCTGCATTATAGGTCAATAGGAACTCTTTAGTCAGCTTTTCCCATTTTCTGTGTACAGAGGAAATTTCAAAACATGTCACTCAGCCCAAGAAACAAGCTGATGCTCAGACTAGTTATTTTTAAATTTGGATCTTCACAAACAGAATATCTAACAGACTTCTTAATTTGTTATGCCACTCATTGGCTCTAAATCTACAGCACCACTTAGCAACAAGCCTAGTTTCACTGTCAGTCTTGCTACCTGCTATGTTGTACCAGTCTAATACCTGCAACCTGCAGGACTTGGTGACACCCTGTATGTTTTAACCAGAAGCTGCTTCAACTACAGTTTAAGCAAATTCAGGGAGTTTTGATCTAGTGGATCAGAATGCTTACACCGCTTGTGTTTTCCTACCTACCACATACAAGCTGAGGAGTTCTTAGTTTTATATTGCTCTAAATTGATTCCACACACGCATGAAGTCCTCCATCTCTGTTACAGGGGAGATGTAGGACTTACAGCTACATGGCAAAACAGTAACAGGAGTTCTGGCTCTCACTTTCCAGTGTATATCTTGGGTTACCCATTGGAAATTCTCTGTTATGCTCAAAAGGGGTTCCTTCAGCCTTGGACTGCTCAGATTAACCTGCCAGTACTGTTATCTTTGTGACACCGCCAGAACTATCTGAAGTGGACCCTAAGGTGTCAAGAAGACCTTAAAATTTTGACTCCACATGCCTCAAACTAGGCTTCAGTATTCATTACAGATTTCAAGACACAGATATTAGCCTGCCAATGTCTCTGTCTACCTATGTCCTTCTGTTCAGAAAACACCAAATACTGCCTTAGTGAATGCTGACAACTATGTGGAAAGCATTAAGGTGGTTTGTAGTCTTTGTTCTTTTCCATCTGTCTTTCCTGATGAAATATCCTGCTTCTACTCAATGATTTCCACAAGTACAATACTCAGCCTCAAGGTCTCTTCATGCATGCCTTGCTCTCTGTGAAACTTAACTGTGAAAAGTGATAAAAAGGTTTTCTATTATCTGCCTCCTTTAGCAGTACCCTTTTTTGCCCACTTTCTATTTAATTTAACAGACTCAGACTCAGACCCCGTTTTCTCGAAGGAAAGGCATAAATTTAATAGATGCTGAAATCATGTAGCTTATGTTGCATATGTCCTATACCCTGTCTATAAAACCGTTTTGCCTGCTCGTATTGTGAAAAGTTTGGAGCAAGGACAAACCTACTACTCTAACTTTACTGTACCAACCAAGGGAGCTCTCGCTCCAGGCTGTACTCAATGCAGCAAGGCAGCAAATGGAGTAAGAGGAAACTGCAGGGAATGTCACTGAGCAGCTGGTTGCCAGAAAGAACAAAGCAGAAAATAAAGGTAATATATTTTGCAGATAAATTTTAAAGAAGCCTGAAACAGATTTATCTAATTGAAAAAGTAAATTTGAAATGGTAGAGCAAAGAAAGCAGCAGAAATCAAGAACCTCACAAAGTGATCTGGGAAGTCAGTATGTTAAACTTGATGTATTTGCTGAATACTTCATATTCTTGCTGATATCCTAGACTCAGTCCAGTACTGACTATTTCCATCAGATTGATTCTTCTGACTACTTTATTTCTTTGGCTTTTACAGTCTTTCTAACAAGCAGTGCTCCTTGTTTTATCCTTGTTTTATCATCTTTCTCTCTACTAAGCCATAGCCTCAACCATGCACTCAGAAAACTAAGTTGGTATCTGGTACAAAAAATGTTTGTGTTGCCAGCACAGCAAAGGACCATCATCCATACCCACCCAGTCTCCTAAATACTTCGCAGGAATGAGAGCAGCCTCAAGCCTTCAGCTGAGATCAAACACATCAACCAACACTGCCCTTAAACCCAAAGAATTTTAGCTAAGGATGCAGTCTGCAGAGTGAAATCTTGAACTTTATGGCTCTCAAAAGTATCTGCAATGCAAACTTAGGATAAAAAGGAATAAATCTTGATTATTTCTTCCAATGGAAAGATCTAAATATAAGTAGTCTAAAAAATCTGGGCTTTCTCAGTGAATGCCTAACCCAAACAATACAGGCTGCCTGCAACAATGCTAATAACCATCCTTATTAGCACATTTTTACCACAGGAAACAAGATGTTATTCTTTCTAATCTCTAACATGTTGAATAATATTTTCAACAAGATAATTCCAAACATGTTTCCTCTTGTAACTATTTTATTGCATTTCCTACATAATGCTTACAAAATTATCTCACTCATTGTTATTACTGTAGCCTCTAGCTCAGGAGCCAAATTCTAATAAAAAGAAAAATTCTATTTCACATTTCTTCGTCCTAACAGGGATAAAACCTTCCTGTGTTTAGCCTCTATTATCAAAGCTCATAGTGGAAAGTGACCAAAAATCCATAAATTAATCCAACTTCTAAAAAAATCCCCAAACCTCCAAGCGTCAATCACCTCTAGCCTACCAACAGGGACAAAATACGTTCAGCGATGCTTCTAAAGAAGTTATAATTGTTCTGTTTCATGTGAGTGAAAGATTAGAAGGCTCATGCCATATTTTAGGGGGGAAAAAAGCTAAAAATGAATTGAATAATCACTTGTTAATGACAGCCTTTTACACTGAAAACCAATGTTTTTACACTATGGTGCATCTGAATTTATGGTGTGATAAGGTAAAAAGGAAACTAATGTAAGCTGTTCTGTTTTATGGTCTTGACCAAAAAGAAAATCTAATCCTGAAAAAGCTTTTCTTCTCTTCACACAAAAATAGCTGGTTAAGCAAGCAGTTCTAGGAGATAGCAAACAACTGTAATGCAAAGGGTTTCTTGGGAAATTTGTAGTTTTAATCTTCTGTATAATAGCTGGAGAGTTAAAAATTAGTACCTATTATACTTTCATTAAGATTGTCGTCTGATAAGCACCCATTTTCCAAGAGACCAAGAACACGGGTAAGGAACCAAGGCTTCATGTGTTCACAGACACACTACTGCAATTACTCAACTTGGATACATTCTTAAGGGTCATTAATTTTACATAGACCATGCAGAGTAGAGTTTTCAGGGAGCTCAGGTTTTTACTAACATATCTCACTAATAATGGCTTTTGAAGAACATCATACTGATTTTCTTCCATCTCTACAGATTTGGATCCTGGAGAAAAAAATCCCTCCAAAACACTAACAGGCCAAGTTCTGGTTTTTAATGTGGCCAAGTTTGAGTATTTTTGTACCTTTTTTCTCAGAGTCTTTCTAGTTTCCATCAAAATCACTGGGAAACTTGTCTTCATGTCCGTAGAAACCAAAGAAGATCTTTAGTTTTTTAAAGGGTTGAATGGCTTGCACAGTGTGTCCTTCAGGCTCTGAGAGAGCTGGGTTATGCCTCTCACTGGAGCTGGACCAAGAAGGATGCTACTCTGATCACTGTTTACTTAACTTAGACTGAAAACAGACTTAAAAGAGATATCTCAGTTGTGGTTTCTTGTCTTCCTAATGCCCTACATAATTTTTACCTACATGCAGATAGATCCTCACTTTTCTCCTTGGAGAATTCTTCATCTGTTCTGATGTACAATTCTGTTGCCCACAGGGGCACATACAGCCTCTCACTTTTTTTTCATTACAAAGAATCTCTGAATGACTTAATTTAGTCACTTCTTTTCATGTTGGGAAGCTGTCAAAGTTAAAATCAAACCAAGTGAACACATCAGCAGTAGATAATTGCTACGTGCCCAAGCAGTGCTGGGGTTTGATAGACCTGTTTCACACACAGAGCATACTCTGCTCCTATTCAGGTAACAAACAAAACTGTTCATGACTTTACTAGGAATCATTCTTACTTGATATTTGTCTTACTGGAGTGCTTAATTAAGACAGACCTTGGAGATAAATGAGGGAGATGCTGTGCTACACGGCCTGCCCATGCCCTTCCTGTCCTCCATGAAGAACACACTCAGTGTTTTTATCTCCTGTCCTCTCCCATGCAGGACATGGGGCAGGAAGAAAGGGGGAACAGGCTTTATGCCATTGCTTTTTTCAGTGAATATCTTGGCTTTTTCAGTTCATGCAGCTTCACCATCAACAAGCTGCTGGCTCATACAGCTGCTTGCTCACCAGTCTGTAATTCTCTTCATATCCAGGATCAAATTTTCATCTGTTTCAGTGACATCTCCTCTTTGGCCTTTCAGTCTCCTCTCAGTTGCACCATTCAGAGGGTTCTTCCTGTCTTCTCTATAAAACTCTTACTGTCCTTTTGGTAATAGAGTCATATTCCCCAATGTTTTAGCCCAGAGGTTGAGATTTATTTATTCTTTGTCCAATCAATAACAAATACTTGATAAACTACCTGATAAGCAATATTGTTTCATATCCTCTCAAGGAACCTTGCTGTTCTTCCTCGGGTTATTGTAAAGCACATCATGGGTTTCCAAGGGCCAAAAGCTTTAACTACCTTCACTTTCCTCTCTTTTATGAGCGACATAACTAAAGCCTTTGGAAGAACTTATACTTTACTATAGCAAGATTTCTGTTCATAGGGATTGGTAAAATAATTTGTGTTTATACCATTTAGAACCTGCCTTACATGAAAATGCCACACTACTTCATTAAGATAAATTCCTTCAGGGATTAAGATGCCTATCATGATAATGTCACATAAGAACAATTGGTCTCTTGTGATAATGCTTGGCTCTTTATGGGAAAAGTTAAACAGCCATGTCAGAGACATTTTTCTTCTGTTCAGAGATGCTTTTCTCAGCTGTTGGATAACTGTGTCTTCTGTTATTTTATCCTTCCAAATTCATCAGCTACCTTTTGGCAATACCTGACATCGCCATAAATCCTGTGTGTCAGACCCTGTGTCCACACTCCAACCTTTCTGTGGTAGAGTTTTCAACTCAGACATCTGCTACAATGTCCTTAGCAGGTGAACTTTAACAAGGCACCAAAAGAGTCAATAAAGAAGAAAAATATTGCCTCTCAAGCTTTATTTTTAACCACAGATGTGGCATTTTAATATTTAATGAAAACTGGACATTCACATCACTTCTTGTTCCATCAAATAGCATGAATATCTGAACATGCTTGAAGTGCAGAATTACTGCACCATTATGGAATCATAGAATAATTTATGTTGGAAGGCATGTCTGAAGGTCATGCAGAGCAACTCTGTTCATAGCTGGGCAGCTTAGATCCTGAAGACTGAAGCAGCAGATGACAGGAGGAATCTTGACCTCGCTGGAACAATAACAAAGCTCTGCAGTCCTTCTGCTCTGTAGAGCACTGCACCAAAATGAATCTGATCACAGGACCTCAGTACTTGTGGTGACACAGAGCAAGAAAATAACCTGTGATTCCTACTGATGACTTTTTGCATGTCACCAACCCAGGCTGGTCTTTTTGCATACCAGGAGATGCCAAGCAGCCTGTGCTCTCAGCCAGCCAACAGAAAAAGGAAAACAACACTGCAGCAGTTTTTCTCTGCAACAGCAACCATGTTTTTCACTTATTGAAATCTGTACTTTTCCTTCCACAGTTGTAACTTTTCTTCTACCATCTCCCAGGTTCAGCAATGTCTGTTTTTCCAAGAGATTCAGAGAGCAATCATAACATAAATACACTTGTCTTTTTTCCACCTGTTCTGAAAAATGTTACATGTACAAAAGGAAAACTGATGCATTGAGTGAATGACACCTCTTCAAAATACAAATCAATAATCACAACTGACATCAAAACACTGGAGTTCTGCCAAATCTTTTGTCAAGGTGTGAATTGCTAATCTAGCTACTACTAACATCTAGTACAGGACTAGATGTTTTGACAATAATGTTAACAAAAGCAGATGATGTATAAAGTGGGGAGACAAATGAGTTCTGCCACAACTCCACTAAAACTTGTGATGGTAATCACAAGCTAAAAAACCAAAAAATCATTTATTTAGTCTCAGGATTTTTCAAATTTTTTTTTTAGGGTAGGAAGTGGGTGGGGGAACAGACACCATGTTGTGTCCATGGCATTGAATGCCTGTCACACAATTTTTGATGCAAGTGCCTTTCAAACTGCATTTCCAAAAGCAGAACATAACATTGGCAGGCTTTTGCCTCCATAGAATATGTAAATTAAAGAATGAAGTAGCAGTCAACTCATATTTTCTTATTGGTGAATATATCACATAAAATTGGGCCTGAAATGAGTACCACCATTTATAAAGGAAATAATTTTAATTACATTAAATTAGGTCCAGCAGTGTTTCTGCTGGTTGAGTGCTATTTTCCTAGCGGCAAAGAAAAGACCAGTCGATGGAATCAAATACCTTATTGATATTTACACATACAAGAACCTGGCTTCCTACTAACACGATGGCACATCTGCATGAGATTTATGCTAGGCTTCCAGGTACTTTGCTATTGAGGAAGTGCTTATTAACACGGGATAATCTATCCAGATGTATCTTTGTGAACAAAAGCAGACTGATTACAGTAGTAAAAACTAATCTAACCTCAAGCTTATTCAAGTCTAAGCTCAAATATATTTGATCAATATTTTCAAACACAGATAAAGAGACTTGAAGAAAATGTTCCCTACAGCACTTGAGTAAAACTAGTTCATAGTGGTTTTAGGAAAACCTAAGTGTTGCTTGTGTTGGACATGGGTCTGAAGCCTTTGTTGTGTGATCTGAAGTGATTGTACAACTTGATGCAGAATGGTAGGAATATTCACAGTAATTAATTGCCTTCTTTTATAGTGGCAATACATGTGCTACTTTCTGTGGAACTATATTTGGTTGAACCATCATAAACTATTTGCTCTTCTTGCGTTTTTTTTTTTTCTAAAAAGTAATGGGAAAACGTCCTGCTTCTTTGTCTACAAAGACAGGGCTTTGACTTTAACCATATACTTTTATGATTGAGATTCACCTCTTCTGTAGTCAAAATTAGACAATTCTAATGGGTTACTGAAGCTACCTTTTATACATGGTATTTATTCACCTAAGTGTTCTGTTTTAAAATTTTATGAACACTAAGTGAACTATGTTTCTAAAGTTATGACCTTAATTTTACTCTTCTTTTGTAAAGATAGGCTATTATAACTTGAGATTAAAAGGTGGCTTAAAACTTATAAATAATTTTCCATTCCTTGTTTGATACACCTTTTTCTATTTTTTTTCTCTTTTTTTTTTTTTTTTTTTTAAGATTTAATTAGAGGGTATGTTCCTTTAACAACCTTCCTTTTAATATTTTGATGGTTTTGCTGAAAATCTCATTTGATTTGGTTCAACAATACATTATTGAAGTGGGGCTTTTTCAAGAGTAAAGAGTACAGCACTGAAGTCCTTCCTGTAGAATGAGAACATTTAGTTGACTTTTCATTACAACCCAAGAGAGCACAACCTCATTCTCCACTTTCAGTATATATGATTTTCTTTGAAAGGCTGTGAAAATGAAAAAGAACTCTAAGATGAAAGGAACAGGACCAATAAAGTAGAAGTATAGTCCAGCTAAGGGAACTTCAGGATTCAACACATGTGCTGCACATGTTTGATACTGTTACGAGTACATGAGAATAATGGAAGAACATTCTAGATCATGGTATAGACAGTTCTCAAAACTAAAATACATTAAACAATAATAAAAACAATCCTTTATAAAAATCTAACTTTACTAGTAACAACAACAACAACATAATTAAAAGGAATTTTAGGTTTCCTAGCGTTTTATTTGGTTCAAGTATGTTCCTGGCTTACATGAAATATTTTGAGTCCCAGTGCAGTCTGGAGTCAGTATTTAGGGAGCTCATATCATGCCCTCTTTTCCGAATTACACTGTCTTAGGGCATCACTAATTACCCGGCACAGCCGGCAGTGCCGCCCCACGCCTGGCGCACCGCCCGCTCCGCACCGCAGGACGCGCTGGCTTTGGGCGCCCTCTTGTGCTCACACTGTATTACTGCGCCTGGAATCTCGGGGCGGACAGGCAACCCCTGCCCCGGGCTGCCTGCAAAATGCACTTTCTGCACGTTTTTTAAAGACACGAGAGGGAAAAAAGGTAAAAGCATAACCATGCCCAGGATATAAATCTATATATTGTAGTCAACGACTGTATTTCAAACTAGTAAAGGATAAAATCTTAGCTATTGAGACAAAAATGTCAGCTATGTCAGCTGAAAAAAACAAACAAACCAAACCAAACTCCCAACAACAACAAAAAAACCCCCCAACAAAACAAACAAACAAAAAACCACAACAGAAAGCAGAACTTAAAGACTATTATTACAGACTAATTTATTCTTTTGCTTTTTTTCCACACTGTTCACCTGTTGCTACAGCGTAAGATTACAGCTTTGTTTTCTACAAAAATTTAGTGGGAAAATACAAATAATTTAAGTTATATATGCTTCTAATAGGATGTTAAATATCACAGTCTGTCAGGAGAATGACATTCTATATAGTAGTTCCATAGCAGTCCCCATCAGGGTCAATACAAATAATGTTAAGGCCATATAAATGTACTGGCATGTATAACCTTTGAAATACAGACCTATTGCTGCCCGACAGGACTGGGAATTCTGCTATGGATTGGGAAGAGTCACGTGGTCTTTTCAGATTAACCTCAGCTACAAGTGCAGTACCATTCAAGAAAGGCAATAATCAACCTTCATAAATCTCTGTACCAGCTTCAGGACTGAAGTGTCCTGCTCGTGCTCACAACAAAACAAAGGCACTACCAGCATCACTGCCTGATGGTCACTCAACTGATTTACCATGGGTGCTAGAAAAACATGCCTGTGTTCTGTGCTAATGAACTTAGATGAGTGTTCTAGAAATGTCTATCTGTTGTACAAATGACTTTTTGGTTTAGATTGACTAGAAATGTAGACACAATAAGCTCACAAGTTCCATTTTGTCATCGATGTTGATTGTGGTTTGACCGTGGCAGGACCCCAGGTGCCCACCTAAGTCGCTCTATGATTCTCCTCAGCTGGATGGGGGAGAGAAAATATAACAAAAGGCATATGGGTTGAGACAAGGACAAGGAGACATCACTCAGCAATTCCCATCACAGGCACACCAGACTTGACTTAGGGAAATTAGTTACATATATTGCCAATCAAAATCAGAGCAAGATAATGAGAAGCAAACCCTAAAAACACTTCTCCCCAACCCCGCCCTCCTTCCCAGCCTTAAATTTAATCCTGATGCTGTATCTCCTCCCCACCAGTAGCACAGTGGGGACAGGGAATGGGGAGTATGGTCAGTTCTTCCTTTGTTGTTTCTGCTGCTGCTTTCTCCTCAGGGTGAAGAACTTCTTCCCTGCTCTGATGTGGAGTCTGTCCCACAAAAGACAGCCCTCCATGAACTTCTCCAAGGTGAGTTCTTCCCCCAGCCTACAGTTCTTTGCAACTGCTGCCTCCCACTGGATGCAGTCCTTCAGGATCAGGCTGTTCCAGTGCGGGTCCCACAGGGTCACAGGTCTTGCCACCAAACCTGCTCCAGCATGGGCTCTTCTCTCCAGGGGCCCATAGTTCCCGGCCAGGAACCTGCTCCAGAATAGGCTTCCCACAGGGTCACAACCTTCTTTCAGGCATCCACGTGCTCCAGTGTGGGGTCTGACGTGGAGTGTAGGGGGTCGATTATCTGTTCCCCCAGGGACCCCATGGGCTGCAGGGGCACAGCTGCCTCACCACAGGCTACAGAGGAACCTCTGCTCCAGCACCTGGAGCACCTCCTTCCCCTCCTTCTGCACTGACTTGGGTGTCTGCAGGGCTGTTTCTTGCACTTATTCTCACTCCTCTTTTCTGGCCACAATTACTTCTGCCCAATATTTATTTTTTTTCGTTTTCAAATACATAATCACATAAACATTGCTGTCATTCCTGATGGGCTCAGCCCTGGTCAGTGGTGGGTCCACCCTGGATCCAGCTGGCATTGGCTCTCTCAGACATGGGGGCAACTTCTGGCAGTTTCTCACAGAAGCCACTCCAGTAGTCCCCTCTCCACACACTCTACCAAAACCTGGTCATGCAAACGCAATACCCTGATGAATACTGCACTTTAACATACATAGAGGGGCTGATTGAAGACTCAGTGAAGACTGATATGGAATTAATCTCTGAGTAGCTGCCTACAGTGTAGCTGTCTTCATCTGAATTGATCTCTGAGGTTCTGCTTATGGCCACTAAAATGTAGGGCTGCACTTGCCTCTCAAGACAGTCAGGAGAATCACAACCATTCTGATGCCAGTAACTTTTGAATCTAATTCTTAAGTCTATGAACCAAAGCCATCCCTGGTAGATTAACTCCTAATGCACCATGCTTTTTCTTTTTTTCTAAATTCATTATTCTTTTCTATATTCATGATAACCAGAGAATTTTAAGGCTTATAGTTTCCCAAGATACATATAATTCATGGAATCTTTTCATTTTAATCTCATACGTTAGTTGGTTAGTGATTAAAAATGAAAAAAATTAGCTGAATAAACTAGCATGCAGTTTTATGCATGAATGTGAGTGTTGTCTATTCACACAGATGGTTGATAGTACCAATATGCTTCTGCAGAGGAAATAATATGTAGGCTTAACATACTAATAAATGCACTTGTGGGGTTACAAGAGAAGTGGATAGAAACTTATGAGTGGGAGATGAAACTGAATAATTAAGCAGCAAATGCTACATGGTATGCTTTCAAATTCACTACTGATATTCAAAAGGAAAAAAGGAAGCCTCTTACTGCAAGTTGTAGACCAACAAGAGATACAGACATTGTCATACAAGACTGCAGAAGTTACTATTAATTTTAAATGAGACCCATTATTCTGATAAACAACATAACAAGGAGCAAATAAAAGATTACTGATCAAGAAAATTACCAATCAAGACAATTATTTCACAGGTAAATTGAGTGACAATGTTGTTTCCTGAATGAGCAAACTGAGACAGAGCTAGACAGTTAACAGGCAGTATTTAACCATGTGTTTTTAGAAAATTATGTTTTTGCAAGTTACAAATTCTAATAACCTTCTGAAGTTTAGATTCCAGTATTTACTTCTTTGCCTCTTCTCGGTGAAACTGGGAAGCTTCTGTACTGCAGGCAACAAAGGAGTCTTAAATCCCTCAGGCTTCCTTCCATATTCAGGTCAGGAAGACACAGTATACTGTAGAAACTGAAAACCACTAGTGGAAACATATCTACAGTAAAGTAGAATCTGTGACAAAATGAACCTTGGATGCCCATCTATTCTCAGTTTACTATACAGAAAGCTGTATTTGGAGGCAGAGAAGGTGAACTAATGACTTATAAAAGAAACAGAGAAACAGTCAAGTTTCATTGAAGGTCAGTTTAAGTAATTAAGATAGAAAATCAATAGGGATTAGTTGGCTCTTCTCATTAATATATTTTTACAAGATTCAAGATCATTACCCACCAGTCTAATACATGTAATGAAGGATTATGGTTTTAATCATTTTGCAATATTGGGTTTGTCTTTTTGCTCTTGTTATACTTTTCTTGCCTCTCCATGTGAACACTACCTTATATTTTATTGGCACTGCCAGATAAAGTTCACATTAACTATTGAAGTGAACAGGCATAGTATGATCTGATTTCTTGTACACACAGAGTAACATTTGCAAATCTTCCCTGGTTTAGTTCATCTTGGCTTCAAAGTGCTGGGAACACCTGCTGTGCTCTACTCCCTAATTTGGATATCTGTCACTTCTGGGTACCACTGTAGTCAAAGACAGGCTAATAAAACTGCAATACTATGGTTATATTCAACCTTCAGCTACTATTGATTAATCATAAAGCAATGTCTAAGAAGTTTTTAATCTTTATATCTCTATTGATTGTAACTGCTTCTTGCAATTGCTGACCTGGTTAGTATAGCATCACCATTTCAGGGAGATTACTGAAAGGTGTTTAGTGAGACTACCATGTAAACCAGCAAGAAAAGAGCATCCAACCACCTTTAATTGAGTGTGATAGTCTCCTGCCCTCTGAAACTTTTGAATACAACTTTAAACTGACAGGACAGCAGTCTGAACTGTTTAGTCTAATTGAAGCAACTCAAAATCCTATGTATCTCACATGAATGCAAAGTCCCTTTTTCTCAGTATCAACCACAGTGTCAGGGGTTAAAAAACCCAACAAACAAACGTACTGAGACTACCAGGCTTAGATGCAAATACAGAGGTCTAGATATCACCTATATGGCATGCTGAAAACAATAATGTAGGGACAAGTAGTCAGCCAGGGGAGGCTTCCATGTGAAGTGATTCACAAGGAAAACCAGTGGATAGGAATTTGAAAGCTTGAGTTAAAATCTCTGTAAGTCTTGGCAAGACTAAGCTGAAGCCCAAAATGAGTGTGTAAATAAGAACTGTGTAAAATTCCATGAAGATACTTTGACAGTTAATCCCATTATCATCTTTTAGAAAGAATGTTTCATGAGTAACTCTTATCTATAGTCCCTCACCAAGCCTTAAGGGTAATCTCATAAGGTGAGGAAAACAGTCAGTAGTTCCTGTCACTCTTAGCCCAGTGTCTATAGGAAAGGTCTTTCACAGATCAGGATGCTGGGTAAGACTGTGCTGTTGTTCTGAAAGGTTGGTGCTGACCATTAGAATTTTAAATTCTGAAGTCCTTCAGTGTATGGAATCAAAGCCAGCATTTCCTGGAAGATCAATGGACAACTGGAATATCTCAAACACAAATCCTACAGAAATAATACAAACTGGTACTGATGATCAAGGATTCAGGACTCTGATATGCCCGAGGAGTGCCGTTCTCCTGAGTTTTCTGTCCTTCTGCTTTCCTAAGGAGGACAAGATGGGAAGGGAATTTTTCTTATATTCTTTATAAATATTTAAAAAAGCACTTGAGTAAATCCACTAGTGAATAAAAGTCAAAGTTGTTTTGTTTTGTCTTTTAATTGTTTTGATGAGTTAAAAGAGGTATTTCAAGTGCAGAGTGCTGGAAATACCTTCCAGGCAGCAGATCAACCCACAAGCAGCAAGCTCAGTAGATCTCATTATCAAATAGAAGCACTGGGCAGACACAGGACTAGACCCAGGAACTGGAACAATTCTGAGTTCAGATTGTTGGGAAATATGAAAGAATTCAGGGATGTGGAGTGGTGGGGAATTTCGCTTGAATTATAATCCCCATAGCCACTGCACACGTGGGCATTGGAACTACATAAGCTTTCAGATCCTTTTCAGCCCTAAACATTCTGTGATTCTATGATTATATACAAATGAACTCTAACATTTGAATTAAGTAACATTTTACCTTTAATATTAAAATACTTTAATGGAATTACTGAGATGTATTTTTACAGTGTCACTGCATTTGAAACAGACACATTTAAAAGGATCTAGTTTACTGTAAGTCTACCTAAGAACTCATGACTTCATTTGTGAAGAGATTTCAGAAGGGATGGACAGTTCAGTCCGAAGATAGTTCAAAGTAAAACAGGAAAAACAGTAAGTAATTTGAAAAGTAAGAGGAAAGGTTAAGAGTCAATCAGCAGAAAAACTAGAGTGTGCTCTGGAGATATGTACATGCTCTCATTAAGTAGACAAGGATTAGAATATCCACTAGTCAAGACAAAATAAAGAATGTTGAATTTCAAGCAATGACAAGGAAAATTTAAGTTAAGCATTAGCGAAGATTATACACTACAGCAGCTTTTAGCCTGTGGAGAGTGGTGAAGTCATCACTGGAAGACAGAGATAAATTAGACACCTTTATATTCTGTCTGCTCAGAGATAGTCTGCCTGCATGACAGCAACATTTTTGGTTAAAAAGAAAATAATTATGACAAACAATTGATGCAAAAATCAATGTAGGGCATCATCTCTCCTGGCAGATTGCTGAAATGTTGAGTTGGACCATTTATATGGTTTTTAGTTTTTAAAAAAAAAAGTATTTCTAACATGAACAAGTCAGAAGAGTGGTCTGTTATATCTAAATTTGTTTATGGAGATTCTGTGAAATGTAATCTCTGTCTGGTATTGTTTTATTCATACACAAATCATGTGTCATTGCTCCTCATCTTCAATTTTTTTTTTTTTTCCTTCAGTACCTCTTGGACCCTCTGCCACTCCCAAGCAGTCCTGTGACTGCCTGTTTAATGAGCCCAGTAGGATATCAGACTGAACCATCAGACTGAACTGACCCTTCATGGTACTCAAGAACTTGCTGAGAAGAGAATCAAACACATTCCCTTCAAGGTACATTGCATAGTAATCACTTTTAAATTTACTTCAATACTGTGAAGGCATACAGTAAAAATCACAGCAAGCAGGTGAACAGAGCACACAAGGATTGCTACAGACAACTCTCAATCTCTCATACATTGCAAAAATAACAGAAGGGAAAAGTTTTTGTGGCTACAGCCTTTCACAGCTCTAATACAAAATGCAGCATACTGAGAAACACTAATTAGCAAGGTTTGAAATGCAATGATGTAAAAAATGAAGAAAAATTAAATCATTGATTTCAAGAGTTTTGAAAATTCATTAGTGAGTGCAAAATTTCACCATGTGACTCGTGTAAGGAGTACATCACCCACGTATTCAAAGAAATCACAGCCATAGTAATACATTGTGATTTTTGAGCATAAAGGTATTACAGTTGTTGTGTTTTTTTCCCTTCTGGTTCTTGGTAGTTAGTAGAAAAAAAAAAGGAAGCTCACAATGTTTGTGCAGGTCTAATGTAAAGCTGAACAAGCAGTTCACCACCAGGTTCTGCAGGGAACTGTGTCACACATTCAAATGTCCATGAGGGTTTAAATGTAGCTAAAGGTTGGACTTGATGATCTTGGAGGTTGCTTCCAACCTTGATGATTCTGTAATTCTAAAATAGCAGTATGTGTTATGTGGAAAACTTGTTAGTGTGTTGAACAAAGCAGAAGTGCAATGGGCCTGGCACATCAGCCCTGCTCCTCTGGGTGCCCCGGCCCAGACCCCACAGCAGGAGTTCCTGTGCAGTCACAGTTCACAGTCACACAAACGGTGTGGGAATAAACCCACAAGGATCATCAAGTTCAACTCCTGGCCCTGCACAAACACCCCAAAAATCCCACCACGCGGCTTAGAGTGTTGTCCAAACACTCCTTGAGCTCTGCCGGCCTTGCGGCTGTGCTCACTGCCCTGCGGAGCCTGTTCAGTGCCCGACCACCCTCTGGGGGAAGAACCTTTTTTCTAATACCCAGCGTAAACCTCCCCGACACGACTTCAGGCCATTCCTGTCCCTGGTCCCTCCCGAGGAAGTTGTGACTGCACTGAGGTCTCTCCTCAGAACACACCAAGTGACCTCAGGCACTCCACCCACGATTTCTCATTAAGGCCCTTCCCCATCTTCCTTGCCCTCCTTTGAATGCTAGTAAGCTTTATATCCCTCTCATATGGTGGTGCCCAAAGCCGCACACAGTACTCAAGGTCTGTATTCCATTCACACTTTATTCGTCCCTCCTGGCCGGGGCCAGGGAGACAGACCCCGCGGCCCTGCCGAGCCTCCCCCGCCGGGCCCGGCCGCCGTCCCGGCCTCGCTCCCGGCAGCCCCCGCGCCGCTCCGCCCGGCGCTCCCACCGCGGGCGCACGGACAGACGGACACACGGACAGCTGGGCACACGGACAGACACACGGGCACAGAGACAGTCACACAGACAGGCACAGGGACACACGGGCACACGGACACGCACACGGACACCCAGCCCCTGCGCCCGCCACACGGAGCTGTGCCGCTCGAGCCGCGCCGCCCCATTGGCCAGCGGGGCCGTCACTCATGCGGGCGGCGCGTTCCGATTGGCCGGGAGGGCGGTCACTCGGGCGCGCGAGGGGCTCGAGGCCCTCGGGGGAGGGGGGAGAGGGAGGCGGGACCTTCGGCCCCGCAACCGCCGGGTCCGCGCGCGCCCCGCGCCCCACTGCGGCTGCGCGCGCGCGCCCGCGCGGAGCCGTTACGCTACGTTACGTTACGTTCCGGCGGCGGGTGCGCGAGCGAGCGGCGCGCGCCGGCCCCGGGCCCGCTCCCGCCCCGCCCCTCCCGCGGGTCACGTGACCGCGCGGCCCCGAGCGCTCGCGTGCGGACCGGGCCGGCCCCGCGCGCGCCCCC